>SJYO01035988.1:23410021-24010021 GCA_006410555.1 Capra ibex | reverse complement strand
CGTCTCCGACGATTCGACCCACCCTTACAGGATCATTTCCATGGTCCTTCCCGCACGGTCCGTCTTCCGTGTCGTTCGCGTTTTCGAGGGTTCTTGTCTTCCTCGAGTCACGTGAGCTCGGTTTCTTTCCGACGGCACCCCCGGACGTCACCCTCTTCACGCACGCATGTACGCCTTCACGAGTCAGCACAGACTGAGACACGTTAGGGTAACTGACATCGGACGGTCCGTGGAGATGGGTACCTTAAAAGGTCCGTTCTTATGACCTCGTCCAACGACAAGGGAAGAAATCCCCTAGAGGGGCTGGGTCCCTAGTTTGGACGTAGAGGGTACACAGACGTGACCGTCCGTCTAAGAAATGGGTGACAAGGTGGTACGTGTGATACCGAAGGACCCTTAAGAAGGCTTCGAGTCGACTCAACTCTGCCCCGTCCCTCTGGGTTCGATGGACACTCCGAAAGGGGTTGTCTTTCATTCTTTGTCGTCCAAGTTCCAAGCTACGAGGGGAGATCTGGGACTCGTCAGGGTCACGTCGATCCATGATCGAAATTCGGGAACCCTCGACTGAGTCGTCGCTGGAGAATCCCTACGAGTCTTTTTATAGTTATTGGAGTCTATACGTCTACTGTGGCGGGATTACCGTCTTTCACTTCTCCTTGACTTCTCGGAGAACTACTTCCACTTTCTCCTCTCACTTTTTCAACCGAATTTTGAGTTATAAGTTTTTTGATTCTAGTACCATAAAACAGGGTAGCGAAGTACTTTTGTCTACCCCTGTGTCACCTTTGTCACTGTCTCAAATAAAAGAACCCGAGGTTTTAGTGACGTCTGCCACTGACGTCGGTACTTTAATTTTCTGTGAACGAAGCACTTTAATTTTCTACGAACGAGGTACCTTCTTTTCGATACTGTTTGGATCTTTCGCATAATTTTTCGTTTCTGTAGTGAAACGACTGTTTCCAGGTATACCAGTTTCGATACCAAAAAGGTCATCAGTATATACTTGCATTCTCAAGTTGGTATTTCTTCCGACTCACGGTTTCTTGACTACGAAAACTTAACACCACGACCTCTTCTGAGAACTCTCAGGGAACCTGACGTTCCTCTAGTTTGGTCAGTTAGGACTTCCTTTAGTTGAGACTTATGAGTGACTACGACTTCGAGGTTATGAAACCGGTGGACTACTCTTCTCGGCCGAGTGACCTTTTCTAGGACTACGACCCTTTCTGACTGCCTCTTTCTTCTTCCCCCGCTGTCTCCTACTCTACCAACCCACCATAATAGCTGAGTTACCTGTACTCAAACTTGATTGAGACCCTCTATCGCTTCCTGTTCCTTCCGACCGTACAACGTCACGTACCCCAGTGTTTCTCAGTCTTGTTGACTCGCTGACTTGTGTTGTCTCTTCCATACCACCCTGACTCAGTCACTGTCGATGGGTATTCCAATAGAACGAGGTCAAGAGTCTCTTCTGACGGTCTCGTGAGTAAGGACTCTAGGACACTCGTGGACACACAAACACACACAACCCCACCCACCTACGAAACCTGGACGAACCCCACCCCCACCCCTTACCCCTGTCCCTCAGTCATGGTCGGGTCGAACCACCCCATCCCAACCCCTACCGGTCCTAAGCCTCGACGGTCGTATACCCCCTCCCCGAAGAAGGTAGAGTGACCCAAGGGGAATCGGAACCGGTCGAGGGTTTGAGGAAGGGTTGGGATGAACACGAAGACCTCGAGGAGGACGGGGAAGGGTCCGGGACCCCGAGGGCCAGACGGGAGGGTGAAGTAGGAGAGGAAACCTACCTCGGGATCGGTAGTCCACCCGACCAGGAACCTCGGGGGTCCCCCCGAGAGGAGGAAGGGTGGGGGGAGAGGGGACGTCGAAGACAGAGGTGAAGGAGAGTCGAGACGCGAAGAGACCTGGGTGTTTGTGTCGGAGGGACTGGGGACTGGGGACAATCGACGGAAGGTTAAAGAATAGTAGGTGTAAAGATTTTTTATTTTTCGTCTGACGTAGACGTTGAAGAAAAAGAGGACCAAACCGTGTGTGAGAGGTCGGGCTCGGAGGGGGGTGGGGGAGTCGGAGACCTTGTCAGAAGGGTGGAGAAGGGAGTGACACCGGTGGACTCCGGTAGGGCCCCGTGGGTCGACTGGGTCCGGGCCCTAAAGTTGTCCTGCATTGACGAATGTCGGTTCGAAGTCCGACCACGGTTCGGGTCCCTTCAGGAGTCCCCGAGGCACGTCCTACGACCTGACCGGACCCGAGGGGAGGAGGACTCGACGAGGAGACACCCCCGGGAGGGGTGGTCGGTCGGGACGTCCTCGGGGACTTTTGGGCGAGTGGACGTGCAGGGTCGGGTTTCGGTAGTTCTGTGTGTAGGGTCCCGGTGGAAAGAGGACCACCCCCTCTCACCTCTGAACAAGACACTAAGAACCCGTGTCCGTGGTCCCCTGGGTGAGGAACGTGTGCCATCCGTCGCTGGATCCGGCCCACTCCGGGACTGGGTCACCCCCGTGCCCCTCGACTCGTCCACCTTCACACGTCCCACACTGAGTCCATGCAAACTTAAGGTGAAAGCCCTTTTCCAAGATGGGTCTCGTCTTGTGTACCAGAGGATGCGAACTCGAAGAGATAAATGAACCGACTGAAGTTATAAAACCTCTCAACGTAATAATATAAACACTGTCAAATGAATATATGACTCCCTCCAAACCCAAGAAGGAGACTAAAGGAACGAGTGACAGGGTAGGAGTACTGGTGTATCCAGGACGGCTCTGGGATGCTGGTACTTTTGTGTGGACCCGGTAACACTCCGAGGGTCCGAGAGAGGGTCGGGAGAGAGGACACCGTCCTTCTCCGGCAGACACTACCTGTCCCTCCGGAGACTCGTCCCCTCCGAGTGACTCCCTGGGGCTCGTCTCAGGTCTCCTTTCCGACCAACTCGACTAGCCTCACTCGTCCGTCCCCCCGAAGACCCTCAAGATTCACGGAGGGACCCCTCCCCGGTGCCGACGGACGGGTCCTCGTAGGAGTGTCGGTGTAGGACAGACCTCGGTTTCTCTCACTACGAGGTCCGACCATCCTTCCCTGGGCTGGGGTTTGTCTGTGTTCCACTGGACACACATGAAGACGCGCACACGGACAGGGATCCGTCTGTGTTTGCAAGGGTCCTCCCCAAAGAGTGTCAATCAAGGCCTTAGCACCGTAGAACGTCCTAGGGTGGTTGGATGGGAGAGGAGATTGAGGTCTGTCGACGTCGGGGGCCCGGTCGTGGGGGTAGGACCGGGAGTGACGGACTCCGGACAGGACTCTTGTGGGTCGTTCCCGTGTCTCGACTCTCGTCTGACATACGGGAGAGGGGGGGTCCAGGGTGGGGACAGGACCCCCGTACCATCCTCAACACCCGTGACGGATGTCTCTTCACCAGTAAGAGGGTCGGTCGTGGCCCCGGGGTCTCCTCTCCTTCTCTGGTTTCGGGTCGCCCCGTCCCAGAAGCGAACGTAAGTGTACAAACGAACGGACCAAACGAACAAATAAAATGGACAAAATTTTAACTTTTACGTTATATACGAGTACTGTTTTGTGAGTTATTACGTTTCTAATGTGTTCCTTCTCATTCACGGGGGGGGGTCCACGGTCGGGGAGGGGTCTCTGTAGGTGTTAATTAATTAGAACACACGTCGGTGAGTCTTAAAAGACACAAGTACTCTACTAAATGTACATGTGCACCCCAAGAAAAAGACTTGATTTTCCGTGTGTGAAGTGTGTGATCAAAGTTGAGTGAGAAAAGAGACCCGTTGAGAAGTACAAGACATGGTCGGAGTCCTGTAAGACGACCCACCGACCCGACAGGGGATCGTGCTCCGTGAGTTCACACTACACTACGTCACCGGTGTTTGTATGGTGTCACTGGTAGGACTGTTTCGTCAGTGTTCCATTTTTGAGTGTCATTCTATTTATTCAAGACTTCTATATTAATGTTGTACTACTGATGTCAATTGTCATGACATCTCATGTAAATTTTCATCGATTCTCTCATTTAGAATTTTCAATAGTAGTATTTTTTTGTTAAAAACCCTGAAGGGATCACCAGGTCACCGACTCTAAAGTACGAAGGTCACGTCCCCCGGGTCCAACCTAGGAACAAGTCCTTCGGTCTAGGGTGTGCGGTACTGATTCTCAAGTGTACGGTGTCGATTTTGTAAGTCGTACGTCGTTAGTTCTGACTTCCAGGACGTACGGTGTTGATTCTGGACCCCGTTTCTTTTATTTTTTTAAAAAAATTCTTTGATTTAGACATTGACACCGTACTACCTATAGTTGATTTGAAAACACGATTAGTAAAACTTTTTATACGTAGATACTTTAGTAGTACCAAATATGGAATTTGAAAATGTTATAAAACAGTTAATATAGAGTTATTTTATCCTTTTTTCCTTAATTCCTTTGATACAGACTTATTAATTTCATACCTTTGTTACGAAGTGGTTTATTTCTTATAGTTGTTTTCCCATATTTAATAAATTTTTTTGTCTTTAGGGTCATGACTTTTGATGTCATTGACTTTACTTTTAAATTGATCCCCTGAGTTGTCGTCTAAACATGTCCGTCTTTTTTCTTGGCTATTTGGACCTCTCCAGTTGATTACAGTGGGTCAGACTCCTTGTCTTTGATTTGTCTCACTTCCTTTTATTTATGTCTATGGTAGAGTCTATGGTAGTGCGTATGGTTGTCCATGTATTGCCGTCAGAGTCTTTCTTTCCTCTCTTTCCTCGTTGTTCTTATGACCTGCCGGACGGCGGTGGTGCCTCGGATGCACGTCGTTGACGACTTCGGGCACACGGCTCGCGGACTCGAGGCGTCGTTCTCCTCCGCGTCGTCACTCTTCCGGCACGTGGTGCGACTTCTCGTCGGGAACGAGCCGTTCTCATCTCTTTCAGTCACGTCGTTGTGTCTGGGTCACGTTGGTATTTACTTATTTATTTTCTTATAGTCTTCGTGGCTACCGATTTCACAGGGCTTGAACTACTTTTTGTAGTTAGATGTGTTGGTTTTTCGAGTCGTTTGAGGTTCGTCTAAGGGATAGTCCTTGGTCTCTTCCCATCCCGTCTTTCGTCACCCTATTGTATATATTTCATGACTTTCTTTTTTCTACAGTTGGTTGTTGAGAAATACGTCGTTTTGACAGGAAGTTTTTACTCCTTCCTTAACGGGTCGTTTACTTTTGTCTTGGACAGTAATCCTTCGAGTGGGATATTATTGATGATTTCGTTCAGGAAGTCCGACTTTAATTTCCTGCGGGTCCTTGAGTTTATGTCTACTTTTTTACTTTTCCTAGTCATTTTCATTGATATAGTCAAGTCAAGTCAAGTGAAGTCAGCGAGTCAGCACAGACTGAGAAGCGCTGGGGTACTTAGCGTCGTGCGGTCCGGAGGGACAGGTAGTGGTTGAGGGCCTCAAGTGAGTCTGAGTACAGGTAGCTCAGTCACTACGGTAGCGCGGTAGAGTAGGAGACAGCAGGGGAAAAGGAGGACGGGGGTTAGGGATCCATTCATATTTTCTGTCATGTTTACATAAATACAAACATTGAGGAAAAAAGAGGATAGACTTAATTTTTTATTAACATATTTCGTTATTAATATTCGTAACGACTCCTCATGTGTTACATATTTTTACATTGAAAATACTGTTATTCTCGTATTTGTCTCCCCTCCATTGTCTTGATGTCTCCTCGTTTCAAATGACTTTAATTCTACTATAATTAGTCTTAATATAACAATGATCATTTCTACAATTACAATTAGACGGTTCGTTGTTTCCTTTATTGAGTTTTTATATGTCACTTTCTTTACTGTTCCTTTAATTTTACCGTGATGTTTTCTAGATGAGTCGTGTTTTCTTTCGTTATTACTTCCCTATCTTCTTGTTTGTATTGTATACTTTTGGTTTGTCGTTCGTGACAGAATGGTCGTTAACGTACTTTATATATACCTAATTTTATTTGTGACGTTAATTTTGGGTCTCTAACCGTTTTACTTAAATTTTGGTAGTAGATTGGTACAAAGGATGTTCTCTGTGTTAAATCTAAGGTTCTGTTTATCCAACTTTCTTTCCTACCTTTTCTATAGAGTACATTTATCATTGGTTTTTTCTCGACCTTACCGATCCAGTCAGTTTTATCTGAAGTTATAGTCCGTTGTGTCTGAAGTAATCTGTGTTATCTGAAATTTTTTTTTTGACAATAATCTCTGTTTCCTGTAAAATATTACTATTCTCTCGGTTAGGTAGTTCTCCTATACTGTTAATATTTACATACGTGGGTTCTTACCTTGGGGGCTTAAATTCTCGTTTTTGACTATCTTAATTTCTCATTTTGTCTCTTAAGTTGTTTTTATAGAACTCTGAAGTTCTAGGGTGAAAGTTCTTACCTACTTTGTTGATCTGTCATCCAGTAAAACATTTGTCTTCTGAATTTGTTGTGTTATTTGGTTGATCTTGATTGTCTGCACGTATCTTGTAAATTGTTATTGTCTCATGTATAAGAGGAGATCACCGGTACCTTGTAAGGGGTTCTATGTATACAATCCGGTATTTTGTGTAAGATCATTTAAATTTTCTTGATTTTAGTATGTTTCATACAAGACACCGGTATTTCCTTATCGTCCTCAGTGATTGTCTTTCTTCAGACCCTTAAAGTGTTTACGCACACCTTTAATGTGGTTGGTGATGATATATTCGTGACCTTTTTCTTTATTGTCCCCTTTAAAATTTACTGAACTCTATTTATCTTTACTTTTGTGTTATATGGTTTTGAATACCTTACGTCTGTTGTCACGAATCTTACTATCAATATTGACATTTTTATACAGATATTTCTTCTCTCTAGAGTTGAAAATAAGTCATAACATGATCTCCAAAATTGGTCCTGATAATCCTTTGTCACTTTCTAAAATAAAACCCCCGCGACGTTTTAGTGACGTCTACCACTGACGTTGGTACTTTAATTTTCTGCACACGAGGAACCTTCTTTTCGATACTGTTTGGGTCTGTCGTATAATTTTTCCAGGCAGATCAGTTTCGATACCAAAAAGGTCATCAGTACATACCTTACACTCTCAACCTGATATTTCCTTGGACTCGTGGTTTCTTAACTACGAAAACTTATCACGACGACCTCTTCTGAGAACTCTCAGGGAGCCTGACGTTCCTCTAGTTTGGTCAGTGAGGATTCCCTTTATTCAGGACTTATACGAAACCTTCCTGACTACGACTTCGACTTTGAGGTTATGAGACCGGTGGAGTACTCTTCTTGACTGAGTAAACTTTTTCTGGGACTACGACCTTTTCTAACTTCCGTCCTCCTCTTCTCCTACTGTCTTATATTCTACCAACCGACCGTAGTGGTTGAACTACCTGTCCTCAAACTCGTTTGAGACCCTCGACCACTACCTGTCCCTTCGGACCGTACGACGTCAGGTACCCCAACGTTTCTCAGCCTGTACTGACCCGCTGACTTGACTTGACTTACCTTGACTAATCCTTTCTACATTCTGTATTTTCTGTAGGTGTGACCTTCTTTCTTCACTCTATTAGAAAAAACATCTACTGTACCAGAAAACATACTTTTAAGGAATTTTTTATGTGTATGCGTGTGTTTACGTGTGTTAATCTTGAGGTATGAAAAGACGGGTCGTTTGAGGTTGATACTTGCTTAAGTGTCGGCTTGTTATTAAGGTTATTTATTCAAGTCGTTCCGACGTCCTATATTCTAGTTATATGTTTTTAGTTAACATTATGATATATGAACATTACTTGTTGGACTTTTATTTTAATTCTTTTGTTAAAGTAAATGTTGTCGTAGTTTTTCTTGTTTTATGAACCGTTATTTAAATTGTCTTCTTCACGTTCTTAAAATATGACCTTTGATGTTTTGTACCAACCTTTTCTCAATCGGAATTTATGTACCTCGGTACCAGGACCCAATCTTCCGTTATAATAATTCTACCGTTATGAGGGGTTTAACTAGAAGTATAAATTACACTAATGGGGTTTTGAGATCTATGAAAAGAATAAAAAAAAAAAACGTCTTTGACTGTTCAACAAGGATTTTACGTGTCCTTTTGTGTTCCCTGGTTCTTGTTTTCTAATGTTTTCGTTAAAATTTTTCTACTTACTTCGACCTTCTGAGTGTGAAGGGGTAAAATTTTGAAAGATGTTTCGGATGTCATTAGTTCAGACATATTATGACCGTATTCCAATCAATATATATCTGGTTCCCTTATCCTAACTCTCGAGTTTTTATGTGAACACGTAACTATTAGTTAACTAAAAATTGGTTCCATCGTTCCGTAAAGTGACCCCTTTCTTATCAGAAAAGTTGTTTACCATGGCTCTATTAATTTCTCGGTGCGAACTTTCTTGCTTCAACTTGGGGATAGAGCGATGATACACGTTTTTAATTGAGTTAGATTTATATTCTCACTTTTGGTATTTTGAGCTTCTTTTTCGTAGAAACACTGGGACCTATTCCGTTGCCAAAAAAATGAATACTGTCGTTTTCGTTGGTTTACTTTTTCTCTACTTAACCTAAAGTACTGTTAAGTTTTAAAACACGAAGTTTCTTGTGATATTTCCATAACTTTTATGTTGGAGGTTTTACCTTTTTTCTTTTTTTTCTGTAAAGATATAGTGTACCTCATCAGAGGGGAATCGGTATTAAAGTGAAATCTTTGTCCGTTTCTCCCCTGAAGGGAGCATCTGGTTACCGAAGGTTCTAAGGCACGAGGGTTTCGTCCCCGGAACCAAACTGGGGACCAGTCCCTTGACCTAGGGTGTGACTTCATTCTCACGTACGACGTTGATCTTGAGGGTGTCCGACGTTGACTCTGGACCGTATTGGTTGATACATTAATTTATAAAAATTATTTTTTAATTTTTTATTTTTACCGTTTTTTAGACTTATAGTAAAGAGATTTCTGTCATAGGTTTGACATTCATTTGTGCATTTTGAGTTGTAGTAGTCTCCTTATGTTTAGTTTTGGTTTTATTCTATGGTGAAATGTGGGTGATCCTATATTTCTGAGGGTATTCTTCAGAATTACTTCGACAATTCCTTAACCTTGAGATCGTGTTATGACCACTGTTGCATTTCAACACGTCAGTATAGATCTCTTTTGGTATTAAGTTTCTGTGTACGTGAGGTTACAAGTGTCGTCGTGATAAATGTTTCCAGTTCTATACCTTCGGTGGTTTTACAGATAACTGTCTACCTACATATTTCTTCTAGACCACACATGTATTATGTCTTTTAATGAGTCGGTATTTTTTCTTACTTTATTACGATAGACGTTGTTGTACCTATCTGGATCTCTGATAGAGTGATTCACTTTATTCAGTCTTTCTCTTTCTGTTTATAGGATACACCTTAGATTATGAATATACATCTTGGATTTTACAGGTTTTTTACTTGAATGAATGTTTTGTCTTCGTCTGACTGTTTGTGTCCTTTGTTTAACTACCAATGTTTGGTGTTTTTTCCTTTCCCCCTCTATTTGATCCTAAACCTTATTTGTCTCTGTGTGACGATATATGACCTGGTACCTCTTCTGACTCACGACTTCTTCTCTACGAAGACTTGACAGCACGCCCCTTCTGAGAACTGTCAGGGAACCTGTCGTTCCTCTAGTTTGGTCAGTTAAGATTTCCTTTAGTTGGGACTGATACGTAACCTTCCTGACTACGACTACGACTTCGATTTCGAGGTTATGAAACCGGTCGACTATACTTTTCGACTGAGTCTTTTCTGGGACTAAGACCCCTTCTAACTTCCGTCCTCCTCTTCCCCCGCTGTCTCCTACTCTAGTGGTTAAATTACTTGTACTCAAGTTCGTTTCGGCCTCTCTATCACTACCTATCCCTTAGGACCGTACGACGTCAGGTACCCAAGAGTTTCTCAACCTGTGCTGGATTGCAGATTTGTTCTTGTTAATGATATGTATTTTATTTGTTGTTCCAGGATGATATATCGTGTCTTTTGATATAAGTTATAGGACATTATTTAGTATTACCTCTTATACTTTTTCTTATGTATATATTGACTTAGTGGAACAACATGTGATCTTTGATTGTATTGTGACATTTAGTTGATATGAAGTTAATTTATTATTTTCAGTAACGGTTTAAAAAAAAAAACGTGAAACCTTTTCTCAGACAGTCAAGGAATTCTAAAATTTGTATCTTAATGGTTGCAAATGTCAGAATCCATGTATCAGTTCTTTAAACCCTCAAATACGAGTGCATTTTTAACGTGTGTTTACAAGTATCGTCGTAACAAGTAAAATCGGTGTTTCACCTTTATGGAGTTATAGGTAGTTGAATACTTCCCTGTTTGTTTTACACCCTTTAGGTACGTTACCCCACAACGACACGAGTCTGCGAAGTCAGTACTGACTGAGACGCCAGGTACCTGACATCGGGTGGCCCAAGGAGACAGGTACCTTAAAAGATCCGTTCTTATGACCTCACCCAACGGTACGGGAGGAGGTTCCCTAAAAGGGTTGGGTCCCTCGTTCGCGTGCAGAGGACGTAGAGGACGCGACGTCCTCCCAAGAAAATGACGACTCGGTGACCTCTTCGGGTGTCACCTCATAATGCACCGTTACTCTGCCTTACTTCATCTGCGATGTGGTACCACTTGGAACTCTTGTAATACGGTTCAATTTCTGTGGTTCGTATTTTCCAACGTGGACGTACTAAGGAGATGTGCTTTACGAGTCTTGTCTGTTTAGGTATCTGTATTTTTACCCGAAGGGACCACCGAGTCTGTCCTCTCTTAGGCGGACGTTACGTTCTCTGGGTCGAAGCTAGGAACCCAGTCCTTCTAGGGGACCTCTTCCCGTACCGATGGGTGAGGTCATAAGAACGGACCTCTTAAGGTACCTGTCTCCTCGGACCGTCCGATGTCAGGTACCCCAGAGTTTCTCAGTCTGTGCTGACTCGTTCATTGTGAAAGTAAAAGTGACATCTCAAGATTTTATCTATCACCAACGGTCCCGACCGCCCATCCTCTTCTCCTACACCTATAATTACCCATACGCCAAAGAAAGACCCCATTTCTTTTGCATGACCTTAATCACTACTACGAAGATAATTGGGGTACTTATCTGATTCTTGGTGACTTAATAAGTGAAACTTTCTTTCCCACCTAAAATACAATATACTTAAGTCACGTACGTATGAGTTAACACAGGTTGAGAAACACTGGGGTACCTGACATCGGGCGGTCCGAGGAGACAGGTACCTTAAAAGGTCCGTCCTTATGGCCTCACCTGACGGTACGGGAGGAGGTCCCCTACGAGGATTGAGTCCCTAGTTTAGGCGGAGGGAACGTAAAGGACGTAACTGTCCGTCCAAGAGATGGTGATACGGTGGACCCTTTGGGGAATATACTTAAGATATACGTTAAAAGAATATTTCTTTTTTTCTCTACCAGGTTCAATATCCGAGTCCTGTCGTAGGTCAAGGGACTGTTATGTAAGATTACCAACTCTTACCAGAGTAACGTCTGAATTAAACATAAAGAAATTAATACTCACTCTGACTCTAAATTTTTCCGAAAGGTGGGGGGGCTTTAACGGATGAAACTCCAAAAGGGGAAATAAGTTGACCGAACACCTAAAAAGAATAGGTAGGTAAGTCACTGGTGTATGACTCGTACACTGAACGTGACAAGATCCGTGATCGTTTTGTTAGTTGCCTCAGGCCCAGGGAACCGTCTCCCCTCTGTATTTATGGATTGTTCACTTATCTGGGGTCGACGGACCTTCTCGGAAGCCTCTTGGTCTCGTCCGTCCCGCCTGGTCCTTACCTATCCACTCCACTCCCGAAACGACAAATTGGTCCGTAAGTCCCCTCAAGGAAGACTACTCCACTGAATCGTTCGGGACTGATTTCATTAGGGACATCCAGGCTCCCTTGTCGGTCACGTTTCCGGGACCCCGTTCTCGTATGTGCCGGACAAGTTTCTTGTCCGGAGGAGTTCCGGTCACAACGACTCCGTTTCGTTCCTACCTTTCTCCACTCTTGTCCGGGACGATCCGAAACATCCGGACCTATTCCCGACAAAGGATCCCTACGACATGTTTGATGGTTTTTTACCCGTCGGACTTTGTTACTTTTACATAAGAGGGTGTCAAACCCCACGACCTTCAGATCTTTGTTCCACAGTCGTCCCGGTACGAGGAAGTCCAGGACCCCTCTTCAGGTACGATGTCGGGAAACGGAGAAAGGTCGAAGGCGACCAGCGGTCGCTACGAGTCGTGGCGAAATGAACGTCTACGAAACGAAGTCACAGACAGAGGTACCAGTGCACGGAGATGTGAATGAGAGGAATATTCCTGTGGTCAGTAACCTAAATTCTTGGTCCGAAGGGACCACCGAGTCTACCGTCTTTTAGACGGGCGTTACGTTCTCTGGGTCCAAGCTAAGGACCAGTCCTTCTAGGGGACCCCTTCCCTTACCGATGGGTGAGGTCACAAGAGCGGACCCTTTAGGGTGCCTGTCTCCTCGGACCACCCGATGTCAGGTACCCCAGTGTTTTTCAACCTGTGTTGACTCACTGATTGTTAGGTGATACCGGAGTAAAAGTGAACTAATGTATCTGGAATAAAAGTGTATGACCTCTTCCCTTACCATTGGGTGAGGTCATAAGAACGGACCTCTTAAGGTACCTGTCTCCTCGGACCGCCCGATATCAAACACCCCAGTGTTTTTCATCCTGTGCTCACTCGTTGTTTCGTGTAAAAGTGTATTCCAGTGTAGTGACAAGGGTTCACCTGCATTCAAACCCCCCTGTGGCAAGTGGGGTCATGTCCCGAGGAGAAGTCTGGGAACCTCAGATGCAGGCACACACCACAAGGGACGGAGAAAGTAGGTAGGTGTGTCAGAGAAACGAAGGGTGACCTCCCAACCTCACCCCCAACTGTGTTAGCTTAAATTTGGTGAGACCGACTAAATGGCTTGGTTTTGGTGTCCTCCGTCTCCGCTTCGTCTTCGGGTCAATCTTCGAGGACGTTTTTGGATGCCCGAGACCTCCCACACGTCCCTCACTCTTCACCGTCCAAGACCTGAAATAACGTCTCTGTCCTAGACAAGTAACTAGTCTACATTCAAAACTCTCTTTCTCTTTAGTTCCGACGATGTCGTCTCAGTCCGGGCTCCTTTCCGTCGTTTAGATACCTAAACATTCTCATGAGGCGCATCGTGAGGACGACTCGTACGCGTGAACGCAATATGGGGAGGTTGGAGGTACTCTATTCTCTCTTGTCTCCTTGGCAACACTTTCTCCCACCCACCGACACCTGTTCTGACTGAGTACGAAGACCTTTTGCCTTCCGTGCTCCCCGCCCACCTACCGTCTTTGGTGTCTCCTCGGACTCGTCCTTTGGGGTGGAAAGTCCACCCGTGTGTCTGTTTCCGTCTCCCGACGGACCCCCGCCCCCTCACAGTGGGGGTGGGAGGTCTGTGTCCTGTGCCTGTCCACTAATGACCCGAGGTTTCGTCGCGTCTGGGGTGTGCCTCTTGACAGGAGATTCCCCCGAAGATCGCACCTCGGCCCTCCGGTCACGTTTCGGGAGGTTCACGACCGTGTGGGGTGGAGTGACGTGTACAGACGAGCCTTTACGGAGTCCCCCTTTCTACGACACCCCGTCAGTCTGGGTTTATGTTGTCTCCCGCGTGAGCCACCTGGGGGTCTGGAGGAGGAATTTTACCTGTCTGTCGGGGTTCAAGTCCTCCGTACAATTGTTAACGTACAATTGTACAAGTGTTCCGTCCAATTGTTAAGTGAGAGTCCTTAGTCCCGAGTCACTCGTGGGGACGGGGTTCCCAGTCTCCGGTCCTGAGAACCCCAGCTCCCAACAGTCCCTTCCTCTGATCCAGGACTCTACCACCTCCGGAACAGACTCTCCTATCTGTCGTATGTTCGTTTTCCTGTTTGTCGGTTCCCTTCTTGGTTGGGGTCTCGTTGTTTTCTTTAGAATTTTCTTCTTTGTTAACACTTTCTCTCTCTGAGTTCTTCGACCTAGGGAGATCACTCATCCTACGGTGTAGTTCCTGGTTCTTCTCGACGGTTCTGGGGGGGACCGGGGACGGGGTGTCGGTTGGGTAGTGGACTGCGGTCGTCACACGGACGAGACGTAAGGAGTGCAGACTGGTGCAGACAGACAGGTAGGGTTGACCGTGTGGGATCGGGTTCGTCGACAGGAGAGAGGCGTGACTGGAGGGTCACCGACAAAGTGATGGCGTGGGGTGTAGGGTTGGGGAGAGGTAGACGATTAGTGAGATGTCTACCCTAGTGTGTACACCGAAGACGTATGGAGTTGAATTCTCAGCTCCCAAGTTAGGGACCCAGTCCTTCTAGGAGGCCCCTTCCTTTACCGTTGGGTGAGGTCAAGAAGGGACCTCTTAGGGTACCTGCCTCCTAAGGGTACCGCCCGATACCAGGTACCCCACCGTTTCTCAGCCTGTACTGATTTTACTGAATCGTGTGCGAGTTGCGAAGTTGAATGTTGATCAGTATCTTCAGTCTTAGACCACTGCACCGGCCGTTCCGGATCGGAGTGGGACTGGGGTATGGGTAACGACAGGGCACCGAGACGAGGACGTGGGGCTATCACGGGGTGTACCACAAGGGAGACGAATCTCACGAGAAGGCCGGACCGGAGGGGGTCGGGGTGACGGGACGGCCCCTCGTCGTCGGAAGAGAAGTGTCGTGAAGGGTCTAGAGTCCACACGATAAGGCCCCTGGTAGGACACTGACAGAGAGGATGGTCTGAGAGTCGGCGGAAGAGGTGGAGGAAAGGTCGACTCGACTAAGGGAAACTAGATAAGACGTAGTAGGACCCAAAGAAAGTGAAGTGACGATGTCTTTCAAACTCTTACGGACCGTATGTGGTATAAACGGAGGTCAAACCTTCTCCGTGAGACTCATTGCCCCAACCACACCACTCGGGAAACGTCAGACCGGACTCAGGATAGAAGGAACTACTCACCTCCCGTCCCCGCCCCCTACCTCTGGGCCCTAGGTTCTTGTGTAATCTCTGCACCTACTTCGAGACGGAAGAGACGATAGTCCGAGAGTCGTGCCTGAGTTAGACGGAAGTCTGTAAGTGTTCTGAGACGCTTCCTTGGAAAAAATCTTACTCTATGTGCCGTGTAAAAGTGAGAGTCCTTGTCCCGAGTCACTCGTGGTGATGGGGCTCCCAGACTCCGGTTCCCAGAACCCCACCCTCCAACAGCCCCGTCCTCTGGTCCAGGACTCTACCTCCCCTTGAACAGACTCAGTCCCCCACGATTGACTTCGTAAACCGAGGTCCGAGACCTGTCAAAGAAGTAGTCTCTTTTACGAGGACGTCTCTAAGTTAAGTCCACAAATTTCAAAGAAAAATTTCGTCCTAATAAGTTACAGGAGAAGTCCATCTCGGTGACGCTCCCTCCCGTGTGTCCCGGACGTCGCCACGGGCCATCGGACCACTCCAGAGGTCGAGACGCAAGGGGGACTCCCCCAGCCGTGTTCGGAAGGTGGAGAGACTCGGACAAAGGAGAAGATCTTTTGTGTCGCACACTACCTGTGGGTCCTCCCACCCACGTCGAGGGGAGGGTCGTGTTATATGGGTGTCTACGCCGATTCCAGAGTCCGGATACTTCCCACTGTCGCCTCCTCCCTCTGGTCCACCCCAGGGGAGGTCCCCTGTGTGTTTCTTCGAAGCTGTTAAGGGTCGACCCCACTACGTCTCTGGTCGGGGGGCAAGTCGTTCGTAGACAGTGGTTGGTGTTCAACAGGGTCTCCTGTCTCCTCCCAGGTCAAAGACGGACAACAGACCGTATTAAGTGAGAGTTTGTGATGTGGGGAGTGGGGGGGTGGGGTCAGTGGGGTGTTCTGACTATTTTTATCTAAAGACCCGAGGTGGGAACCTGGTTAATTTGGTCTCAGAGACCTCTGCACCGAGTCCTTAAATATGAAGAGTAGTTGAACTCCCTGAAGATGACACGTCAGTCCAGACTCTTGGGGACCCACACCCTTCGCGTACGGTGTCCCCTTCCACCCGACCCATGGGGTCCACTCCGGGAGTTGGGGTAGTGGAACAAAGGTAGTCGGGGAGTTGGTCGGGGTTCCAGTCCGACGACGACGACGATTCAGTGAAGTCAGCACAGGCTGAGACACACTGGGGTATCTGTCGTCGGGTGGTCCGAGGGGGCAGGGACCCTAAGAGGTCCGTTCTTATGACCTCATCCAACGGTAAAGGAAGAGGTTACGTACTTTCACTTTTCAGTTTCACTTCAGTGAGTCAGCACGGGCTGAGGATCGTTGAGGTACCTAACGTCGGATGGTCCGAGGAGGCAGGTACCCTAAAAGGTCCGTTCTCATGACCTCACCCCACGTTAACGGAAGAGACGTTCCAGTCCGATTTTTCGTAGTTTCCGTCCCTGAAGGGACCACCAGATCACCGATTCTGAGACACGAGGGTTACATCCCTCAGACCCAAACAAGAGACCAACCCCTTGATCTAGGACGTACGGTGTTGCTTCTAGTTTCTAGGGTACACGGTGCGGATTCTGGGCCACGTCGGTTTTATTTATTTGTACAAAAAAAAAATTCAGTTTTCGTGTGTTCTCCGTAGTACCGAGTCGATAAAGGGTGGACGGTGGACCAGTTCCCGTCAAAGGGTGTCCCTCCTCTTTTCCCCCGGTATGCCCCGACCCGTCAGGAGTTCTCTGTTCCAAACAGGTGGGACCCGCCCCCTACCCCCCCTGAACGCCCGTCTTGGACAGAACCCGGTCCGTCACCGAGGATGTCGAGCGACTCATAGATCTTCCTACCCACACTCGTCCCGGAGACGGGACTCCTCGTCTGTCTCCGTCGTTCCGGACCTACAGTGTGTCCCGTCACACATAATGTAATGTTTGGGTCCGTACGGCCCCCGCCCCACCCCCCACGGGGTACCGACGTCCAGCGTCTTCCGTACGGAGCGAGGAGACTACCCGTGGTCGGGTACTCCCTTTGGTCCCTACGGGGTCTTTGGGTTGTCCTTCCCCTCTCCACCGGGACTCTGACCTCGGACCAAGGTGAACCCGATACTGGGGTAAAGGGCGGGGTCAGGGCCCGCCTAGGGGCCTCTCTTCACAGGGGCACCCGAGTCGTCGTCCAGGGGAGTAGACGGGCCCCATCCGACGTCAGTGTACGGCGGAGGGTCCGGTGGGGGAGCGGTAGGACGCTAAGCCCCGAAATAGTCCGTGCGGGGTCCTCCGCGTTTACGACCTCGTCCTTGTGTGGATGTGCGCATAACTTATCTTTTCTTTTTTTGGTGTGTCTAACTAAAAGACAAGGAGTAAGCGTCGTCTCGTCCTCCGCGGCCCCACACACTACCTGCGTCCGTCGACACTTTTAACTCTACAGTCGGGGCTCGGGGGTCGGTACGGTAGAGTGGAGGTCTGCACCGGTCCCTGTGTGTCGCGTCAGGACAAGCAGTACGCTTGGGACTCGTCTGACACTTTACTCGATTAATGTCGCCACCGTCTCGGAGTCCGGAAAGCCCAAGTAGTCTTTAGGCCCAGCACCGGAGACGGGAATGCCGAGTCGACTCCCCGTGGACGCGAAGACGAGGACTAGTCCCGGGCGAGGAGGTCCGGACGTGGGGGTCCACCCGTCCCACGACGGGTTATTCCTGTTCGGCACGAGACCGGGTCAAGACGGAGGCCACCTAGTGGACTTGACCGGGGGTCGGAGATGCCCATAGTTAAAGGAGAACAAGAGGAACCCAAGTCTCCTTCTGTCCACTGCTACGATACGGGGAGCTCAGGGGTCCTGTCTGACTACCGACTATTGTGCCCTTGTCCACCGTTCCCTCTCCCGGGACCCACCCACCACCGTAGTAGGGACTCCTGTGTGTCCTCGCCCGACGGCAAGGAACCGGTCGAGGACGGACCGGTCCGGTCCTGTACACCACAGTCTCGAGACCTACGCCTGAACCCCCCTGTGGACAGGGGTTGCTAGGGTCTTCCACGGTCCTGAACGAGTGCAGTCCGGGTGTCCTCTTTTGCCTCGAACCTCGGGGACCACCTAGTTGGTCCTGTAGGGAGGGTAGGCACAGACCACAGGGTGGTTTGTGTGTGCGAGACGTGTAGTCCCCTGGCCGGAGGTCCAGTCTGCACCGGTCGTCCACCTCGTCTGGACTGGGAGGGGTCCGGGTCGGACCGGTTCCGTCTCCTTGAACTGGGTGCCACCCTCAAGGTGTAGGTCGTCGGAGAAGATCCTCCCTCCCTCCCTCTCCATCCATTCGAGACCGATCTCCCGGCGATTCGTCTCTGTGACCCGATCTGCCTCGTGGGTCGTGCCTACCCCCACCCCACCCCGCCCTGTCGGGTACGTGTCCCTACCTCCTCGTCTACCTGTCCGCCGACCTCTCTCCCTGCCTCCGGTACCAGCCTGGGGACCGTCGCAAAGTCTAGGGCGCAGTCCGTGTCGCCGTATTGGGTCCATGTGCGACTTGGGTCTAGGGTGCACCGTGTCCGACTTGTGGGTACCACGCGACGTGAGGGGAGAGGACGGGGTTTGAACCCCTAGGGATCGTCGTGGTGTCCTCCCCGTGAGGCCCGAGTCCGATGTCCTGACGGACGGTCCTCACCTCCCGACCCGCTCGCGATACGTCGCGCGAACGACCGACGCAGATCGACGTGCCGGTCTCTCGACGGCGTCCTTCCCGACCCGTCCTACCGCGTGTACCCTTGAGACGGGAAGGACGGGACACCGTCCGGCCCGTCCTGACCCCGAGAGGCCGACGGTCGTAGGACTCTCGTCGGGACCCCTGGGAGGGGTGGGGGTAGGGTCCGAGGGACGAGACTCGTCTCCGAGGGGGGGCACGGGGTTGGGGTGGTCTTGAGGTGTTGTACATCGTCTACGGCGAGGGGGTTTGAGGGGAGTGTCTCGTAGACGACGAGGGAAGGGTGTCCTGGTGGGCTCAAGTGTTCCTCGACCTCCTACCTCTCTGGTGGTGCGGAGAGACCACAGGGAGGGTGTTTGTCCCCCGTGACGTGTGGGTCGGGGCCCTTTCGGGTGACACCCCTCACCGACGGGGTGTGTGAGGGTACCACACGTCACACCGTATCACTCCCACTACCCCGCACTGTGGGGGTGTGTGGTCTCTCCGACCCGTCGTCCCTTCGGGGTGGTCCGAACGGGACCCGACACTACCGGGTTCCGGGAGACTAAGGGATCTCCTCCCTGGTCCCAGGATTTTCACCCATACCCGGGGCTGATACGGATTTAAGATCCTGACACTACACTGTTTTACCTGAAAACCGTTTTTCTGAGGTAACGTTTTCCCTGAAACACACACACACACACAATCAGTGAGTCAACACGGGTTGAGACGCTGGGGTACCTGACATCGGGTGGTCCAAGGAGACAGGTACCCTAAGAGGTCCGTTCTTATGACCTCTTCCATCGGTAAATGAAGAGGTCCCCTAGAAGGCCGGGTCCCTAGCTTGAACCCAGAGGACGTTACGTCCGTCTAAGAAACGGCGGACTCGGAGGTCCCTTCTAAAGTGCACACTAATTTAATTCCGAAAACTCTAATAATAGGACACAGTGGGTCCACCCAAACTAGAGTAGTGTTTAGACATTTGACCCCCTTGGAAGCTCCGACACCAGTCTCGTTCTCTACGCTGCTATCGCATCTCTACTCGTCTGGAAAGGAGGGAGCTGGCGACGTCCGAGACTCCATGTCCCTCGGTATACTGTCCGGACCCCCACTCCCCGGGGTCCACTGTCGGTCGTCTCTTACCCCTGGCGCCGGGGTGTCGTGCACCTTGTTTGTGGACCTACTCTTTCTTTTCTGGGAGGGGGTCTCGGACGTCTCTCCTTCCGACCGGTGGGATGACTCTGACGACCGGAGACTTGGTGTCTTGGCATACTATTTTTTTTTTTTCACTTTCAGTTTAGCCTGAAAAACGCTGGGGGTTCCTTATATGTCAGGTCATAAGAGGTCCGGTCTTATGACCTCACCCATCAGAAAGGGAAGAGGTCCCCTAGAAGGGTTGGGTCCTTAGCTTGGGTCCAGAGGGCGTAACGTCCGTCCGTCTAAGAAATGGTCGACTCGATAGTCCCTTCTGACATTCTACATACACAATAACTAGTGGAACACCGTCGGTCGGGCACGTGTAGGGACCCCGGTACCGTTGGTCGGAACGAAGTTTCGTGGTCCGCCACCGGCGCCACCGTGGTACTTTCCCCGGAGTGTGTGGTGGACCCGAGGTGCGTGTTCGGGTAGACCTACACCCGAGACCTCGACGGGTGTCGGTCGTCGACGGTGTATCGACGTACGTGTCTCGACTACCAGACGGACGGACAGGGATTACTCGAGTCCTCACCCCGGGTCCCGGTCTTGGTAACAGGGGTGGGGCGTTCCGACTCACTCCCGACTCACCCTGGACGTACCGTCCGGGATCGTGTACAGTCGTAACCTTGAGTCTCTTCCGTATAGGGAAGTCTTCACGAAGGAAACTAGGACCTCCGACGGTACTAGGGTTGACAGGTTCCTCCTTCGTTTGACCTGGTTTTATGGGTTCCGTCCTTCGGGTCCTCAACCCGACGTTTCTCCCGTCCACCACGTGGCCCCACCCCCCGACGAGAGTCCTGGGAGAGTCCGGGGTGTGACGTTTCTGTCGTGGTTCTATTGGCACTCCCCGGGGGTGTCCGGAGAGACGTAGGCGGGACAACGGGTGACTCCGACGTGAAGGGGTCCGACGAGGGTGTCGTCCCGTGACCCCGACAGGGGCGGGGTTTGGTGAGGACGATTCCCGTCTGGAGGCGATTGCCCGTAGAAAGGACGTCCGAGGTACGCCAGACACCAGACACCGAGAAGGACGGACCGGGAGGGACAGGATTAGAGAGGTAGACCCCGAGTGGGTCCGCGACAACCGGGCAGCGGAAATCGGGGGCGGGAGCCGAAGAGTCTGCTGGACCTTGACTGTGGAAGTGTGGGTCAAATGGTGGGACTCTGTGGTCCAAAGGACCCGGGACACGACGTCCTCCCCGTCCCCCTACCACCCGTGGGCCGAGTCGTCAGTGAGACCCACGGGACGAATTCCACCACAAAGGACTCGTGTCACAGATAACGATTTGGTTCCAACCTCAATGTCGACATCGAGTTCCAGTGACGCCCTATTTGAAGTTCGTCCCCAAAAGGGACCTCCGGGGCTGTGACACCAATTTCCTTCCCTGACACTCCATCGGAGTCGTACCGTGTACCCACTGTACTCATTGTGGACATACATACAGGGGTGTCCCCAGACTGGTGTTCCCGTGGGGGCCGGACCGACCACCACCATAGGTGAGGTCCGGGGACCGGGGTCGTCGGGACCGGTGTCTCATGTCGTCCTTTCGACCCCTGAAAGGAGGACCCGTCTCCGGTGCCGTAAGGGTCCGGAAACCTCGCCTTTAGTCTGCCACGACCCCAAAGGTCGTGGGAGGGCCCTTCAGGGGAACCGGTAGCGGACCGGTGACGGGCCGTCCCAGGTCGGGGTGAGTCGGGTCCGGTTCGGGAGACCAACCGGCTCCACCTGTACGATGTACCTCTGCGTCCTTTTGGGAGGGTTACAGATTGTCGGCGTCGGGGAGGGACCTCGGTTGTGGGTCCGTGAGAGGGGTGGGGACCGAAACCGATTGGAGTGTGGGAGCGGCCGGTGGACGAGTCGCAGTGAGGAAGGACGGGGTGGGAGCCGGTGGTGGGACCGGAGTGAGACCCAGACCTGGGGAGGCCCCTACAGGACCTATCAGTGCACCCGACCCCCATGTCCCTCGACTGGAGCCATGGAAGTTGGTCAAGAAAGTTTCCGGGACCTATCAGACATCGGTAGTAGAATCCAACAGTGGGGGACCCCGGTCCCTGGTGAGGAGTACCTCGGAGGACGTAGGACGTCGGGGTGTGTCGAAACAGTAAAGAAGGAGTGTCATTAAGGATACTCCTCACGATGACCGGGTAAAATATCCTCACGTCTGACTCCAGTCTCTGCACTTCGTCAGGCAGGTTCCTATGGTCCGTGACCAGTCTCAGTTTTAGATCTGTTTTCGGCTCTGAAGTGTAGTCCCCACGGGATCTCCGACCACGACCTCCCTCCCCCTCTGGTCGGAGTCCTGGTGGTCCACCGTCCACACACCGGTAGGGACTCTCGGGGTAGTGGGAACCGAGGAGTCTCTTCTGTCCGGACCTCCCTCTCGGACCCCGGAGGCCCTCGGACTAAGGATCGGGAGACTGTCGGGGGAAGTCTCCTTCCGATGGGTCGCACCCCGACCCGTAGTCACGTCAGACCCGAGGAGAGACTGTGGGAGGAACGAGGACACCAACGGTCCGTTGTGATTTTCGAAGTCGTACGTCCTCTTAAGCCCTCCGGGAAGGTCGGAAGGGAGGGAGAGGGAAGGGAGTGGGGGACGACGGACAGTCTGACAAGTGTCTTCTCCACGTGACACAGGGGACGGACCCCTTTCGTACATGCCCTCCTCCGGGGGCTCCGCTGGGTTTCGTCTGGTCTTCCGTCCCTTGACCACGAGCGACTGTGCGTCCGGAGTGACTCGACCCGGACGGTACGTCGGAGCGGATGTGAGGCGGTCCACTCGACCCGAGTGAGTGAGAGGTCCGACCTGGGACTCTCTGACTCGACCCACCTCGGGTGTACCCGGACCCCGCCCCGCACGACCCCTAGGGATGGTCCACCCTCTCGACCCCTCCCTCGTCCCGTCTATGCCGGGTCGGGGGTCGTTACACGTGGTAGACCGGGACCCCGTGTCAAATGTCCAGTGGAGGGAAATGTCTCCTCCACAGACTTTGGACCCCTCCCCGACCCCTCCGTCGGTGAACACGGTCCGACCTTCACCGTCTTGACGGAAGGTTGTATCCCGACGTGGGACTGGTGACACACGGACAATCCGAGAGGACCTCCCCTAGTACACTCTGTCGCCGGGGGGACCGAGATCTGTACTCCTCCGCCGGGTCCGGACTCGTCCGCGAGGCACGACCCCTCAGTCTCAGACCCCCATGTCTGTAGACCCCCTCTGTACTTCGTCCCTGGTCTCGAGGTCGGACCGTCGGGGGTTCGCTCTGTGAAACCCCGTGGAGACTGGTCACCGAGACCAGTAGACCGTAGGGACCATGGAGGGTGGTAAGGACGGGACTCCTCTTGGGGTTTGGTGGTCTGGTGGTGTCCCGGGGGGAACAGTTGTTCTCCGCTGTGGTGGACCGGAGTGTACTCTTCGTGTCATTCCTCTTAGCCAGGTAGTTGGGTGGACCCCTGAGTCCCTTTGCCAAAGACCCCTGGACCCCTACCCAGGTCGGTCGGGCACACGTGACTGGGACCCTTCGAGACCCCCATCGGGGTCGGACCGATAGACTGAGTGTCCACCCCTTTGACTCCGAACCCGTGGTGTGACGAGTAGGACCCGGGTCGGTCCGCCGTCCGGAACCGAGACCCGATTGAGACCACCGGCTCGCACCGAGGGTGACGTAGACCCCTCGTCCTTCTCCCTTCCGCCCAGACCAGTGGAGTGGGGTGGGTCCGTTCGTCGGTCTCTTTGACGGACGCCATGGTGAAGTACCCGGTCGAGATCGTCCCACGACGTCCGTTTCAGGCTTCGGTCTGGACGGACCCCACCCCAACACCCCGGAGACTCGGGTCGTCCCACGGGTGTCTCGGGTCACCATGGGGACGTCGTAGGGAAAGAGGAGACGTCAGTTGTCGTCTCGGACCTCGGTCGGACGTGGAGAACCGGTCAGGAATTGGAGAACCAAAGGAGTGGACATTCTACCCCCACCCTTGTCGGGACACAGAGTCCTGATCTGCTCAGTGGTACGTACTCAACGAGTGTTTCGGGCATGTCTCGTAGGGGAAACTCGTCGGAAGCATTGGCAGCGTAGGAGACGGGTGTGATGCTGTGTTCCTGGGGTCCTCGTATAGGCCAGGACGGAGTGACTTGGGGTCGGGGCGGGGACACGGGTGTCGGGTCGAGACGTCGGAGACCTCGTCCTCTCCGAACAGAGACTCCAGGGGTCCGGTATCCGAAGGAGAGGTGCCCTTTCCGACGTCTTGAGGGTCCAGACCCAAGTTTGACACCGTAAGACGAGGGCCTGTCCTCCCCACCCTTCCCCCGTCCACCGAATAGGTGTCCCTCCTTCCACCTTCAGCCCTCCCCACGTCAGGTGTCACCCCAGTGGTCACCCTCCACCGGACGACCCCGTCTCGACGTCCCACACCCCGTCTGTCGCTCCCTGTCTCCGACCAGAATCCTTCCTGTACCGGACTCGGTCTCGAGTGCTTCTGGGTCCGGTCCCGGAGGTCCGGACTGGTCCTGAAGCCGAGGTCTGGACTCTGGACTCCACCAGGTGTCCGACGACCCTAGTCCGGACCCCTCACCTTGTCTCCCGACCCGCTCCGACTCCCGCGTCTCGTTCCCACTCCGTCCCTCACCCCTGTCGTAGGTACCTTTGGTGACCTCCCCCGTACCACTCACTGTCCCCCTCCCCACTTCTCCTTTCAGAACCACCCGACCTCCAGGTGTCCCCACTCACTTGCTTCATTCACGCCAGAGGGTCGTAGTCTGCCTGGGAGGGGGTCACCCCTGAGGGGGACCCGATACTTCCCAGGACAGGGGGTGGGCGGGACCCGGCTCAGAGACGAACGTAGGCGGGTCCTGGGACCCCTCCTACTTTCGACCCTCCGAGTCGGTCCGTCCACTTGGGTGGAGACTCGAGAGTCCCTTGTGCACAGGACCCCTGTAAAGAAGGTGAGTGGTGGGGGACGTGAATTGTTGTCCCGGGGGTGAGAGGGGTCCGGACCTCGCCCTTCCCCCCGACGCCGGACCCAGGGCACCCACGTCTCCGAGGCCCACACACCAGAGGGGTCACTGGAAAGACCTGGAACACCTCCCGACAAATGAGGACTGTTTCTGGAGGGTGGACGGTCCAGACTCCGTCGGAACCGGGTGGTGGGTCCCCTTCCGTCCGTCGGTCCGAGACCAGGGGTACCGGTGGTACCTTGGACGGAAGGGGGGTGTGTTGGGGAGGGGCTCCGTTTAGGTCGTGATGCACCGGGCCCGACGGTCCGGCGACCAGTCTGACCTCCTCGACGACCCCCGGCCAGGGGCCCCGGAACCGGGTGTCGACGGACACGTCGGAGGGTCAGGTCCCCGGGGAGTGGGACCCAGATCACCCTGGGCCGGAAGGAGGGGCCTCCGATACCTCTAAGATATGTGAGACAAAGGGAGGGTTTCGAAGTCTTTGGTTTACTTATGTGATTCCAGGGTCGTTTCGGGTACTATTTGTGTAGTCAAATTGAACAGTACATTACTGATTTATAGGGAGGGACATAAAACCCCTCTCCCCCGGGGGTCCAATGTGTAAACGAGGATTTCCGACTCCGAACACAAAATGGACTACTCTCTCGGACCCCGAGACCCCTGTCGGTCTGTCCTTTACTCACAGGTGAGACTAGGTATGACGACACACTGAAAATGACCCAAAGGGTCGGAGAAACTCGGATGAAACACAAAGATATCTTGACCTCTTCCGACGATAGGACCCCGTAGACACTCTTACTTCTCTAGAGTGGACTTTTGTAGGGGAAAGAAGAGTTGGGCGGGGGAGAGAATGGGTTTCAGTCCCTAGGAACAGTTTACCGGTTAAATCTCTTCCAGAACGGTCCATTCATGCGGTGTACGTACTAGTCAGTACAGGTCGAGGAACGCTGGGGTACCTACCATCGGACGGTCCGAGGAGACAAGTACCTTAAAGGGTCCGTTCTTATGACCCCACCCAACGACAAAGGGGGAGGTCCCCTAGAAGGGCTGGGTCCCTAGCTTGGGTACAGAGGACATGGAGGTCGTGACCGTCCACCCAAGAAATGACGACTCGGTGGACCCTTGTGAGGACGGTCTATGTTAAGGCCGATTGCGTCGCTGAGGAACTGGGTCTGAGACAGAACGGGGTCCGTTCCTCTTTCTACGGTTCCTCTCTGTAGTCCGGGGGCGTATAGGATATTCGGGAAAGTTCGAGGACTTACGACTAATGCCCTTCAACCTAAGTAGACACGAGACTCATTGACCTAGGTTCACTGTGGGCTCACTAACAGACTCGATTCGCACAACCTCCCATTGTCCGTCCCCACCGGACCCTTCCACGAGAGGGTGCTGGACCGGGACCCGGTCGGTCATTGGAGAGGGTCTCCGAGACTCCATTCCCGTGCTTGGTGTCGGGGATTCCCTAGAGGTTCCCACGCCAGCTGGACTAGACGGGGTGCTAAGACGGGGCACTGAGACTGACTCCGGCTCTCAACCGGTTTCCGGTGGCCCTTCGAGAGGTCTTTGGTTTCGCTTAGTTTACTTTCCAGGGACGCGACTCTGGAAGCCCGAGGGGTCCAGGGTGGAGTTGAACTGGAGACCCCGACCGGGATCAGTCAGGCGTAGACCCTGTCTGCACCGTCAGTCACCCCGGGCCAACCGAGTCCTGTCGTCCGACGCCAGACCCTTCTGTGGTCTTGGTTCTCCTTCCCAGAATAAGAGTGGGTCCGGGCTTGGGGACTCAACCAGACAAACGAGAACTCTTACATAGTCTTAGGGGACCGCCCGTCAGGGAGGGGGTCTCACAGACTAGTCCTCCAGCCGCGACCCCGGACTCTTGGACGTAAAGATTGTGCCAGGCCCCCTATGACTCCGACGACCAGGACTCTAGTGTCAGACTCTTGGCGACTAACTTTTAGTGTCAACTTGCTGAAGGGACCACCGGGTCTCCAATTCTTTGACGGACGGTCGTGTCCCCTGGGTCCAAACTACGGACCAGACCCTTCTGAGGTGTTCAGCGTCTCGTTGATTCGGACACTTGGAGTTGATAACTCGGACACGAGGTCTCGGACGCGAGGTGTTGGCGACTCTGACTCGACGTCCGTGCTTTCGGACACGCAGATCTCGGGTACGAGACGTTGGTCTCTTCGGTGGCGCGACTCTTCGGGTGTGAGTCGTTGTTTCTGTTTATTTCTTTCTTTATAAAATTCGTTTTATTTTAGTATCGACCCTCTCCCAGACCTTTCGTCTTCCTTCCTCCGGGACACGAGTCTCGGACCGCGGGGAGGGGTAGTCTACGTCGAAGTCCCAGCCGTCCTCAGGTCCGACCCGACCCGTCCCGATCCTACGTCCATCGAGTTCTGCTTCCGGTGTGGAGTACCGTTCTTGTGGGGTCGGACAGTCCTTTCCTCCGGACCCGAAATCGTGGGAACGGATCGTGACAGGGAGTGTGGCCTGTCCACCGGGACCCTCGAAGATCTTTGGACGAAAGGGGGTCCCACGCACAAGGACGGAGACCCGGGAACAGGTCGCGGGTGGTTAGGAAGTCGAAGTGGAGGCCCCTCCGAGGGCTGGGGGTCGACTAGTTTCGGGACACTCCGGTGTCGGGAGACCGACACGGTGGTGGCAACATCTCAGTCTGCATCTCGTCGGTCTCCCGGTGTCCGCACCGACGGAGACACCGAGGTCGTTGCGTAACCGCTCCTCCGACGAGTAAGTAAGCCGTTTGTGACCCCCGACCCACGACGCCCCCCCTTCCCTCCTCCTTTCCTTCTCCCTTCGTCCGACGGATTTGTGAACTCTGGGAAACATGTACGTGGTGTGTAGGGACAACAGACCTGTTCCTTCACCGTTGGGTGAGGGCATAAGAACGGATTCTTTAGGGTACCTGTCTCCTCGGACCACCCGATATCAGGTACCCCAGTGTTTCTCAACCTGTGCTGAATCGTTGATTTGTTGTTGTCGTTTAGGGACGACAGTCACAGGTGTGAGGGTCGGTCCGTCCGGGACCTCGTTCTGGTCCGACACTTTCCGGAGGACCGTTCTTTCTCCGTTCTCCTGCGGATCCACACCTAAGACAATGACCACCTAAGACGATGACCACCTAAGAAGACCGGTCACTTCAATCTCTGGCGGACGAGTGACGGGTACTAGGTGTGGTCGTAGTCGGGTAGGTATGTTCCGGAGTCGTCTGGGGTCCGTGACGTCCTGTCCCAGTCTCGAGTCTGGAGATGTTCGGTCGTACTTACCTCGCCCACCGACTCGACCCTAGATCTGGTGTCCCTGAGGGACACAACCGGGGAGGGTGTCCGGGGCGGGGGTGTCTGGGACGGAAGGGTCTTCTGGGTCCAGAGACGGAGGTCCCCGGGAAGAAGTAGTGGAAGAATTCGGGAGGTGACCCTTTTGGGTCGAAGATATACATGCCTCACCCACGGGGTGGAGAGGATCTCGAGGTCCCAGAGGACGGTCGACCCTTGAGACGGTACAGTACTCCGACGGGGACAGACTACGAGAGATTACGAGAGTTGGTACGCTTCTTCGACGAAACCAAGGCTATCTGCGACCCGGACAGTTCCGGAAGTCGAGGGGAGGGTGGGAGAGAGGATTCAGTGTCTGTCGAGTATAGGTACCTGGCTCTCGACTCCGCAGGGTCCGGTCAGAGGGAGGGGTTTAGGAGAAGTGGTCGAAGAGTTTACACGTGCGTAAAGACGAGGTTGTTCTAGATCGTAAGTCCCTCTTTTTTCGGAGTGGACGACATTCTGACGGGGAGTTGTATAGTCCTGACTACTCTTTTGGTCCAACCCAGTTGGTGGGGGCACCCACACTACAGTGTGATCCTTTGTCAGCGTCACTGGTGTCACTTATGGTCGTGAATCAATTGTTCCGACTCAGGATGGTCTATCTCCCTAGGATGTCACCTATGTCCCGACATAAAAGTTCTGTGTTGAACCTTTTTTTTTTTACCATTTCCGTTGAACTCTTCCTTACACCAGTCTACTCCGACGACTCAAAATCTTGTTCGTGTTTAACGTTTTTAGTCTCCTTGGTACACAACCATTTCCTTCCTTAAATTGTGAATTGAAGGAAAAAAATTACTTTAATAAAGTCCCGTGGGTTTATCGGGACTAACTACTTCCTTGAAAAAAATGTCTTAAGGTGATTACGTAAGTCTGCCTTGTTAATCTATCCACGTTACAACGTTGGGACGTACGGTCCGAACTAAGTCTGCCACCAGTAGTCACCGAGTTTGTTAGTCCTGCCTGTTTCTCCACGGTCTCGTACTCCCATAGAGGGAGACAGAGGGGGTGCAAGTACTGGTGACGTTGGTCTGGACTGCACTATATGAGGACGGTGTTACGGTATGTTTCCCGTTGTGGTAAGAAAGGGTCTATTGTACTTGGGGGGTTTTTACTTCGACAAACTCGATGTAGGATCAAATCTCCTTTACGATCCTGACCTCCTTGATCAATTTACTGTGGTTCTCCTTCGTTTGTCTGTTCAGAACTTTTGTCCTATGATATCTCTTGAGTTCTTCTAATACGTTGTTCGGTTGTCGAAAATTTTTCTCACCACCCCCTTTATTCGACGAAATCTAATTTCTCCGAAATTCCTGTTATGTTTGGTTTACGGTGTATACCTAAATTAAACCAATGGTTAAAATGTTTGGTTGACGTTTTTCCGTAAAAGTTCTGTTAATTCCTTTTACCGTACGCAAGACCAACAATCTACTATCGTTCCTTAACGACAATTAAAACAATTCACACGATTATTGGTACACCAAAACAAACTTTTACCGGAACAAACAAAATCTCTAGGTATGGTCACATATATCCCCGTTTAATGGCTCCAACCCCTAAACTAAATTTATGAAGTTAGTTTTCCTTTTTCTTTTTGTCCTCTGTTTTTCTCTGTCCTTCTTTCTTTTTACTTAAATTCACTTCGTTCACCCATTTTAGAATTGAGGACTTAGACCCACTATTCTTATACTCCCAAGTACTGATAAGAAAAATGGAAGATACCGTAAACTTTTAAACGTATTATTGTCAATTTAAATTTTGTGCTATAGTCGGGTACTTATATGTCAGTCTCGTTACTTCGGTTACTCTTTCAGATCTTTATTGGGGTTTGTGTACCGTCGAGTTATATACTATTTCCACTATAAAGTTTAGTCACCCCTTTTTTCATTAATATTCACCGCAACCTGTTTACCTACTGGTAGACCTTTTTTTAATTCAACCTCAGGTCGTCTACCTAGTTTGTAAGTGTGAACTTTTTTTTACTTTGGTATTCAAATACTCTTGTATGCTCTTAAAGAAATATGAGAGTGTCTTCTCATATTTAAGACAAGTAAACTTAGGGTACTTTCATGACCATCCGTTGATAAAAACGGATGTCTTTATCATTAAAGTGTATTCAAGTACATGCAATGTTTTGGGGTTTTGGTAAAAATTTTTACTACCAAGACCGACGTATGTCAAAAATTTAAGACGTACCGTTTTTAGTATTGTTTTACTTTTATGTCTATTTGACCCCCTTTCTAAACGTTGAGTATGAGGTTTCATAGTCAACGGTGTTATATATCTCTAAAGACACTTAGTTATTCTTTTTACGGTGGTTGGGTTGTATTTATGATACAATTATTAAGTTTGTGGTTAAGTAGTTTTTCTTTTATATCCACCTAGAAGTCAAGTCAAGTCAAGTCAGCGAGTCAGCACAGGTTGAGAAAGAGTAAGTATCATTCTCTTTAAGATATATTTTAATGTTGTTCTATGGTAAAGAGTGTATAGTCTAACCGGTTCTACTCTCCTACCTTTTTGTCTCCGAGTGTATTTAACGGTTGTCTCCATATTGGTTCATACCGGTACCTCCTGACCCGTTTTAGATAGTTCTAATATTTACGTGGAGGTAGAGTGGGACGATAAAATAAAGATCCCTAAATAGGATGTTTATACGAGTGTGAACTCGTTTTCGTATGTACACATTCCCAGGAGTGACGACGTGACGAATCTTTTCCTCCCACCTATGTCAGACCTACAGGGGCAAAGTCGGGGACCTACTTGCTCAATAGTGTGCGCGTACGAGTCAGCGAAGTCAGCACAGGCTGAGAAACGCTGGGATACCTGGTATCGGGCGGTCCGAGGAGACAGGCGCGCTAAGAGTTCCGTTCTTAGGACCTCGCCTAACGGTACGGGAGGAGGTCCCCTAGAAGGGTTGGGTCCCTCTCTTGGACGTAGACGGACATAACGTCCACCTAAGAAATGGGAGACTCGGTGGACCCTCCAGGACTCAATAGTATGTATGTAGGTGAGACCCTTCTGGTGTACGCACGATTTTCGTCGTTCCGACGATGTGTGTGACTCTGGCCTCGAGGTTCTGCGAGGCCCCTCTCTTCGGTTCGGTCCGTGTCCAGGTAGTGGCGGTGCACGGACTGCCCCTGACTACGTGACGCGACACCCTTGGTCTTTGTGTTCCGTCTATGAGCCCTTTGTCTCTCTTTGTCCCGAAGTCGACCCTCCTCGGTCGGTCGTCGGCCCCTACCTTCCTCTGTACGAGGTGGACCCGGGAAAAAGAATGAAAAAACAAACAAACAAACAAAAACTGGTACACCGTACGTCCTAGAATCAAGGGATTGGTCCCTATCTTGATCAGGGCGGTAGTCACCTTCGCGACTCGGGAGTGGGGAAGTGGTGATCCCTTAAGGGGGGAAAAATGAAAAGCTTACGATAATTTTATTTATGTTATGACCCTAAACATGTAACTCCTCCCCCTTCCCTTAGGATTCCTTTCTTCTTGACCCCTCCCACTTCTCGACCTCTCCCGGGGTGGGTGCGCTGGTGTACGGGTGTGCGGTCGGTACGGAGAGAGTCGAAGGGTCTCGTGGAGTTTGAGATGTACTGAGGTGACTAGATTCGGTGAAGGGGGTCCGTCCGGGGGACTCGTTCGGGGTGGTGGTCCGAGAGAGGACCTCCTCCACGTCACGACAGGTGTACCCCGACCTTGTGCACCACACCGCCCAGTCGACGGGGAGACGGTCTCGGTAGGTGTGCCCCCGTGTCGAGTCGGTACCTCCACCGTCCTCTGGGGTCAGTTTCGGTGTCGAGGGGACCGAGTGGGGTCCCACTGGACAGTGATCGTCGCTGTCAGTGACAGACGGGGTCTGACATAGGGGGGTGACTGAACCGTAAGGGTCTACGCGGTCTCACACAGGTAGAGCCCCGACCCCTGATCGACACGGGAGACGTCCCCGTGAGAGTAGGGGGAAGACTACAGATACAGTCTTCGGAAGAGATAGAGAAAAGAGTGAAATTATTTTGAGACGATGTGTTTACGAGAACTTACTAGTTCGGACCAGGGACCAGGGCTTCGATTTAGAAGAGGTCTCTAGTGTTTAGACTACGACAAGTGGCATTCGATAGTAGAACCCCCGAGCAGGCCCTAGAAGTCGTGTTCCATTCCTCTGAGTCTCGAGATCGGAGAGACGAAAGAGTCATTCGTACAAAAGACGAAATGAAATGATTGAAGATACCACACGAGCACACTTACTTACTGGGCGGGACGCGTTCGTTCACTACTCGGGACGAGACGTCAAAGTGCCTCGGAGCATTACTGACTTCCGTCGGGGGTTTTCCCCTCGGAATAGTCCCAAAATTGGCTGGACGGTTACGGTTCTCTGTGGGTTGTAGGAACACTCCCCTCGCCGGTCTCTACTCGTTTCGCACACTTGGTTTGAAAGGAAAGAGTCAGTGGAAAAGGACCAGGGAAACTGGTAAAGCATTAACGCACCCCTTAATCTTGATGATTGTATTAGACAGAGTCTAGTATCTGAAGGTTCCCTAAACACTAGGTACGACAATGATACATGAATCTGGGAAGGCGAGTTCGTACTCCCCGAAGGGAGTATCGAGTCAACCATTTCTTAGACGGACATTACGTCCTCTGGACCCAAGATAAGGACCCAACTCTTCTAGGGACCCTCTTCTTTTACCGTTGGGTGAGGTCATAAGAACGGATCTCTTAGAGGTACCTGTTTCCTCGGACCTTCCGATGTCAGGTACCTCAGCGTCCTCGGCCTGTACTGAACCGCTGATTTGGTGGTGGGGGTGGGGTGGACGTCCCTCCGGGGAGAGAGGGCTACAGGTATGTCGAAGGAGGAGAGAGAGAGGTCACTCCGACAGGATCAGGGAGACAAGACTAGCCTTCGGAGACCCACGAAGGAGAGGGAGGCGGAGGGGGAGTAACTAAAGACTGAGGGACAAGACGGAAAGAGATCGACAAGAGTCTGACCCTATCGTAGACGTGAGGGCTCGGACCCGACCCGGACCGCGTGTCCAGGAGGCGTGTGTAGGAGTCACTACCCTCCTACTGTCCCGTGGGTGGGTCCACGAAGCTCAAGAAGTTACCGAGACGGTTTCGGGTAGAGTCTTTCTCCACTCCTGCCCGTCGTGGCGTCTGATACCCAGAAGAAACCGGGTGTCACACCACCCCTCACGTCCGCACCCAGGCGTGGGACCTGCCCGGGGAAGAGCCGACAGGTCGGGACCCGTTCCAAGAGTTGGGTAACCTCTGAACAACGACGTTCCCACTGGTAAAAGTACCGGTCGACCCCGGGTGAACTCAGACTGGTGGGGAGGTGTAGGTGGAGGGACGTACCCGTGGACCCGGGGTATGAGGAGACACGGGTCAGGGGTGGAGACGGCTAGACCGGACGGCTAGGTGGGTCGTGGTCACAGGACACTGCGTGTGAGAAGGACGGAGCGAGTAGGGGCGGTGCTCTCGTGGCTCGTGCCCCGTTACTGTCGAAGGTCTCAGGTCCCGGGGGAGGGTGGGACCTCGTCCGGACCCCGTCTGTGCAACAGTAAGAGGTCGCGGTCGGGACCACTGATAGAGTAATCCGACACGAATATCAAAAATTAGAGACGTCATTTTACAGACTACCTTGGACCCAAGTAGGAGTGACCCGAGGGTGTCTCCCGTCCACCCGGGACGAGGTCAAAAGGGACGACCGGACCCCATGCCCCACGGGGGAACCCCGACTGTCTGAGTGTTCCGGTGTCGTGGGAGGAGGATGGCGGGTCCCGGACCGGTTGACCCGTCACCCGAGAAGGTCGGTTCCACGTACCGACGTCGGACCCCGGTCCTGTGCGTCCGGAGGTCGTAGTCCCGACGTCTCCGAGTCCAAACGTCGCCAGTAGATACCCTCCTGTAAATGTCGGGGATCGCTTTCGGTGTGTCGTGTCCACTCGAGTCCCGACGTCTCCCCACACATGTCCTCGTAACTGTCTCCGGTCAGGAGTGAACTCGGGGAGTCCCTGGGCTCGAGACTTTTGACAAACTCAGTTGGACGATTGTTTACTACCCTTTTGTCTACTTGTTAACTCAAGTCAAGTTGCTCCAGTGGACTCATCCACCCACACCCCCACACATTGGGCTTCCACCCCCTGAGGACGTACCCACTTCAGTGAAGGTTTGTTCAGACGGAATAGTCCACCGGACTCCACTTTTCGTTCCCGTTCATTTTTGTACGAGGACTTTTCTTACTTCATTACGTAAACATCGTTGTGCCTACCTGGATATTAGTATGACGTACTTCAGTCTGTCTCTTTCTGTTTATAGTGTGCAATAACGAATATACACCTTAGATTTTTTTACCATGTTTACTTGGATGAATGTTTAGTCTTTAGTTCAGTGTCTACATCTCTTGTTTGAGTACCAATGGTTTCCCCCTTTCTCCCTATTTAACCTTCTAAGTCTAACTGTCTTTGTCACTGTCTGAAGTAAAAGAACCCGAGGTTTTAGTGACGTCTACCACTGACGTCGGTACGTTAATTTTCTGCGAAGGAGGAACCTTCTTTTCCATACTGGTTGGATCTGTCGTATGATTTTTCGTTTCTGTAGTGACACGGTCGTTTCCAGACAGATCAGTTTCGATACCAAAAAGGTCATCAGTACATACCTATACTCTCAACCTGGTATTTCTTTCGACGCACGGCTTCTCAATTACGAAAACTTGACACCACAACCTCTTCTGAGAACTCTCAGGGAACCTTAAGCTCCTCTAATTTGGTTAGTTAGGATTTCCTTTATTCAGGACTTATAAGTAACCTTCCTGACTACGATTTCGACTTTGAGGTTATGAGACCGGTCGACTACGTTTCTTAGCTGAGTGACCTTTTCTGGGACTACGACCCTTTCTAACTTCCACCCTCCTGCTCCCCTACTGTCTCCTACTCTACCAACCTACCGTAGTGGCTGAGATACCTGTAATCAAAGTCGTTCGAGACCCTCAACCACTACCTGTCCCTTCGGACCGTACGACGTCAGGTACCCCAGCGTTTCTCAGCCTGTGCTGACTCACTGACTTGACTTGACTTATTCCTGGATGGTATACCGTGTCCCGTGAGATGAGTTATGAGACATTACTTGATACATCCGTTTCTTAGAATTTTTCTCACCTGTATACATACACATGTTGACTTAGTGAAACAACATGTGGACTTTGCTTGGGTTGTAACATTTAGTTCGTACAAGGTTATTTTCACTTTAAAAGTCCCGTCCTTAGCTCAACGACTATATCTCTTGTCAACATACCTGCGTTCCCCCTTTCCCTTCCCACCCTACTTAACTCTCTCATCCTGACTGTATATGTGCGTTGGTGTACACTTTGTCGATCACCCTTCGACGATTTATCGTGTCCCCCGAGTCGAGCCCGAGACTACTGGGTCTCCCAACCCTGACACCCCGTCCTCCCTCCCTCCCTCCAGGTTCTCTCTCGCCCACGTACTTATGTATGTCGACCAAGTGAAGCATCATGTCGTCTTTGATTCTGGTGTAACATTTAATATAGGTTATTTTATCATATACGGTTTTGTTTTATATTTATCATATTTACTAAATAATATGATAAATATCATCATATTTATCTTTTCCTTGACGTACAAACACTTTGACGTACGAACGGAGGGGTGAAAGGATGGCCGAACGAGTGGGGGTATACGGGGGTTCTCGTGTGGGACATGTGGGGTACACAGTCTTGGGGGTAGAGTCCGAGACGCAGACCCCTTGTGCTAGAAAGTTGTCACAAACACTCTACTCACCTATGTCCGTTTCATGAGTCTTCTCGTCGGTCGTGGACCCCTCGGACAATGCGGGTGATGTGTAGCGACCCCGAGATGTCGGGTCTCCTTTCCTTGGAGTCGTCGGGGTTCCCCACCTCTCGGAGGACGGCCCTCGGGACAGGTTCGACTCCGGACTCCACACTCACACTCAAGTCCCCTCGTGTCCCCCGCTCCCTTCCAGTGTCAGTTTCGACCCCTTCTCTTGTTCTCGGACGAGTCCCCGACGTGGGTCCCTCTCCCGTCGTGCTTCCCGGGTCCTTCTACTCCCCTCCGGGGCTTCTTTGTGCAGTGGATGAGAGGTTTCACAGGAACCGGGTCTCCTTTCTGGACGTAAGTTTGGGACGGAACCGGAGAGAGAGGTCTGGGTTCTCCGAGTACTCGTTTCAACCGTATTACTACGGTAGTAGTTTTTTCTTCAGATGTCGTAATTTAATGTAGTCCATAATCCCTTTACGGGTCGTCTCAGGAACCCTATCTCCCGACCAGTCCCGACCACGAACGCACACTCACACGTGTGTGTGCAAATGTGTGTGTATGTGCCTCGGGTACATGTGTACGTCATACGGTTCTAGGACTCGTGTCTACCCCGCCAGGTCCCGAGGCCGGTGGTGTGACGGGTGCCAAGGTAGGAGAGAGAAGAGACGTCGGAACCCGGAAAGGGACGTGACCAGGAAGGAAAAGAAGGGGATTGTTCGGGGCCAGTGGAGTGTCTTAGTGTCAAAAAGTCAGGTTGGACTCTGTGTGTGCCACAGGAGGGGAGGTCCCCCCCCTCACCGATACTACACACTTACCGCGGGCACCGGTCTCATACACGAAATCTTCGGAACCAGAGTCCTGAAGGGACCACCAGGTCACCGATTCTGAGTGACGGTTACGTCCCCCGGGCCCCAAACTAGGGACCAGCCCTTCGGATTAGGGTGTACGTCGTTGCCTCTCAAGTGTGTGGTATTGATTTCTAGGCGGACGACGTTCCTGCTACGTTCTAAGGTGTACGACGTTGGTCCTGGGACGCGTCGGTGTATTTATAAGAAGTTTTCGACACAGACGCATGACCCCCGTCCCGTCAAGGGGGTCTGGGTCGGACCGGACTAGTGTGCCTCTTCGGTTCCCTATGACTTAAGAGGGGATCCGTGGGGACGTCAGAACCCTCCGGACGGGTGACGAGACTGGGGAAAGGGTCGTCGGTCCCAGCTCCTCCTCCGTGGACCTGTGCCTAAGCCCGAGAGGTCTGTTCCAGTCGACCACTGTAGACGTCACGGTGCTTCCGACGCACGGTGTTCCCAGGGAGTTTTATGAAGATAGTAAATTAAAGTAACAGTAGAGTAAAGGTAATACTGACGAAGAACCTAAGTGATTCAGAAATACGACGACGACGACGATTCAGTGAAGTCAGCACAGGCTGAGACACGCTGGGGTATCTGCCGTCGGGTGGTCCGAGGGGACAGGGATCCTAAGAGGTCCGTTCTTGTGACCTCACCCGACGGTATGTACATAAAATTTAAAAGGTTTATGGATCTGAGACAAAACAACAATTAAAAATAGTCTTGACGTAACATCTGTCTTTTGTGCCAGACTTAGTGTCCCACAGAAACTATGAAGAACGCCACAAGACTGCCGGTCAAACGTCCGTTATAGGTACTTGCAAAGGTAGTAACTGACGGACCAAGGTGTTCATCGGACCTCGAGGACTCGGGACGTAGGACCCCCGGCAGGTCCGTGACACCCCCCGAGGTCCGAGGTGGGATGCACTGTGTGGGTGAGGCCTTCACTAAGACACACAGGAACAGAAAGAGTGTCCTTATCGGCCTGGTACCGGGTGGGACGAGTGACAGTTGGGAGCGAGGCAGTAGGGCCTCTTGGGGGACTGGGTCGTCCCTCCCCGGTCCCGGGTCCGCGAGTGTCCAGTGGTGGCGTCCCTAGTGACTGTCTCTGTGAGTCTGAACGGAACCAGCCCGCCCGAGGGTCCGGGCTCCTCCCGCCCCACGGCCCGTGCCTCCCGAGAAGGACGCCACCCCGACTCGTCCCTCACCTCTGGACCCGCCACACCTGTCCTGCACCCGAGAAGGGTCTCGTCGGGACTACAGAAGGACGAGGACCGGAACAAACGGGTCACCCCCGGTGGGTGACGATTATTGGTGTCACTTTGCTTATTAACTGCCTCGGAAGACGGACGAGTCTCACTAATCGAGTCCTTTCGACTCCTTCGAGCGGAGTCTTGAGGGGCTCGAGGAGGGGACACTCGGAGATTAGGGTAGGTTGGGATTAGGTGGGTCGGAACAGGGACTCGACCAGGTGCACCGGTCGAGAACGGAAGGAAGTGAGAGTGGGGTGAGATCCCCGTCTCTGGACCTGGGGTCTCGGGTGGCAGGGGGTAGTCGAATCGGTCCCGACGGGGAGTGAATTGGTTTCGGGATTAGAGTCTCGTCATTGCCTCAGGCCTGTCTTGAACAAGTCTCCCGTGTTGACTTTGCCTGAACCCGTGGTCTTGGTCGGAAGTCCTTTCAGGACCCTTTCTCTTGAGACCCGGAGACTCAGACCCAAAGGTGTTTCCGAGGAGTGGGACCCTCCACAGACCACGGTCCTGTGTCGGACGTGGGGGGGTTGAGTCTCCGGAGGGACCCGGACGGGGCTCTCGGTCCACACCGACTTTATGTTCGGTGTGGGTCTGCCCTACCTTCGAAGTACTGTCAGTGTACCCCTCCCAGACCCATGGTCCGGGTCGGTCTCCCCAGGTTCGCTGACCCCGTCGGAACCACCCCCAACCCCTTTGTCCGAGTCGATTACTTGGGTAGTCTTGAGTGTGGGAGCGGGTCGGGGGAGTCAAAGACCCATTCGGTCGGAGGAGGTGCCTTCGATGAGAAACAATTGTCGCAACGGTACTGTTGGTCTAGGTCCCTCTTGAGAGAGAAGTTCCATCTCAGACTCCCACTGTGAACCTCTTTGCCTTCACCACCGCTGTTGTCCGCTCCCGGACCGAAGGGTCGGAGGGGGGTGATGAGGAAGAACTTGTCCCCAGACCTAGGGGTCTCTGCGGGGGAAGAACGGTAAGGGTCTCGGACACCCAGACGAGGGGAGAGGGGAGGGACTTTCCCCTTCGTTCTACCGGGGGTTGTGTGTCCAAGGGTCTGTGTGTAGGCGTGAAGAGATGGGGCGGTGCGTGTCGTCGAGTGTCTAAAAGTGTGTATAGGGTGCTTACAGACGACTCAGGAGGTCGTGTCGGTGGGAGAGTCTCGACCACCAGGTTGACCCCGGTTGCCCGGTTCATGTCTGAACTAGGGCTCCCTAGTGTCGGACTGTTAATGTGGCGTACGGGTCCCGTGGGAGTCTCGTGTGGACACGTCCCTCCGTGGGACTCCTTCCGACCCTCGGCTGATCCACCCCTATCCGTCCCGACGTACCTCGTATTCCGAGTCGTAAAAATGTTTCTCTTCCAATTTTTCCAGTGGACCGACGCGGTATCCCGTCCGTAAAGTCCCCGTCCCCCGACGACCCCACAGGTCCGGTCCCCTCCCGTCGAGCCGGGGTCCGCCGTCACCCGTCTCCCTCTTCTTCCGTACCTTCTCTTCAGCCCCACCCCCGTTTGATCGACTTGTGAGTTAGTTACGGTCCCGACTAGACCGTCTCCAGGTTCTCTCTGGGACCGACAGAGTGGACAAGTCTCTCCCCTGCCCCGTCCCCTCCTAATCCCCACGTTACTGTCACCAGTGGACCCTCCGTCGTCCGTCCAGACCCGAACTTACGACGGGCCTTCTCGACCCAACCCTAGTCGTGGTTCCTTCTTTGCCTTCGGTCCCAACTCTTCTCTTTCACCTCCGGGTCCAGGTGTCCTTCCCCATGTGGTTCACGGAGTCCTCTCCTCCCCTTGGACGTCTCGGGACCCCTGGTGTCGGACCCTCGTCCCGACCTCTACAGGGGCCCGGAGACCTCGGACAAACGGTCCTCAACCCCCGCGTGTCTACCCTCACCCGGACCGACACACCCTCCACTACTACACGCCACTCGTTCGTCTCTTGTGGGAAGTGTTAGTCGGGGCACGTTCCCTTCTCTCGTCCCACGTTTTCTCGGTCTCCCCCTCTGTCGACTCCTTCCAAGCAACAACACAACTTTGACCCTCTTCTTCATCCGTTCACCGAAGCGGAGACTCCGTACAGTCGATCCCGTCGTCGTGGCGTGGACCCTCCTCGGGCCCCACCCTCCTCGACCTGTTCGGTTAAATTCGCGGGGGACTCAAGAGTTCCGATGTGGATGGTCCGGTCGACGGACCGACCCCCAGAGTCGTGCACACGGGGGTCCTCTTTACCCCCGGAGAGGAGACTTCTCGATCCTGTGAATGGTTCCGGGTCCGGGGAGGAGGGACTCGACCGTGAGCGGGTGGCGAGGGGTTTTAGTGGGACGAGACGCCTCTTGGGTCTCGGTGAGTCTTCCCTGTGCCCCCTGGGGTTCGAGGGCGGTGGTGGGGCCCGCCGTGTCCGGCGTCGGACGGAGAGGGGAGGGGCCGGTCGCGTGGTCGGGACTCCTCGACGGGGCAGTTCACTCGACCCCTCTTCGCAGGTCCCGTCCTGGGGACCCACACCGGGACTTAGGACGGGGTTCGGGAACACCCCGAGACTCCTTTACGAAACGTGTGTCTGTGCCCTTCGGTGCAGACGGGTGGGACTCCGTCCCAGTCGCGGTCCGTCGCGAGTGTGGGGGTGGTGAGGGACCGGGACGTCCGTAGTCACACTGGGATTGTGGCGGTATGGTCTGTGGACAGTGGAGGGGCGTCCGGACTCGAGGCAGGGAAGGGACGGGGTCCCACTGGGGACGAGGAGGTGAGGACTGGAGGGCGGGAGGGTATGAGACACGCCCGGTCTTGTACTCCGAGAGTCGAAAGGAAAGGTGCCAAGGGTAGTACGACTGTAGACGACTGGAAGGGTTTCGAACGAAACCCAAACACTCTGACCCTGAAGGACCACAGGGGTGACGTCCCTGTAAGACTTACCTAGGTGTCGTCGGTCAAGTGAGACGGGTCCCGTAGGGACACAAGTGAGAGACTGTGCGTGTGTGTGTGTGTCCCGGGGTCCGAGACACGGGTCTTTCTCCACTCTTTGAGCGAATCAGAATTTTCTCCCGTCTCACAGGAGAGTCTGGGGTCGTCTAGGCCCCAGGACTGTACGCCGGTCACCCACAGTCTCCGGTGGGAAGGGAGGACACCGGTTCCCGGGCCGTCGGAGGGTGGCTTCGACGGGACACTGAGGTCCGGAGGGAAGTAGGGGCGGCGGAGGGAGGCACGAGGGACGGAGGGAAGAGTCTAAGTCGACCTTCGGCGCAACGATTCATTTGTGTGTAGAGTCCTCCCTCCACCCGTCCGCTCCCGTTTCCCTACTCGCCGTCGGACGTCACCCACCCTCGAGGTGCTCCGTCTAAAGACGAGTCGTAAACCTCCGAGACTCTCTTTTTTGTCGGTCGCGCCTGGTCCCGACTTCGTTCGTCTACCGGAGCCCTCCCCTCTCCCTCCCTCCTCCGCCGGGTCGTCCCCCGTCATCCTCCCGACCGGCCTGGTCCTCGGTGTGACTCGGTTCTGGTGGACCTGTCCGGAGAGGACGAAGAGACGGGGAGAGGGGGTGTTACCGGACCGTGGATGGGGGTCGTCCAGGACGCCCCGCCGGGCCCCGGGGAGAAGATCCCATCCCAGTACGCCTCTACACGTCGACTGTGAGTGGGTGGGACCAGGGTCGAAGTCGAGGATCGGGACGTGGAAGTGAACCAAATAAACTGGTTGAACCGAAACTTTGTATACCGAAGTCTTGACACAAGACACCAATTTTTTTGTTTATAGTTGGTTTCGATAAGGTCAGGGTGGGTAAGCCGGATAATAGTGTCTATTCCTCTGTCCACCCGTGTCAGAGGTTACCTAGAGGAGACCTCCTGGGTCCTCTGTCTGGCCACCCAGACAAGGACCGGACCGGCCGACGTCCCCTACGGGACGGGGTAGTCGGACCCGGGTGGTCGGAGTGAGTCCGTCTGGGTCGTGTCTACGACCACCACGACCATAAAGAGGGAGGAGGGGGAGGAGAAGGACGACGAGGAGGGACGTAGGAGGAGGAGGAGAGGTAGGAGAAGAAGGGAGAGGGGGAGGAGGAGGAGGAGGAGGAGGAGGCGGACGTCAACGATTCAATGTGGTTTTTTGGGGAGACGAGACACACTTGACAAGGTAAAGGTGCTAAACGGTCCACCTTCCCTCGGTAGGCCGACCGTCAAGCTCCTACGGAGGGTCTCTTTTTGTATTGAACAACCGACCGAGAGACCGGGGGTCCCGTATGGACCCCTGTGGACAAATACGAGGGGTTGGGGTCTCGGTACACGACTTCGTGTGTCGACGGGAGCCCTCCCACAATCGGACACCCAGGTGTGACGAATGAGAAGAGCCCGTCCCGAACGTCTAAGGCGACGGTGGGGATGGGTCCGGGTACTGAGGTCTCTCGACGACCAGTAATACTATGTACAGGGATGCTTGCTTCTGTCTATCCTCCCGTCTTTTGGATGGGAACACGGGGGTTCGGTTCCGGGAGGTGTAGGGGGATGAGACTTAGGGGAGGAGAATAAGACCCGACACCAGGGCTCCACGGTCACGTTTCACAGGGGTCTACATCCCCTGGATGGGAGTCTTCAGCGACTTTGGTGCCACAGTAAGATGTCTGTTCCTTTGACTCAGAGCTTCCTCGGACGTCGGACGGGTGTCGAGGTTTCAGTTATGGGCACCGGAGGGTTGACGTGTGTTCTCGAGGACGAAACGAGAGGTGCGGAGGATGGACCCGTCCCTTCCCGGACCTGGGTGCGATTCGACCCTTTCTGATACAGGTCTTCCTCCACCCTCTGAGGACTCCCCATCTTGTCTGGTGACGGAGAAGCTCTAGGGGGTCGTGCGGTTCGAGTGAGACGTACCGGTCCCGAGGGTCCCGTCCGCCGGCAGTCTCGGGAAGGTAACCAGACCTCCCACCCCCTCCATACTCTCGTCCCCTCTCCGACTTGGACTACCCCGAGGGTCAAGAGTCGTCCCTTCCTCCCACAGGGCCGGGGGTGGTGTAGAGTCGGGGTCCACCGAGGGTTCTTCATCCGCCGGAGGGACATTGACAGGTGGTCGAGGTCGCGAGGGTTCGTCGATCTCTACTCCCGCGTTCCCCGGCCGACGCACAGAGAGGGATCTGGGTCACGGGGGAGGGGGGTGGTCCGCGTCTAGTCTTGACGTGGACGGGGTGCGACAAAGGTCGTCCCTCCCGGACCCCGTCTCTCGCGCCAGGAAGGTTACTGGGAACGGGTGCCCCGTCTCTCCCCGTAGAGCGGGACCGGCCGAGGGGAGTCTCCGACGCGAGTGCGGGGTTAAGGAGCGGTTTGTCGTTCCCGCACTCTACGGTGGCGCCCCGGGTCTTACGCCTGTTCGTTTACCTTTGAAGGTTGACGCGTCGGGGTCGAGGAGTCTAAAGGGTCGGGGGAGGAGGTGCGGTCCGGGCCCCGTCCGCTGGGCGCGCGCCCTCGGGTGCGGTCGGACGGTTCACGCGAGGGCGGTGCGGGTCCGACTCTGGCGGGCCACGGGGTGTCCCCGACCCCTGACCCCCCCAAGGCCCGCGACAGGTCGGGGCCCGCCTCAAGACCCCTTGAGGCGTGACCCGAGGGCGTGCGGGAAGAGGTGCGCGCCGGGGGCTGGGCGCGGCCCTCGGGCGCGGGGCCGGGGTGCTGCCGGCGCGGCCCGCCCTGGGACCGGGGCGCATGCGGGGCGGGACGGGCGCGCCCGCTGGCCTCCCCTGCCGGGCGTCCTCCCTCCCTCCCTGCCTCCCTGACTCCTAGCCCGCCGGCGACGGATGGAGCCAGGCCCGGTCGCATCGAGGGCGCGTCGGGAGCGCGGCGTCAGCCCGGGGTTCGTCGCGCGCCGGCCGCGGCCGCCGCCGAGTACGAGCCGTGAGCCCGGGCGCCGTGGGCGGGTGGGCGCCGGCGGGGGCGCGACGCGGTCGACGCCCGTCTCGCCGAGGGAGGCGTCGGCCGCGGCCCCTCGCGCTCGCTCGCTCGCGCCTCGCTCGTGCCTTGCCCGTGCTTCGCCCGTGCCTCGCCCGTGCCTCGCCCGCCCGCGCTCTCGCGCCCCTCGCCCTCCCGCGCCCCGCTCCTACGCCCCGCCCGCGGCTCTCTCCCTCCCGCGCCCCACTCCTTACCGCACCCCACCCGCGCACCTCTCGCTTTCACACCCTGCTTCCGCGTTCGTCTCCATCCCGCGCACAGGTCCCGCGTCCCGTCGCCCGCCCTCGTCCCCCAACCCCCGATTCTCCCTCGTCGCTCTCTGTTCCCGGTCGGAAGGTAAAATTTTTTCTGTTCCGTTGCTTGTGGGGCTTTCCACTACACCGGCGGAGTCCATTTTCTGGGAAACCTTTAAGAGCGCCTCGACGGTTTTAAGAATAGAACCCGTAGACCGTCACTTTGACGAAGGCACCCGTCTAGACCGGGGAAACCAATAAGGTTGGTAGTGTTGGTAAGACACCCCAACCAAACCAAAACAACGGTAACCCGTCTACTCCTTTGTTTATATACCAGTCCCTTCACGTCACTGGGTCGTCGTAGAGTCTCGACTATTCACCGTCTTCGTCTCAGGTTTTAGTAGAATGTTCTAAGGTATCAGGGGTAAAAAGGTTTTGGTGATTCTCCTGCTAGGTCCAGAAGACCGAGGGTCTCCTCGGAGGACAGAGAGAGAGACTTCCCTATAGTGACAAGAGATTGTTGTTCCACCCCCGTCCCTGTCCCCAGTCCTCACTGAGTCGGAGTCCACTGATACCTTGTTCAGAACACGGGATGGTGTGGGGAACCTCTTCGACTCCTACAAAAAAATGAGTAAGCAAGTCATGTACAAATAACTCGTGGATGACACGGTAAGACCCGAGACCCCATGTCCACACTTACAGGGACAGACCAACTTCAGACGTAAAAACTCCCTTCATCCGTTATTTATTTTTGTGTTCATTTATAAGGTACAGTACTACGTCTACGAGACCTCTTTTCGTACCACTCCTCTCCCGTCAAATACCCCAATAAAATGAAACTGAAACCAGTCCCTTCAGAAGTGACTCTCCCGCTACGGTCCCGTTTCGAAACTGAATCCGTTTTGTACGACTTAGACTTTTTACCTCTGCACCGTGTTCCTTTGTCCTTCCCGCTTCTGGGACTTTGCTCTCGTGCGGAACCCACACCCGTTCGTCGTTCCTCCTCCAGTCTCGCCATACTTCACTCACTCACCACACGCCACCACTACGCTAAGGTCTCCGCGGTCGCGCTGGCCTAGGTCGTCTCGGACCACTCACCCGGTAGTCGGGTGACACCGAAACTGAGTCTCCCTCGATGTATCTACCACCTCCCAAAGCGTGTCACTACGATACCAGACTGAATTTTTTTTTTTTGTTGTAAACTAATACCTTTTAACGTAAAAGTTTTCATCCGGGATTCTTCCATATTATTCGGGTTACAACCCGAAGTTATTAGTAGTCATATATCGGCTGAAACGAGGTAGACATGGGAGTGGGTGTTAAGGGATATAATAAATTCACTTGTGGCTGTCGAAAGATACATTGTATATATAATATACATCTGTTATCATGTATTTAGTATTTAAAGACGACCTATCTAAAAGTCACTCCTATGATTATTGGTGGACGTGGAACTAAAAATGACACCTTTCCGAAATTTAATGTCTTAGCAAAAGACACTATCTCGTGGTACGTAGAATAGGTGAAGAAGGACATAGTGAAACCATTTGACACAAAAACTTTATAAAAAGGTAAAACAGGTTTAAAAGTCTAAATGACTGTACAATAAGTATTGTAGGAGTATAATAGGGAGTCTACAGACATCTTAGACATCACTACAGGGTGAAAAGTAAGACTATAACCCCGAGAACCACCACAAAGAAAAAAAACTAGTCAGAACGACCTTAAAACAGTTAAAATAGTAAACAAAAAGGTCTCTTCGTTGAAAGACGAAGTGACTCAAAAAAAGATAACATAGAAGATAAAGTGACTAGAGACAGGAATCAAATAGTACAGATATAAAGATGACGTCTCCCTATAAATAACAGGAAGACAAACAAAGAAATTTAACCTTCGATCCGAGTAAAAGTTTGAAGAAAAACTGATCCATGTAAATATTAAAAGGAAAATCCGTGACGAAATGACAGAGAGTGTTCAAAATTCACAAAAAAAAATTAATAAATCGAGTTTTATAAATTTAAAGGTAAAACTAAAAAGAGAACCGGATACTCAATACATAATTATCTTCCCACAATGAATCAAAGGTTCATAATCCCCTAAAAGACCAATAGAAGGACAATAACTCAAAGTTAAATTAATATGTTTTCAGTCTCTGAGACTTAATGAAGTTAATATACTTTAGACGAATATGTAGGAAATACTGGGTCTTATACAAGATAAAACCATTTACAGGGTATACGGAAACTTTTCTTACTTTTACGACATACATAGTCAATCCAGTCCAACTAATCAGTTCAGGTTTAGATATAACGGTGACTTCCCACAGAACATAAGACAGTCAAGGACCCTGTTTGACCTTTGTTGGGGTTTCAGGAAGTTACTCATATGTAGGTGTCGCACCTTTTGATGAGTCGTTGTTGCACTTACTAAGAGTTTTCGTAATACGACTCACTTTCTTCGATCGGAGTTTCCTTAGGTTTGTCTTACTAAGGTACATATACTGTAAATATACTGTAAGATCTTTTCCGTTTTGAGGTTCTCTACCTCTTGTCTAGCCACCAGGGGTCCTCAACCATCCCACCCCCGTCTCCTCCCAACTGATGTCGGACCCATTTTGAAATCCTCGGTGCCTCGCATAGACATAGAATAAACACCATTAGTAGTGTACTGAAAGACGTAACAGTTCTGAATTTCATTGACATGTGGTTTTTCTCACTTAAAATGATATACATTTAATTAAAAAAAATTTAGAGGTCATATTAATACCCGGAGACACTGATGAAACAGTAGAGAAAAAGAACTCTACAACAGGTATTCAAACACTGAGAGGGAAGGACAAACGACATAGGTAATAATAACCCCCCCCACCTAGTCCCACTAGGTAATGACGGTCCCTTGTACCGGTGACACCGGTGTTTCTACTTCGGACGTCCTACGTGTCCCCTTCACCTCCCTCTCAATTCTCCGACAACGCTATCAATCTACCGACTACTACCACTGTCTGGTCCTATGGTTCACCTCGATTACCCGATTAACACGATTGGCAAACGTTGACCTGTGGATGACGTCTACCCCGGTCTTCCCGGGCCCGGTCTCTTTTCCGTCCTCGGGGTTTAGGAAACCCAGGTCACTGAGTACGACCCTCGTGCAAGGCAAGGTTCCATGGAGACGTATCACCCTGCGACCATCACGAAACTTACAACGAAATAAATCCGACCAAACCCCATCTCCCTAAAGACGTCCAACACCCTTGATTCTATATATACAGACCCTGAAGGGACCACTAGATCACCGATTCTGAGGTACGAGGGTTTCGTCTTTCGGGTCCAAGTTAGGGACCCGTCCCTTGATCTAGAGTGTACGGTGTCGATTTCTAGGACGTACGGTGTAGATTCTGGGTCATGTCTGTTTATTTATTTATCTTTATCAAAAATTTATTTATGCGAATACTGTCAAGTCGGGGACGACGTGGGTCTATAACAGAACACGAGGGAAACTTGTGGAGGGTTGGGGTACTGACGTAACAGAACGTCGAAAGATGAAAGTACCTCAGGTCGAGTAACTGGAGGCACCCAGGAGTTCTAGAGACTAAGGGTCTGGTTTGGTCCAGAAGGGTCCTAAAGTCGAAAGAGGGAGGACCCAAGTGAACGGAGGGGAAAATCGGAACAAAGGTGTCTTGTTCAAAAGTCAACAAGAGAACGGTTATGTGACTTAAAGGAACGAGCAAAATGGGAGTACAGAGGGTGGACGTTTTGAGGTCACTGTCTGCTTTGGTTGAGACGGAAGAGGTCTACATGGGAGCCCATAGATTCACGACGGTCTCCGTCGTGTCGGAACGATAGTGAGATTTAAGTGTCATTTAAGTAGTTACCTTGACTCTTGAGTTGTGATAAGTCAGTAGGAAAATACCGAAAAAGAGAGAAGAATTTGACGTTTTATACAGTCTGTATGTCTTCTCACATACTTTACACATGTGTGTCAAAGTTCTTATTAGTGTTCCTCTTATGGGGACCTTGGTCCTGAATCCCGTAACAGCCATGGACTCTCCAACACGCTCACCACTTCCTGGGCGGACGGTTACGTCCTCTACGTTCTCTACGCCCAAGTCAGGGACCCAGCCCTTCTACGGGACCTCTTCCTTTACCGTTGGTGAGGTCACAAGATCGACACCTTTAGGGTGCTTGTCTCCTCGGATGTCAGGCACAACCTGTGATGACTCGTGCGCACATACATGCAAACATGTCATGTACACTCCGGGGTGCACAGGAGGGGTTAACAGAGGAGAGGGATGGTGGAGGGAGAGTCTCTATTAGTAATAGGACTATAATTAAGAGTACAGAGACAAATTTGAAAATGGGGATCTATACATCCGGACAAAAACTTAAAAACACCTACCTTAGGATAACATACAAAAGGTGACAGTAAACAAACATAGTAGTTATAATCCGAACACTCTAAGTGGGTACAACACACACATCAAATAAGTGCACAACAAACCATAAGACGATATAAATAAACCAGATGATAATCATCTGTAAACCCCTCGACTGTAAAAACGATAATGAGTGAGTAAGGGACTCGTAGAGGAACTCGTAAAGAACTCGTAGATGAGATCAGCTACGGTCCGTGATGAAATCCGTAACCCTATCTTGTCACTAGTTTTGACTATTTTAGGGAAGGGTGTACCCATAAGATCCACACCGCCTGATGTTAGTTATAAAATTTTTATCTATCCGATATAACGTACAATTTACTACTCTGCAGGATTAATCCTTGTTTTCGTCCCTTTCTCTGCCTTTCGTGGTCCTGCCCTCCAAAATACCATAAAGGGTGACAACGATGACAACAAAGAGTCAGCGATCGACACAGGATGAGAAACGTTGGGGTACCTGACGTCGTACGGTCCGAGGAGACAGGAGATGACAGAGGGTCTCAAACGAGTTTAAGTACGGGTAACTCAACCACTACGATAGATTGGTAGAGTTGGAGATGGTGGGGGAAGAGGAAAACGGGAGTTAGAAAGGGTCGTAGTCCATAAAAGGTTACTCAACCGAGAACCGTAGTCCACCGGTTTCATAACGTCGAAGTCAAAGTTGTAGTCAGGAAGGTTACTTATAAGTCCTAAATGAAATCCTGACTGACTAAACTAGAGGAACGTCAGGTTCCCCGAGAGTTCTCAGAAGACGTCTTGGTGTTAAGTTTTTGTAGTTAAGAAATCGTGAGTCGGAAGAAATACCAGGTTGAGAGTGTAGGTATGTACTGGTGACCTATTTGGTATCGAAACCGATATGTCTGGAAACAGTCGTTTCACTACAGAGACGAAAAATTATGTAACAGATCCAAACAGTATCGAAAGGAAGGTTTCTCGTTTGTAGATAATTAAAGTACCGACGTCAGTGACAGGTGTCACTAAAACCTCGGGTCCTTTTATTTTAGACAGTGACGAAGGTGAAAAGGGGAAAATAAACGGTACTTCACCATCCTGACCTACCGTACTAATACCAAAAAACTGACAACTCAAAGTTAGGTCGAAAAAGTGAGAGGAGGAAGTGAAAGTAATTCTCCGAGAAATCAAAGAGAAGCGAAAGACAGCAATCTCACCATAGTAGACGGATAGACTCCAATAACCATAAAGAGGGTCGTTAGAACTAAGGTCAAACACTAAGTAGATCGGACCATAAAACGTACTACATGAGACGTATCTTCAATTTATTCGTCCAAAGGGTGACTCAACTGTAGATTCGGTTCTGTGCGTCGGGAGATTCCACTCTTCTACATCGTCTTCGAGGTCGTCTTATTCCTCGTCGCACCGTCAAAATTCTGCACTGGGAGTGTCTTCCCAGACATGTCCCGTCAAGATAGTGATTGACGAGTCTCAATCCGGTCTGAAGTGTTCAATTCCCGTGTAAGGGGTACTCTGATAGGGGTGAAGTCTGGTCGAGGTTCGAGCCCCAGGGGTCCGGTGGGTGTTGACCGATGTGTACACCTCTAAGGGGGATGAGGAGTTCACATCCTTAAGTGATTTTCTTGAGTATCTTGAGCCCATGTGTGACATGAATACTAATGTTAGAATGACATTATTTTTCCTAAGTTTAGTCCTTCTTCACAGAGTGTCCCGTTCTAGGCCCTCCTAAGATTTGTGTTTCAAAGGTACAGAGGAGAGGTGGTAGTCCTACGTAGTGGGAGGACCGTGTCTCATCATAAGAGGTCCCTCAGAGGGGACTCGAAAACACAGGACTCAAAATAAAGACACAGGTCCCAAAGTAATTCATCCATACTAATTTGGTAAACAATGGGTACATCAAGCTAGACGTCGGGGAAGGGGACATTCTACCCGAGTACAGTGTACTGGGTTTCGGCGGTGGGAGAATAGTATACCAGAAAGACCGTACTGGTCGGGAGTAGGACTCAGTAGAGTAAACGTACTTGAATCCGCACCAGACTCCCGGGTGGTACTTATCGTCTCCGTGAGGATCCTGAAAGGAGTACAAGGTCATCAATTTTTAGGTGGAAGGTGACATCTCCTAAGGGCCAGTACCTTGATTCTAGGGTGTACGGTGCCCCGTTGGTTTGGACTCGCGACGTTGTTTCTGGGTCGTGTCGGTTTTTGATTGTTTTGTTTCTGTGAGGGTAGCGACTCCTTTAAGGTTCCTAAGTCCTCGAGACAGGGTCCTTGGTTCCCTGTTTCCAGGCAGTTTAAGAAGTAGAATATTGTGGGAAACACAGACTTCTTCTCGGTCGTTCAGGTTTTTATTTTCCTCTACTCTAGTCTCTCTATGAGCCTGATCTAGAGAAACTAATAAGACCATGGACACACGTTCCCAAGAGCGTCCACCTCCGACCTTCACGTTGAAGACCCAGTATCCTTTACGTGCTCGAGTTAAGACAACCCTTTATAGGTTAACAAAAGATTTCGTCAAAACTTTGTCCTTCTTTCCCTCGTTCCGTGTTTCAAACTTTCTCAATATATCAGACTCCTATTTGTATTTGACTTATCTTCGTTCATTCAGGTTCTACCGTTTACTCATCTGAAGGCGATCTGGAACCCGAAGTATATATATGTGAGTAGTATTGTGTAGTCGTTCGATTTACTGTGTGGGTGGACGTGGTACTGTCAAGACTTCGGTCGGTAGTTCCCGTTTTTTCACTCGGCACCGGGTTAAGGACCTTTAGGGATGGGGAATGAGGTTTTATCGACCTTATGAGGAGGATAAAATGGGTCGGGTATTTTTAATTAGTACAGTATAAAGTTCCGGTGAGAGAGGAAGACTCCACTGGTCACGAGATAAGCACCTCAGACAAAGAGAGATTTATTTAAGTGAAGAATAGATGATGAAACAGAGAGTGACTTAAGAAAGACACTACTCTGTAGTTCTTCGGTTCGAAGTAATTCAGGACTTGGTCCACACACTCGAGTTAATTTTCTGGTGCCCAAATTCAGAGTTAGACTCAATGTGTTAAAGTCGATATGGTTAATATATGTAGATGGTCGGCCTCTTCCGTTACCGTTGGGTGAGGTCATGAGAACGGTCCCTCCAGGGTGCCTACCTCCTCGGACAATCCGACGTCAGGTGCCCTAACGATTCTCAGCCTGTGCTGAAGTGAAAGTGAAAAGTGAAAGTACGTATCCTCTCCCTTTGTCGTTGGGTGAGGTCATAAGAACGGACCTCTTAGGGTCCCTGCCCTCTCGGACCACCCAACGGCAGATACCCCAGCGTGTCTCAGCCTGTGCTGACTTCACTGAATCGTCGTCGTCGTTGGTCGTCATGTCACTCGAGGGTAACAAGACCAGACACCATCCGTCTTATTACCGGGGGGCCCTCAGGTACAGGATTAAGGGTCTTAGACAATCATACAAAGGAAAAGAATCTAATATTTTTTGAAACATCTACACTAATCAATTCCTAGGACTGAACCCCTCTAATCTCCCTTACTCCCACCGGTTACATTACTATCACTGTGCATATTCTCCCACCGTACTCCAAGTCTCAGTGTCCTCTACACTATTCTTGTCGTCTCCAGTCTTCCCCACTCTGTCCGAACGACGACGGCGACGATTCAGCGAAGTCAGTACAGGTTGAGACACGTTGGGGTATCTTGCGTTGGGTGGTCCGAGGGCGTAGGGGCCCTAAGAGGTCCGTTCTTGTCACCTCACCCAACGGTAAAGGAAGAGGTTACGTACTTTCACTTTTCACTTTCACTTCAACGAGTCAGTACAGGTCGAGAATCGCTGGGGTACCTGACGTCGGGTGGTCCGAGGAGGTAGGTACCCTAAAAGGTCCGTTCTCATGACCTCACCCCACGGTAACGGAAGAGGCTCTCTCCGAACTTCTACGATGTAACGACTGAAACTTCTACTTTCCTCCCTGACTATTCCTATCTTGTCCTATCAATGTGTCCATCAAACTCTTTAGAGTGATCCCCTAATATCTATCCCTTTGAATCCTTTGAAACCCTCTGGTGATATTCAATTACTAGTGAGTTCTTTCGATAACCTTACGTCGTCTGAACGAATTGATATTTCGGTAGTTATTTCCGTGTCCTATACGGGGACCGGTAATTCACTTTTTTTTACTCCGGACGTAGGACGACGATTTCAGGTCGTTCTACTACTAGGAATCTTGGTTCCTGTCCTTATAGTTCCTCTCCATTGGAAGGTTTCACTCTCTAGGAGTAATGTGACTTTGGACTCTACTAAAATTACTTCAAATCATATACAGTGGTGGGAAGACGACTAAACTTATTTGTGGAACTGTCAGGACCAAACTGGAGTATCCTAGTTTGCGAGAGGACGGGCTACACTTCTACCTCGATCACTACATTCGGACAGGAGATGAGTTTCTTACTCCTCCTTCCACCAGGAGAGGGGGAGGGGTGAAAGGAAACTAATATTTTTGCATCGGACGAATTAAGAACACGACTTAGAGTCATTCAGGTCTGTGGTGCACTCATTAAGATTAATTGTCTGGTACTCAAGTTCGGGATCAGACCGAAAACCGACTCAAGTTCATGATCGGACACCCAAGTTCAGGGTTGAATCCTATATATCAAAGTCCTGATGTTTCGTTCCTTTCATCGGCGATCTTCGACGTTTTCAGACCTTTTGTCTAAGAGAGGATATCCGAGGTATTTCTTGATCGGGACGGTTGTAGAACTTAAATAGGGTCCTCTGACTGGAGGTCTTTATCCATAACAAAATTCGGTGATCCTAACACCATTAAATAAGGTCGTCGTTAACCTTTTATGATGCATTAGGGACGGTTACGAAATATTCACAACTAAAGAGTAAAAAACTATTAGACAAACAACATATCATAATAGAGTGACATCCAAATTAAAAATAAAAGGACTAATACTTATTATAGTTTGTAGAAAAGTATATAGATAATCAGTAAACTCAAATGAGAAAAGAAAGAAAAAATTGACTTCTTATTATTCCTATTAATGAAATGTCTTAAAACAACAAAAGACAGTTTGTAGTTGTACTACTCAAATGGGAAATCATTTTACGGACAAGTTCCCAAAACGAGTCAAAAGATAACTAATAAGAAAAAAAATAACTAAATTTTCGAAAGATATATGTGATCTATAACCATACTACTCTCAATTTACACAATATTTAACCACTTGTAAGATAACAAATCTGTTGACGGAGGGTAAAGTATTACATAATAGTGGGAGACACACAATAGAAAGCTACCTCTGTTATCAGTATTAAGTAGACTTTCTCAGGGTAAATACCGAAAAAAAAAAAGTACCAAACTCAAAGGGCGAGACATACCGACGTACGTGCGTGCGAGTCAGTACGGGTTGAGAGACTCTACGGTGCCTGACATCGGGTGGTCCGAGGAGACAGATACCTTAAAAGGTCCGTTCTTATGACGTCACCCAACAGTAAAGGATGAGGTCCCCTAACTTGGACGAAGATGAAGTAGAGGTCCGTCTGACGGTCCGTCTAAGAAATGGTGATACGGTGGACTCTCAAAAAGTGGGATGAGGACAGATTTAAGAGGTTTGTAAGGGTTCTTAAAGTTCAGGAGGTCCGGAAGTGGCTGGGACCTGACGAGAGACAAAGGGAGGGACAGTCTACCACTGAGAGGGTGAAAATGGAGTAACAACAACACAAAGTCAACAAGTCAACACAGAGAAACACTGGGGTACCTGACGTCGTGTGATCCGAAGGGACAGGAAGTGGTAGAGGACCTCGAACGAGTTCGAGTACAGGTAACTTAACCACTACGGTAGGTTGGTAGAGTAGGAGACAGTAGGGGAAACGGAGGACGGAAGTCAGAAAGGGCCGTAGTCTCAGAAAAGGTTGCTCATCCGAGAAACTAGTTCACCGGTTTTATAACCTAGAGTGTCCCTTTAAGATTTGACAGTAGTCCTTGACGGAGTTGAGAATGGGGTTTAAATATGCAAACAGACGTAGGAAGGGAGGAAGGAAGGACATGTTACCTCCTGTGTTAGGGAAGAGAGAGTCTCCAGTAAGAAAGGGGGAGGCGGGACCGACGGTAGGGTGTATGGAGGAGAAATTATACCACGAAAATTTATATGGGAGAGAGAAGAGAGAGAAATTACAGGAGGTAAATTTGTGGATTCGAAAGAGTAAAAGTTTTTTATGGACCTTATCGCTACGGAGTATCTCAGGTAGGACGGAGAAAAAGGGGTAGGTCTGAGTCCGAAGAAAATATATTTATATATATATATAAATTAACTTCCTATTAGCGAAATGTCTTAAGACAATAAAAGACAGTTCAGAGTTGTACTTAGTCGGTATCCATATGTATATAGGGGAGGGAAAACTTGGAGGGAGGGTAGAGGGTGGGGTAGGGTGAGGAGATCCAACTATGTCTCGGGGCCAAACTCAAAGGACTCTGTATGTCGTTTAAGGGTCCGAAGAACTTTCTTAATCGTCAGAGAGAGGTTAGATGGACTTGGAGACACTGTATTCTTTATATATGAGCCAGAAACAGGGGAAAGGGACCGTACCTTGAGAATTTACGGAACCCTAAAGGACTCACTCTCTTCACGCAAAAGAAGATTATTCTACTGAGAACCGTTTGCGGAATCAAGTCCTACCCCCGACCAGTGGTCTTTCAGGTTTGGAACTATTCTTAGAACCTTCAAAGTAGGGGTAAGGGGTTGGAGGTCCTCCATCTCTCCGACTTCTAACTAAATTATTAACTACTACGAATGTACTAATTTGGAGGTATTTTACCTCCATTTGTTACATTAAGTCTCAAAAGGACCAACCACTTGTGTGACTTCTCGACCTTCCCACCACTCGGACCTCTGTAGCACGGGAGGAAGGCACTGGATGCACAGAGGAGGTACACCCACAAGGACTCAATATAGGAGATACTATTTGGTAACAATTCATTTGACAAAACGACTCAAGACACTTGACACGATCGTTTAATAGTTTTGAACCCCGTCCCGCACCAGAACCCTTAGGTTCACTCTGTCATTACACCATTGGACCCCTGGACTGTAAACACTGACTTCAGACTGCATTTCCGTCAGAATTCCCTGACTCTCCCCAAAAAAACAAACAAAAAACAAAAACCGGTCGGTGTACCGAGTACCCTAGAATCAAGGACTGGTCCCTAACTTGAACTCTGGGGACCTCACTTCCGTGGCTTAAGATTGGTGACCTGGTGGTCCTTTAAGGGACCCTGGTTCAGAAATTTGAACACCTCAGATTAAGATTGAGTCCTACAGTTTTAGATTAACTCAATTCTTATGGGACAACCACAGACCTCTCAGTCCCTTGACCAACCACGTTTCTCCCCTTTTTTTGGGGTATGTAAACCATAGGTTTCACTCATTGCTTCTCGAGGTGGGGTTATGATCTAATTTTGGCAAGAACGACTCCAACGGACTCTGGATAAAACGGACTACGTCGGTGTCACTAGAAAGTTTGTGAGTTTAGACTGTGCAGAGAGGAAAGGGACTCTGTATTACAAGTAAAAGGTAGTGTAAATCCTAGTTCGTTTTCAAGGTAATTACAGTTGTGAAATCTTGTGAATAGGAAAACAGAGTCTTTTTACACATTGTGGTGCTTAAAGTTATTGAGGAAAATCACTAAACGTACATCATTGGTCGTGTCGACAGTCACTATGTCTCCTGAAGGCACCGGGAGGAGATGGAGGAGTGTCTCTCGTAATCCTAAGTCGAGAAACCCTAAGATCAGGTTATACATTTCTCAAATCTTCGACAGTGAGACAGACTTGTTCGTTTTCCGACTTGTTCGATTTTTGGTTGTGGTAAAGAATCTAAGAAGTCTCTTCACTTTAGTGTCCTGTTTGATGAGGGGTTTAACCTCTCTATCCGTCTATCCCTCTTAGTGTTCAATTACCTGGTCTTTGGAGGTCTCCTTGGTCACAGTCTCGTTGGATTTGACATTAACTACCTAAAGACTTTCGGGATATACCTGTTCAGACTCTTAATTTTTAAGGTCCCCAAGGATCAGTAACCTGTGAAAACACTCAAAATAGAGGTTCTCGGGATGGTTCAGGGTTGTCACTTATAGTGTCTTTTTAGGGGATTCAAAGACCGTCTCTTCTCCCTTTCCTTTAGTAAAACTTTATATGGTCTCGTAAGACAAGAAGAACTGTTACGGCCCTGAGAACTTTTAGACAAAATGGTTTCGGACGACGACGACGACGATTCAGCGAAGTCAGCACAGGCTGAGACACGTTGGGGTATCTGCCGTCGGGTGGTCCGAGACGGTAGGGACCCTAAGAGGTCCGTTCTTGTGATTGACCTCGAAATAGTCTCGGATTAGATGGGTCCCTTTCCCTTTATGGGTTAAGGTCGGGGAAGATCGGTAGGACAGGGTGGATTCTACCCTTCTGTTGACTCTTCATGATCACTTCAAGTGTCTGGTTCCGTGTCCAAGTCGTTTTCTGACTCTAGATTAGTGTCCTGATACATCAAAGGGGGAGCGGGTGTGGAATGGTGGTGTAATGACTTCCAGATAAATGGTCTCAAGGAAAGTGAGTCACGTAGTAGACGTCTCAAGTTGTTGTTGTTGTTTTAATGTTGTGTAAGATTTCTCCTTTTTTGTGTCAAACTTCTCTGACCTGCTCGTAGTCTTATTCTCGGTCTATGTCGTCCCTACAACCTTAATAGTCTGACCTTTAAATTTTGTTCATATTAATTATACGATTCCCGAGATTACCTTTTTTATCTGTTGTACGTTTTTGTCTACCCATTACTTTCGTCTATCTTTAAGACTCTTTCTTAGTTATTCTTTACGATCTCTAGTGTTTCGGATCTTGTCTTTACTTCTTACGGAAACTACCCGAATAACCATCTGACTTGTACCGACTCCTTTCTTAGAGACTTGAACTCCTGTACTGTTATCTTTGACGGTTTTGACTTTTAGTTTCTCTTTTTTTGGTTGTCGGGTCTTGTAGGTTTCGGACACCCCGTTGATGATTTCCACATTGTATATATACTATACCGATAGTTTTCTTCTTCCTCCCCTCCCCCCATTCTTTGGTATATACTTCCTTATTACCGACTATTAAGGGGAGTTTAATTACAGTCTGTGATTTGGTGTCTGGACCCTTAGAGTCTCTTGTGGTTCCTCCTGTTTAGGGTTTCTTCTTCTTCTTCTTTTTGGATATTAATTCGTATAACCCGAGGTTGAAGTCTTTTAATTTCCACTTCTCTTTTAAAACTCTCTTCGGGCCCCGTCCCCCGTCCCCTTTGTATGGATATCTCTTCGTTTCCACTCTGACTACAAACTGAAGGGGAGTTTTCGATGCGCTCGTTCTACCCTTACCTCACTTTACAAAATTCACAGATCTCTTTCTTTCTTTTTTTTTTGACTGGATCTTGAGACATAGAACCACTTTAAAGGAATTTTTCTCTTCCCTCTTTTTTTTAAAAGAGTCTGTTTGTTTTTTCGACTCTCTTAAACAAAAGGTCGTCTGGTCGGAACGTTCTTTACAATTTTCTTTAAGAAGTCTCTCTGCCTTTTAATATATCCAGGATTTCAGAATAAATATTTCTTTCCTTCTTGTGAGCTTTTACTTATACATTTCCATTTTATTTTTAAAAAATCAAAGAATTTGACTAGATTGTCTATTGTGAAACAAGTTTTATTAATATACATATTCGTATAAATATGAATATATATTCGGACCTCTTAGGGTCCCTGTCTCCTTGGATCACCTGACGGTAGGTACCCCAACGTGTCTCAACCTGTACTGACTTCGCTGAATCGTCGTCGTCGTCGTCGTCGTATTCACTTTAATAACAGTCACTACTATGTTCCCTACCCTCCCTTCTTAATCTCTATAAAACAATATATTCTATGAAAGTGACTCATCCAAAGTACTCATACTTTGGTATCAGTGAACTTTTACCAAAACCTAATCAACATTTATATATCATCTTTAAGATCGTGTTGGTGATTTTTGTCATTTTTTTCTTTTTTTTCGTGTCGTTTATACGATTAGTTCCTCTCTTTTACCTTAGTATTTTACGAGTTAATTTTGATGTTTTCCGTGTCTGAAGGAATCACCAGATCACCAATTCTTAGGTGGACGGTTAAACCCCCTGTGTCTAAGCTAGGGACCAGGTCCTTCTAAGGTGTACGACACCTCGTTGATTCGTCCATGTACTGCGGATGGCTCGGACACGAGACCTCCGACACGAGACGTTCTCTTCGGCGTCGTTACTCTCCGGGCTCGTGGCGTTTCTTCTCATCGGGGGTGAGTCTCGATCTCTTTCGAGTGTGCGTCGTTGTTTCCGGGTCGTGTCGGTTTATCTTTATTTATTTTTAAATTTTGATGTTTTCCGTATTTTTACACAATTTTCTGTTTTTATCTTTATCTTTGTTCCCGTTGTTTATCTTTTCTTATCGTTTATACCAGCGATAATTAGGTTGATACAGTTATTAGTGAAATTCATAGTTAATAGATTTAACAACAACGGCAGTGAGTCAGTACAGACTGAGAAACGTTGGTTGACGTCGCACGGTCCGAAGGGTCAGGAAGTGGTAGAGAGCCTCGAACGAGTTTGAGTACAGAGTAGAAGTCAGTATGGGAATAGGAGGATAGGAGGACGGGAGTCAGAAAGGGTCGTAGTCCCAGAAAGGGTCACTCAGTCGAGAAGTGTAGTCTACCGGTTTCATAACCTCGAAGTTGAAGTCGTAGTAAGGAAGGTTTCTTTAGGGTCCCGACTAGAGGAAGTCTTACCTGACCAACCTAGAGGAACGTCAGATTCCCTGAGAGTTCTCAGAAGAGGTTGTGGTGTCAAGTTTTCGGAGTTAAGAAGTCACGAGTCGGAAGAAATACCAGGTTGAGAGTATAGGTATGTACTGATGACCTTTTTGGTTTCGACACTAATCTGTCTGGAATCAACCGTTTCAACCTCTTCCTTTACCGTTGGGTGAGGTCACAAGAACGGACCTCTTAGGGTCCCTGACCCCTCGGAGTACCCGACGGCAGATACTCCAGCGTGTCTCAGTCTGTGCTGACTTCGCTGAATCGTCATCGTCGTCGTCGTCGTCAGCCATTCATTACAGAGACGAAAAGTATACGACAGATCCAACCAGTATCGAAAAGAAGGTACCTTAAGAGGTCCGGTCTTATAAACTCACCCATCGGAAAGGGAAGAGGTCCCCTAGTAGGGTTGGGTCCCTAACTTAGGTTCAGAGGGTGTAACGTCCACCTAAGAGATGGTCAACTCGGTGTTTCCTTCGGGTTCTTATGACCTCACCCATCGGATAGGGAAGAGGTAGTTTAGAAGGACTGACTCCTTAGTTTGACCCCAGAGGACGTCACGTCCGTCTAAAGTAATGACTGACTCGATGTTCCCTTCGGGTAACAGACGTATTTGGGTGAATTTATCTCTACATATATCTAATTTGCATTAGTCAAGTCATCGAGTCAACACAGACTGAGAAACGCTGGGTTACCTGACGTCGTGCGGTCCGAAGGGACAGCCAGTGGTTGAGGGCCTCGAATGAGTTTGAGTACGGGTAACTTAGTCATTACGGTAGATTCGTAGAGTAGGAGACAACGGGGGAAGAGGGTGGAAGTTAGAAAGGGTCGTAGTCCCAGAAAAGGTTACTCAGTCAAGAAGTGTAGTCCACCGGTTTGATAACCTCAAAGTCGAAGTCGTAGTCAAGAAGGTTACTTATAAGTCCTGACTAAAGGAGATCCTAACTGACCAAACTAGAAGAACGTCAGGTTTCCTGAGAGTTCTCAGAAGAGGTTGTGGTGTCAAGTTTTCGTAGTTAAGAAGTCGCGATAATTTTTTTTTTCCTTGTTTCATTACGGTAAACGTCGTTATACCTGTCTGGATCTCTAATAGTATGATTCACTTCATTCAGTCTGTATCTGTCTATAGTATACCATAGTGAATATATATCTCAGATTTTATACCGTGTTTACTTGGATTGATGTTTCGTCTCAGTGAGATTGAGACTTAGTGAAACGACATGTGGTCTTTGATTGCGTTGTGACATTTGGTTGAGAGAGATATATATTTCCCAAAAAAGAAAATTTCCCTTTTAGGTACTTTGGTTTTCGATCAAGAAACTTTTTTAGTTATTTTAGTTACACAGAGAACGGTCCGATTCTTTCTTATGTGTATTGAATAGTCTTTACTTTTTCCCTGTAAAGGTGTTTCGGACACTTATAATTTTTTCTATTGTTTCTAATACTTGTTGAGATACGAGAGTTTAAACTATTGGATCTACTTTGTTTGGTAAAGGAACTTTCTGCGTTAGACGGTTTTCGGTGAACTCTTCTTTGTCTGTTAGACTTATCCGGGTGTAGATAATCTCTTTAACTTAGTTATTAAATATTGCATGGTTTTTGTAGTCGGGGTATACGAAAGTGACTACATAAGATAGTTTGTAAATTCTTTCATAAGGTTAAAAGATGTTTGAGAAGGCCTTCTGACTTCATCTCCCTACTGAAACATTTAGTAAACCACTCCAATTGTAATGGGAGTCTCGACTTGGTTTCTATCATGTTCGTTTCTAAGTCGATGAATTCTTTTGTCTCAGAGGTACGTAAACGTACATCGACCCGGGTACCTTTGATAGCATCCAAGTTTTAATAGGTGAAAGACGTCATCCTCAAGGACGAGACGGGAAATTTTTCGTACACCGGAAGCGGTCCGTACTGGTTTTGGGTGGACTGTGAACTAGTTCCGTCCTTGGACTCAGTCAGACGTATAATCGACAACCATTTCGACTTGAATAGATAAAATTTATTAGTCTATATTTACTTAGTAGAACGTTTGGATTGTGACCTTACTCGAGTCCTTCATTATAAATGGATGATTCATGGCAGGGATACGACTTAAATACATTTAAAAATAATATAAATTAAGAGTGTTGAGATACCTCAACTGAGATTCTATTAAGAGTGACTGCCTTCTTTAACTACACGTCTCTATTTCTTCATCGAAAGGATTCCAGTGAGTCGATAACTCCCAATCTACTTTTAAGTCTCTAGAGACCGTGACGAGAGACTGAGGCTAGTCTCTGCAACGAAATTGTTATAAACACTACCGTTGGTGTTAACCCTGTAAGAAACAAATCAAGTCAGTGGGAAAAATAACCTGAGTTTAGTTCACGTTGGAATACGTTGTGAAAACGATACTGGGTTCCGAGATCAGGAAAGAGCCCCCCTTTCGACTTTAGATAAACATAGGACTCGACAGGAACGGAGATTGGGGACCTACAGGTGTCCGCTACGAGGACCACAAGATGGTCCCCAACTCAACCAGGAACAAAGATAAACCGACATAGGGTAAAAAAAAGACCTTCTTATAGAGCCTGTAGACTTAAATACTAAACCGTTGCGGTGTAACGGGGTGAAAGATCGCAAATACGTACGAAAAGGATAAAGACATAAGATAACTACCTTTAAACCTTTGTCCAATCGCAACACATGTTTACATCGGTAGAATAGGTCTTCACATAACGTAGTTCATGTTTTCGATTTGTAAAAAGAACGGAGATCTTGTACTAATACCCGATCAAGAGATTTGACTCTGTAAAAAGGAAAGTAGGTCCCATTCTCGAGTATGGAATTTCATCAGGTTTCATACATGTAGATGGTTTCATAGTCCGGGTCCTCTTCGATCTTACTTCTCCTCCAACTCAGGAAGTTTAACGGGGATCCGACTCGAAAAGACTAGTGGGGTGTCCCTGGGTAAGCTTCTGGTGACAAATGTTCCGAGAAAAATCCCAATACCAAAAGTGCCACTTGAGACACCCAAGGACCCCTCATTCCTGCTCCAACTCACACTCTGAGGTCTCGGGACATAAGGGTGAAGTAGGTTCGTCGAGACACACATAGATACGATCCTTGTGCCGGACTCAGGGCCAGTCTGTGAATGTCTACTACATTCATACTAACTAAGTCTACATAGGAACACTCTCCGCGTGCCCCCGAAGACTCACTCCGAGTCAGGAGTAGGACTCGGTCCTTCAGGACACCGTCTCTGTCTTCCTGGGACGGGGTCTACCACCACCACTCAAGTAAAGGTAGTCATGGGTTCCGAACCCAAGTTAAACAGAGGAATTTCTACAGTTTAAAGAGATTAAAGTGTTTTCTTACCCAATTTTTTTTTATGTACCTTTCCCTTTATAGTTTGGTTGTGTATAAATTTCGTTTCCGGTTCTGACTATGGAGAGACGGGACCTACCCCCTCTCGAAGACGGAGACGACCCCCTCACACAAGTGACGTCGACGAAGACGAGATCTGTGACTAGAGACAACCAACAAAGGACGAGATGTTCGTCGCCTGACACGCACGACACGAAGAGGGTTCCGGTTTGGCCCAGAGTCGTGGCGGACTCAGACTCTTCAGTCCTCCGTAGTCGAAGTCCATCGTACTTGTGAATCTTCGAACGTTAAGACTTTGGTTTACGTCGAAATGTGTTTTTAAAATTTCGAGTGGGAGATAGCATCACCAGGAACCGTCGAACAGTATTCCTCCACACTACAACCAGTCGTGGTTCCTATCGAGGACCTGGTCGCGAATAATCTTAATAACCTACAGTTCAAACCTTTCTTTTCGGAGGAGTGCCTATGGTCCTTCCCACTCTGACTCCCATTCCCACACGGGTCCACAGGACGTTTACGGTGTACGTCGACCGTAGGGGGAAGAACAGTAGTGTTGTACTCAATGGATCACCGTAGAAGACTTCATGTCTGTGACTGAATCCCCGAGCCTCCGTTTGTAAACCGTGTTCACCTACAGTACTCTTCTGACCTCAGACCTGTCAAAGTGACCTCTTTCTATACACTATACGGAGGGGTTTACCGTTCGAGACGGACTGGGTGTGTCCGACCGGAGCACCGAGACGGAGGACCGAGTCTTTTGTGAAAGACAGATCAAACACACGAGCACGACAAGTGGACCCCACGACCCGAAAGGTTCCGGGGAACTGTACCCTGCCCTTCACGGAAATATGTGTATGGAAATGCACCTCTTTAGGAGTCTCGTCATCCTTGGTGACGTTCTCCCTTTCTCTCTCAGCGTTACCCTTCTCCGACGGGGTCGAAGGTCAGGTCCCAAGGTTGTGATGAAGGCCCAACCCCGTCTCAAGGTAAGAGTCTAGTGACTCACCATGTTGTACCAAGGAAGAACCGGAAGGCTCCTCGATGAAAGATGACTGGTGAAGGATACAGGGTGTTTGTGACTAGAGAAATCGACACAGGAGAGAAACTGGTGATGTCGTTGGACCCAACGCCCGACCTAGACCGACGACGAGGGTAAGACGTCCGTTCTTTTCCTCTGATTCTCTCCCATTTAATGTCGGTCCTTGACCTCGGTCCTGACAGTGAGTCTAGACGGAGGGTAGTTACAGGGACAGGGTATGACATACTGAGGTTCCTGTATCCTAAGGACCCCACTCCTAGGACCTCATTTCCTGTGTGATTTCGGTTCGCGAAGAGATCCATCAGTCCCCGGTAAATCTAAACTGCCAGTCGTTTGTTTACCGTAACGAGTTACGACCCGAATGTCACAGAGACGAGGACTTTAATTCTGACGTTGTCCTTCTGGTCGGAACTACGTGTTTATCGGTATGCCACAATTGTAGGGTCGGAGGTACTGCACAGAAAAGTACAGAGAGAGTACGCGACGGGTCCTTCTTTAAGGTGGTTTTCCACAGATCGGGTCCCATGTACGAGGTATCTGTACTGGAGGACGATTCGACGTGCGACACCCGGGCCCTTGACTCGGAAAGGGAAGACCTGTGCCTCCGTGTTCGTCGTCTAGGGGTCGGTCCCCAGTACTTCCGACTCGTCGACGACGTAACACCACACAGACGACAGGGCCCCCACCCTCCATCTTGGAAGGGGTACTGGTGAGGGACCAGTGAAGGGAAAGGAAGTGAGAATCTGTCGACTTCCGGTCATCCGCCGGAGGGCCCGGTGCACTAAATGAAGGAACCTTCGAGTTCCACGGAGAGTCATTCCTCTAACGAACTTTGGGTGTCTCGTACCCCTAGACCTCCCTCCCGCCAACACAGGGTTTGACTCTCCACTCCTTTCGGCGATCCATGTTGACGTGACCTCCGTCTGTCCCGACACCAGGGTCTCCCGAACCCTCACCAGTGGCGACTAAAGACAGGGTCAAGACGGTGAGTGACCGACAAACTTGAACCCGTTAGGGAGTATGGGGTACTCGTCGGCAAAGGTGAAGTCAGTTCAGTCAGTCAATCTCGAGGAAGAAATCTATTTCCTCCTCCATTGTGCACCTTCTGTGGTCCTTCAGGAGTGTCACCGTCGCTAGTTGTCTCCAACTGTCATGTGCGTGCGTGCGCGCGCGTGTGTGTGTGTGTGTGTGTGTGTGTGTGTGTGTGTGGAGTTTCGGACGAATTGAGTAGGTAGTCCTGTGCGAGAGACTCTGACTCAAAACTTATTACTTTTGTAAAACGTTCACTATTTACGGACTCCGGCTGTCGTAAAGAGTCTTTCACGTCAACTACGAACGAAGGGTGTGCTACACGACCGGTGAGGGGTTCGGGTGTCCTCTCCCCCACCGACTAGGAACTTCTCTTTCCTGTATCTCGGGACCCAGGTGTGGGTACGGAGGGAGTGGTGGGTCCGAGGACTGCACGTGGGTAGTCTTGTGACCACCAGACACCTGTGTAGGTAAGGAGAAAGGGGGAGGGCGAAGGAGTGACAAAAGAGATGATCTTTTGTCTTGGTGTATACCCCAACGTCCCCCATTCCCCCATAGGACGATTAACTCCGGCTCTCTCAACTCATGGGAACAGAAAGACTTCCAACTACACAAGCAGTTTAGGTTGAAGACGGGGAGGAGTGTCTTTGCTGAGTAAAGAGTAAACCTATTTTTTCGAGACCCCATCTATTTTTCGAGGATGCACACACGAAGACAATTGTTATAAATAGAGACTAGATTCGTCTAGTATTGACCAATTTTTTAAAGGAGGTAAGAAGACTAAATAGACGAAAATTTACAGTTAAAGTTCCTTCGTCTGTCACCCCAGGTCCAACTCCCTGGGTATTCAATTTCCGAGGGTCTCTTCGTTCCTTCCACCCTACGCACTTTCTCCTTTGTCAAAAGTTTCCCGGTCCCGACCTCGTACAACGACATCGGGGTTTCGTGTCCCGGTGCAGGTCGTGTACCGTCCGACTTGCCTACTTACTCACTTACTCACTTACTTCTTTTGTCCGTCTCTTCACCCTCTGCGTCCCCTCTTGACCACAAACGAATCGAACCATGCTACCGGTGAGTCCAGGGGATTACGAGTGTAGAGTGTCCCTTTCGTCCGTCGGCAGACTGTCTCCCCTGACTCCGTTCCCCGACCCCCTGAACGAGGTTCGGTCACCGTCCCCAATCCGTCTCAGGTCTAGGGTGTCGTTGTCCGGGTGGGGTGGGTAGTACGTCGAACTCACCGAGGGTTGGTCAGGGGACCGGTAAGAAGGTCCAACCTGGTCCAGAGGAGACCCCTGGGGTCCTGACCTCAGTGTCGACAGGGAAGTTCCCACCGGGTACTTAAAGACACGTCCTTTACTCCCTTCTCCCTACTCCACAAGACCCTCGCGGGACTCGGAGTAGGGCCCCGTCGTCCCAGACACGAGGTATTCGTGTGACGTCACCCAGAGGCCAGGACTGAGAGTGTCTGGTGTGGTCGGGAGGGGCCAGTCCCGGTTCCCCATCGAAGTCGGAACGGAGGAACGAGTCCCCGGTAGCACTGACAACAACTTGACTGGTGGGGACGAGGTGGACGTCGTGTCGACTACCGACCATTCTTGTTTTGTCTTGTCCCTGGAGGGACCACCAGGTCACTGATTCTGAGATATGAGGGTCACGTCCCCTGGGTCCAAGTTAGGGACCAACCCCCTGATCTAGGGTACACGGTGTTGTTTTTAGTTTCTAGGGTGTGTGGTGCTGATTTTGGGTCGTGTCTGTTTGTTTATTTATAATTTTTTTTTTTTTGTGTGTGTGTGTGTCTCTTTTGGTTTTGACTCCGTCTATCTTGTCTTTCCCTCTGTCTCTCTACCTCCTTCTCTTCTAAAGAACTCTTTCTCACCCTTTCCCTGTCCTTTGCTACTTCTTTGTCTATTCCTACCCCTTTCTCTCTTATTCTGACTGAGGACTTCCCCTGTCACACACGTGTGCACGCACGTGTGTGTGTACTCGGTCCACACCCCCCGTACCCACCGTTATCACGTACAAAGGAACTCGGAACGGTTCGACGTCCACTCGTAGTCGGTTGACCGGTGGCGATACCAAACCCGTAGACAGTGCACCCGTGAAGGTCCTTCCGTCGTTTCGTACAACTTCGGAGACCTTTAGAGCTCCCCCACCTCGGTCCTATTTTACACTGGAAAGGACACGGGTACTCAAGGGTTTCTGAGACCGGTGGGTGACCGGTCCCTGACCCCCGATGTCTGTTCGGTCGCACCACGTCCGTGAGGGGTTTTAACGAACGTCACTCCTGTCAGAACCTATAGACTTACGTGAAGGCACGTGTCCACGATAGACTTTAAAAGGGACACAAGGAAAGGTACAACTGTAAAACTCTTTCCTTACCATATGGGTAAAATGTCTACTCTCCTACCTTGGATACTCCAGTCAGAAAATCAGGGAACACCGATGTTGAAACTCAAGGGACCACCGGGTCCCTTCTTAGACGGACGTCACGTCCTCTACGTCCTCTGCGTCCGAGTCAGGGACCCAACCTTCTAGGGGACCTCCTCGCGTACCGTTGGGTGAGGTCACGAGAACGGACCTCTTAGGGTTCCTGTCTCCTCGGACCGCCCGATGTCAGGTGTCTCAGTGTGTCTCACCCTGTGTTGACTTCACTGTATCGTGTATCTCTGTGTTGTAATGTCTTATTTTTTTATGGAAATTTGTTTTTTTCGTGTAGTTCTTTCCCGGAGACACTTTCCACCCAACACAACCTCCGAGACTCCTTTCTCTGTGTCTCGTCTCCCCTGGACTCGAGGGCTCCCCACTTCTGAACCCTGTGACCCCCGTCATTCACCTCCGACTCCACGAGACAGGAAGTGAACGAGTCCCTCGTCATCCACACTCGTGAACCCGAAGTCTCCTGTTTCGGACCCCGTTGAGGATCCTCCAGTTCATCAGGGGTCAGATCTTTGCAGACAGTGACCCGAGTACTGACTGGTGTTCCGAACGGGGTAGGGAGTACAAGGAACCCGTCCTCTGACATCCTTCTTTATCTTGTAAGGATGTCTCATTTGTCCTTTACCGTTTCTGTTCCTACTCACTGTCAGTGCACAGGGATACTAAATTGTGCGCGGCTTCCTTTTGTTTAGGGTGCTTTCTCCTTTGGTTGCGTAGGTCCCCTTTAGCTGTAAGTTCCTGGATCTCAATTAGCTCGTTTGTCTTTTCTGAAATCGTATTCATATCAATTATAGGTGTCCCTCTACATTGACTTATCCTTCGGTCTCTTTATAAGTTAATGTTTAGAACTTCCGTAGGTCTAACCTTTCCTTCTTCATTCTGGTAGAGATAAACGTCTATTATATGAGATCATACACCTTTTTAAATTTCTTATGTGTGAGTGAGTGTGTGTGTGTGTTTGTGTGTATGTCCTGAAGGGACTACCAGATCGTCAATTCTTAGACGGACAGTTACGTCCCCTGTCTCCAAGTTAGGGACTAGACCCTTCCAAGGTGTACGGCACCCCGGCGACTCGGACACGCGGAGTTGATGACTCGGTGTATGAAGTGACGTCGGGTGTGTGGATCTCGCGTACAAGGTGTTGTCCTCTGTGGTGTGTTACTCTTCGGGTGCGTGGTGTGATCTGTTTCAGGTGTGTGTAGTTGCTTCTCGGTCGTATCGGTTTCTTATTTATTTTAAATTTTTGTGTATGTGTGTTGATAGTCTCGGCTATTTACTCGAGTAGTTCTAACGTCCCATATGTTCTAGTCACACGTTAGTCAAAATAGAAATATATAGTCGTCACTTGTTAGATTTTTATTTCAATTCTTTTGTTAAGACACGATCAAACGGTCTCGACGGTATTGTTGTACAGTGTTTTATCCACCGAATTTGGTCTTACAAATATTAAAAGAAAAAAATTTTTTTTGAAAAACGAAATATAACCTCATATCGACTAATTGTTACAACACTATCAAAGTCCACCTGTCTCATAGGGGAGCGGGGGTTTGAGGGGAGGGTAGGTCCAAAGGTGCATTGTGACTCGTCTCAAGTGACACGATGTGTCATCCAGGAACAACCAATAGGTAGAATTTGTATCGTCACACACGTGTAATTATGGTCTGAGGGATAGGTAAGGGGGTCGTGGTATTCAAGCAAGGGACTCAGACCCAGACAAAGAATTTGTTCTTAAAAAAAAGCAGAGTACCAAGACCTTCGGTCTTCAGATTCTATTTCCACAACCGAACAAACCAAAGAAGACTCCCAATACTCCCTTCCGAGAGAAGGTCCGGAGAGAGGATCGATCACACGATTCTTCGAAGTCAATACAAGTCGAGAAACACTGGGATACCTGACATTGGGCGATCCGAGGACAGGTACCCTAAGAGGTCCGTTCCTGTGACCTCACCCAACAGGACGGGAGGAGGTCCCATAGAAGGGTTGGGTCCTAGCTTGGGAGCAGAGAATGCAGAGGACGAAACCGTCGGTCCAAGAAATAGTGATAACGGTGGACCCTTCGGGGAAACACACGTACAGATACAGGTTTAAAGGGGAAGAGTATTCCTGTGTCGGTATAACCTAATCCCCAAAGGTTAAAATCCCCAAAGTTTTAAATGGTGGTTCAATGTTATTGTTCTAACACAATAACCGTATTCCTATATGTGTCTCTATAGTTTCTTTATCTTAACTCTTAGGTTTTTATTTGGGAGTTTAAATACTCATTAACTAAAACTTTTGCAACGGTTCTGTTAAGTTACCTCCTTTCTTAGTAGAAAAGTTGTTTACCATACCCCTATTGACTTGTACATGTACGTTCTCTTACCTCTGTCTGGGATGGAGTGTGTTTTATAGTTTTAATTGACTTTTATTTACACTTTGTAGTTACATTCTCGATTTATATATATCGAGAATCTTCGTTTGTCCACATTTAGTAGTACTGAAACCTAATTTGTTGCCAAAGAATCTATACTGTGGATTTTGTGTTCTTTAGTTTCTATTTGTCCATTTAATCTGAAACAATTGTAATTTTTGAAAATATAAAGTTTTCTGTACTAATTCTTTTAATTTTTAGTTCGGTCTTTGACCCTCTTTTATAACCATTTAGTATATAGACGAAATTTTTTAACACAAGTCTTATATATTTCTAGAGAATTTTCAGTCGTTTTATTTTATTAACATTTGGATTAAAAATTTGTCCATTTCCTAAACTTCTCTATAAGTGGTTTCTTATACATCGCTAGTAATTATTCGTTTACTTTTCTACAACTTGGAGTAAATCCCTATACGTCTAGCTTTGGTGTCACTGTATGGTAAACGGTTAGTAATCGTATTACATGTATTCTCGAAGACTTCCTCCAGTGGTAATAATTTTTCGTCTCTGTAATGAGTCGGTTGTTTCCAGGCAGATGAGTTTCGATACCAAAAGGGTCATCAGCACATACCTACACTCTCAACCTGGTATTTCTTCCGACTCGTGTCTTCTTAACTACGAAAACTTGACACCACAACCTCTTCTGAGAACTCTCAGGGAACCTGTCGTTTCTCTAGTTTGGTCAGTTAGGATCTCCTTTAGTTGGGGCTTATAAGTAACCTTCCTGACTACGACTTCGACTCCGAGGTTATGAAACCGGTGGACTACATTTCTCGACTGAGTAATCTTTTCTGGGACTACGACTCTTTCTGACTTCCGTCCTCCTTTCTCCTACTGTCTCCTGTTCTACCCACCTACCGTAGTGACAGAGTTGCCTGTACTCAAACTTGTTGAGACCCTCTACCACTTCCTGTCCCTTCGGACCGTACGACGTCAGGTACCCCAGTGTTTCTCAGTCTGTACTGACTCGCATTGACATTATTTTTCTGATAGGTATGGTCGAAAACCACTCTTACGTCCTTTGACCTTGCGTATTAAACAACTGCTTTTTACTATGTAAACCTTTTACGTAGATGAAACCTTTTTATGAGGTCGTGAAAGAAATTTTCCATTTGTATTTAAATGACATACTAGGTTCACTAAGATGAGAATCCATAGATGGGTTCCATTTACTTTTGTATGGAGGTGTATTTCTACACATGTGTTTACAAACATCGTCGTAATAAGTATCATCGGCTTTTCAGGTGGTCGGTTACTTGACCACATAGGTGTGTTTCCTTATAATAAACCGTTATTTTTCCTTCTTTCATGTCCATGTTCGATGTTGTTTCTACTTTGAACTTTCGATTCACTTTCTTTGGTCTTCGTTTTCTGGAGTATAAGATACTAAGTTAAACATAATTTACGGTTCTTTTCCGTTTAGATACCTGTCTCATCTAATCACTAACAGATCCCGACCCTCATCTTTATCCTTAAATGATGTCTACCTGTATTTCCCAGAAAGACCCCACTGACTTTACGAGTCTTAACCTAATCCCATTACCGTCGAGTCGACCATTTCTTAGACGGACGTTACGCCCTCTGGACCAAAACTAGAGACCCAACGCTTCTAGGGGACCTCCTCCCGTACCACTGGGTGAGGTCATAAGAACGGACCTCTTAGGGGTACCTGTCTCCTCGGACCACCTGTCTCCTCAGGTATCACAGTGTTTCTCAGTCTGTACTGACTTCACTGAATCGTGTGTGTCACCGATAAGTTGAGACATTTAAATGATTTTTGAGTAACTTAATATGTGTGTTTTACTCACTTAAAATACCATGTATTTGATGTTGAGTTATTTCGAGAATTGGTGTATGTGTGTTTTTGACAATCTCACTTGTGAACTAAGTCGTTTCAATGTCCTATATTTTAGTCATTTGTTTTTAGTCAACATAAAGATGTACAAGTGTTATTTGTGTAGTTTTCTATTTTAAATTAACTAAACACCATTCGTAGTTTTTCTCATTTTAAGAATCATTATTAGAAATAATCAAATAAAATGACTTCACATCAACTAAATGTTACAACGTAATCAAAGTCCATATGTCGTGTCACTAAGTCGATAAAAAAGTCTAAGAGAAGGTAATATCTAAAAAGATTTTATAACTTATATCAAGGGATACGAGACGTCATCCAGGAATAACCTTTTTAAAATTGGTTCTTGAATTTCTAAGTATATGACTTCTAACTTTTTACAACGACTTTATTTAATTTCTTCTGTATTTATTTACTTTTCGGTTGGGTACAAGTGACTAACCTTCCGAATTATAACAATTGTATTTTTACTGTAGGTTTTGTTAGATGTCTTACTAGTGTTAGGTAGTTTTAGGGTTACCGTAAAAAATGTCTTTTTTTAGGATTTTAAATATACCTTATAAGTACGCACGAGTGAGTCAGTACAGGTCGAGAAACGTTGGGATACCTGGTTCGAGGAGACATGGTACTTTAAGAGGTCCGTTCTTAGGATTTCACCTAACGGCAAAAGATGAGGTTCCCTAGAAAGACTGGGTCCTTAGTTTGGGTTCAGAGGACATGGAAGACGTGACCGTCCGTCTAGGAAATGGTGACGCGGTGGGCCCTTCGGATATACCTTATAGTTCCCTGGGGTTTGTCGGTTTTGTTAAGACTTTTTCTTCTTGTTTCGACCTCCGGCGGGTCAAAGACTAAAACACGATACAATGTTTCGAGGTCACTAGTTTGTCATGTGATAGCCGGATTTCATGTCATGACCGGACATAAGGTAAATTTGGTTACCTTATCTTATCTCTGGGGTCTTCATTTGGAAGGGTGTACACTAGGTCACTAAAAACTGTTCCCAAGGTTCTAGAAAGTTATTCCTCTCCTATTAGAAAAGTTGTTTTCTACGATCCTTTTGACCTATAAGTACATTTGTTTCAATCTGACTTCGGTATAATTTTTTTAATTGAGTTTTACCTACTTTCTGAGTTTTTATTCTCGACTTTGATATTTTACGAATCTTCTTTTACATTCACTTTAGAAGTAACGTAACGTCAATCGTTAATAAAAAACCTAATCTGTGGTTTTCGTGTCTATGACCTTGAGAGTCTCTAACGATCACCCTTACAATTTTACTACGTCGACGACACCTTTTGTCAAACCGTCAAGGAGTTTTTCGAATTGTACCTTAATGACACTGAGTTGTCAAGATGAGGATCAATATACGGGGTTTCCTTAACTTTTCGTTCCTGACCTTGTCTATAAACGGAGGGTGACAAGTACCGTAATAGGTTTCATCGGTTTTCCACTTTTGTTGGGTTCACAAGTAATTTTTTACTTACCTATTTGTTTTACGTAATATATGTACTTTATAACAAGTATGTTTCTTTACTTCAAGACTATGTACGATGTTGTACCTACTTGGAACTTTTATTCCACTTTTTCTTTTCACTTTTATGACATACTAAAGTGTTACACTCCGTAGGTCTTATATACTTCGTGTAAGTATCTCTAACTTTCATCTAATTTCTAATGGTCACAGAGCCCTCTTCTACTCCTCAAAAACAAATTGCCTATCTCAAAGACAAACCCTACTACTTTTTGTAACTCTTATCTGTGACCACTTTCAACACATCGGAACACTTACAGTCATTACGGTGACTTAACATATGAAATTTTACCAATTTTACCGTTCAAAATACAATATAAAAATGGTGTTAAAATTTTTTTATCATTACATTATTCTAGTTTTGGGTGACTTAACATGAGTAATTTACACACTTAATATACAGTCATTTCGATAAAAAATTTTGACTACCTTTGTAGTCTTCTATAATTTTATCGAGTGTGTGTGTGTATCATCCAAAATATGTATATATTAATAAATATCTAAATATATAGAATGATTATTTAGTAGTATATTTCACCTTTTGTTATTTATTTAAACTTTTTACGGTAATTTTAGAAAGATCATCTTAATTAGAACCTGAAAGGACTACCGAGTCTACCGTTTCTTATACGAATATTACGTCCTCTGGACCCAAACTATAATTTTACAAAGATTTTTATTATCTTAATTAGAAATTTTCCATGTTCTAGAGGACTCTATATTCCTTTCGATACTAGTTGGATCTGTCGTACGACTTTTCGTTTCTGTAATGAAACGGTTGTTTCCAGGCAGATCAGTTTCGATACCAAGAAGATCACCAGTGCATACCTACACTCTCAATCTGATATTTCTTTAGACTCGTGGTTTCTTAACTACGAAAACTTGACACCACAACCTCTTCTGAGAACTCTCAAGGAACCTGACGTTCCTCTAGGTTGGTCAGTTAGGATTTCCTTCTGTCAGGCTTATAAGTAACCTTCCTGACTTCGACTTCGACTTTGAGGTTATGAGACCGGTGGACTACACTTCTTGACTGAGTAACCTTTTCTGGGACTGCAACCCTTTCTAACTTCCGTCCTCCTCTTCCCCTGTTGTCTCTTACTCTACCAACCTACCGTAGTGGTTGAGCTACCTGTACTCAAACTCATCCGAGACCCTCAACCACTACCTGTCCCTTCGGACCGACGACGTCAGGTACCCCAGCGTTTCCCAGCCTGTACTGACTCGCTGACTTGTTTGACTTTGAGAGTTTATGAGGATTTAATTCAGATTCTTCACATTGAGTATATCGGCATAAGTGACTGGAGTTTCATTAATTCAATCTTTAATCACTAGGGGGTTTAATATATTGTCGAAGGATTCACCGAGTTACCATTTCTCAGACGGACGGTTCGTCCTCCACTCCCAAGTTAAGGACCCAGTCCTTCTAGGGGACCTCTTCCTTCACCGTTAGGTGAGGTCATAAGAACGGACCCTTCAGGGTGCCTGTTTCCTCGGACCCTCCGATGTCAGGTGCTCCAACGTTTTCTCGACCTGTACTGAATCACTGATTTGGTGGTGGTTGTAGTTTAATGTTTTATGTGAATTATTATTGAGAACATAAATTTTCTTGTGTTGTCTTTAATGGTTGTATTATTGTCTTTAACTACTGTTGACTCTTTATCTACTGTCTCATGAGGTGAAAAATTTGAACACCTTTCAAAAGTTTCGTCATCGGGTTCTTTTAAATCTTGGAATTTACGTAATGAATTTCTTTCCTTTGTAATTTTTATTTACTTGATGATAGAAGCAAGTTTTCGTCCTTACGGTTGTAATTTTGTTTGGGTTCTTTCGACTTCTCACTAAGTATTTCTTCTACTTGCATTATTTTATCTTTAGTTTGTATGTTATCCTTTTTTGAACGTGACAATTAGGTATTTTGGGTTTTGCAAGAGAGCCTTAATCGCCGCGACTCAAACGCATTTACGACTCGTCTCGCCGCGACGGCGTGCGTGCAAATGTTGCACCCGCGACGTTGACCCAGTCTGGGTGCTCCTCTTTTGGGTCTGTTCCACTCCTTTTTGCTTCGTTCTATTTCCCCTAAGTGAGTACCGTCCGACCAAACACCCGGAAGGACCACCGAGTCGTCATTTCCTAGTACGGAAGTCACGATCTCTACGGCCAGATTAGGGACCTTCTAAGGGACCTTTCTTTATCGTTGGGTGAGGTCATAAGAGCGGACCTTTTAAGGTACTCGTCTCCTTGGACCTCATGATGTCAGGTGCCCCAGTGTTTTCTCCGTCTGTGTTGAATCGTTGATTTGTTGTCGTCCGGTTGTACGTGCCATTTTCCAAACTCTAGTGTCTGTAGAACCTCTTTAAGTGTCTTTTTACACTTAATAGTTTTACTCACTCTTTTGAGTTTGATTATTGACGTTCCCTCCTTTACCTGTTCTCTCATGTATCAAATAGGATTTTGCGTCCCAGTAAACAAAGTCTGTCCCACTAAGGGAGGGATCTTTTGACTTGATTGTTTGACATTCTTATTAAACCTATTTAACGTAATCCAGCTCTCTTGACGGACAGATACAGTTCGGGAGGATAGATGGTCGTCACTTAATATTGTATATTTCTTTTTACAGTAAGTGTTATCGTTGTGAGAATATCGTGTCGTTCCCTATTTGGCTGTTGGTGTCTTTTTTTAGAGTCCGTCATGGATATTCTCTTTTACTACTTCACATATTAAAAGATTAATTTTACATGTACTTATTTCTCTCTGTGACACTTTTTTTTAAATTATATTTTTTCTCTATGTGACGCAAGAAACTACCTCTCTAATTCATACTGTGTTTACAGGTAAAGGGGGGTTTAATTATATCTTAAATTTAAGTTGTCATTAATGTTATAGTGTCCAAAAAGGGTTCTTTAACTGTTTGTGTAAGAAAATCAATTTCCTCTTTTACCCGTTCTGATCAGTTCTGACAAAACCTTTTCCTTTTGTTACTTTATACTTAATAGACACTATATATTTTTATATATTACTTGATAACATTAACTTCGTTATACATTCTTATTTGTATATCTTATAGTCTATAAGTGAGACTTTCTTGTTTTAAAGGACTTTGACCGGATAGGTAAATCCTTAAATGATATATTTGACTTTCTCATATTTTGTATATGTAATAAAAATTTTACCAGGACCCAACTGATTGATATATAAAGATTATATTATTTCCATCTATCAATTTGTCTACTAAATAAGGTTCTTTTAATATTTTTAGTAAACTTCTTTAATAAAATTTATATATTCACTTCTTTTATACTTTCTGATATATAACTCCATCCTTTCAGTAAGAATTCTGTGTTTCATGTCTTAGATATTTTATTTAAATGTGATTATAATGAAACATTTTGGAGTTCTATACTCTACGTAAAAAGTGATTAGACAAACTTTTTTACTTATTATAAATCTTAACTATTCTGACGTAACGTCCGTCTGAGAAATGGTAAACTCGGTGGTCCCTTCGGGGTTCTCACATTTATCCATGTCGTAAAAAGTCCTGTTAAACGGGTATAGATGATTTTCACATTTTAGTAAAGTCAAGGATGTGTATATGTATTCGACCGATTATCATCGTTGTAAAAACCGTAACGGGAAGTCCTAACCTTACTTTTGACTGTAAAAGATCAGGACACCGGTAACGACTCGAAAGGTTTAAAGGACCGTATGACTCACGTCGTGTAAGTGTCGTAGTAGAAAATCCTAAACTTTATCCAGTCGACCTTAAAGTAGTGAAGGTGATCGATACAACAATCACTACGAAGGATCCCGAGTGAACGGAAGTGTGAGGTCCTACAGACCCAGATCCACTCACTAGTGTGGTAACACCAATAGACCCAGTACTTCTAGAAAAAACATGTCAAGAAGACACATAAGAACGGTGGAGAAGAATTATAGAAGACGAAGACAATCCAGGTAGGGCGAAGACAGAAAATAACACGGGTAGAAACGTACTTTACAAGGGAACCATAGAGACTAAAAGAACTTCTCTAAAGATCAGAAAGGGTAAGATAACAAAAGGAGATAAAAAACGTAACTAGTAAATCCTTCCGAAAGAATAGAGAGGAACGATAAGAAACCCTGAGACGTAAGTCTACTCATATAGAAAGGAAAAGAGGAAACGGAAAGTGAAGAGAAGAAAAGTGTCGATAAACATTCCGGAAGACTCTATTCGTAAAACGGAAAAACGTAAAGAAAAAGAACCTAAACCAGAACTAGCGACGGAAGACATGTTACAGTATTTGGAAGTAGGTATCAAGAAGTCCGTGAGATAGTTTAGATCAGGGAACTTAGATAAAGAGTGAAGGTGACATATTAGTATTCCCTAAACTAAATCCAGTATGGACTTACCAGATCACCAAAAGGGATGAAAGAAGTTAAATTCAGACTTAAATTGTTATTCTCCAAGTACTAGACTCTGTGTCAGTCGAGGGCCAGAACAAAAACGACTGACACATCTCGAAGAGGTAGTGACCGACGTTTCTTATATTAGTTAGACCAAAGCCACAACTGGTAGACCACTACGGTACACATCTCAGCAGAGAACACAACGACCTTCTCCCACAAAGGACTGGTCACGCCAGAGAACCGTTTTGAGACAATCGGAAACGGGACGAAGTAAAACATGGGGTTCGGGTTTAAACGGATAACGAGGTCCATAGAGAACTGAAGGATGAAAACGTAAGGTCAGGGGATACTACTTTTCCTGTAGAAAAAGACCACAATCAAGATCTTCCAGAACATCCAGAAGTATCTTGGTAAGTTGAAGTCGAAAAGTCGTTATCACCAACCCTGTATCTGAACCTAATGACACTATAACTTACCAAACGGAACCTTTGTTTGTCTCTAGTAAGACAGTAGAAACTCTGACGTGGGTTCATGACGTAAAGTCTGAGAAAACAACTGATACTACCGATGAGGTAAAGAAGACTCCCTAAGAACGGGTGTCATCATCTATTTTACCAGTGGACTTAATTTAAATGGGTAAGGTCAGGTAAAATCAAGTGAATAAGCATTTTACAGGTACAAGTCAGAACGGTAGAGGACGAACTCGTGAAGGTTAAATGGAACTAAGTACCTGGATTGTAAGGTCCAAGGATACGTTATGACAAGAAATGTCGTAGCCTGAAATGAAGGTAGTGGTTAGTGTGGATGTTAACCTACAACAAAAGTGAAACCGAGGCAGAGAAGTAAGGAAGACCTCAATGAAAAGGTGAGAAGAGATCGTCGTATAACCGGTGGATGACTGGACCCCTCAGGTGGAAAGTCACAGTATAGAAAAACGGAAAAGTATGACCAATAAAGTAGTTATTGGAGTCTATGTGTCTACTGTGGTGGGAATACCGTCTTTCGTTTCTTGATTTCTCGGAGAACTATTTTCACTTTCTCCTCTCACCTTTTCAACCGAAGTTTGAGTTGTAATTTATTTGTTTCTAGTACCGTAGGTCAGGGTAGTGAAGTACTGTTTATCTACCCCTTTGCTACCTTTGACACTGTCTGAAACAAAACCCCTGAGGTTTTAGTGAGGTCTACCACTGACGTCGGTACTTTAATTTTCTGTGAACGAGGAACCTTCTTTTCGATACTGTTTGGATCTCTCGTACGATTTTTCGTCTCTGTAATGAAACGACTTTTTCCAGGTAGATCAGTTTCGATACTAAAAAGGTCATCAGTACATACCTACACTCTCAACCTGGTATTTCTTTCGACTCGTGACTGCTTGACTACGAAAACTGAACACCACAACCTCTTCTGAGAACTCTCAGGGAACCTGTTGTTCCTCCAGTTAGAATTTAATTTATTCAGGACTTATAAGTAACCTTCCCGACTACAACTTCGATTTTGAGGTTATAAAACCGGTGGACTACCCTTCTTGACTGAGTAATCTTTTCTGGGATTACGACCCTTTCTAACATGCGTCCTCCTCTTCCCTTGTTGTCTTCTACTTTACTAACCTCTAGTAGTTACTGATTTACCCGTACTCAAAATCGTTCAAGACCCTCGACCACTACATGTCCCTTCGGACCGTACGACGTCAGGTACCCCAGCGTTTCTCAACCTGTGCTGACTCACTGACTTAACTTGGGTTGACTATCATCGTTGACCAAGGTTTAACCCTTTTCTCATACAGTTCCGATATATAACAGTGGGATGAATAAATTGAATATACGTCGCATGTAGTAACTTTACGACCAGACCTACTTAGTGTTCGACCTTAGTTCTAACGGTCGTCTTTATAGTTGTTGGAACCTATACGTCTACTATACTGAGATTTCCGTCTTTAGTTTCTCTTCGATTTCTTGGAGAACCATTCATACTTTCTCCTCTCACTTTTTCGAACGAATTTTGAGTTGTAAGTTTTTTACTTCTAGTATCGTAGACCAGGGTATCGAGGTACCGTCTATCTACCGTCTTTTCATCTTTGTTCAAAAAGAACCCGAGGTTTTAGTGGCACTTACCACTGACGTCGGTGTTTTGATTTTCTACGGACGAGGAACCTTCTTTTCGATACTGTTTGGATCTGTCACATAAATTTTTTCGTCTCTGTAGTAAAACGGTTGTTTGTAGGTATATCAGTTTCAATATCAAAAAGGTCATCAGTACATGTCTACACTCTCGACCTGGTATTTCTTCCGACTCGTGGCTCTTAACTACGAAAGTTTGACACCACAACCTCTTCTGAGAACTCTCAGGGAACCTGGGGTTCCTCTATTTTGATCAGTTAGGATTTTCTTTAGTCAGGACTTATAAGTAACCTTCCTGACTTCGACTTCGACTTTGACGTTATGAAACCGGTGGACTACGTTTCTCGGTTGAGTAACTTTTTCTGGGATTACGATCCTTACTAACTCCCGTCCTCTTCTTCGCCCACTGTCTCCTACTCTGCTAACCTACCGTAGTGACTGAGCTACCTGTACTCAAACTCGTTTAAGGTCCTTTACCATTTCCTGTTCCTTCGAACCGCGCAATATCAAGTGGCCCAGTGTTTCTCAACCTCTACTGAATCACTGAGTTGTTTTTGTTGTTATCATCGTTGTGTTTATATATTTTGTTTATTGGTTTACAGATAGTTGTACTTTTTCCCATTTATTTAAAATAGTTATAAGTCAAATATTTACTCTAGAAGGATATACGTGAATGATACCCTCCAAGAGGTTCTAAAGAACAATTTCTCTATCGTATAACGTTTTCGGGTTGATGGGCCTTATGATAAATATAATTTATAAACACAATCAAGTCAAGTCAGTGAGTCAGTACAGGTTGAGAAACGCTGGGGTACGTGACGTCGCGTGGTCCGAAGGGACAGGTAGTGGTTGAGGGCCTCGACTGAGTTTGAGTACAGGTAGCGCAGCCACTACGGTAGGTTGGTAGAGTAGGAGACAACAGAGGAAGAGGAGGACGGAAGTTAGAAGGGGTCGTAGTCCCAGAAACGGTTACCGGTGGGTCCTACCTAACCAGTACCACTTCTCAAGACTGTTTTGCACCAGGTGACCTCTTCCCTTACCGTTTGGTGAACTCTTGGGTAAGAACGGAACTCTTGGGTACTTGTCATACTTTTCCGTTTTTCCTGTGACTTTCTCCTTGAGGGGTCCAGACATCCACGGGTTGTACGATGACCTCTAGTCGCCTCTTTATTGAGGTCTTTCTGACTTCTCTGACTCGGTTTCGTTTTTGTTATGGGTCACACCTACATTGACCAATACCTTCATTTCAGACTACGACATTTCTCGTTGTGACGTATCCTTGGACCTTACAATCCAGGTACTTTGTTCCCTTTAACCTTCACCAGTTTGTCCTCTACTGTTCTCACTTGCAGTTGTACAATCCTTGATCGTTTGATTTTACCTGACCTTACCCACTTAAATTGAGTCTACTGGTAATATAGATGATGACACCCGTCCTTAGGGAATCTTCTTTACCTCATCGGGAATATCAGTTGTTTTCTCAGACTTTACGTCATGAACCTACGTCAGAGTTTTTGCTGTCTCACTAGAGACAAGCAAAGGTTAAACACAATCGAGTGGTACTTTGGGTTTAATACGTTTTCGTTTAGTTCGTTTTTCGACACCCCTTCCTATGTATGGGGGGTGTCAATGCTACAGCAGAAACCCCTCCCGGAACCCGAACCACCGTCCCTCGTCCACCGGTACTTCCTTCTAAAGACTATGTAGAGATTCGAAGTAAAAAGATTTATTGTCTTGTGCAGATACATGATAAACACGTTACTTATATTAGTTTACATTTGTATCGTCTAAACAAAACTGACCCCCGTTTGTTACCCGTATATACACTTTCGTGGACGGTCCGGAATCAATACGAATTACACCGAAGGACCCGACGGAAGGGTCAGTGTTTCCGAAGGACCCCGTCTTTTTTCTCCTTTCTTGAGCTCAGAGACGGGTTAGTGCCCTCTGTGGGCCAGGTTTCCGTCCCCTACTCACACACACACACACACACCCTCTGTCTCTCCACGAGTGCCGGTGAAAGATTGAGACACTGTAGTCGTAGTTCCAAAAAGGTGCGATTCGAGAGGAGGTACGGTCGTCCTCGTACTTACTACACCGTAAAGATTTGTGTCGTGGGGAAATCGAAAAGGTCCTATGTGGTCACCAGGGGTAAGATGTTCCAAATCACGACCGAGAAAGAACTAGAAGGGTCTTCCGTAGTAAGTTCTGAGACCGAGGAAGGAGGTTACCAGGAAGCTAGCAAACAACTGTCTTTGTAACTTCCCCACTCCAGTAGGTCATTCGATGGTCCTCATTGGACACGTCCTTCGTTATAATTGGGGTCCCGAAGGTGCCTCGGTTGTCTTTTAATTTTGACAACTACCTCTCCATACTGTACTAAAGACTTTACGACTCCACATGTTCACATGTAAAGTCTTGACTAATTTACGTACTAAAGAGAGGGTAGTTGAGCTGTGTGGGTCGTTTCAGTAATCAGACAGACATCCTTTAGGTCCCGTCCACCCTTTCCCGTCACGGCAGAAGAATAGTAGACTTTGGGTCGTTTATCCAACTACGTCGAGGTCAGGTTTAAATGTCTACGAGTGTCTCCAATTCAGTTCAGGAGTCCCAGTGTGTCCGTTATTTACCGTCAGTCCTGAACTTGAGTACTGGACACCGAGACTTAGGTCCCGAGAGATAAGACGATGTGCAGGTTCCCTCGGAAGACCTCCTGCCCCGAACTGGTGCGTCGTACAAGACCGAGGACCCTTGTAGACCTCCCCTACCGGGTCGTACCGAGAGTGACAAGCATCCTGGTCTGTGACAACCCCGGTCCTCCCCGATCCGGTATTGTAGAACCGAAGACAAAGTCGGGACTTGTCGACCGTTGGAACGAGAACTAGAAGAAGGGGAACCTACACTCAAGACCTTTCTCGTACAACCTGAGATCCCACAGGTTTTCGGGAGGGTCAAGACTTCGAGACGTTGACCCACCAAAGGTCTTTCTTTTCACACACCCTGACACGTCAGAGGAAAGAAACGTCTACCTAAACTCCTCAGATTACCCTCACAGACTTGATTCCTGAGACTCGAAACAGGACGGGTTCCTGAACCTGAACCACTCACCGCTTTCTGACACACTGACTTCAAGCTACTTGCCCCGAGGTGGATAGTCCCTTCCACCGAGGTGTCGGGTGACCCAGGTCCCTTATGGACACTCGTTTACGGAGACCGGTACCTAACGATTCGGGTCGAAAACTCTCGGGTCCTAGTACCTCGATCTTTGATTCTTACCCCTTTTGTCCCAGGAACAGTCGGTCTTGGTTTTACAGGAGGGAACTAGGACCTCTTTCAGGGTCTTCCCTTTAAGTCTATCATAAGACGTCTCGTCCCCCCGACGAGGGTCGTCCTTTCCGACTAGATGGATACCTAGTGGGGTCAGGGGGGTAGTTGGTGAGGTAAGGGTGGGTACCCGACAGAACCTGGGAGGGCTGGTTAGACTGATCTTGAGGTGGACGGAGACGCACAGAGGGATTTGTAGGACACAAGGAGACGGGTGGACCCAACCTCGACTTTAAGGGATACCTTGAAGGGTCCAGTGAGACTGAGGTTTGGCCACGACCTTGCGTCGTGAGGTCCCGAGAGGTCTCTCTTAAGGTCTGGAAGGGACTCAACGAAGAGTACACCGGTGTCCTGGGGGTAAGTGGAGATATTCCACTCAGTGAAGATAGAAGGGGCGTCCCGAGGTACGTCCTCGGAGTTCCGTGATGGTAGTCTCTTCGTGGTCGAGTCACTCACCAAGGCAACGCAAACCGCACCAAACGAGACTTTCGGACTACAGGGAGGATGTCGGGGAGGGACAATCCTGGTACGAAGGGTGGGTGACTGTCGCCCAAACCGTTGACTGAACAAAACCGGTTTCCTTAGACTCACCTTCATGGTACACGGAGAAGGTTCACCTTGTATTCCTCGGTAGTACACAAGAGGGTAACGAGAAAAAGAGAGCGGACCCTCTGACCATCCAGGGTGTCTGACTGACGAAGACTTAGGACTCTGGGATTCACGTGTCTCGACTCCGGTCGAACGTCACCTGAAATCTGCGTCCCGTCTTTATTAGGAAACGACAGTATGTCGTGACTCTCAACCCTAACAAACAAAGTCGTTGTAGAGAATCGGGTGCGACTGACTATGTTCGTGTTGTCTGGTCCCCACTAACAACCAAAGAGTGGCAGAGGGGCCTTCCTTCTCCGTAGGTAGTCCGAATCATATGTATCACTTAATCCTTCTCTTTAAGAGGTTTAAAGTCTTCGTGTCCTCCCCTGGTTCCTGGCACCGACCCTCACAGTGACGGTCCTCACTTCCTCGTCTCCCTCCCCACCCGTCCACCTTTGGGACCTACAAGACCCGACTTCTGGATCTCCCTGGGTCACTACGACGCAAGAACCGTCACAAAGTCACATTTTTATCATAGTAATGAATAGAAGGTTCAGGAAGAAAAAAGTAAAATTTTTTATAAAGAAATAAATAAACTGACACGGCCCAGAATCAACGTCGAACTCCCTATAAAAGAAAAAATCAACACTGTACGTCTGAGAATTACCGTCTTGCACCCTAGATAAAGGGACTGGTCCCTGGTTTGGCTCCAGGGGACGTAATCCTAGTCTCAGAATCGGTGACCGAGTCGTCCCTTCAGGGGATTCAGAAAGTCATTATTACTTTAAAACACTCTCTGAATAAACCCTACGTGTGTACGTACGAATCAACGACTCAGCACAGGTTGAGACGTTGGGGTACCTGACATCGGACGGTCCGAGGAGACAGGTACCTTAAGGGGTCCGTTATTGTGACCTCGCCCAACGATAAAGGAAGAGGTCCACTAGAAAGGATGGATCCCTATCTTGGACGTAGAGGACGTAACCGTTCACCGAAGAAATGGGGGCTTAGTGGTCCCTTCGGAAATAAACCCTACTCCACAGTGTATAGGACAAAATCTGTAAGTCCGTCTTCTGTTCGGTCCATAGGGTCCACAATCGTGTGGACCGGCTTCCGAATACCGGTCAAGGGTCCAGTACATCATATCCACCCTACCGTGTCTGGGGTTTCTGGTCTCCGACCTTCGTCTGGTGTCCGCGTGGCCAACCACACTTACCCCACCCGACCTATACCCCGTCTCGGTGCACATCTGCTGGAGGCAGGAACAGGGGTCGGGTCCCAAGAGGTGTTCTCCCTCTGACAGTGCACCAGTCTCTAACAGTCCCGACCCTGACGACGGTTTCGGACGGAAGACAAACTGATCGCAATTATTCTTATAATAGAGGCTCTTCCCTGCGAGAGGAACCTCCGTGTCCTACTACCAACCTCTGCAAATAGAACCATTTACACTTCGGGTCGGTGTCTCTAGACTCACCTTTCTCGTGTCTAAAGACGAGGAACAATTAAAGTACCAACTGAATGACAAGAATTCACTAATATTGTGACCACTACTACTACACGAACTTTACGAAAATTGAAAAAAAGAAGGGGATCGGTCAAGAAGAGAAAGAAACAGGGTCTTCTACGTCTGAGAACTAAACTTTACGTTTAAGTAACAGACTTCCAAAGGACCCGTAGTGACAAACACCCTTGTGTAAAACGGGTAGCATCCTCCTTCTCGTGACTTCTCTCGTCCTACGACCTCTGCTGCTGGACGCAAGGGTCCGCCAGGACACCGGTCCGACCCGACGTACGGACGTAGGCCGCGTGAGAGACTTACAAGAGTCGTCGAGTGTTCGGTCGCGTCGGTGCCCTCATATTCGAGGTTCTCCGACCAAACTGGTGGCGTAGGTTGTCAGGTTTCATTCTCCAGTCCGTGCAGCATTCTCGAGTTATTTATAAGCAGAAGACTTTTCTCTATAATAGTAGGTGTAAAATTTTTATTGTTTTGATTCCGACCCCTCTAAGTCTCTGAACCGGCTTCGGTGTCCCAAACATCCACCGTCTTGACCTCGAGTGTAGAGACCTTGGGTCTTCCAACATTAGACGGAAACCACCCACCCCTAGCAAGTCAGGGGGAGTTACCAGTTCCGTCTGTGCTTTCACCACAATCTCTTTCTCCGTAAAATCCTTTCACGTCCACCTTGAATAGTTGTCCTACCCGACGTATAAAAATTGTCCAACACTAGATCCAACGTGCAATTACATCCTTGAGAACGTCGTCATAAAAGGTGCCGACCGGCGTGCACGAGAAAGATGTCACAATGTCCCTGAACGGAGGTGGTTCTCCACCCCGAGCTCAGGGGATGGGGACTTGGACCCGTCTGGAATTATTGACGGAGTCGGTTTTCGTACGCTGAGGTTTCCAGTCAGTATGCTCAGTTGTGTCGGAGGAGGACCTGGAGAGAACCCTGTATTCGGAACCCGTAGAGTCAACTGTCCACTCTTCAGACGGGGGGCGGGAGAGATACGACCCCGCCGGTATTGGGTCAGGTTCGGACCCCTCGAGGTGCACTCGACGGGACCACGAGACCGCGGGAGATCACTGGTAGACGAGATTGTAGTTGAGAGTCGGGAAGGAGGACGGAGGGAGGGGAAAGAGCCGCCGCGACCGAAACCTGCGGACGGTGGGACTATAGGGAAGAGAGCGAGGTTCGTGTTACTTCAAGGGATGTCTCCTTCCATAATAGGGAGTCTCAGAGGGTTTCGTGAGTGGGAAGGGATAGGGTCTGGTGATGAAATTTAGTTAGTCGGGGGTTTTCAGTCTACTTAAATGGACTAAAATTGAGTTAATCAAGGAGTAATTAAGTGCACTTGACCGAAACCAGTCCAAGGGGATCATCCCGACACCCGTGTCCTTCTTCACCTAGTACACCTTTCCCTTCTTTTCGTAAACCCCTCTTGAAAACTCTTTTTCCCGCGTCCCCTACTTAAGTCGGGTGGGTCGTTCACGGTCCCGAAAGTGTCCGAAGTACAAGTCCTGGTGGTCGGGGTGAAAGGTATACGGTTGTGGGAGCGTCTGGACGTCGAATTTTCGACGTTCGGGTTCTCGGCCCGGTCCATAAAGACCCAAGTCACAGGGAGGAGACCTCCTTATTCCCTACAAGTCCGACGTCTGTCGGACAGACTGACTTGTGACCCGTGGGTTGATCTGGTAGTAGCGAACTTCGGTTTCCGTCTGGAGACGGACGAGAGACTCCACTTGGCTAAACTCGGTCACTCAGTCTCCCGGGTCATTGGTTGCGGAAAAGAGACCCGTGGAGGAACGCCAAGACGGTTGGGGTTTAGGTTGGGGTAGAGTCTCGGACCACCGGTCGCTAGGTGTCCACCCGAGGCAACCAAGAGACCGCGGGAGAACACCGGCAGTCGAGATTTCCGTTAAGAACCGAGAAGGAAGAGAGGGAGGGATCATCCGCCCCGACGTGAACGGAACCCTTGAGTCAAGTCAAGTCAGCGAGTCAGCACAGACTGAGAAACGCTGGGGTACTTAGCGTCGTGCGGTCCGGAGGGACAAGTAGTGGTGGAGGGCCTCAAGTGAGTCTGAGTACAGGTAGCTCAGGCACTACGGTAGGTCGGTAAAATAGGAGCCAGCAGGGGCAGAGCATGACGGGAGTAAGGGAGAGTCGTAGTCTCAGAAGAGGTTACTCAGTTGAGAAGCGAACTCCACCGGTTTCATGACCTCAAAGTCGAAGTCGTGATAAGGGAGGTTTCTTTAGGGTCCCGACTAGAGGAAGTCTTACCTGACCGACCTAGAGGAACGTCAGGTTCCCTGAGAGTTCTCAGAAGAGGTTGAGTGTCAGGTTGAGAGTGTAGGTATGTACTGGTGTCCTTTTTGGTCTCGGAACTGATCTACCTGGAATCAGCCGTTTCATTACAGAGACGAAAAATTCTACGATAGATCCAACCAGTATTGAAAAGAAGGTTCCTCATTCGCAGAAAATTAAAGTACCGACGTCAGTGGTAGACGTCACTAAAACCTCGGGTTTTTTTATTTCAGACTGTGACAAAGGCGACAAAGGGGTAGATAAAGGGTACTTCACTACCCTGGCCTACGGTACTAGAATCAAAAGACTTACAACTCGAAATTCGGTTGAAAAAGTGAGAGGAGAAAGTGAAAGTAGTTCTCCGAAAAATCGAGGAGAAGTGAAAGACGGTATTCCTACACCGTAGACGTATAGACTCCAATAACTATAAACAGGGCCGTTAGAACTAAGGTCGAACACAAAGAAGGTCGGGTCGCAAAGAGTACTACATGAGACGTATATTCAATTTATTCGCCCCACTGTTATATGTCGGAACTGCATGAGGAAAAGGATAAACCTTGGTCAGACAACAAGGTGCAGGTCAAGATTAACAACGAAGGACTGGACGTATATCTAAAGAGTTCTCCGTTCAATCCACCAAACCATAAGGGTAGAGAAAGTCTTAAAAGGTGTCAAATAACACTAAGTGTGTCAGTTTCCGAAACCGTATCAGTTATTTCTTTTTTATCTACAAAAAGACCTTGAGAGAACGAAAAAGGTACTAGGTCGCCTACAACCGTTAAACTAGAGACCAAGGAGACGGAAAAGATTTTGGTCGAACTTGTAGTCCTTCAAGTACCAAGTGCATAACGACTTCGGACCGAACCTCTTAAAACTCGTAATGAAATGATCGTACACTCTACTCACCTTAACACGCCATCAAACTCGTAAGAAACCGTAACGGAAAGAAACCCTAACCTTACTTTTGACTGGAAAAGGTCAGGACACCGGTGACGACTCAAAAGGTTTAAACAACCGTATAACTCACGTCGTGAAACTGTCGTAGTAGAAAGTCCTAAATTTTATCGAGTTGACCTTAAGGTAGTGGAGGTGATCGAAACAAGCATCACTACGAAAGATTCCGGGTGAACTGAAGTGTAAGGTCCTACAGACCGAAATCTACTCACTAGTGTAGTAGTACTAATAGAACCAACACTTCTAGAAAAAACATGTCAAGAACCCTTGATGGTCGGACTAAAACACGGAGGACAGGGAGATTCATGTTTCTTCTCGGGATGTCTACCCCTATAAAGGGAGAGGTTCAGATGGTCCCGTGAGTGGAAAGGGATGGGGTGGGACGATGAAATTTAATTTATCGGAGGGGTGGTTTGTGTACTACGACGGATGGAAATTGAGTCAAACGAGGGGTAATTAAGTCGACTGGACCGAAAAGAGTCTAGTCTTCCCCTGTCCTTCTCCTCCGAGTCTTCCCTTTCCTTCTCCTTCAAACTCCCCTTGAGTCATAAGAACGGACCTCTTAGGGTCCCTGTCCCCTCGGACCACCCGACGGCAGATACCCCAGCCTGTGCTGACTTCGCTGAATCGTCGTCGTCGTCGTCGTCGATCTCTCCTTCTTTCCTGTGTTCTTTCTCGAGTCGGGCGGGTCGTTTATGGTCCAGAAAATGTCCGAGGTGTAAGTCCTGGTCCTCGGGACATAAGGTCTACGGTTATGGCAACATCCGGACGTCGAATTTTCGACGCACGGGTTCTCAGCTTGGCTGGTAGAGAGCCAGGTCCTAGGACGGAGACCTCTTTGTCCCGCCAGTCAGATGTCTGTCGGCCATCTGACCGGTTAATCGGTGGGGTGGTTCGATCTTCTCGGGGGTAGTTTAGACTCGGTCACTCAGTCTCACCGGGTCAATAGTTGGAAAAAAGAGACTCGAGGAAGAACGACGACGACGACGATTCAGTGAAGTCAGCACAGGCTGAGACACGCTGGGGTATCTGCCGTCGGGTGGTCCGAGGGGGGCAGGGACCCTAAGAGGTCCGTTCTTGTGACCTCACCCAACGGTAAAGGGAGAGGTTTCGTACTTTCACTTTTCACTTTCACTTCGGCGAGTCAGCACAGGCTGAGAATCGCTGGGGTACCTGACGTCGGATGGTCCGAGGAGGTAGGTACCCTAAAAGGTCCGTTCTCATGACGTCACCCCACACGACGGTTAAAGTTTAGGTTGAGATAGGCCTCCATGCCGGTCCCCAGGTGTCCACCCGAGGTGGCCACGAGACCGCGGGAGAACACCGGTAGTCGAGATTGAGGTTAAGAGTCGGGAAGGAAGAGAGGAAGGGGTATGGTCCTCGACGTGACCAGAATGCGTGACGGTCGGACTAAGGAAGGAGGAGAGGGGGCTTCGCGTTACTTCGCGGGATGTGCACTCCTATCAAGAGAGATGAATAGAGGGTCCCGTGAGTAGAGAGGGATGGGCGTGGCGAAATTTAATTTATCGGGGACTTGAGTGACCTCGACTGACACCGAGTCTAATACTGGAGGAATAACGTTTTAAGTCTCAATTTAACCTCTTTCATCCCTTTTGGTGATCCGGTACGTCCATACCGGGTTTAGCTTAGGGAATACTAATATGTCACCTTCACTGTTTATCTAAGTTCCCTAATCTAGACCATCTGTCACGGACGTTTTGATACTTACCTCCAAACATTGTAACATGTCTTCCACCACTGGTTTTGGTAGGGTTTCTTTTTCTTTACGTTTTTCCCTCCTATCAGTAGATTCCTCCGGAATGTTTTTCGACTCTTTTCTTCTCTTCACTTTCCGTTTCCTCTTTCCCTTTCTAGATGGGCTTACTTGCGTGTCAAGGGTTCTTATAGTTCCTCTCTATTCTTTCAGAATTCACTTGTTACGTTTCTTTATCTTCTTTTGTTATCTTACCCTTTCTGATCTCTAGAGAAGTTCTTTTAATCTCTATGGTTCCCTTGTAAAGTACGTTTCTACCCCTGTTATTTCCTGTTTTTACCATACCTGGATTGTCTTCGTCTTCTCTAATTCTTCTCCACCGTTCTTATGTGTCTTGACATGTTATTTCGAGAAATACTGGGTCTATTGGTGCTACCACACAGTGAGTGAATCTCGGTCTGTAGGATGTCACACTTCACTTCACTTGGAATGCTTCCTAAGTCAAGTCAAGACAAGTCAAGTCAAGTCAACAAGTCAGCACAGGCTGAGAAACGCTGAGGTACCTGACGTCATGTGGTCCGGAGGGACAGGTAGTGGTTGAGGGTCTCAAGTGAGTTTGAGTACAGGTAACTCAACCACTACGGTAGGTTGGTAGAGTAGGAGACAACAGGGGAAGAGGAGGACGGAAGTTGGAAGGACCGTAGTCCCAGAAAAGATTACTCAATCAAGAAGCGTAGTCCATCGGTTTATGACCTCAAAGTCGAAGTCGTAGTCTACTTCTTTTTTACCTTTGTCACTGTCTAAAATAAAAGAACCCGAGGTTTTAGTGACGTCTGTTGGTGATGTTACTACTTTAATTTTCTGCGAACGAACGAGGAACCTTCTTTTCGATACTGTTTGAACCCTGTCGTATAATTTTTTCATCTCTACAATGAAACGACTGGTTCCAGGCATACCAGTTTCAATGCCAAAAAGGTCATCAGTACGTACCTACACTCTCAACCTGGTATTTCTTCCGACTCACTGTTCCTGACTACGAAAGTTTGACACCACGACCCCTTCTGAGAACTCTAAAGGAACCTGTCGTTCTAGTTTGGTCAGTCAGAATTTCCTTCAGTTGGGACTTATAAATAAGATTCCTGACTACGACTTTAACTTCGAGGTTATTAGACCGTTGGACTACACTTCTCGGTTGAGTGACCTTTTCTGGGACTACGACTCTTTCCAAATCCCGTCCTCCTCTTCCCTGTTGTCTCCCTACTCCACTAACCTACCGTAGTGGTTGAGTTACTTGTCCTCAAACTCGTTCGAGACCCTTTGCCACTTCTTGTCTCTTCGGACCGTACAAAGTCAGGTACCCCAGTATTTCTCAGTCTGTGTTGAATCGTTGACTTGTTGTTCACTTGAGTGTACTACGGTGGTCCGAAATTTAGTTAGTAAAGGAGGAGTCAAGTCCACTGGACCGAAATCCAGTCCAGGGGGACCGTCCCCCAACCTTTGTCATTTCTTAGTCTATCTTTCTTTTCTTTAACAAACCCCTCTTGAGATCTCTTTTCCTTTCCCGTGTCCTAACTCGTGTCGGGTGGGTCGGTTATGTCTGAAGCGCAAGTCCTGGTCGTCGAAGCAAAAGGTCTACGACTATGGTAGTGTCTCGACGTCGAATTTTGGAAAGGGTCGTGGGGTGGTCCGACCTTTCGTCTATGAAGACCCCGGTCTTGAGACGGAGACCTCTTTGTTTTCAGTCAGGACAGGCGGACAGTCCGACATATTGGTGACCCAGTCGGGTGGTCCGACCTTCACGGTGGTGGTTTCGACTGCCGGCTGAAGACGGGGCATAAACTCCACTCCGGTAAACTCGACATTTAAGTCTCCATGGGCTATTGGTCGAGGAGGAGAGACCTGTGGAAGGACCCCAGGACGGTTGTGGTGTAGGAGGGATTAGAGGCTCTCGGCCCTCCAGACCCGTCCCTCGACGCCCGCCCGGGACTACCACGAGACCGCGGGAGAACACCGCCAGCCGAGATTCCCGTTGAGCGTCGGGAAGGAGGACGGAGGGGGGGAGACGGGTCGGGCCCCTGTCGCGCCCGACTACGAGTTCTTTAGACTGGAATTCTAAAAAAAAAGATAAATAAATAAAACTTTATAACCTGAACTGGTTTCCGGTGAACTGTTTCTCATAAAGATTAGTTTCTGTCTTTCTCATTTACTGTCCTCCCTTATACAAGAAAGTACTATGAACTTAGCAGCGCCACCCACGCCAAGGAAGAGCCCAGACAAGATGGGCTGGAGAGATGCACAAGTGTGAAAGAGTCACACAGTCTCTCTTTCTAATCATTATCCTATCTAGGGTCCGAAACTTAGGGTCGAAAAGAAGAAGGTTGAAAAGGAGAAGTCATACAAATAAGTGGAGAACTGTGACAAAAACATTGTACGTCTTTTATTTTGGGTAAAACACATTGAATCTTAATTTACTCTATTTTACAGTTCCTGCCACAACCAGTTATCTTAAATTTCTTTTAGAGATGGTAAAGGAAATCGAGGAAAGAGTTTCGTCCACAATTAAGAAACAGGTCTTATGAGACAAAAGAGAAACCCCTGAATATACAAGGAAAAGAGTACAGAAATAGGAGTAGTCAAGGTGGTTGAGGATGTAAATATTCGAATGAGTATTAAAGGAGTGGGAATTTTTATAAAGAAATTTTTTTAGAGTCAAGGAACAAAACTGAGGACTAATTCGTCGTTAAAACATAAATCGGTAGGGAAAATGTACCTTGAAAAACTTTTTAAAGTGGACGACAAAGGAAAAGGGTAAGGAAGAAGATGAATAAATAAGCCGACGTGACCCAGAACCAATACTGTACGCCCTAGATCAAGGGACTGGTCCCTACCTTTGGTCCGGGGGACGAAACCCTCGTACCTAGGAATCGGTGACCTGGAGGTCCCTTCAGGGAGGGTAAGTTAGAAGTCACCGAGGTGGGTGATCTACCCTTTGAGGTCACCGGAGGTCTGTCGGTTTCGGTCCCCGACCGAAGGAAGAAGCTTCAGACTTGTGAACTGACTGTCGAGTCAAAAGGACTAATACAAATAAACGATAAACACCTAACAAGTTCTGAGTAAAAGGAATCGAAGAGGTGACATTCCGAAAAGATTAAACTAAGAGGAGGAAGACGAGACTACCAATAAAAACTCAGGGAAATTAATCATCGTAGAAGAGGAAATTAGTAAAAAAAGTTTGATCATAAAGAAGGAAAAGAAAAGGACGAGGCGGGTACTGGAGAAACTCAGTGGAATACTTCCGAAATGTTGAAAGTATCAGTAAGTAAAATAGGAATGGAGATCCATGTACCCTCCTAACGTAGAAGTGGAAGGGATTTCAGTTGTCACACAACTTTTCATCTCTGTATTGAGACGGCTGTTCTCAGACATACCAATTCCATACCAGAAGGGTCACCAGTGGATGCCAACACTCTCTACCTGATATTTCTTCCGTCTTACGGTTTCTTAACTACGGAAACTTGACGCCACGACCTCTTCTGAGGAGTTTCAGGGAGCCTGTCGTTCCTCTAGTTTGGACAGTTAGAATTCCTTTTAGTTGGGACTTATGAGTGGCCTTTCTGTACGACTTCGACTTCGAGGTCATAAAACCAGGAGAATACTCTTGTCGGTCGAGTGACCTTTTCAGGGACTACGACCCTTTCTAACTCCCGTCTTCCTCTTCGCCCGTAGTCTCCTACTCTACCGACCTACCGTAGTGGTTACGTTGTCTGTACTTGAACCCGTTTGAAACCCTCTACTCCTCCCTGTGCCTCCAGACCGCACGATGTCAGGTGCCCTAGTGGTTCTCAGTCTGTACTGACCCACTGACTTGTTGTTGTTTCAACGTTTCTCTAGTTTGGTCAGTTAGGATTTTCTTTAGTTGGGACTTGTGAGTAACCTTTCTGACTGGGACTTCGACTTCGAGGTTATGAAACCGTTGGACTACGTTTCTCGACTGAGTAACCTTTTCTGGGACTACGACCCTTTCTGACTCCCGTCCTCCTCTTCCCCTACTGTCTCCTACTCTACCAACCTATGGTGGTAGCTGAGTTAGTTGTACTCAGACTCGTTTGAGGTCCTCTGTCACTTTCTGTCCCTTCGGACCACACGACGTCAGGTACTCTAGTGTTTCTCGGACTGTGTTGAATCGTCGATTTATTGTTGTCTCAGCGAGGTGTATCTTCGTTAGTGTCTAGGACAAATAAGATAGATTTGAATTCTTTTTTTAGAAAGGACAATTAAGGTTAACTCGGAGGGTTAGAGTGGGTTGGAACACGGTTTACCAGAGAAGTATGTTTAAGACGGGAAGGACCTAAGACAAGAGGTGTAGTGTCGGTCTTACGGGGATGAATCTTGGTAAGGGAAACGGGAAGTTCACTTTAGGAATTGTAGTGTGTCTGTGAGACCTGACTAGACAGACGAGAAGAGAGAGAGTATGAATTCAAGAGACGACGTCGATGAGACTGGAGAGGGTAAAGGGGGTTTGAGGACACAAAGAACTGGACGTGGAGTCTTATGACAGGTAAAGACTGTAGCGTTTGGATCTTCAAGGGAACGGTAAAAGGAGAATGAACTGAGTATACTTAGGAAATGTAGAGTCGGATATGTAGTATGTAGTGTTACGGACTATGTGTTCTTGGTTATTTATAAACACCGAGTCAAGGGAGCTAATAAGGTCGACTCTGAAGGTGGTTGAGGCTAGGTGTGACGACTTTATCGGAGGTTACAGAAGACACAGTAAGAAAGGGAAAATAAGATGTCACTCAGGGGATATGTGACCGGAAGTTCAAAGCTTGTAGTTTCTACGTTTGCACACAAGGTAGTTACAGTCCGTACTCACGTCAACGCCGAACGGGAGTCAGAAGATAACCATTACTGGGAAATCGAGACGGTAGAGGGTGGAGGGAGGGCGGAGGTCAGTCATTAAGAAGAACGGACAAGTGAGTTACGGTGGGGGAAATACGGTCGATAACATGACCTCATAACATAACCTCAAAGTCGAAGTTGTAGTCAGGAAGGTTACTTATGAGTCCTGCCTCAAGGAAATCCTACCTGACCAACCTAGAGGAACGTCAGGTTCCCTGAGAGTTCACAGAAGAGGTTGTGGTGTCAAGTTTTCATAGTTAAGAAACCACGAGTCGAAAGAAATATCAGGTTGAGAGTGTAGGAATGTACTGGTGACCTTTTTGGGACCGAAACTGATCTACCTGGAAACAACCGTTTCATTACAGAGACGAAAAATCGTACGACAGATCCAACCAGTATCCAAAAGAAGGTTCCTAGTTCGTAGAAAAATTAAAGTACCGACGTCGGTGGTAGACGTCACTAAAACCTCGGGTTCTTTTATTTTAGACAGTGACAAAGGTAGCAAAGGGGTAGATAAACGGTACTTTACTACCCTGGTCTACGGTACTAGAAACAAAAAACTTCCAACTCAAAATTTAGTCGAAAAAGTGAGAGGAGAAAGTGGAAGTAGTTCTCCGAGAAATCAAGAAACGAAAGACGAGACAGAAGACGTATAGAGTCCAATAACCATAAAAAGGGTGGTTAGAACTAGGGTCGAACACGAAGTATGTCGGACCGTAAAGCATACTACATAAGAAGTATATTCAATTTATTCGTCTCACTGTTATATGTCGAAACTGCATGAGGAAAGGGTTAAACCTTGATCAGGTAACAAGGTACAGGTCAAGATTGACAACGAAGAACTAGACGTATGTCTACAGAGTCCTTCGTCCATTCCACCATATCATAAGAGTAGAGAAATTCTTAAAAGGTCAAACAACACTAGGTGTGACAGTTTCCGAAACCGGATCAGTTATTCCGTCTTCATTTACAAAAAGACCTTGAGAGAACGAAAAAACTACTAGGTTACCTACAACCGTTAAACTAGAGACCAAGGAGACGGAAAAGATTTAGGTCGAACTTGTAGACCTTCAAGTGTCAAGTACATGACAACTTCGGACCGAACCTCTTAAAACTCGTAATGAAACGACCACACACTCTCTCTACTCACGATAACACGTCATCAAACTCGTAAGAAACCGTAACGGAAAGAAACCCTAACCTTACTTTTGACTGGAAGGGATCAGGACACCGGTAACGACTCAAAAGGTTTAAACGACCGTATAACTCACGTCGTAAAAGTGTCGTAGTAGAAAATCCTAAACTTTATCGAGTCGACCTTAAGGTAGTAGAGGTGATCAAAACAAGTATCACTACGAAGGATTCCGGATGAACTGAAGTGTAAGGTCCTATAGAACGAGATCCACTCACTAGTGTGGTAGCACCAATAGACCCAGTACTTCTAGAAAAAACATATCAAGAAGAGACATAAGAACGGTGGAGAAGAATTACAAAAGACGGAGACAATCTAAGTATGGTAAAGACAGGAAATAACTCGGGTAGAAACGTACTTTACAAGGGAAGCATAGAGATTAAAAGAACTTCTCTAGAGATCAGAAAGGGTAAGATAACAAAAGGAGATAAAGAAACGTGACTAGTGACTCCTTCCGAAAGGATAGAGAGGAACGATAAGAAACCTTTAGACGTAAGTCTACCCAGATAGAAAGGGAAAGAACACCGAGTCGACCATTTCTTAGGAGGACGTTACCCCTTCTGGACCCAGGCTAGGGACCTAACCCTGTTAGGGGACCTCTTCCCTTTCCGACGGGTGAGGTCATAAGACCAGATCTCTTAAGGTACCTGACATATCAGGTACCCCAGTGTTTCTCGACCTGTGTGGACTCGTTGAAAGAACAGAAAACCGACGGTGATTTAGTGTCAAATCATAGTAGTTCCAATATGACTTAAAATGTGTCGAATGAAGTGTCCGTTTAAACACTTGAATTAAGGAAATGTTATCCATGTTCTAGATTATCATTTGATGGGTTTTCCTACCTATTAAATATAACGATGAAATTTGTTTTCTTTGTTCTTTTATTACTGAATACTCTTATTCGATGTAACTCTTTGACTTTCTTTACTATGTGACCCTTGGTTACTTTTAGTGTGATTTATCTCAGTCTTTTCATCTTGCGTAGTAGAAATATGGAGATATAAATTTATGTATGAGTGTAGTAGAAATATGAGATATAAATTTATGTATGACTGTATCATCCCTTATTTCTCAAGTTGTCCTTTAAGAATCTCTCGTCTTACAAAACATTTTATTTATGTACTACTGTTAAAGAGAATCTTTGTATGTTCGTAAAGAATTTTCCGATTATTCAGAAAAGGTTTATATGTCCTTATAAAAACGGTAGGTTTTCGTAATCCTAACAGTTGATTCTGCTGAGTTCACCCTAGATTCACTTTGAAAGAGGACCACAGATTAAGTAGTTTAAGTTCAATAATTCCATAAATAAAGTCTTCATCCAAAACAACACATTTCTAAGGACGGAAAGGGATTGAAGTTTATAGTCATATAAACGTAATAGTTCCTATATTTATATTTTGTACAACTATAGGAACACCAGACCCTATTGATAATTACAGAAAAAGACAGACCCATCTTAATTAAACAAATAAAAGTTTAACTATACTTTAGTTTATCGAAACAGAACAAAGATACAGAAAATATTTCAATTCCTGTTGACTTTATTATCAATGTAACGTTCTTATATATACTGGTATTTCTTACCGTTTTCGTAATGAAATAAAATAAATAAAAACCGAGGAGGTACACACTACACCTTAGGTTGATCTCTAGTTTGGGTGCGGGGGACGTCACCTTTTCACCTCAGAATTGGTGACCTGACGGTCCCTTCAGGGGTTTTCGTAATTAAATCTTAAATACAAAAATTTCTTAAAACGCCTGAAGGGACCACCATGTCACCTATTCTTAGGTGGACGGTCACGTCCCTTATGTTCAAGCTAGGAATAGGTAGGCCTTCTAAGGTGTGCGACGCCTCGTTCATTCGGGGACGAGGTGTTTATGACTCACGCGGAGGATCTCCGGATTTTGGCGTTGGTGCCTCGGGCTCGCGCCGTGGACGACTTCGGACACGCGCACGGATCTCAGACGAGACGTTGTCCCCTTCGGTCGTGATACTCTTTGGACTCGTGTCTCTTCTCGTCGGGAGTAAGTGACGTCAGTCTCTTTGAGGGGCTCGTTTTTGGTTCTGGGCCGTGTTCGTATTTATATATTTGTCTTAAAACATCATTATTTTTCTTCTCTCTTACGACGTCCAGTATATCACACCTATGGTAGGATCATTTTAGAGACTCTTTCGCACTTACTCATTAAGATGTAATGGATTACCATACCATATTGGTTTGTAAATAGTTTTATTTTTACTCCAGGTATATGTATGTTTTAGTTGATATCTCGGGGTTTACTTGAGAACTCACCATCATTCCGAGAATTTTGTTATTGTAAAATTCACGTATCGATAATGTTTGGGTAAACTATAAGGAAAATTAACGGTACTACGATTACTTATATCAAACATAAGTTTGACTCCAGTGTTCATGATGACGTCGTCAAAGTTATATTAAGTCGGAATCAATTCTTCTTCATTTACCTATAAATTTTAATGTACAATGGTCCTTCCTCCCTTTTTTTTGTTAATTGTCGTTTTGGAATCAAAACTTAAGTACCGTACTCCGGAGATTACAACCTAAAAGTTGTAATTTTTTTTGTTGTTGTCGTTTGTAATCAAAAAATTTTATCGTTTACTTTCTAAACATAATTTAACACAAGAAAGAAGAGACCTGTACATGTCTTATGTTATTATGTCCTTTTGAACGACATAGTGGGTAAGGAAAAGGAACGGAGTCGACAAGATGCCTAGTTAATCGGACCTTTTATCTTTGACCCTACGTTTTTTACTAAGTCTTCCTCTCCGACTTTAAGTGAAATGTTATAAATCAGATACTTTTCTCAAAATTTTTATGGTGACTTCACTCCACTTTCAGCGAGTCAGTACAGGCTGAGAAACACTGAGGTACCTGATATGTCAGGTACCTTAAGAGGTCCGGTCTTACGACCCCACCCATTAGAAGGGGAAGAGGTCCCCCAGAAGGGTTTGGTCCTCAGTTTGGGTCCAGAGACCGTAACGTCCGCCTAAGAAATGGTCGACTCGGTGTTCCCTTCGTGATCCGGTTATATAAAATCGACTTCCTTCTCCATCAACACATACGATAAAATAAAACTGACCGGTCTGTTTAAGATTACAAGGGAAATTAAAAAATGATGTAACCTCCTGACTGTGAACTTTTAGGTTGTAATCTCTGGAGTACGGTACTTAAGTTCTACCATAAAAAGTTACATGTCCAGTATCTTACTGGGGACCTACAAACAATTTTTGTTTGTAAGGACACGGAGTTGGTTCAAGATGGCTCTGTCTTAGTACTCTTAGTCGTAAAACTGTTCGTCGGACTTTTAAGACTGTATGCGTAAATAAATTCTCGAGGGGTCCACCGAATCGTAATTTCTTTGACGGACGGTTACGTCCTCTGTGCCATCTACGTCCGAACTAAGGACCCAGCCCTTCTACGGGACCTCTTTTGCCGTTGGGTGAGGTCATAAGATCCGACCTTTTAAGGTACCTGTCTCCTCGGGCCTCCCAATGTCAGGAACCCCAACGTTTCTCATATTTATAATGGAGTAGGTTGGAAGTCCGTCAAAGAAAAAACATTCTTCATATAAATAAATCTCTCTCTGTGTGAAGTGTCTCATACTTGGTAGAGTCTTCCACTCTACGCACGTACGAGTCATCGATTCAGTACTATTCATTTCCACCTGTCTTTTCGTCGAGATCCCTGGAATTCCTAAATAACGGGGGTCGGTGCCAAGAGTCCTGAAGGGTCCACCGTGCTCGCCATTTCTTAGACGGACGGTTGCGTCCGATACGTTCTCTGTACCCAAGCTAGGGACTCACCACTTCTAGAGGACCTCATTCTTTACCGTTGGGTGAGTGAGGTCATAAGAACGGACCTCTTAGGGTACCTGTCTTCTCGGACCACCCGATGTCAGGCACTCCAGTGTCTCTCAGTGTGTGACTCGTGTGTTTGACTCGTGTCGTACCAAGGACGATTTGGTGAAAAGTGGTGCCGGGTTTCCTAGTAAGTAGAAGACAGAAAGTCTGAGAATAAATCAGAGAAGACTGTTTGAGTTTGACGGAAAACTGGAGAAATTGTTTCGTAGTGAAATTGTAGGGTCGGTACCGGAACAGAAGAAAGAGGTTTATCGTCTTCGTGATTAACAGACTTGGTTAGTTCAAGGATAAAATGTCTAAAACGAAAGAATCTCAAGTATCCAATGTGAACAGACATTGAAATCGTGTTCCGAAACGTGTCTTTTCGTTTGCGACTTTCTACTTGAGGGGTCCAACCATCCACGGGTTGTACGATGACCTCTAGTCACCTCTTTATTGAGGTCTTTCTGACTTCTCTGACTAGGTTTCGTTTTTGTTGTGGGTCAACACCTACACTGACCAATACCTTCATTTCAGGCTACGACATTTCTCGTTGTGACGTATCCTTGGACCTTACAATCCAGGTACTTAGTTCTATTTAACCTTCACCAGTTTACCCTCTACCGTTCTCACTTGCAGTTGTACAATCCCCGATCGTTTGATTTTACCTGACCTTACCCACTTAAATTGAGTCTACTGGTAATATAGATGATGACACCCGTTCTTAGGGAATCTTCTTTACCTCATCGGGAGTATCAGTTGTTTTCTCAACATCAACTTTACGTCATGAACCTACGTTAACCTTTTTGTTGTCTTACTAGCGACAAGCAGAGGTTCCGTTTGGTAAGTTATAGTGTCATTAGGTCCAGATACGGGGTTGATCATTACGACTTCTTCGAATTCAACTTACCAAGACACTTCTTGATGTTCTGGAAGATCTTGATTGTGGGTTTTTTCTACAAAAAAAGTAATATCCCCTGACCTTACATTTTCATCCTTCAGTTCTTTATGGACCGACGACGACGACGATTCAGCGAAGTCAGCACAGGCTAAGATACGTTGAGGTATCTACCGTCAGGTGGTCCGAGGAGACAGGGACCCTAAGAGGTCCGTTCTTGTGACCTCACCCAACGGTAAAAGAAGAGGTCCCCTAGAAGGGCTGCATTCCTAGCTTGGGTCCAGAGGACGCTTTCCGTTTCTTCTTTTCCTTTCTATATGGGTAAATTTACGTCTCAAGGTTTATCTTTCCTCTCGATTCTTTCGGAAGGAGTCACCAGTCACGTTTCTTTATTTCCTTTTGTTATCTTATCCTTTTTGATCTCTAGAGAAGGTCTTTTTAATCTCTATGGTTCCCTTGTAAAGTACGTTTCTACCCGAGTTATTTCCTGTCTTTACCATACCTGGATTGTCTTCGTCTTCTATAATTCTTCTCCACCGTTCTTGTGTGTCTTCTTGATGTGTTTTTTCTAGAAGTACTGGGTCTATTAGTACTACCACACTAGTGAGTGGATCTCGGTCTGTAGAACCTCACGTTTCCGTTCATCCGGAAGCCTTCGTAGTGATACTTGTTTTGATCACCTCCACTACCTTAAGGTCGACTCGATAAAGTTTAGGATTTTCTACTACGACATTTCTACGACGTGAGCTATACGGTCGTTTAACCCTTTTGAGTGGTCACCGGTGTCCTGACCTTTTCCAGTCAAAAGTAAGATTAGGGTTTCTTTCCGTTGCGGTTTTTTTACGAGTTTGATGACGCGTTAACGTAAGTAGAGTGTACGACCATTTTATTACGAGTTTTAAGAGGTTCGGTCCGAAGTTGTCATGTACTTGGTACTCGAAGGTCTATAAGTTCGACCTAAATCTTTTCCGTCTCCTTCGTCTCTAGTATAACGGTTGTAGGCAACCTAGTAACTTTTTCGGTCTCTCAAGGTCTTTTTGTACATAAAGACGAAATAACTGATACGGTTTCGGAAACTGACACACCTAGTGTTGTTTAACACCTTTTAAGACTTTCTCTACCCTTATGGTCTGGTGGACTGGACGGAGAACTCTTTACACATACGTCCAGTCCTTCGTTGTTAATCTTGACCTGTACCTTGTTGTCTGACCAAGGTTTAACCCTTTCTTCATACAGTTCCGACATAGAACAGTGGGACGAATAAATTGAATATACGTCTCTGTAGTACTCTTTGTGACCCGACCTACTTCGTGTTCCACCTTACTTCTAACGGTTCTCTTTATAGCTATTGGAACCTATACGTCTACTGTGGGAATACCGTCTTTCACTTCTTCTTGATTTCTCGGAGAACTACTTCCACTTTCTCCTCTCACTTTTTCGACCGAATTTTGAGTCGTAAGTCTTTTGATTCTAGTACCGTAGACCAGGGTAGTGAAGTACCGTTTATCTACCCTTTTGTCACCTTTGTCACTGTCTGAAATAAAAAAACCCGAGGTTTTAGTGATGTCTACCACTGACGTCGGTACTTTAATTTTCTGTGAAAAGGAACCTTCTTATCAATACTGGTTAAATCTATCGTATAATTTTTCGTCTCTGTAATGAAACGGTTGTTTCCAGGTAGATCAGTTTCGATACCAAAAAGGTCATCAGTACATACCTACACTCTCAACCTGATTTTTCTTTCGACTCACGGTTTCTTAATTACGAAAACTTGACACCACAACCTCTTCTGAAAACTCTCAGGGAACCTGGCGTTCCTCTAGGTTGGTCAGGTAGGATTTCCTTTATTTAGGACTTATAAGAAACCTTCCTGACTACGATTTCGACTTTGATGTTATAAAACCGGTGGACTACGTTTCGTGACTGAGTAACCATTTCTGGGGCTACGACCCTCTCTAACTTCCACCCTCCTCTTCCCCTACTGTCTCCTACTCTACCAACCTACCGTAGTGGTTGAGTTACCTGTACTCAGACTCATTTAAGGCCCTCAACCACTACCTGTCCCTCCGGACCGTACGACGTCAGGAAACCCCAGAGTTTCATAGTCTGTGCTGACTCACTGATTTGACTTGACTTGACTTGAACGTGTCTTTTTTATGAATTTAGAAGTTTTATAATTAACAGAACGAATATTGAGAAGAGACATTCGTTTAGGGATGTTGTGACTGAAGTCATGTTGTGACTGAGGTTTGTCGGGTGACCAGAGATTGTCTTACGATGAAGGTTTCAACGAATTATAATGTTTTTTTATTAGCTATATAATAAACGATAAATAATTGAGGTATTCACACAATTCAGGATCTTATTCGTGATTCATGCAATGGTGTAATTTAAGAGTGTTAGTAAAACTTTACCCGTAATAATAGAGGTAAACTGACTTCTTTCTGTAACCTTTGACTCCGTCTCCTCAAGTTCCTTGGGAGGGTTTCGGTGTATGGGCTCCTCGTCGTTCCGACTTTTCTCGCTTGGATACAAAGAGGCTGAGTTTCGTACGCGCAATAGAGGTGATACAATATGATCTCTGTCTCTCTAAACCACAAGAGAGTAGTACAGCTTGAATGCCGGTTCTTGGGCTCTTACAGACCCAGAACGTTATTTCTATGAAGGTCGTATGACAAACATTGACAGATAAAAGATGTGAGGATTACATATGTGTCATATGTAGGATTTTCATTCGGTAACACTTTTTTCTTTTCTAAAAAACTCTGGTTGTCTATGACAACTTACTGATGTCTCTCGTTTTTCGAGATTTGAGATAGTGATAAGAGATACGATAAATGGACGTCTGTCGGATTTCTGTTGACTTCTTGAGTTTCCGTTGCTGAACTTTCAAGTGTTCCTCGAGACTATTCGAAAACGGGTTCGTTAATGACTGGTAATTTACGGCCTTCGTAAGTGTATGTGTATATACGTATTTTTTAACTTTTTTTAAATATTTCTGTTACTTTAAAAAAAGTATACAAGAATCGAAGGAATGGGTCTTTTGTCTGGTTCTCTGAGATAAAGTCAAAGTGTCGACGGTCGTGAAACTTCTGAAGTCTCTTATTTGGTGTGTACAACCTAACAAAGCCAGCAAGGTTAGTGGTCGATTATGTCATTACTAGCCGGACGGACTCCACAAGTTGTTGCAGCTGTCGAACGCCCTTATTACTGTACGACGAGTGTACCGCCGCCGTAACATTTACGCGACCAGTGACCCAACATTGGGTGGTCCCAAGAGATGTAGACGTGTATCACTCTGTGACCAGGTATGAACCACGAGACGCCCCTCTTTTGACGGTGTTCCTACCCAAAAATCATACGTTTCCGTAGAAGTTTACAGTCTTTTATTCACTCGATGTGAGAGTGAAAATGTCACAAAAGGGACTCGACGATATCTTGTCAGCTCCTGTCATTCGGAATTTCATGGGGATGAGAGAAGAGTACCCGAAGGGACCACCGACTCTACCATTTCTTAGGGGCTGGTCCTTCTGAGGTGTGTGGTCTCTCGTCGATTCGGGCATGTGGTCTTGATAACTCGGACACGAGCTCTCGGGTCCTTAGCGTTGATGACTCGGGTGCACGGCTCCAATAACTTCGGACTCGCGGGATCTTGGACACGAGGTGTCGCCCTTTCCGGCGACGTTTCCTTCGTCGGGGACGAGGGACCTTGATCCCTTATCGGGTTGGTCGTTGTCTCTGGGTCCCGTCGGTCATTTATTTGTTTATTTTAATGAAACTTTTCGAAAAATTCACAATAATATTTGGGTACTACTATAGAAAAAAAAAAAATTACATCTATATACAAGATTGAGACGGGTGACTGTTTCAGCGGTTTGTTCCTGGTTGGAGACCGGGGTCGAATAGTGGTGAGTTATAGTAAAAGATAATTCTCTTTTGATTCGAGGACCTCTTTACCGACTAAGGTCCCGACCTTTACCATTTTCCACAGACCTTGTATAACAGTATAATCTTTGTTTATTTAATGACCTCTGTCTGCTGGTAAGTTTTTAGAGGTCCCAGTTTCTTCTTTCTAAAATTAATTGTACTTAGTTTTAAAGGACGTTACTTAATTTTATGTCGTTCCTATAAATTAAGATACTCAAGTGACTTTTTTTTAAAAACTTTCTACGATCCGTTGATTGTGTAATAAAACTTATATACTTATATCATATACTTCCGTTTTTTTATGTCGTAATTCAGGTTCGATGGATGTGCTTCACATCATATTGATTTATAAATCATATTGATCTATGAGGGAAATATTTTTGTAAAGTCGAATATTTATTTCCAATTTACTATTCAATCTCACAATAGTAAAACATTGAACATTTTTCAATCATCTTAAATTCCTCTTAACCCGAAGGGACCACTGAGTCGTCATTTCTTAGGTGGACGGTTACGTTCTCTGCGTCCAAGCTAGGGACCCACCCCTCTTAGGGGACCTCCTCCCCTGCCGTTGTGTGTAGTCATAAGAACGGACCTTTTAAGGTACCTGTCTCTTCGGACCGTCCGATGTCAGGTGTCCCAGCGTTTCTTAGCTTTTGTTGACTTCACTAACTCGTACGTGGGCGTGTTCCTCCTAACGAGTGCAGACGATTGGTGTCGGTGTCCACTTTGTTCTTCTCCACACAGAGCACCTAAACCCTGTCCTCTCGGCCATGGGTGTGGCGTCACTTCGTCACGTCTGTGTTTAGTCTGCACCTAAAGTGGCTCGAATGTCGGGATGGATTTCCTGTCCATTTCATGGGCGGTCGGTCACGTGTTCTACGTTCTTTGTTCCCAAGTTCGGGACCTAGCCCTTCTAGGAGACCTCCTCCTTTACCGTTGGTCGAGTGCATGTTTAGGACCCTATTAGAATACCTGTCTCCTCTGACCTCCCGATCTCAGGCTCCCCAGAGTTTCTTAGTCTACGTTGACTCGTGTCTCCTTACTTATCAGGATGGACGGTTGACGACCTTTTATGTCCCCCTTCCCCTTGTGCAGCTTTACTTGGTTTCCCTTTGTTGTTCTAGGCACGACGCCTTTTGGTATATGTAGGATATTGGATCAAAAGGTTGTCCATTCGTTATGCAATGTTCCCTTCTCTCCGTCTTTCTCTGACTGTCCGTGAAGAGACCGTCAGGCCACCAATTCTTAAGGGGAACGTTACGTCCCCTTAGTCCAAGTTAGGGACCAGTTCCTTTATTCCAGGGTGTACGGTACCTCATTGATTCGGACGTGCGACGTTGGTGACTCGGGTGGGTGTCCTTGATCTCTCAAGGACACGGTGTTACTTCCTAGGGTGTACTAGGTTGGTTCTGGGTTGTGTCAGCTTACTTATTTACTTTCTTTCTCTCTCTCTTGATGTCTACTTTTCTCTTTTGGACTTGACCCCAGAAGGATAAAGTCTTTTACCCTTGGAGTAAGAAGGTCAAGGGTTCTGTTGTCGGAACCCCAGTGACAATTGGGAGGAGTACGAAGGCGGAGGTGGACGTCGGACAGTCACTGAGGGGAGACGAGACACAGGAGTCTTAGACTCGAGGGGAGTGGGGTAGGGAGTGGTGGTGAGACCAGTTTCGGGGATCCCGGGGAGTGGACGTAGGTTCCCCTTGAAGATTGGTCGGGGGAAAAAAGTAGGACTTGAGACTACGGATGGTAGTTCTGTCGTCGGTCCGACTCTTAAAAGTTCATGTTCAGTCTAAGATTGTGTAGAGTTTCAGAAGTACCCATACCGTGGACCAGAGTAGGTGTCAGGTTCAGATCAAGAATTTTGTCGGGCTCCGGGAGTCGTTACACCGAGGAAGAACGGTGGACGATTGGAGGGGGAACGAGGAGTCCGAGACCGGTGGAACTGGAGGAACTCAAAGAGTTTGTCCAGTCCGTCGGGGAGGAACCTCTGAGTGTGAACGAGAAAGGACACAGATCTCAGTAGAAGGAAGTATAGAGGAGCGGGGAGGGAAGGGAACGTCTAGACTCGAGGTCTCAGTTGGTAAGGAAGTACTCAGGGTGGGAATAGTGTGGACGAGAGGCAGATGGACGGGTGACCATTTAATAAAAAATGAAATGAAATAAAAACCGACACGACCCAGAGGCAACGAGACGCACCCAGAAGACATCACCGTCGTTCGGCCCCGATGGGAAGGTGACCGAAGGGTAACATCCCCGAAAAGAACGACTCCTGGTACCGAAGTCATCAACGGCATGTACCCGAAGTCAGTGAGACGTCGTACGACCTAGAAGGGCCTAGTTCCTGACTTGGGTGCAGGGGACGTGACCGCTCGTCTGAGAATGGGTGACCTGGTGCTTCCTTCAGGATTTAATCAAAAACTACAGACAGAGGGAGATAATCTTCCTTGCTTTTGTCCCTGAAAAAAGTTACGATGTACGTGTCACGAATCTTACCATTGACTGTGTATCATCCCGAAGTCTTCACAATCAACTTATCTTCGTACTTGACTGTTTTCATCTCATGTTTATGAACTAGACCCCTGAAGACTTTTAGTAAAACCAAGTTCAAGACGTCTCTGACAAAACTCCCTGAGACCTGTCTGGGAACGAAGGATCCTCGATCTTAAATGGAAGTAGTTAATGTTGTGAGGAGAGATGGTCTTACGAAATGGTCGAGCGACAAGAATTTAGTAAATTTTGTTCAAGTAGATACCAATGGGACATCAGTAAAAGATATCCTATTACTGAAAAGGTCAAAATAAAAACCGAACTAGTCTTGACGGTAAGACCCTGAAGGGACCACCAGGTCACCAACCCTCAGGTGAAAGGTTACGTCCCCTGTGTCCAAGTTAGGGACCAGTCCCTACTAGGGTGCACGGTATATCGTTACCTCGGGTACGTGAGACCTCAGTGTCGATTCTGGGTTTCGTCGGTTTTTATTTATTATCATTAATTTTTTTTTTTTGACGGAAGGAAATCGACGAGACTATGTCGTTCTTTTCGAGGTTCTATAAAACCATTAAGTGAGTGAAAGACTGTACTAAGACTTGACTAACAGTAAGTCTAGGTCCGGGCGTCCAAATGGAAGTGGATTAATTTTTAAGTAATTAACTTAATCCAACCCTATTCCTATCCCTTATTGTTTAGACTGAGGTATAATCTAGACAAAGAAAATGAAATTGGAAACAAAAGATAACGAAAACGATGTGCAATTAGTGATTTCCCTACAACAGATAAAATTTTAAATGTACTATCGGGTAGAGACTCTTCGGGGGGTACGGACTTCCAATTTGATTTTATGGAAACAAGTCGAGTTTCCTTTGTTGGACTAGATCGGGTGGACACTTACCGACGTCCTTTCTTCTTTAATTGTGTGGAGGAGGGGTGAGTCCGGTTTTAACTCTGTAGAAACGTTGTTGAAAATGACCAGAAGAATGAAACGAAGGAGTGGACGGGGAGGTAGGTCTGGGGTCGTTCTGCCAAGAGATCCTGGGATCGGACGGTAGAATCTCCTGAAAATAAATGATTGTACGTCAAGAGACCCAAAGGGTCCACCGAGTCGCCCATTTCTTAGGTGGACCTTACGTCCACTGTCTCCATGCTACGGACCCAGCCCTTCTAGGGGCCCAGTCCTTCTAGGGGGCGTTCTCCCGTACTGTTGGGTGAGGTCATAAGAACGGACCTCTTGGGGTACCTGTCTCCTCGGACCACCCGATGTCAGGTCTTTCAGTGTTTCTCGACCTGTGTTGACTTCGCTGACTCGTGTGTGCGAGTCTCTTCTAGGTGACTCGTGGCCTAGTCAATCCTACACAAACCAAAGTTCATTGTCATTTAGGTTCACTTTCCAAATTTGTTATTCTTATCACGTCCTGGAGTACAATATACTTTGAGTCTCCACCCCTTTAAGGGTTCACCCAACTGTCTCTCTACGTGATTAGGGTATAAAATTCCACGTTCTCTTTCGATGACCTCCTAAAAGTTTTGTAAAAGATTTCACAAACGTTAAAACTTTCAAGGAAGACCGTCGACACGTCTGTAACATACGTCACCACCACACCCCTCCCACCGTTGTCTCCTTTGTTACCACTCCAAAAACGGTATTAAATCCCCGTTTCTACCGTCGAGTTCAAACTCTACGAATAACTTTTAGAGGCACCTATACACTTCATCCGTTAACCTATACTTACAAGTCTCGAGTCACCTCTTCTGTCCAACCTCTGTGTCTCAACCAAGACTAGTCATGTATCTGACAAAGATTACGATTGACTCACTCTCGTGGACGTTTCTCCATCTATCTACCGCTTCCCATGTCCTATCTATAGACCCCGTAAGTCTGTGAAGGTCAACTTCGTCTCCTTCTCCGGTCGGTGCCCCTACCTCATCCTGTTACCATGTCTGCCCACTGCCGTCTTCTCAGTACCTCGGGGCCGTCTCTTGTGCAGTTTTACTTCCAGGCCAGTCCTGAAGGGACCGGTAAGTCACTAATTCTGGGCACAAGGGTCACGTCCCTGTGTCCAAGTTCATGAACAGTCCCTTGATTTAGGGTGTACGCCGTGTCGGTTTATTTTTTTTTCTTCCAGACCAGTTGACCCGGTTATTGTTAACTCTTCATTCTATTTTTTCCTGTCTTGTTACTAGTGGTCTGAACTGTTACGTATTGGTGACCGTGGGAACTCTTTTCTTTAGGACCATCTCTTCACCCCTCTTTTCTATTCATCTCATCCAACTCTTGTCTTTTCCTATACTTTACTCAGTGTCTTCGGGACACGAAAGGTTATACCATCGTGATCGGTGTACACCGATTAATTGAATTTTTAAGTGAGGAACCCCTGTGATCGGTGTAACGTTTACGAACTGTCGGTGTACTCCGATCATCGGTGGTTTAATCTGCTACGTCTCTGTCTCATAAGGGTAGTAGAGTCTGTCAAGACAACCTGTCGTGACGATACTGTTATTAAAATACTGCACCTACACCTACGTGGACATCCCATTTAAGGTGTCGTGGCCGCCACCCCAACCCGTTTCTGAGTGTTCAGAAACAGAACTCGCTTACTCACCTCTCTCACGTAAAGAACCTTATCTCTTCGACCCTATTGTCCAACACCCCTTTAGTCTACAAGATAGACCCTACATAATTCAAACTCTACTTGAAGGGCCTCCCGAGTCGACCATTTCTTAGGAGGACGTTACGTCCTCGGTGTCCTCTGAACGCAGAGTCGTTTATGTTGGTCACTTAGGTACCACCCGAAGACTGGAGATATTGGCATTCTATTAGGAAGAAAAAAACCGACGGGGCACAGTGTACACCCTAGATTTTATAGTTAGACTATATATTGAGGGAACGAATTTTACCACAAAAGGTTAAGGATATTCTGTCGTTTATGTAAGGAATTGAACCGGATGTTCCGTAGGGATAAACCCGGACCGCAGGGTGAGTTCGGAGAGGAAATCTTAAGGTGCGGGAGACGGAGGAAATCCGGAAACGTATAAAATAAAGGGATAGACCTTGTAAGAAGGGTGGGCGGTGGGAAATAGAAGGGAACGACTGGGAATGAGGAGGAAGTCCGGGGTAGACCATACGACAAAGGAGACCGTTTAAAGGGTCTGGGGATCTGGTCAATCTACGAAGACGTATCTCCCCGGGATCTATGGGAGAGGACACCGTGGTAGATTAACGGTAGAGGTGAAGGTCCGTGGGTCCCGAGATCTTGTGTTGAGCGGATCGTGTCGTGGACTGTACGTCCTGACAAACTTGCTGTCCCTAATTTTTACTTTATCTGTGGTAAGCTTTACCTAATTCACCAAGTCAATCCTGTATACCCTCTGACCTCTCTAGGAATTCTTTGAGAGGGTTCAGTCAAAATAAAATATAAAAAGTATAAATAAACCGTCGCAGTCGAATCAGTGTCGTGCACCCTAGAAGTAACACAGTAACGTCCTAGGAAGTAACACCACGTCCCTCAGAGAGCACCCCGGTCTCGAGGTCTCGGTCTCCCTAAGTAATCGAAGTACCGTACACCCTAGAATCAAGGGACTGGTCCCTAGCTTGGGCTCAGGGAGCGTAACGTTCCACCTAAGAATTGGTGATTTCGTGGTCCCTTCAAGGGGTTCCGTCAAAATCATGGACCCTTGTATGAGTAAGAGGGACTGTGCGTCCGTCTCCCGTCCCGGTCCAACGTCAAGGTACGAGTCAAAACGACTCAATAAACTTTATCTGACGGTAGATCAGAACTTGAGAACGTAAAGATATTCTTAGACAGATTAAAAATCTCCACTAGTGAAGTTATTCCTGAAGGGACCACCGAGTCTAACATTTCTTAGACGGACGTTACACCCTCTGAGGTCAAGCTAGGGACCTATCCCTGTTAGGGGACCCCTACCCTTACCGATGGGTAAGATTAAAAGAACGGACCTCTTAAGGTACCTGTCTCCTTGGACCCCTCGATATCAACACCCCAACGTTTCTCAGCCTGGGTTGGTTCGTTGAAAGTGTGTGTGTATGTGTGTGTGTGGGGAGTCATTTACAAGTACCCTTCACGACCCGAAGGAAAGACAACCAGAACATCGTCACAAAAAGACGCTCAAGAACCAGTTGGAAAAAAAAAGGAGAAGGAAGGGAAAGGGAACATTATAGAAACATATCTAGAAAAAGACCAAGGAAAAACTATTGAGTAGAGGGAAGTCCACAAAAGACTTGGTCGTGAAACGTCTTCCAAGTGCACCTCCTCCCGGGTCCCGATCAGTTCCGAAATTACACATCAATAAAGAAAACGTAAAACTTTTTAATACAACTCTCTTATATACTTTATATTTTACATATACATTCTAATTTCTTTCTTTTGTCTTGTTTCCAGTCACCTAGACCTCGAGTCCATTGTTTTAGTCCACGATAGAGGTAGAAACCCCGGGAACGTCCCACGGGTGGGATTTCGTTGTATTGGGATTTACACACGAATGATTAGGGACAATAAGGAGTATCTACAAGTCACAGGACAAAATACAGATGTGTAATATAATTTATCATAGTATATATGAACCTGAAAGTTTCTGTGTCAAAATACGAAATATAGTAGAAGACACTAAACGAAAAAAAAAAAAACTTACTACACAGAAAAAGACTTACTACGGAAGATTGGTAACCTTCCCTATCTTGGGTACGGGGGACTTCCCGTCTTAGAATTGGTAACCTGGTGGTACCTATACGAAAAGAATCAGTTGTAGTATGAACTCTCTACCGAGGTGCAACCTCCACCATCACTGTGAACAATGTGAGGGAAGTCTTACCGTAAGGTGAGATGACTAACATGTGTTGACTAAAGAGGTAAGGAGACAACTTCCTGGAAACACAACAGGGTCCGAGACGTTACAATAGGTAGATCTGACGGAGCCTGTTTTAGTAGACCAGGGACCCTGAGGAAAGGTTCTCAGGGTGCGCCGATACGAAGAACCTCTTCTTGACGACCCTGAACCCTGTCCGGGGTTCAGACGGGGTGAGACGTGTGGCCAAAGGTTTCATTGACATGACTGTTACGAGGTTGGGAGTCTCTACCGAGTGACATGATACAGGAAGGTAGAAAGTATAAAAACAGTAACAGTGGTTGTCACTCACCTGTCACCCTCTGTACCCCCTTTGAGAGGTGTGAGGAAAAGAGGTGGTTTGGTAGAAGATACACTGAGTTCGTACACCAAGGAATAAGTATGGGTGAGTAAAAGAAGGGACGTCTCTTCCACCGACGTGAAGTAAGGACTAGAGTGTTCTGTCCACAGACGTAAAACATGACGTCCTGCAGGTGAGAAAGACGTCGGGTAAGACGTGGGAGGGAGAGGATCGGGACACCTACCGAGGAGAGGATGAACTAAGTAAGTCGTGAAGTCAAGAGGGATCAAATCAACTTCTGGTATAAACAATAGACCAAAACCTTTCTTTTCCTTTACAGGTGAATCTCAGTGATAATAATTTACCTTTCTGAGGTTCTGTGACAATAATTTACCTTTCTGAGGTTCTGTGACAAAAAACCAAAAAACGAAAAAAACTGATACGACGCAGAAACACCGACACGCACCCGAAAGAGATCAACGTCACTCACTCCCGATGAGAAGTAGCGTCACGTGCTCGAAGAGTAGTACCACCGAAGAGAACAATGCGTCGGTGTCCAAAGTCATCGACACCGTACACCTTAGAAGGGTCTGGTCCTTAGGTTGGACACAGGGGACGTAACCGTCCACCTAATAATTGGTGACGTGGTGGTCTCTTCAGGGAGGTTCTGAGAATTTTCGTGGTCAAAGAGTCTGGTCAGGATCCAGGGAATGTGATCCATAAAGGTCTACTCTGGGACTCATAGACATACAAATTTTTAGAGAGGTCCACTCTAAGGAACCGTCAGATCACCAATGCTGAGACACGAAAGAGACGACTCCCGTACCCAAGTTAGGGACTAACCCCTTGATTTTAGGGTGTTTGACACACCGGTTTATTATTATTATTTCACTACCCTTTTTTTTAGGGAGGTCCACTAAATTCATCTTTCAGTGTAAGTTATCTAAACTGTGTCTTTTCTGAAAGATGGATTCAGAATAAGAAGGATATTAAAAAAACGAACTCTTGGTTGGAAAATGTTCTTGATTAGACAATCCTGTAAGGGTTTAAAGAAAAAAGGAAAATATACTTTGAACAGAGAATAAATTATTAAGAAGTTGTTAGCGCGAAGAATTAGACATAAACCGGACTCTCTATTTGTAAGTTAAAATAAATGAGTTTACCAATCCGAAGGTAATATTTAATCGAACAATTACTGAACCGAAGAAACAATGTAAGCAAAGGACCGTTGTCCCCTCAGAAGGTGTACAACCGAACGAATGGGTCTCCTACCTTACTTCCCAAAAAATTTAAAATAAATAAATAAAAACCGACACGACCTAGAAACGACGACGCACCCGAAAAAAAGGATCAACACCGCTAGACCCCGATGAGAGGACACCAGGTACTCGAAGAGAACAACGTCTTAGGTCCGAGATCCCGTGTGCCCCCGAAGTCATCAACACCGTGTGCCCGAATTCAACGAGACTCTGTACACCCTAGAAGGACCTAGTCCCTAACTTGGGCACAGAGGACGTAACCGTCCGGTTGAGAAATGGTGACTTGGTGGTCCTTTCGGAGACTTTACTTTATAATTTCGGGTCACCGGTGGACCGTGGTAGAACCAAAGGGTAAGAACATATGGCCTCTCCGACCATGACACTTGGGCACCGACGAACATGACAGACTCAAACACTCTTTACTTTAGAGTCGGACACAGTTCGTATCCTGATACACGAATTGAAAACTACAGGGTAGTCAAATAGAGATTAAGGAGGATCTTTCCGTTCTTCACGGATAGTTTCCTTTATGTAAGGATTTCTACATTTGTAAAGAAATTCATAGTTACGGAAGTGAAAGAGACCCGAGTCAAGGACCTTTGTTAGTGGTCCTAGAAACTTAAAGGTCAATGTTGTTTTGTATAGGACTTTCACTGAGGTCTCCTCCATTTGACCTCAAAGGAAACTGACAACAACCGAAAACCTAGGCAAAGAATACTTTTTGTCATCAGAGGACTATAGGAGCTACCTAGCTAGGGTTCTGGGGTGTTTATTTTGCACACCACCACCGAGTTCAAGGAAAATATTTTACCACGTCATTCGGTCGGTCAACATAGACTCTCGAGACCGGAGACTCCTAAGTGGGTTAACTAATGCTAACCGACTTAGATGATTAAGTCCTGGGTTCCTATATCTCCCAGTTGACATCTATGTGAACTAAAAAAGAAGAGACCCTACCTGTGAGTTGATATGTTAATGGATAGAAACGAAGTATATATATATATATAAGATGAAAAAATTAATTAAAATAAAGAGATAAGTAAGTAAAAACCGGCACGACCCAGAACCAACACCGCTCGGTCACGATGACAAGTAACGGCACGTACTCAAAGAGCAACGCCTCCGAAGAGAGAACGACGCCTACGAAGAGAACAACGCCTTGTACCCAAGTCATCGACACCATGTACAACGAGTCGCCGTATACCTTGGAAGGACCCGGTCCCTAACTTGGGTACAGTGGGTGTGACCTTCCACCTAAGAATTGGTGACCTAGTGGTCCCTCCAGGATGGAAAGAAAGGCTATTGGATTCTCTATCAATTACCGGGTGTTGTACTTTGCGGTGAATCATTTATGAAAAGATTAAGGTCAAATGTAATAAAACCAGTTCCACCCTACATACACACACACCTCTCTCTCTCACTCGTGTATATTATAAAGACTTGACCATCTTTCCCATAACGAACACACGATTCAGTGAAGTCAGTACAGACTGAGACGCTGGGGTACCTGACACTGGATGTCCAAGGAGAGCGGTACCTTAAGACGTCCCTTCTTATGACCTCACCCAACGGAACGGGAGGAGGTCTCTCAGAAGGGCTGGGTCCCTAGAGAATTCAGATGACGTGACCGTTCACCTAAGAAATGGTGATCGTGGTGGATCCTTCGGGTCTTTCTCATAATTTGTACCATTTTTACCATTTTAGATGGAAACCTCGATCGTATTTAGGGTTCAGAAAAGAGGAGAGTACGATGGGAATCCTACGGTCTCCGTCTTTGACCGTGAGGATGACACCCTTGATGGTAACGGACCGTAAAAGACGGAGGAAGGGATTTCAGTACAGGTGTCCCTTTTCTGTGGGTCTAATTTCTCCTCGGAGTACTACGAACCCTGTTTTGTGTCTTTATCAACAAACTGAACCACCCACAAGAATTATCTACCGGTGTAACGGATACTTAATACAGTTACAATAGTGGAGAGAAAAATAAAAGAAAAACAGACGTGGAGCTTCGTACGTCTAAGAAGCAAGGAGTTGTTCCCTAGTTGGGTTGTAAGTGACACTACCCTTACACCTCAGAATTGGTGACCTGGTGGTCCCTGCAAGGTTAGAGAAAAATAAGAAAAGAGAGTAAAGATAGACAGATAGTCGATAGAGGGAGAGAGTGAGAGAGAGAGAGAAAAAAATTATGAATGAATAAACCGACGTGGTCCACAACCAACGTCGTACACCCTAGATCAAGGGACTGGTTCCTAGTTTGGGTCCGGGGGACGTAACTCTTTCGTCTCAGAATCGGTGACCTGATGGGACCTTCATGGAGAGAGAAAACATAGGATCTCAAAAATTAGACAAAGATACTCATGACTTTCTCTCATTGTCTTAAAACCAAGAGTGAATTATTGAGTTCTTCAACTTGAACTTCCGATTTTCATGTAAAGACCAAGACACTTAATAGACGGAACTGGTAAAAACAAAGATAAAAGGAAAAAATTAGAGATAATACATTATGATAACTAACATCTTTTAGTCATCTTTACTTTTTCAATTCCTCATCCTTTTTCACCTTCAACGGATTTTAGTGGGTTGCGACTTTAAAAGAGGAGGAGGAGGAGGAAGTAGAGACGGAAGAAAAAAAAAGGACGTAGAAAAATCATTATAATTATAATTCCTATGGTCTGTCCACGTGTCCTTACATTCATGACGGAAAAGGAGGGTTTGTAGTGTACCAGGGGAGTTTTCTAGTGACCATATCGATTCCGGTGAGACAAAACTTGGTAGGGGACAGGTTAAAATACGTCTTGATCTCATTCCACTTATACTGTTTGGTTACGTTTTTTTTTTTTTTTTTTTTGTACTACTCTTTTTATAGTTGGAAAATTTATTTTAGTCGTAATGACTAAAAACTAAATCGAAGGTTAAACCGAATCGTACCCTGATTAGAAAGAAATAAAGTTTGTAACTATAAAAATAAGTAACACTTTAAAAACGTAATGAAAAATAAAAAATTTTCCGATATAATTTTATAATAGACCTAATGTCCGTAGACCCCGTGAGGAAACTTACAATACTGGTGTGGACGGAGTGGGAGCAGGGGTGGGTTAAGCCTTTGGAGATATTACTGTAGATATCGTGACCTCGCGAACTGGACTCAACGGACGACCAGAGACTCAGGAGACAAAAGACCCTGACAACATTTCGTACTTTACTTCTTCTGACTCCTTTCCTCTTTCGTTAGGCCTTGAGGGGAACCCACAAACCCCAAGGACAAACATTGAACTCCGGGTCAAAAAAAGGGATGAACTTAATTCAATAGATTAGAAAAAAGGCTCTCTTCTTTGACTACCTGGTTTTACGCGTGACTCGTTACAGTCGTTATTAGGACCTTCGTTCGGTGCACAAGGGTCGGTTAAACACCCCTACTTGTTCTCCCGAAAGTACCCTGAAGGGACCACCAGGTCACCAATTCTCAGTCATGAACGTGATGGTTCCCGGGTCTAGGTTAGGAACCAGTCCTTTAATTCTAGAGTGTTCTGAACTCCGTGTCAGTTTTTTTTCCGAAGACACGGTGTTAGGTCATGGTCAGTGACCCTTGGTGAACTACCAGACGAAAAAATTGGTTTTGTAAGGAGACCCTATCAGTTTATCGTGGCATTGTAAAACCGTGGTAAAAAGTTCTACCTACCACAGTTCGTTTCTGCAAATGTCATATATCCAGTAATCGCTCCATATTTCGTTTCCTTCACACAACTCTAAACACTTTCACTCTGACAGAGGTTTATTCGTGGTAGACGAGGGACCGGGTGACGGACGGTCCAAGGACGAGTCACCTTTACTTCACTTCAGCAAGTCAGGACAGGCTGAGAAACGTTGGGGCACCTGACATCGGGGGGTCCGAGGAGGCAGGTACCCTAAGAGGTCCGTTCTTATGACCTCACCCAACGGTAAGTCACCTTCCGGTCGGTGTTTCTAAAAAATCAAGTCAAGACAAATCAGTGAGTCAGCACAGGTCGAGAAACGCTGGGGTACTTGGTGTCGTACGGTCCGGAGGGACAAGTAGTGGTTGAGGTCCTCAAATGGGTTTAAGTACAGGTAACTCAGTCACTACGGTAGATTGGTAGAGTAGGAGACAGTAGGGGAAGAGGAGGACGGAAGTTAGAAAGGGTTGTAATCCCAGAAAAGTTTACTCAGTCGTTAAGCGTAGTCCACCGGTTTTACAACCTCAAAGTCGAAGTTGTAGTCAGGAAGGTTACTTGTGGGTCCTGACTAGAGGAAATCCTACCTGACCAACCTAGAGGAACGTCAGGTTCCCTGAGAGTGCTCAGAAGAGGTTGTGGTGTCAAGTTTTCGTAGTTAAGAAACGGCGAGTCGAAAGAAATATCAGGTTGAGAGTGTAGGTATGTACTGATGACCTTTTTGGTATCGGAACTGATCTGTCTGGAAACAACCGTTTCATTACAGAGACGAAAAATTCTACGATAGATCCAACCAGTATTGAAAGGAAGGTTCCTCATTCGCAGAAAATTGAAGTACCGACGTTAGTGGTAGACGTCACTAAAACCTGGGGGGTTTGATTTCAGTCGGTGACAAAGGTGACAAAGCGGTAGATAAACGGTACTTTACTACCCTGGTCTACGGTATTAGAATCAAAAGACTTTACAACTCGAAATTCGGTTTAAAAAGTAAGAGGAGAAAGTGAAAGTAGTTCTCCGAGAAAATCGAGGGGACTCGATTTCCCGGGGAAACTCGTGTGTTCTCAAAAGACACTCCGGTGATCTCCCTCCCTTACTCCACAAGACCCCGAAAACCCATGGTTCCTAAGGACGGACGTAAGGTCTACCCAGATACCAAAAGACAGCAAAAAGGACGTCAAGAACTGAGGAGAGGAAGACACTACAACAAAAATTTCTGAAAAAACTACACCTGCTAAACGTTTCAGAAATAACTTAAACAATGTTATAACGAAGACAAAGTACAAAACCAAAAAAGCGGACTCTCCGTATACTCTAAATTAGAATCGAGTATACCCTAGTTTGGATATGACGGACGTAGCTTTTTACTTCAGAATTGGTGACCTGCCGGTCCCTTCAGGGAGGAACATACGAAAATAAACGAGACTACCTAAAACGAACAAGGACAGAGACGTAAAAGAACACAGAACGTAAAGAGAGAAGGAAAGACGTATAGAGTCCGGAACCGACGACGTGTAGGGTCGTAACACGAAGGACGACGGGGATGGGGTTCACGGAGACGTCCGAAAGCCGAGGAGGTCTCTGGGTCACTTACGTCGGGACACGGAAGACATACAAGTCAAGTCAAGTCAACGAGTCAACACAGCCTGAGAAACGCTGGTGTACCTGACGTCGTACGATCCGAAGGGACAGGTAGTGGTTGAGGGTCTCGAACGAGTTTGATACAGGTGACTCAGTCACTACAGTAGGTTTGTAAAGTAGGAGACAGCAGGGGAATAGAAGGACGAAAGTTAGAAACGGTCTTAATCCCAGAAAAGGTTACTCAGTCAAGAAGTGTACTTCACGGGTTTCATAACCTCAAAGTCGAAGTCGTAGTCAGGAAGGTTATTCATAAGTCCTGTCTACAAGAAATCCTACCTGACCAAACTAGAGGAACGTCAGGTTCCCTGAGAACTCTCAGAAGAGGTTATGGTGTCAAGTTTTCGTAATTAAGAAGCCGTAAGTCGAAAGAAATACCAGGTTAAGAGTGTAGGTATGTACTGATGACCTTTTTGATATCGAAACTGATCTGTCTGGAAACAGTCGTTTCATTACAGAGACGAAAAATTATACGACAGATCCAAACAGTATCGAAAAGAAGGTTCCTCGCAGAAAATTAAAGTACCGACTTCAGTGGTAGACGTCACTAAAACCTCGGGTTTTGTGTTTCAGAGAGTGACAAAGGTGACAAAAGGGTAGATAAACGGTACTTGACTACCCTGGTCTACGGTACTAGAATCAAAAGACTTACAACTCAAAATTCGGTCGAAAAAGTGAGAGAAAGTGAAAGTAGTTCTCCGAGAAATCAAGAAGAAACGAAAGACGGTATTCCCACCACAGTAGATGTATAGACTCCAATAACTACAAAGAGGACCGTTAGAACTAAGGTCGAACACGAAGTAGGTCAGACCTTAAAGTGTACTACATGAGACGTGTCTTCAATTTATTCGTCCCACTGTTCTATGTCGGAACTACATGAAGAAAGGGTTAAACCTTGGTCAGTCAACAAGGTACAGGCCAAGATTGACAACGAAGAACTGGACGTATGTCTAAAGAGTCCTCCGTCCAGTCCACCAGACCATAAGGGTAGAGAAAGTCTTAAAAGGTGTCAAATAACACTAGGTGTGTCAGTTTCCGAAACCTTATCAGTTATTTCGTTTTCATCTACAAAAAGACCTTGAGAGAACGAAAAAGGTACTAGATCACCTACAACCGTTGAACTAGAGACCAAGGAGACGGAAAAGATTTAGGTCGAACTTGTAGACCTTCAAGTGTCAAGTACATGACAATTTCGGAGTGAACCTCTTAAAACCGGTAATGGAACGATTGTACAGTCCATTCATGTTAACACGTCATCAAACTTCTAGAAACCGTAACGGAAACCCTAACCTTACTTTTGACTGGAAAAGGTCAGGACACCGGTAACGACTCAAAAGGTTTAAACGACCGTATAACTCACGTCGTGAGAGTGTCGTAGTAAAAAATCTTAAACTTTATCAAGTCGACCTTAAGGTAGTGGAGATGATAGAAACAAACATCACTATGAAGGATTCCGGGTGAACGGAAACGTGAGGTCCTACAGACCGAGATCCACTCACTAGTGTGGTGACACCAATAGACCCAGTACTTCTAGAAAAAACATGTCAAGAAGACACATAAGAACGATGGAGAAAGATTATAGAAGACGAAGACAATCCAGGTATGGTAAAAGACAGGAAATAACTCGGGTAGAAACGTACTTTACAAGGGAACCATAGAGATTAAAAGAACTTCTCTAGAGATCAGAAAGGGTAAGATAACAAAAGGAGATAAAGAAACGTAACTAGTGAATCCTCCCGAAAGAAAACTTGAGACGTAAGTCTACCCATATAGAAAGGAAAGGAGGAAACGGAAATCGTAGAGAAAAGAGTCGATAGACATTCCGGAGGAGTCTGTTGGTAAAACGGAAAAACGTAAAGAAAAAGAACCCCTACCAGAACTAGTGACGGACGACATGTTACAGTACTTGGAGATAGGTATCAAAAAGTCCGTGAGAGAGTCAAGACACACACCGGAAGACTTACACTGAACTGAAACAAACTCCTGAACACCCACTACGGGATCAATTTCCGACTCCGAGTAAGAGTCTGTGTAAATCTTTGATCTCTTAGTCAAACCCTGTAGTGGGTTACCAAAGTCTTTGGACTTTGACCGGTCAAAGTCCTCTGTCCGGTTTTCTCGGAAGAACTGAGTCTACACTGAAAAGACCTTTCTAAAAATACTTATATAGAAGACCCTCAACCGAGAACCTCCGGTCGGTACACCGTAAAAGTTCTCATGAGACAACGAGACCGGGAGACAAGTGTTAGACCGGTAAAAGGTTCGTGAACGATGTAAAGATCCGTCTGTAAAGATTTGAGACTGAGTTAAGTACGACTAAGTGAGTTACAGATTTTCTCTCACCTCACGGTTCTTATTTGACCATAATCCGTGACCGACGGTCACGTGTTGTTCTTTGACCTGGTCCGGTACCTAGGAGCTCGTCTTGTCGCAAATTCAGTGAGTGAGGAAGAATTGTACAATAAAATAATTTTCGGGACGAGAGTGATATCGAATTCCCGAATCCGGAGAAGATTCGGTCTCACTCTCCACAACTCGAGAACCCAGTACCCTCAGAAGACCATGCGGATCGGGAGAAAGACGTAAAGACGAGGTTCTGACCGAAGAGCTGAGAGACCAGACGACTCATCTCTGCCAGGAGTGGGGTGAATGAGTGTAGACATTAGGACTCCCAAAAGACTACTAGAAGAAATCGACCACAAATACGAAGAAACAGTCGACATCCACAGGACACTACCCGAGGAATAGACTATGAACAAGACGCAGGGAGTGTGTAACTCTGACGTCTCCCATGGGTGAGTTGGACTCTCGAGGAGTCAACGAGTGACTCCGGGTCCTTAGACTACGAAGGGTCCTTGGGCTGTGAGACCGTTCTAGTCCTCTCTCACTTCGAGTCATTCTCTTTGTGACACCTGACCTCCACTGACCACGGAGAAGACCAGACAAAGACCAGGGTGGAGAGACTTCGACGTGGGCCTAGTGTCTTCGTCCACAAAGGTACCACTACTGTATATGTTGGGATTTGAGAACAAAGACGTAGTACAGGTCCAGGAGTGTGGGGGTAGGGATTAAGACACGAGTCTACAGATACGCGTTACTCCGTCTTATGTTTCTTCACCCCGATGTTTCCAGGACCCCTTCCTCACCGGTCCCACGAAAACTGTTCTCCGTCTCCCGGAGACCCCAGTCCTTGATACTCGGATACCGGGTTCCGACACATCGTAGACTCTCCAGTTCCTAACCCCCAAATTCCTCTGAGCCCTTGTACTCACCTTCCGGGTACTCTCCTTCAGGTCTCCAAGTACCTCGGTATTTTTCGTCTCTAGATCCGGGTCGATCACCCCTCAGTTCCAACCCCTCTCTTTTCGAGTAGAATTCCTTCCGGAAGAGGTAACATCTCGTCAGGATCTTGTCCGAAGGTCCGGGACCTCTACACGTCCGTCTGAGGACCAGTAAGGACGTTCGTTAGACAGGTCTTCCGAGTCTATGACTCAGTCCTCTCCTTTCTCCGAGAAACATTTGCAAAATTTAGAATCAATGCATAGTGTATCAACCTTTTCAGTTTATAAAGAGATTCCGACATAGTCTTTTCTATCACTGAGGGAGGAGGAGAAGGGTGACGAACGAGAGTCTCCTTTAGTGAGGAATCGACCCGAAAGGGTAGGAACTCGAGAAGGTCCAGTGCCAAGTAGAGACTCCAGGACGATAGAGGGGGAGTCGAGACACAGAGGTATAAACAGAGGACAAACGTCTCTCCTAGGATAGCCGGTGACAGTGAGTTGTGTTCTACACGGAGTACCGTCGTCAGGGAGGAGTAGGTAAACACAACGGACCTGGAGAAAAACCCCGAAGGACCCACTAAGCCACCATTTCCTAGGCGGACGGTCACGTCCTCTACGTTCTCTATACTTTAAACTAGGCTCAGTCCTTCTAGGGGACTTCCTTCTTTACCGTTGGTGAGGTCGTAAGAACGAACCCCTTAAGAGGACCTCACTGGAGGTTTCACTAGGAAACGACCAAATAAAAGGAATAGAGTAGAACCTTAACTCAAAAAGGACCTGGTCCAAACGTGTCCTGTAAACACAGTCCCTCTTGGTCCCGACTCACAGTCGCGACATAAGATCCGAACGCATCTAACCCGCCGCTAAGTTCAAAAGTATACATTAGTAGAAAGAGTAGAACTTTCTTATTTACAGGGTGATACATCTACTCTCCAATATTTCCATCCCGGAATTCTTGTGATTCTCCTGAAGGGACCAACAGGTCCTAATTTCTGAAACGGAAGGTCACTCCCTCTACACCCAAGCTAACGACCATCCCCTCCAGTCTAGGGTGTACGGAGATCGGTTTTTTTTTTTTTATATATATATATATATATATATATTTGTTGTCTTCGTTGTAACATTTTTTAAGTTATTTCTGAAATTTTTTTTTTTTTCTTATGATTCTTCATCCCGGTCACATAATGATTCCTTCAGAGTCACCCACTTCATCTGTGTGGTAGTAGAGTCCCCAGGAGACACATGGACTCGGACTCGACGTTAAGCTCCCCCGCCTGGTAACCGAGGTCTACACCGGTATAGGGACTCTGGGTGGGTCTTCAAGTGAAACTAGAAGTTAAAATTGTCAAAGGACCGAAAAGAAGTATCAGAATGAGGGAAACACGGTATAGGACTTTCCCGACCGAAGTGTACGGAACTGTCAGAGACAGGTACTGGAAGACGGACACAGAAGGAGGGTCTTTTAATCCTAAGACGGAGTTGGTTCTCCAGTCGGACAGGACGATTCAGCGAAGTCAGCACAGGTTGAGATACGCTGGGGTATCTGCCGTCGGGTGGTCCGAGGGGGTAGGGACCCTAAGAGGTCCATTCTTGTGACAGAGGTCCGCTCTTGTGATAGATAGGTCTGTTCGAAATAACCACAACGGAAAGAATACTAGTCTGTGATTTGAGGCCCCCCCCTTTTTTTTGTCACGAGAGTTACACCAAAATGGGGGTTAGATAGAACTACGAAGGACTTATTTTTTTTAGGGGTCTTTAAAAACGAGGAAGTGAACGGTGGACAGTGTCGTCAGTGTACATTCTCTATTCTCCGTATCGTAATAGGAAATGTAAATTAATCGAGGTGTAAAAAGTAATTTCATTGTAATTTCTTGACTGGACGACTGGATAAATAGGTCGGACATCCCATCCTTTTGGAGATTTTAGATTTTTACTTCAAGTTGGAAAACCTCCAATTAAAACATATACGTCTTACATGTCTCATATTTATTTTACAAAATAGTTTTTTTTTTTTAAAATCGTAAACATGCGAACTGTCCCACTGAGTCTTCCAGACCGATACAGTACCACGAGTCCGAAGACCCTTTCCAGTGCACACTTTATCAAGACATAGTCTGGGGAGCTTTCCAATGAAAAGGAGTAAGACTATAACGACCAATGACATTATTAAATTGGTCCAGTTCGTCAGTACAGAAGTCGTCTACCGGAGACGAAAGGACGGTCCGAACGGACTTCTGGGTAAAATTCGATTCTCGGTCTTTAACGTACAGGTTGTTTCATCAATCATCATCATCAAACAGCGAGTCCACACAGGTTGAGAAACACTGGGGCACCTGACATCGGATGGTCCGAGGAGGGAGGTACCCTAAGAGGTCCGTTCTCATGACCTCACCCAACGGTAAAGGAAGAGGTCCCCTAGAAGGGCTGGGTCCCTAGCTTGGGCTCAGAGGGCGTAAGGTCCGTCTGCGAAATTGGAGACTCGGTGGTCCCTTCGGGGTCGTTTCCTAGGAGAGTTTCGGTCCTACCCTTCCTGATCTAACATATGAGTCGTTTCCTGTGATGTTCTTTCTGGGTACCCATGTACTAAGAATCGTAGTCGATTGTATTGGATAATTGACAGGGTCCCTTGGCTCACTCTCGAAGATCCTGAGACTCAAGTCTTGTCTTCGTTCACTTAGTACTGATACACCGACCCCGTGACTGGACAGACACTAAGCCCTTAGGTGCCTCTACCTGTGTAGCAACGCAGTACACAACCGTGACGGAACAGAAGTCCCACGTCCCCTTGTCTTAGTGTAGAAGACCGTTTCCGGGAGGGAGACGGACTGCTTGAGGTACTCATCTGTACGGACACGATACCTCCCTTTCCTTTGTTTCTGTCCCTATCGGGTCTCACGGAACGGGGGTCGGGGGTGGGGTGTTCCACTGTCTACGGACCGAGTACGGACCCTCTCCAGTCGTCGACGGTGAGGAGGTCCTAGGAGGAGGCGAAGTAAGGACGGATTTTCACCCGGAACCGCAGTTCTTCTTTGGCATATTTCTGAAGGGACCACCAGGTTGTCGGTTCTGATTCGATTCAAGAAGGTTATATCCCCCATGGCCAAGTTAGAGACCAACCTCTTAATTCCAGGATGCACGACCCACATCGGGAGGGTTTTTAGAGATACAGACACCACTATCAATGTGTTGAGATATTTATATGGTTTCAGTGACTTAACACGTTCATTTCGCTCTCTTAATATTGAGTCAAATTTTTTTATAATTTTTTTTTTTTTTTCTCCTTTGGTATGTAAAACCGGGATCACACCGGTCGGTCCTGTTAAGTGAATGAAGGTCGGGAGTCGGACGGGAGAAGGGTTCCGGTCCGTCATTCCGTCTCTTCTGTAAACTCTCAGCCCGACTTTTGGTCACTCCGCCTGGGTCCTCGGTCATCCCTAGATCCGGTCTCCCCGGCTCACACACCTTGGGCTCACTGCTGAGGACTCAAGTACTGGGTCGAGACGGTGTTCGACCGACACCGGAGCGACGGAAAGATATCTTATTACCACTCGTCGGAAAAAGGGAACGGAACAATACTGGGAAGTTACTTAATTATACAAGTTTTTTGAATCTTATCGGAGTACTTACGGGTATCACAACCGACAGTAAAAGTAGGTCTCTGGAGCCCCTTCTAACAAGGAACTCGAGACCACTGGTGACAGGTAGAGTCGGGGTTGGACTTCTCGTTTACTCTAGTGCCCTTTCACGAAGTGGGTCCCGGGAAACTGGTATGTCCTCCCTGAGCACTTCAGTGATACCATATAAAGACATCGAAGGGATTTTGTTGCCACACGGAAGGGGAACGTCAAGACACGAGGACGGAGGACGACCTCGGGAGACACCCGGGGAGGGACGACTTCTTGGACTATAAGGATAAAGCCAAAAACAGAGGTCAAGAAACCCCGTCCTCGTCCCACCCGTTCGTTTACCGACACCCGTTCGAAGTGAGGTATAACAATCCGGACTCTCACTTTAGACCCGGTATCCTACTTTCACCCAGGGTCAGGAGTACGTCTCTCGATCATTATAAACGGACCGTGTAACTATTTGTAAGGGATATTGACTCCGGATACAGTGTTCACGAGATCACGAAGAGTGACGTCCCCAATATTTTGTTGTTAAAGGGGATGATTGTAAATGTAAAATGACGGGAAACTTTACCCGAAGGGACCACCGAGTCTGTCGTTCGGTGGACGTCTCGTTCTCTGGGTCTAAGTTAGGGACCCAACCCTTCTAGAGGACCTCTTCCCTTAGGGATGAGGTCATAAGAACGTACCTCTTAAAGTACCTGTCTCCTCGGACCACCCGATGTCAAGTACTTAACGGTTCCCAACCTATACTGTCTCACTGATTGTGAAAGTGAATACCCGAAAGGTCCACCGTGTCCATCATTTCTTGGACGGAGTACTACGTCTTCTGTATTCTCTGCCGTTGGGAGAGGTCATAAGAACGGACCCTTTAAGGTACCTGTCTCCTCGGACAGTCCGGCAGTCCCCTTATAAATAGTTGGGACAGGTGTCCCAGCGTTTCTCAACATGTGTTGACTTTGCTGAATCATGTGTGCGTGGTAAACTTTATTGTAAAATCACTTATAGGAACAGTTATTATTATTATTATTAAGAGACACATACGGGGGGGGAAAAAAACCGACATGACCCAGAACCAACGACACGCACACAAAAGAGATCAACGTCACACACACGGAGACTAACGTCGTCGAGGAGAACAACGTCTCGTACCCGAGATCCCGTGAACCCGAAGTCGACAACACCGTGTGTGTCAGACATCAATGTCGTACGTCCGGGATCTCGCGTTCGAGTCATCAATACCACGTACCCGAATCAACGGAACTCCGTACACGTTAAATAGGTCTGGTCCCTAACTTGGATACAGAGGATGTAATCGTCTGAGAATTGGTGACCTGATGGTCCTTCTGGGAATTCACAAAGAATTTTATTCAAAAATCATTATCTTCATTGTCCAATCACATTATTAAAATTGTGTATGCCGGTGTTTAACCGTAAGGACAAAGGACTCGGGAATGGTTTTTGTGTAAAGTATCAAAACCCCAAAAAATTTAAAATAAAAAACCGGTGTGGTCCTCCGTACACCCTGGAAACAAGGGGTTGGTCCCTAGCTTGTGTGTGGGGGACTTAACCTTCGTGTACCTCAGAATTGGTGACCTGACGTTCCCTTCAGGGGTTTGTGTAAAGTATCAAATATAGAGATATATAGTGACGGTCAAAGTATCTACTTTTTAAGAGAGACTTCATATTTTCAAGGACATTTTCATAATAACCAACCAATAACGGTCTTATGACACATGTTTGTCGGTGCTTCAAAGGTACCACATTTTTTGAAACAAGGTATAAATACGTGGGTGTCCCACCGACCTGAAGTCGGTTGTGCCATACGAGTCCAGACGAGGGACCCAGAGATTAAGAGGACCCTGGTTATTGTTGGGTGTATGTAAGAAGACGACGTCTTTGTCGTATGTAAGACACACGACGTCTTTGTGTCCTCTTTTTCAGAGACGAGTGTAGTATCGGTGTTCTCAAAGTTTTGTTCAGAGACAGTTCGGGTCACAGTTCCCTGTCCTTCAGGTGCGGTGAGTGGTACTGCAGTACCACCGACTACCAGGGATGACGTCCTTTCACTTCGTAGGTCTGATCATTAAGGTGGTCTTGATACTTCGACTTGTGATGGAACGTACAAATAATCACCATAAGGAATTAAACCTCATATTGGATAAACCCTCACGGAACCTGGTCCCCCGTCTAAATCTATATTACTAGTCGCTTCCACTCAGTACGTCTTCCTTGTCAAAAGTTTCGGTCCTCTTGACGTTCCCCAGTCACACTCGTCCTGTCCCTTCAAGTCCTCGTCCCTACCCCACCCCCCCTTTCAAGTTCCACTGTACGAGGTTATACACCCCTCTCATCTGACCCTAGGTCTCGTCGTTATCCCCCTCGGGAAGAATCCGAGGACGTCATTTGGGAGTTGAAATTCCAACACTTATTAAAAAATCACCTGTTCCCGAAGTTTCTTCTCGCTTCCATTCCATTTGACCTTCTTTCGAACCTCTACACTCACTCTCCCTCTTCGACTTTAGCCATAATGGCCACGACCCGAAGCAATCAAGTCGGAGAATTGGTGGCACTGATTCAGGTGAAGGGGTTCTTCGAGAAGAACGGGAAGTACCAGTGACCGTTGTGGTGTCAAGGTATGTGGTAAATGGGTCTTGTTTTGAGCGGGTTTGGTGTGTGGGTGGAGGGGAGGGGCGGCGGACAGGGTTTAGAGGCCTATACCAGTTGTGACTCGGTCCGACGGGGGAGGGACTGTGTTCCTGGCCGGGAGTCCTCCGAGGCGCGTGAAACGAGTCTCGTGGGGTACTTACAATGATGTCGAAACCAAAGCCTCTGTTCTTCTCCGGTCTCATGGGCACTCTTCTACTCCCTTGGTCTTCTGTGCGATCCACTTAGGTTTTAAAAGTGATTGGTTGTTCCTCCCTACGCCCCCTCCACTCCCCGGGAGACTTCTTTGACAAAAGGGGCGTCACAGTCGGCGAGTGGCCCAGAGGGACGGACTCCAACGGACGAGAGCCCTTTCACTCGAAGAGATATGTGTGACCGATGGATGACAGTGGTACCCTTGTGGTACCCGCCCCGATGCTTCGGCAGTAACCCGCGAGGACCTAGCCTCGGAGCCTAACCAGCCATCCCACGCCCCGCCCCGGCCGACCCCTACCCGACCATCGGACCTCCGAGGTCCACCCATCACGGCGTTGCCCGGCACCTAAATTCCGAGTCCATCTTTGGAGTAAAGACCCCGGACCGTTTCAGTATCTCCCTTTACAAACGGGGAAGAGTAGTGAAATTTCCTGGAGGTGTCCTTATTTTTATAGGAGGACGACCGGTGAGGACTACGGGGTGTGGGGGCGGTTCTTTGAAAAAAGACATCCTGTGCACTTTGACTCTTCGTCTCTCGGTTTTTGTAGGTACCTATAACAATTAGAAAGAGAGTCGAGAGGGGGTTTTCTGTTTCGACAAACGGTCGCAGTAATGCCACGTTACCCATTTCTATTAGTATGAAAAGTCTTTAATGACGTGTAACCAAGACTTCCTTAAAGACTTCTAGTGGTAAGTCTCTTATCCTCGAATACTTCAAAATCGAATCCAGGTAGAGTGTCACCTAGGGACTCCGGTGGGATACCAATAAACGGGTCAACGTCTTGACCTGATCTGTATGAGCCGTTAACTGTCTTAAGAGTGTAACCAAGGGACTAGATACCTTACTCCAAACAATGGCATCCTTTCCGGTCCACCTTCGGTGATCTTGTCGGAGATGATCTTGTCGATCTTTTTGTTTTTTTTACCTTGTGACACAAGGACCTCCCTAACGTCTCTAATCGCAGTGGTAGTTCCTAGACTTCCTATGACCTCACCGCCACTAAGGGTAGGTGTTTGGGTAAGTTGAGTGAGAAAACCGTATACACTTTCTGTCTATCTAGAACCTCTTACTGTCACTTGGACACAAATCCCTATATTGTTCCTTGTGTTAACGTTATAACCACTGTCACTTCAAACCCCTTCTTCATGCACCTAGACGAAGAGACTTATCCGTTTTGTTTTTGGTTTGGTAAACACAGACACACTTACGAGTGGGTTCACACTCACGTCGTCTCCTCTTAAAATTAGTTCCCCTATCCTACTAGGGAAGACACCAATGGTAAGTCGGAGAAAGGAGTCGGTGGGGCAGTAGTGGGTTACCGGAGTACTCGTTTCACCGGTGTCACGGTTCAACTAAGACGACCTGTCGAATGTAGTACCTTCTTTTTAGTGAAACTAGAATGACCTTATCTGTGAATCAGACTCATACCTAAGAGGAAAGATTCTCCCAAGAACGACACGGTACTACCGTCAAGTTTCTACCGGTACTTAAAAAACCTAGAAGAGGGTATGACTTCACCCCCAGATACAGGGGAGAGGAATTTGGACCGTCCGAGAAGTCGACCAAACTGGTTGTCTTATATCTTCTTCACTACGATCCGGTTAAACCTCGAATCCTAAAATCTTCGAAGGTGAAATACAGAGAGTGTTGTGAGTCGGAATCCCAAGAGTCGACGTTCCATTCTTAAAGACGATGGAAAGATTTCTATGGTATAACTCTCGGGTACTTTGACGTGTCTCTCTCTTGAACGACTCGGATCGAAGAACAATATTGTTTTCGTGGTCCGTGTACTTACTTCGGTAGTACCCGGGGTCTAGTGGGGTCTGTGATCGACTTTTGACTCATTGGGGTCACGTGTGTGAGTACCTCGTTCTTTTCACCGGTGGGACCCTTAAGGGACCACCAGGTCACCAACTTTCACTTTCACTTTCCCTTCAGCGAATCAGTACAGGCTGAGAAACGCTGGAGCACCTGACATCGGATGGTCCGAGGAGACAGGTACTCTAAGAGGTCCGTTCTTATGACCTCACCCAACGACAAAGGAAGAGGTCCCCTAGAAGGACTGGGTCCCTAGCTTAGGTCCAGAGGACGTAACCTCAGTCTGTGAAATTGGAGACTCGGTGGTCACCAATCCTGAGTCGAAAAGTGACGGACTTTCACTTTCAGTGAGTCAGCACAAGTTGAGAAACGCTGGGGTACCTGATAAGTCAGGTACTTTAAGAGGTCCGGTCATTTGAACTCACTCATCGGAAAGGGAAGAAGTCCCCTAAAAGGGTTGGGTCCCTAGTTTGGGTCCAGAGGGCGTAACGTCCGACTAAGAAATGGTCGACTCGGTGTTCCCTTCGGGTTCTTATGACCTCACCCATCGAATAGGAAGAGGTCGTCTAGAAGGACTGGGTCCTTAACTTGGTCCCAGAGGACGTAACGTCCGCCTAAGAAATAGTTGACTCGATAGTCTCTTCGGGTTCATGAACCACAATAATGGTCCAATCTCCACCCCCCCCCCCCNCCCGCCCTAGGACTCTCCCTCCCTTCCGTGAAGACGTCCACGTCTCACAAGGACCTTTAGACTGCCATGTTGACAGACGAGTATACAGGGGCACGATTTGGAGTCCCTTGAAGACAGGGTCACTCCCTTCCCTTTGAACGATTCCGATTTCGACTCTCAAGGAGTAAACGAGGTCCAGATTAATTGGGGACCCGGGTTAAGAGTCGTAAAAGTCACGAGATCGTCGTCCTTTTTTCACAGAGAAATTTGTGTCGCACCTTTCGGAAACTGAGCCTGTAAAGTTGGACAACCACTACTCAGTATGAATCAAAGAGTAACAGAAAAGGATCAGTCACCAGAGTTGTCGTCGGTAGGTCAAGGTCTAGAATATTAATCAGGACGGGACCTTGAAGAGTCTTCGGACTCTATGACCAGGAGTCACGTAAAAAAAAAAAAAGGGTAAGGTTAAATGGTGGTCGTTTTCACAATTGTTAAAGTGGAAAAGAGTCGTACGGTACCCGTAGTTGTGTATGGGTGATAGTCACTACCCCCGTCGTCCAAAAGTGATCCGTTGGTAAGTCGTTACTTTGAGGACTTAGTGTAAATTCCAGGGTGGATGGAACTGGGTGGGACCTTGGTTGACGGAGTCCAGTGCTGGGGACCCCTTCTGACTTGACCAGTACCCGTACGTCCTTCAAATAACCGCTCACAAGAACCCTTGTTATGGGTACTCTGTACCGACTTTCGTCCTACCCGTCTCCTCCTCACTGGGTCTTGTGGTCTCCGAAGTAAGTTCGGGTGTCTCTTCGAGACCTCGGACCGACCGACTAGTCCCTACAGGACGGAACTCCATTCCCTCGGAAAAACGGGCTCGTAACGGAACGGGACAGTGACCTCCACCTGACGGGGGTCCCTCCCTTACACCGGAACCCGGTTTCCGTTAAGGACCTCGTCCTGAGTCGGCCCTCAGTTGTCGTCGGTGATGAACTTACCATTGATCGTCACTCGTCGTTGAACTTCTCTCTCTGGAATCAAGGGACTGGTTCCTAGTTTGGGACCAGCGTCCTGAAGTCCCGTCACGTCACCAATCCTTAGATGGACGGTTACGTCCCCTGTCAAAACTAGCGACCAGACCCTTCTAGGGTGTACGGGGTCTCGTTGATTCGCGTACATGGTGTTGATGACGCACACATAAGATCTCGAACTCTTGGTCTCGATGACTCCGAACGTGTGATCTCGGGTACGCGGTGTTGTTCCCTTCGGTGGAGTTACTCTTTGGGTGCGTGGTGTCGATCTCTCAGCGGGGACGAGTGACGTTGTTCTCTTTCCGGTGCGTACCGTTACTTCTAGGTCGTATCGGTTTTGATTTATCAAATTTTTGTTTTGTTTTGGGATTAACACCACCACTCTCGCAGTCTAAGATTGATGATCTGGTACTCTCGGTCAACGATCTCAAACCCAGGACCAAGAACAGACGGAACTTTTCTTTTTAAGACTGTTCCTCTGCCTTCTATCTCTCCTTTCGCACGGCGTCACACGTTCAATTCACAAATCATCTTTTCGTCTCATGTACGTCTGAGTGACCCCTCAGTCGCACTCTCAACTCTGCAACCCTTCAAATTTAGGAAAGATTCCCCCGCCGTTAAAAGGTTTAGAAACGAAAGAAAGACCGGTCAACAGAACGAAACTGGGGTACCGACGAAACGGAGTCCTGGGAGAGGATACACACGTGTGTGGAAAGTCGGTTCTACCTAAAATGGCCTCCCGAACCCCCTCCTCCTCCAACTGTACTGAGTAATACCAGACAGCGGGAGACGGAAAACTGTGTGAGGACGTCCTCTGAAAAGGCGTGTACGCATCATATAGAGAACGGGGTCACTACCCCTTATACATTGGAGAACTAGAAAATCAGTTTCTCCCAAATCGGGGAGAGACAGTCTGTACCCAAGTTGGGGACCCAGTCCTTCTAGGGATCTCATCCTTTACCGTTGGGTGAGGTCCTAAGAGTGGACCTCTTATGGTACCTGTCTCCTCGGACTGTCCGATGTCAGGTACGCCAGGGTCTCATCCTGTGCTGACTCACTCGTGCGTACGTGCAGGGACGGACAATTGAATTTCTTAAGTGTCCTTTGTTTCAGGTCGATAAATGGGACAAGAACGATCAAAATAGAGTTTCACATCCGTCTTCCGACCAGTATTTATAGATGGGACCTCTGGTGAACGGAGAATAGGGACCTTTACATTGGTCCTCCGATCAACATTTATGGGTCGGACCTCGGGTATATAGAGGACGGAGTTAGGACGGGACGTCACGAGGTACCAGGTCGTGCGGTGTACGGAGACTTACAGGGAAGGTCGTGTAAGGTGGGACCTGACGTTTTATGACACCTGTGTGGAGGTTAAGGGTTACGGTACTCCCGGTCCGACTGACGGTCGTGACCTCTACACCTGTTGTCTTCCCCTGTCAGCCGGACTCGTACGCCACTCAAACTTCTCCGTAGACTGTCGGACCTCGTTTGCGACCCACGACCCCTCTTCGACCTCTCTCCCCACCTTGTCCGTCCCTCACTAGTTCGCCCGTCCCTCTACGACTTCGACCTCGACTTCTCGACCCACACTAACCCTTCCTTCCTCCTTCGAGGCCCTCCGAAGGTCGTCCCTGGTCCGCACCAATCTCGTTGCGAACTCTTTTGAGGTAGACTACACCTCCCCTCTCGCCGGTTCGTTCAGACCCTTTCCGATTCCACACCCCCCTCCCATTCAGGGGTCCCGTTGCTCCCCTGTCTCCCTAGACTCTCTGTTGACCACCGTCGGTCGGATCTTTGACGTACCTCTCACCCCTACTCCGTCGTCATGTCAAAAAACAAAAAAAAAAAAAATTAAAATTTTAGAAATTAAGAATGTACGCAAGGGTTTGTACTTGGGGGGAGGGTGGAGGGAGGGATGTTGTAGAGAGACCCAGTAGGGGTACGTGGTCGTCATGTCAAAACGTGGGTCAAGTCGGTCTTTCTGGTCTTCTCGTTCTCGTCTTCCGACTAGTCTCCACCCATCTTCGTTCTTAAAGGACCCCGACACGCTCCACGGGTTTCCTGACGAAAGTGTTGGAGGTCCTCGCAGTCTTACTCCTTCGGCCTTACGTGTTCCCTCTTTCCTTACACTCTCCTCGTCGTGGACCCAGTTCCGTCCCGACCACCTCCCGTGGGTGTCCCGAAACCTTCTTACACAGGACTTCCGGGTCTGGGTCCCCCGTCCCACCTCGGGCCCGACACAGATGTGTCGCGGATCTACGATCTACTCCCGATCTCTCTCCCGACACATGGACCTAACTCAGACTTCGTCTCGTCTCTTCGCCACGGGAACTTAGTTCCCCAGTCAAAAACTATATTCTAGATGACGACAGTCGAACTCCGTCCTCTGTCCGAAGTCCAATCTGTAAATGTTGACCGGAGGACAAACGTAAAGGACTCTATCCTCTATCCACCTAAGGTGCATTCCGCAAATGTTAGTTGGAAGATAAACGGGAGACTTTACCTTCATTGTCATCTTTTTCCCATTTATCGGTTCGAAACAGAGAACGTTTGTGGAATGCTATTGTCAGTACCGCTCTTACTTCTTCTTGTTTTGGGACAAACTCATTGCCTAATTCCCTAGAGACGAGGGATGGAAGAACTCTGTTCCCTCTGTGATGTTTAAGCTTCTTTCGCAGGAACTTCCAGTTCTCAGTCCCCTGTTACAGTCCAGTACTACTCAGAATAAAAAGGGTCTACGGAAGTGCAATTCTAGGTAGAACCGACTCCCCCAAGTAGGTGTCGTTTCCCCTCCCGGGACTCTAATTGATCAGTCCCCCTCGTTTTACTTTACTAACCGAACTTCCTTCTGTTTCTGGACTTTTTGAAGAGAGAATATTTCTTAAATTTGAAGGGTTTCCACGTTGAGAGAGACTCAAACGGGCACGTAACAACGTATACATGAAAAGAAAAGGTTATTTGAATGAAAAGAGAAATGAAAGACGGAGGAACGGACTTAAGAAAGAACTGTTCCGTCCGTTCTTGATCCCCAGATCCGGGATCAGTGACCAGGACACCAGATCACAACATTTTCGGAAAATCAAGGGTCCGACCCTTGATTCTAGAACGAGGGACGATGACGATACGACGAACGGCGTTCGACACACATAGACTTTAGTTCGACACACCGGGACCGGTACCCGGTCCCGAGAGTCACGGAGGTGACTAGTCACATAATTACAATTAGTGAAGGCAGTATGAACTGAGAAACGTTGGGGTACCTGACATCGCGAGGTCCGAGGAGACAAGGACCTTAAGAGGTCCTTTCTTATGACCTTACCCAACGGTACGGGAGGTGGTCCCCTAGAAGGAATGGGTCCCTAGCTTGGGAACACAGGACGCCGAGGACGTAATATCCGCCCAAGAAATGACAGACTCGTTTCCATGTTTTTGTCGAGGACGATCCCTGAAGGGACCACCAGGTCACCGATTCTGAGACGTAAGATTTACGTCCCTTGGGTCCAAGTTGGGGATCAGTTTCTTGGACTTATAAGTGACCTTCCTGACTACGACTTCGACTTCGAGGTTATGAAACCGGTGGACTATCCTTCTCGTCTGAGTAACATTTTCGGGGTTAAGACCCTTTCTAACTCCCGTCCTCCTCTTCCCCTGTTGTGTCCTACTCTACCAACCTACCGTAGTGGCCGAGTTACCTGTACTTAAACTCGTTCGAGACCCACTGTCACTCTCTGTCCCTTCGGACCACATGACGTCAAGTACCCCGACGTTTCTTAGCCTGTGTTGAATCGCTGGCTTGTTCCTTGATTTAGGGTGTACGACGATAATTCTGAAACGTACGGAGTTGATTCTGGGTTCTGTTTATTTACGAATTTTTTTTTCTAGGACGACATAAAAGAGTCCCTTCCTCGGTGGTCTTTAAGACCTTGATTCGGTTTCAGTCCGGTAACCTCCGGGTCGTCACTCCGACATTCCGTCCTCTGTTTCAAGAGGTCATTTTGTGAGTACTTAACTCACGGTCGACGACCCGTGGAGGTGGAGTCGAGTAGGACTCCCCCCACTACACGGGAGTAGAGGGAGAGAGTCCTTTCTTTAGAGGAGGGTCCCCTTCATTGCCCGGGTTTTGTTACGTCGAATCTTCACGAACCCAGTCCTGGACTTGGACTAAACCGTGGACTTGGGTACTGGGATCTACGGTTCGGTGAGACGGGTAACACTCCGAAGTCCTTCAGTTCTTGCTTCCTCCGGTCCTGAAGGGAGCGTCGGGTCACCAATCCTGAGGTTGGAAGATGACGTCCCCGGGATTCAAACTAGGGACCAGTCCCTTGATTAGGACGTTTGACACAACGCGTCGGTTTTTTTTTTTTTTCTCTCTACTTTCGCGGTCCTTGTCGGAACTGTTTCACCGAGGGTCCTTGCGACCCCGACCCCCTCCTGTCTTTCCCTCACCACACCACCCTTATCTGTACGGATCCTGTAAAGAATCTTTCCCTTCTTCTTACGGTCATCGTCGAACTCCCGGATCGTCACAGCTTATCCGAGACAATGTCCTCGACCCTCTCTCCGGTACGACTTCTCCGGTCACCTCAGACCTCCCCTTCTCCCCCGTTACTCGAGTCGTTTCTCGACACACACCCTGAAGGGGACCACCGGGTGACCTATTCTTAGACGGACGGTTACGTCCCTTGTACCTAAAATAGGGACCAAGTTTTTCTCTTTAAACCTTAGTACTAGAAAGTCACTCCTTCCTATTTCTGGGGGTCCGTGACCTACAAAATTTCTTCTTAAGGTTTCTGACTAGGGACCCGTAAAGTTGAAATTTTCCAGTCCTACGACTCGTCGTTGGTCGTTTCCTCAGGTTCTTCCTGATCGGTCAGTTCATTCTCTTGGTACCCTGTCACCACGACCTCCGGTCCCTTTTTTGACTTATGAAGTTTCTCTTTCTTTAATAAGGGGTACTTTATAGACGATCCAGTTCTTTCTGGTCACCCCAGTACGAAAGGATGACAACTCTTACAAAGTCACCTCCTCCTGTCTCCTTCACGTCCTCACCTCCTTGTACAGGAACTCGTTCCTCTCCGTTACTCCAGTGAACCTCCTCGTCTTCTCAAGTGGGACCTCCCGTCGGGTCTCCAAGGGAGGACTGACGAAGACAGTTCAATCAGTTTTACTCTGGTTCAAAAGTGCCTCTCAGTCCCGTTCCTCCTACAGAACCCTCTCACTTAACCGGTCTTCGTCTTTACCGTTGGGGGAGGTCATAAGAGCGTACTTTTTAAGGTACCGGTCCCCTCAGACCTCCCGAACCGCCCGATGTCAGGTACCCCAGGCCTTCTCAGCCTGTGCTGACTTGTTGATTGTATGTACCTCATCTTCGTACTTTCCGTCACGGTTCCAGTCAAGGTTCGAGTCTCAGTACAAATTTAGTAGTCCCACCAACACCTCCAGGGAGAGGGACCCGATCATTAGGTACCTGTCCGCACCTTATGATCACCCGTCTTGCATCACTTGTTTCTGGGTCTCTTCCTTCCTCCGGTTGCACCTACGTCCGTCACTGTAGTTACTTCCTGGTCCCACATGACTAGACTCGAGATTTGAGACGAGACCCTGGGTCCTGGGAGTTCCGGGGGAGGGGTATAGGGAGGTAAAGGTAGATCCGAGAATCGGGGTGGGACTGGAGGGTCACGGACGACGGGACCCGTGGTCTGGAGTAAAGTGGAGGTTAAGGTAGAGGGACCCAATATGAACTCTCTACTTTTCCCATCGGTCTACTTTCGACTCCAAACAAATGGTAGTGGTACCTCTGGTGCCACGAGACGACACACACCCACCCCGAATCCCCGACTCCGGGGACCCTCTCTCCACCCGAGACCCCGAGGTGATGGGAGTTCCTGGAGAGAGGTAGGGACGCGACGTTCAGGATATTGGGGTTCCTTGACCTAAGACGGTTATTGAGTTGACCCGAATCTTTATAAGGACGAGTCTCGTAGGTCTATTCTTTGGTCGACCGGGTGTGGAACTGAACCGGGAACCCTGGGACGGTCTCTTGGGACGGACCGTGTAGACCTGAGAAGTGGGGGTATTGACATTCCACTTTTGTCCGTACGTCCTAGAAATCAACGTCGTACACCCTAGATCAAGGTGTTCGTCCCTAGATTGAGTCCGAGGGACGTAACCCTCACACCTCAGAATCGGTGACCTGACGGTCCCTTCAGGACTCTACCAATAACTGGACAAGGGGTACTTGAGAGTAAAGACAACCAGATGGAGTGGGACTTAAGGACAAGTACGATCTTGTTCGACTTACACCTGACCCCTCCACTTCCCGTCCCGGTTTCAAAGAAGGTCTCGGAAAGTCAGGAACTGATAAAAGTGGACCTTTATTAGGTGTATGGTCTCTCTGCAAAACCTCGCCACTTAATACAAGGGGATGTCTATACAAGGGGTCTACTACACACTGGAAACATTGGACGGGACCCTGTGGTGAGGAGGAGGGTGGTACTCTCTTCTGGAAGGGTCTCTTTTCCGATCCCGTCACTTTTCACTCTTCATGTCCATTCGAAACCTTCCCCCACAATCAGCTCGTGTACACCACAGGAACCTCGACGGCACTCGGCACACCTACTATGCGACCGGACGACTCGACGACGGTGGTTGCGGTGTAGTAGATTCTCAGATAGGACGTACTCTTCCCGTCTCTCCTGTCCCTGGAAACCATTCTTACACCTTGTGTTACCCCTGTGCGTATGTATTCACGATTTATTTCTGCACTATATGCTACTCTTAAATCCGACGTAACCCTCACGCCTCAGAATCGGTGACCTGGCGGTCCCGAAACTTCCGGGGTTTCTGAGTCCAAGTATTACTAGTTGTTGTCGGACCTACCTTATCCAGGAGTACTTCTCGTGACCTTTACGTGTGTGTACAGTCGTTATACTTCGTACGTCATATATTTTGTAAAGCATTCTGTCTCTTTCTTAGACGGTGGATATGTCTTTTACATAATGTAGATAGAGGGATACCTGTCTTTACTTCTGATGAAATTATTTTTAATACACCAATCTGTTTATATCACCAATGTACTTATAAAAATTTTTTACTTCTTTTTCACATCTTATCACGAATTTAATTAAGATTCACCTCTTTACCATATGTATGTGCATCATGGACGTACGAGTCAGTGAGTTGGTACAAACTGAGAAACGTTGGGGTACCTGACATCGGGCGGTCCGAGGAGACAGGCACCCTAAAGGATCCGTTCGTATGACTTCACCCAACGATAAAGGAGGAGGTCCCCTAGAAGGGTTGGGTCTCTAATTTGGGTGTAGGGAATACAGAGGACGTAACTGTCCACCTAAAAATGGTGACACGGTGGTCTCTTCGGGTACGTATCATTTATATGTCTAAATAGAGACATCTAACCATTTCTATCGGTAAACGTATAGGTCATCAATCTATTTATATTACAGATTCAACTGTGATATATGTATCCTTTTACATAAAAAGTGTAAAGAATTATTTATTCTACATATCTCACTAAGTTATTTGTATATTAGTCTATGAATTACCAATCAATTCACATCAACAATTCCGTGGACTCACAATACTTCTGTTTGAAAAGGGTAGTTTTCGAAATCGGTCCAGTTCGGTTCCTGTCAGGACAGTTCAAGACATAGTTCTCATGGTGACCCTCATGGCTGGGTATCCCCTTCTTGGTTACGACTTCGTCAGGAACTGACGGTGGATCACCGATAACCCCCACCTGAGGAGGGACAGAGGAGCTTACTTTTGGTGGAACCCTAGGGTGTGGAAAGAACGGACTGAGTCTCCGGTCCGGTGTCTTTCCCGGGACTCATTCACTTTACTCCTGGACTGGTGACCGAAGTACGGACCACCCCGACACCGGACTCCCCCGTCAAAGACCCGGACCGGACCTCCCTGTCATTACAGTGTCTCTTTGATTCCGTCCCTCCGTAACTCTCTGTGCACCTATATCGTTTCTATGTCTTTATTTCTGCGGTTGTTGCATTCTCTGGGTCTCCCTACTCTCTCTCTCTCTCTCTCCTTCTTTCAGAGTCTGTTTAAGTCTTTCGTTGTGGTTCGTTGTAAGTCTCTGTGTCTGTGTGTCTTCCGACGGTCTTCCACCGTCCTGGACGGTTTGTTCTTTTCGGGACAACAAGGGTGCCTGAAGGTCCATCAGGAGGTCGGGATAGGTTTATGTGGAAAGTCTTCCAGGACCGTGAGATTAAGGATCAGGAAAGACTCTGAGTAACCATGTTTAATCGAATAAAGTCCCGAAAGGGACCCTGTCCGACTCCACGGTACCGTCCAGGTCTAAATGTCGAAGACTTTGGGCCGTCGGTAACAGAGAAACGGGAAGAGAAAGAGGACCACTCACACAAAGGGTCCAGAGGAAGTATATGTATTACATATGAAAGAATATGTATTTTTGGAGATATCCCTGAAGGGACTACCAGGTCACCGATTTTGAGGTACGAGGGTCGTGTCCCCCGGACCTCTGGTCCCTTGATTTAAGGTATACGATGTTGACTTCCAGGGCGTACGGTGTTGGTTCTGGGTCTTCTCGGTTTGTTTATTTATAAAAATCTTTGAAGTCATCCCTGAAGGGTCCGTCAGGTCACCAATTCCTAGACACGAAGGTGATGTCCCCTGTGTCCAAGGTAGGAGCCAGTCCTTTGATTCTAAGGTGTTCGACACACCATCCCGGCTTTTCAATTTTTTTTTTTTTTTTTTTAAGACATCGTGAAACGGACCTCTTTTGTTTTGACTGATACCCAAAGGAGGGTTGACTGAGGCAAAACGACTCCGTATTTCTCGACATTTAAACCTCTTAGGTCCCTAGAGAGGACCGAACGATTTCTGGGGATTGACCGACTACTTTTTGTCCTAGACAAAATTGGGTGGCACCTATGGAGCACCGAAGTAGACGGGGTACGTCAGACGGTTAAAAACACAACACAAGGTCCTGGTGGAGGAACGACCGTGATTCGTTCGAGGACCTCTTGCACCCCACTCACTTGTCACCTCCCTGAACCCTTCCATCCTTTACAGTTGAGGTTGAAGTCAAGAAGACGTAAGAGAAGAGTGGAAGGGGTTGATCAGAGTAGGACTCCGGTGATAGACACCGGATCTCCGGATCTAATACTGGAAGACCTAAGATTAAGAAAGAAAAATTGAAAAAACCGGTGCGGTGTGTCGTGTGTCCTAAAATTAAAGAGTCAGTCCCTACCTTGAACGTGGGGGACGTTACTTTCACGCCTCAGAATTGGTGTCCTGACGGTCCCTTCAGGGGACCTAAGATTAAGATTAGGATGGTGAATGGTAGACCGAGAGGAACGAAGGTGAAGGGGTTCATATTCTGTCTTATGATTATCCCAGGTGAAGTATTGTAACAGCACTCCTAAGTCAATTATTACGTTTCACACCGTGATTTGTCTCTATTTTGAACCCTGAAACCTCAGTCAGACCGGAACCTCTCAAGTAAATTAGGAAGGTTTGAAGGTAAAGAGTAGACATTTTACGCGTGTGTCAAACGTTATAATTCGGACCTTCAGGTGACCAATTCTGAGCCACGAAAGTGAAGGGACCCGGGTCCAAGTCAGGGATCAGGTTCTTTATTCTAGGGTGTGCGGTACGTTATTATTATTATTATTATTTCGTTAACAAGACAATAAGATTTATGTATACTTGAAAGTGTGTTTGTATAATACAAGTATGAAACACAAGAAAAAGAATCTTGAAAGTCGTGACTCGGTCAAAGTCGAGGGAGGGTTCTAAACGGGAACGGAGAGAAGACCCCGACCATACAAACACGAGACTCCCGGAATGCACCCCGTAACGACGACCCATGGTGCAAACGTGATAAGGTCAAAAGTCGTCGTTACGGAGAACAAAGGGTTCCATCCATACGGTTAAATCTTTAGTTTGACTCTAGGACACGTGGGGTGACACGGGTTCGGATCCTCGAAACTTCCAGAATCAGTGGTACCTACTTTTTCATCTTATGTCGTTTGAGGTGGGTAAAGATCACCGTTTTGACCAAGAGGTTCACGACGCACGTTACTTACGCGCCTCGTCCCTCGTCCCTACCGAAGTCTGGGAGTGATACCTTTTACGGTGACAACTAGTAATCTTCAATTATGTAATTATAAAATGATCAAATAATTCTTGAACTTCTGAAATAGGTACTTTAATATTCTGAAAGATGTACTGTCCTCCTTTTTCACGATGTGTTGAAAATTTTATACTAAAGGGTAACAAATGATTAGAAGTTGAAGTCGTCAGTAAAATTAAACCATTTGTAAAGACCCTCCTTGAACAGTAGGACAATACATCAGACTAACCTCATCTTGAGAAACAAATAACCATTGTGACGGATTGTATATTGACGTTTTGTAATCCCCTGAAAATTTACTCGATGACATCACCTCTGTTGTTTCTGAAACAGTTCGAAACTAACGAAAACTTAGGTCTCAAGTCCACCGGTGTCTAAGTTACGTAAGAAATAGGAGGTCCGTTCCAAGATCTTTGATGACTGTAAGTATCAGTATAAGTCACGATTGTTTGTGTCAATTCTGGGGAAGAGGTTCGGATCACAGAAACCAGACGACTTGATGACAAAAGTCGAAACGTTGACATTGTAAGTTACGGTCATTTTTGTAAGAACATAAGATAATAACGGTTTATTCATTCATTACGACAAATAGTCTGTGAATTAGAATAATATTGATTGAATATGTTTCTACACCTATTTGTTCAAACTTCCTCTCTGTAAAGAACCTTACTCTCGTTGAACTAGATCTATTCTCTGGGAAAAGTATTTAATACGAGATTAGACTTTAGACCCATACATAAACTGAAGTAACCGAGCCAAATTGTTCCCACTTTACCCGGTTTCCTTTAAATACTGATACAGTTGTGTTTATAAAAATTTGGACATAAAGCTTGTGACCGGTTGAGATTGGAAGATTCTTCCGTCAGAGAGAGGAGGTAGTGATATATTGAATCGACGAAATACACAGAAGTGATATGAGTAGTTACAGTCAGTTATGAACTTTATAATATGGTGAAAAAAAGAGAAAGGATGAGTAGGAGTAGTACAGTCGACAAGTTCCGTCTTCGAAACGTAATGGGTCAACCGTGGGAGTCAAGGACCTTTTTCACGGTCTTGTCATCATTTTAAGTTCTGTCTGTAACTTAGTCACTTATGTATAGTTCATTAATATAATCTTACTTTTATGAAACTTTCTAAATTCTAGTTTAATATCGTAATTTAAAATTTTTTAGCATCCCTGAAGGGACCAATAGGTCACACCAATTCTGATGGGAAGGTTACGTTCCCTGTGGCCTAGTTAGGAACCAACCCATTGATTCTAGGGTGTACGACACACCACTCCGGTTTTTATTTATGTATTTATTCATGTATGAAGTTAAATTTTTTTTTCGTGTCATGTGTATCATGTACATACATGTACGTACGATTCAACGAAGTCAGTACAGACTTTGAGAAACGCTGGGATACCTGATATCGAACCGTCTGAGACAGGTACCCTAAGAGGTCCGTTCTTATGACCTCACCAACGGTACGGGAGGAGGTCCCCTAAAGGGTTGGGTCCCTAGATTGGGTGTAGAGGACATAACCGTCCGCCTGAGAAATGGTGCTCACTGTGGACCCTTCGGGTCATGTCTATGTCATTGTGGTTGAAAGGGTGTTAACCGTACAATCACTTTTATGTGCAAATACCTGTGTTTTATAGATTCGTCCGTAGTCGGATTTTAAGTGTTTACGTACGTGTGGTTTCTCTTTATGTGTGTGAGTGTGTGTGTGTGTTATATAGAGGTTATGTGTTAGATTTTTTGTGACTTTAACATGTTAAATTTACCTTCTTAACAAACCATACACTTTAGTTTCGACAAAAATTTAGTGTAAGTTTTATTTTAGTGTACGTCAAATTGCACCTCTCACCACCAATTTTCTTGACCAAGACCTCGACAGTAAAGGTCAACACTCCAACCTACGAAGAAAAAAAAAAATTGAAGTAAAAATTGATCTTTCATTAACGAAATATTATAACACAACCGAAGACGGTTGAAGTTAGTCGGTATCCATATGTATGTAGGGGAGGGGGTACTTGGAGAGAGGGTGGGGACTGAGGTAGGGTGGGGAGATCCAATCGCGCGACTCCAGGGACACAATATGTCGTCGAAGGGTCGTACGAAGAGAATTAGAGAGAAGTGGATCAAGGGAGTAGGACTTTGTTCCACTCTCGGAAGAGACCTTTCCAACGCTACTACTGTACTTAATTGTACCCCTTTCACCACCTTTCATCGGACGGTCCATCGTTCGTGAGTGGTTCCGACGGTGACACCTATATGGGTCTCACTCCCCACGATCAGGGGAATGGGAATTCTTCCAGTAGTAGACTCCCCCCACTGTGGGCAGTTATCTATTAAGGGTAATACTACACGAGTCACCACCGGACACCCTGGTCCACCTATTTCCTCACTGAAAAGTCCCTTAAGACTTTACTCTGTCCCAACCGATACCCCCTCCACTGTGTTACCTTTCCAAATAAAGTGTTCACCAACTGACCCGCCACACAGGTCCTCCATGAAGTTATTGCTCCAGCTCCCGAGTCCTCATACCAACTCTCTGTGCTCGTCGTCAACCTGTTCTCTGGGGACCCCCTCGAGATTGTCTTCGACTTACTTCCCAGCCACTCTTTACTGTAGAGGGCCATAGACAAAACCCTTGGGAACGCGAAGAGAGGAGAGCGTGTCCAAAAGTAGTTCCCGGAAGAGTTTACGTTTAGATTGTTACAGAGAGGGGACGAACTTCGGGAGGGAGGGTTCCAGATGACGGCCGAAAGACCGGAGTGAGGGAGGCCAATCGGAGGTGCCGAGCAGGGGGAGGAGGGACCGGAGGACTCGAGTAGGCTACGAGACAGGGAAGTGGAGTCGATAGGGAGTGTCGGAGATTCCTGGGTCCAGGCTTTCTGATGCCGGTAGAGCCGCCGTCCTTGCCTATTTGGCCACTTGTTTCCGAGGTCTTTGTTGGTCTTGGGCCTGGCAATGACCGACTGCGTCTCCTTCCTTTTGACGCGTGCGCATTATCCTGCCGACGAACTGTCTGTGAGCGCTCTTGGGTTCATCCCGGCTAGGCGTGTCCCTACTCGCCCTGGCGAAGGTGCGGTCTTTTCGGGACGGGTGTGCCGGACCCGGGCGCGGACGCGGAGTGTTCGACGAAACGGGTTCCGGGGCGGAGTAGAGGGAAAGGAACCACGGCTAACCGACCTTCAGTAGTGTCAGGACGAGACTTACCGACAAAGAGCCGGGGGACGTGCTCCATATCATCACCCGTGCCTACCGAAGAACCTTCCTGTAGGATTTTCAGTTACTTCAGAAAAACCGGCCTCAACCGGTTTCTCTCGGTCCGTCAGTGACTGACAGCGTCTCTTGAAGTATAGGGGTAAGAACTCTGTGAGGGGGTGTAGCAAAGTCATAGGGGATCAGACCTTCCGAGAATCTAGCGCGTTGCACTGCCCGGGTAGGACGGCGGAGGGTTTACGCGTCCTCAGTCGGATCTGACTCTAGGTCCTTTTTCGGGAGTTTGACGGCGATGGGAAGTTTACCGGAAGGGACGTGAGTAAGTGGAGAAACAGAATGTGGGTAAGTGGAGGACGAGAGCGTGACCACCCGTCCACTCGCTTCAGTCCGAAGGAAGTAGGTGTGCCAGGAGTTTCTTTCACTCTGGGTCCAGACACTCGCTCCTCGGGTCGTGGGACTCGTGTGTCTTTCCCTGGACGACTTGTACACTTGACCTGAAGTGTACTTTTGTCGGAAGTGACGGTCAGGTCGGTTACTTCAATTTATGTATGGGTCTACGCTTTCTCTGTCCTTATTCTTGTCCCCCCGAGGACTCCCTCTGTCGTGTCTTCCCCAGGTCCACCCTCAAGTCATAAAGACTGTTGATCTTCGAAGTCTCTAAAGGAAATAGGAACAAGAGAGTACTTACTCCAGAAAAGAGAGGAGATGGTCTAAGTAGTTTTATCTGTTAGAGTCGAAAGATGACTGCGGACACTGTAAGTCAGATAGAAGCTTCCGTCCTTTTTTTGTGAAGGTGAGACACGGTCCGTATTATTCACGATCGGTGAAGGGAAAATAGAGACCGGTTGGAATCGATTAAGGACAAAATCATAGAAAGAAGTCTTTTTAATTACTGAAAGTCCTACGTAGATACAAGAGGTGTCTCATTGACCATTACGAAACCCTTCCCCTTTTCATATCAAACCCTCATACTTCTCGAAATCGTCACTAATTGTACTCGTCTTCTCTCTCAGGACCGCACTCACGACTAAAAGTCCACCGGTGAGAACCGTTGTCTGAAGGGAACAAGGTGTGTTCCAGGAAACATAGTAAACGTCGTGACTTCAGGATTTCCCCTTCCCTCTCAAGTCTCGACCTAGAACGACGTAAGAGAGAAAACTATGGAGATCCGAGAGTAGACGTAGGTAGACTGACTCCGACCGAGAGGTAGTGGGTGAGGAGACTTGGAAAGTAGTAGTCTCCAAACTAAAGGGACATCCAGAGTCAAGGAGAGTGGTTCGAGGGGTAGACCATCTATTCTTTAGTCCGGGTTTACCTACCAAGGTCTTTAAGACTATTCCTTACGTACGGGTTCTTCGACCCGTTCACCGGTCTAGAACTTTTACTGAAGGACTTTTGTCGAAAATGACGGTCAGGTCGGGGAGTCCTTAGTGTAGAACTCTCGTTAACAAGTAGGATTTATGAGGTTTGTTTACTCTGTAGAAAAAAAAAAAAAAAAAAAAAAAAAAAAAAAACACAAAAAAAAAATTAAAAAAAGGTATNTTTTTTTTTTCACAGAGTAAACAAACCTGGGCCCGTGTCCTGACCCTTTCCAGGTAAAAGAAAGGTTAGGGTTTCTTTCCGTTACGGTTTCTTACGAGTTTGATGGCGTGTCAACGTGAGTAGAGTGTGCGATCATTTCATTACGAGTTTTAAGAGGTTCGGTCCGAAGTCGTTATGCACTTGGCACTTGAAGGTCTACAAGTTCGACCAAAATCTTTTCCGTCGTTTGGTCTTTAGTTTAACGGTTGTAGACGACCTAGTACCTTTTTCGTTCTCTCAAGGTCTTTTTGTAGATAAAGACGAAATAACTGATGTTGTTTCGGAAACTGACACACCTAGTGTTCTTTGACATCTTTTAAGACTTTCTCTACCCTTATGGTCTGGTGGACTGGACGGAGAACTCTTTAGACATACGTCCAGTCCTTCGTTGTCAATCTTGACCTGTACCTTTTTGTCTGACCAAGGTTTATCCTTTTCCTCATGCAGTTCCGACATATAACAGTGGGACGAATAAATTGAAGATACGTCTCATGTAGTACTCTTTACGGTCCGACCTTCTTCGTGTTCGACCTTAGTTCTAACGACCCTCTTTATAGTTATTGGAGTCTATACGTCTACTGTGGTGGGAATACCGTCTTTCACTTCTCCTCGATTTTTCGGAGAACTACTTTCACTTTCTCCTCTCACTCTTTCGACGGAATTTCGAGTTGTAAGTCTTTTGCTTCTAGTACCGTAGACCAGGGTAGTGAAGTACCCTTTATCTACCCCTTTGTCACCTTTGTCACAGTCTGAAATAAAAACCCCCGAGGTTTTAGTGACGTCTACCACTAACGTCGGTACTTTAATTTTCTGCGAATGAGGAACCTTCTTTTCAATACTGGTTGGATCTATCGTATAACTTTTCGTCTCTGTAATGAAACGGTTGTTTCCAGGCAGATCAGTGCCGATACCAAAAAGGTCAACCAGTACATACCTACACTCTCAACCTGACACTTCTTTCAACTCGCGGTTTCTTAACTACGAAAACTTGACACCACAACCTCTTCTGAAAACTCTCAGGGAACTTGACGTTCCTCTAGGTTGGTCAGGTAAGATTTCCTCTAGCCAGGACCCTAAAGAAACCTTCCTTACTACGATTTCGACTTTGAGGTTAAGAAACCGGTGGAATACACTTCTCAACTGAGTAACCTTTTCTGAGACTACGACCCTTCCTAACCCCCGTCCTCCTCTTCCCCCGCTGTCTCCTACTCTACCGACCTACCGTAGTGACTGAGCTACCTGCAAACTCACGTGAGGCCCGCAACCACTACCTCTCCGGACCACACGACGTTAAGTACCCCATCGTTTCTCAGCCTGTACTGACTCGCTGACTTGACTTGATTTGACCCTCTAGAATCAAGAGTCCTAACTTGGACCCGGGGAGAGTAACCCTCGAACCTTAGAATCGGTCACCTGGTGGTCCTTTCACGGGGCTCTGTTAAGAATTATTATAAGTTTCGAACATTTCAAAAGATGTACGTGGAAGTACTAGTGAATATTTGTGACTCAAATCATATAGATTCTTTGATTTAAGTAATCGAACCCTTGACTAAATACGACGAAGGTCACACCTTTCGTAACAACGGGAGGTACCTCACACACCGGTCGGAAACCCCGGAGAGTCTCCCCTGTCTTCGTTGTGAGTCGGAATTACGTAGATGTGGCTTGAGACCGTTTTCCCCCTCTACTCCACCATTGAGTGACACACGAGTGTCTTCAATGTGTGTCCATCGACCCGAGGAAGAGGGACCAAGACAGGACCCGAGTTGGACAGGAGATGGAAGTTGGTCACCGTTATTGTGGACTGTGTCCACTTCAAAAGGAAGATGGACAATTTCCACTATTATAGAGTACCACTATACCTACCCTTACCTCCTAGGGAGTTCACCCGTCGTCGAAGTCTTACCTCATTTTCACGATCTTGGAAGACCTCTTCACCTAGACTCCAGCAAAAGTATGAAGGATCTCTAGATAGGTTCGTGATCCCTGAATTTGTCAGGAGAAGGATGTTTATGAACGAAAGAACGACAAATAAAGAGTGTACACCTCACCCTTTTGAACTCGACTCAAAGGTGAGACGATGGTACCGTATGTTACACTGGAACTCGTTCTGAAAATAGAAGAGACCTCGTGTCAAAGAGAGTACGACGTCCCGAGTGACACACATATGTTTCCGGTAAGGGTCAATGTGTCTATCGAGGACACTTGACTCGTCGTATTAGTCTACAGTAGTAGTGTCGTATATGAGTCTCAGTCGAGTCAGTATCAAGGGTGAAGTACCTACTCGTTTCTCCGACCTTCTCCATTTAACAAGTTCACGTATATCGTTCATTGATTGTTTCGGACCCCAACTGAAGTTCCATACGTGACAATTACCAAAAAGACTTAGAACTCAAAGTGTCTGAGAGGAATGTACCCCGGACCCTCCGTAAGTAAGGTGTTTATGTTTAACTCCTGGTCGGTACCCAGTCGGGGAGCGGGGACGTTGTGGAGGTGGGGTTTGGAGTCCATTCAGGACAACAATGACGTCAAATCTCCTCTCCCTTCCGAACCTTACTTCCGCGACTAACTCTAGTGAGTCACTCGATGACCGTTCGACCCCGGTCGAGAAAGACCGGGGTCTCCGGGACTATATTTGAGACATGTTTGACTTAGTTCTTATCCTTCGTGGTACCTTCCAAAAGTACTCCTCCACGGTGTACAAACGTGATCCTTCCAGGAGAGACTTAGGAAGGGTGGGGACAGAAAGTCCCGAAACAGGACGGGAGACTGGGAATTGTGACACTAGGTGACTACCGAAGGACAGGAGTTACTGAGTTGTTAAGTTAGTTTTAGATAGTCATAGGTACTGACCCGTAACCCTCCCTTATCCCTCCGTTGTCAGGACAAAGTCAACCAGTGGTACGTAACCTCTTCTCCCACTTCTCTCTCCTTAATCCCTCCCCTCTGTCCTATTATCTGTCCGGACCTCAGTAGGTTCCAGTTCTCGTGTCCATCTTCCGTACACCCCCCACTCCCTGTCCTTCTCTTAAACCGGTCCCTACCCCAGGTGTCTCCCTCCGCCGGGTGAGGAGTAGAACCCCGACCACCAGGAGGAGGACGGGGGCTGGACCGGGGTGGTGGGATAGAATGTGGGGACGGGGGTCCGTCATCCGTCCTTGACTCCTGGACCCCCCCACCAAGACTAAGGTCGAAGACAGGGGGAGGTGGGCGTCGATTCACCAACAGTCCCGACCAGTCTCCCACCCGGTAGAATTCCCCGCGGGTAGTCGGGGTAAAGAAGCGGAGTTACTTTGGTCAGGTTCCTTTTCGTTACTCGGGTGACTCGTTTACCTCGGAGTTCCGGTCTGGGACTGAGAAGCAACTGTGGTTCAAAGACCCTGTGAGGGGATGTCTTCAGGACTTTGGGGATGAAACCATATTCATGGGTCTTTGTAGGACCAAGGGAGGTCGTGGAAAGACCTGGAGAGAAAATCCCAGGTCCACTCGATTTCTTCGTCTTTCGAGTGGAAGAGAAGTACTCTTCCCAGACCCCGGGTCGGGCGAGGGGTGGTAACGGAATCTGAGACTCGCCCGGACCCAGAGAGTGAGGCGACAGGCGGTCCACACCGTCAGAGGAAATTCTCGTGTGACCCCTCTCCCTCGACGTCCTTAGGAAGGTCTAAGAGTTCCTTAGACTGGTCAAGGAAGACGGACTATCATAACAACGGGACCCGTCCGCCCCGGCGCCCGAATTTTTTGGCCTTGGGTGGACCCGACCTGAGTCGGGATCTTCGGAGGAGTCTGGTCGAGAGACGTGGGTCGGCCGATAGTCCACTCGAGTCCTCTTCCGAGAGTCCACTCGTCCAAAGACGATCCTGAAGTCCTGAGGATCCGTCTTCCCACCTCCACCTCCCCACTAGACCTCATGGTCAGACTCCTTCCCATACCATGGACGTATCCATAAGGGTCATTGTCTACACAAACCCCCAAACCTCCTGACCTTCGACGCACGGGAAACTCGTGGTAGTACGCCTTCCACTTGACCCCCGACCTCCTTTGTCCTTCGTCAGAAACCGATTTCTTATTACCCCTCAGCGCGGGGAACACTAGGTCCTCAAGGTCCCACTATCTTCCCCGTCCCTCTTTGTCTCCGGTTACTCCCGGGCCAAATGTTTAACGAGTTTCGGTTTTCTGGGGGTATAAGACTTCCTTGTCTAATTATCAGGACTGAAGGATGACGTTTTCCTAGGTACATGAACACATAAATGAATGACATTGTACAAAGTCATGAATAATACACGAACCGTGATAAGAATCCGAGTTGTATATCATTGAGTAAGTTAAGTTTGTGTTGAAATCCTCCAAGAATATTAATAGGAGTAAAAATGTCCCGTGACTTCGTGTCTGTCCAATTCATTGGATCGACTCAGTGTGTCGATAATTCACGACTCTCCTTAAGAGGCCGATCGACCCGGGTTGTGTATTATTGACCCCAACGTTAAACCTTGTGACTGTTAGGGATACGGACGGACTCCGATTATTATCCGTCTTTCGACCCTCGCAGAATAGAGTTCCTGTGTCGGTGGGATCCCTGATTATTTACTTCTGTCTTTATCAAGGGTGGGATTCCTCTTTCTTCCCCGGTACAGGGTCGGTGGTCCGTGAAAAGGCGATTATCGTCAGACATGAGACTCTCACCTTAAACTCCGATGGACCTCGTACCAGGAACCGGCCCCGACCCCACCCTCCGTAAACGGACGTGGGTCGTAGACGGGGGTTGAGAAGGTGAAGGGGCCAGGGTGACGAGTGAGTCTCCTCAAGACCCGTACGGTACACACACGAGTGAGTCAATACAGAGTGAGAAACGCTGGTGTACCCGCCATCGGACGGTCCGAGGAGACAGGTACCCTAAAGGGTCCGTTCTTGTGACCTCACCCAACGGTAAAGGAAGAGGTCCTCTAGAAGGGTTGGTCCCCTAGTTTAGGCGTAGAAGACGTGACCGTCCTCCCGGGAAATGGTGACGTGAGAGACCCTTCAGGCCCGTACAGGATCGACCTCCGACAGAGCCTGAAGTCGGACCATCACGGGGTCCGGGTCTAGAAACCTTTGTTATGTTCAGGAAACTCGACCCCCAGTCCTTCCGTCCGTGGTTTCGGACTCAATCTCGTCATCGGGAGGAGGACTTCCACACAGTCTGTAGAATAATGGTCTAAAATTGTTTTGGAGTATACCCAACCGGTCTTTCAAACAAACTCAAAAAGGTAATCCACTATGTCTTTTTGGACTTGTTTAAGGAACCCGGTGGGTTATACACGTCCGTAGCGAGATTCATAATCGCCATAATGATAATAATTGAGATCTGTTCCTGTGTCTTTAATCATTGAAAGAGCACAGGTGGGGTGTTCTTCGGAACTCTAAACACGGTGACCGGAGGCACTCGCACCTCGACCAGACCCGACAAACTGGGGTCGGACGAGAGAAGAGGACGTCTGGCCTAGACGCACGGCGACACAGTACCTGCCCCACTGGGCCCGGGAAGAGGAGGACAACCGACCACTCAGGAGGATCTCCGCTGGGACGACGGTGAGTGAGTGGATGGTTCCGACACTTTTGGTCCTCTCACAGAGTATTTCCCACGGACTACAACTTATTTACCCAAAAGTAAATCTGACGATTGAATTTCTATTTGTATTTCCTTCATAACTCAACCGGTTTTCCAAACAAGTTCAAAAGGCATCTAGAATATTGGGTTTGCTTGAAAAACCGGCTGGACTAGTGTCATTCCATCTGCAAGGGTTATGATAGGACTTAGTACCTTGAAACCCTTTGACGTTAGTGGACAACCGTTTTTCTCTGATCACAAGGGATGAAGAAATCCTCCGTCTGGCAATCGGTCCTAGACCCATCCTTCGAAAAGTCCTCTCCCATTTCTATGGTTGTGTGGTAGGGTAAAACTCATATTCTTTCTTATTGTTCTTCGGACTCTTTATCGTCCTTCCCGACCCTACCCCCTCGCCCCGTGTTTCCGGTCTTTTATCCTCTGTTTTAGGATCCAGACAAACCCAACCCCTTCCATACTCCTCCCCTTGGTCACTGGAGTCCCAGGGGGGGTGGGAGGCGAGACCACGGGGTTCGTTCCGACCAACTAGAAAACGGAGACCCGACCACAGGACGGACGACTAAGTAAAACTCTGGTCATAGTACTTAATTGTGTGTCAGGGAGACGAAGAGAGTGGGTCCTGACGGACAGAACCTTCGGTTACTGCACTAACCACTCACTCTGGGATTTGACGAAACGACCAGGACGGGGACGCAAAAGAGAGATTCTGGGGTGTAGAACGGAGGACCAAGACCAACAATTACAAAAAAAGAAGGAAAGGATGTCTATTTCTGTCAGGGAAGATGATACCATTCTCGACTATAGGGAACGGGGACTGGGGATGAGAACGGATACGATCTGGGGAAACGATCTCAACCATTCCCCATTACACCTCGGGTCACATCTGTCTCCCTCCGAACTCACTCACCCGTTCCTCCCCGTCTTACTCCTACTCTGACCCTTAATTTCTTAGTCGTACCACCTAGTTTTCTTGCTGTCCGGTTGTACATTGCAACAGAAACCCTCTTAAAGGCAGTCGTTCCTCCATTCCCCGGACGTCTTATAAATCCTTCTGAGGACCCTTTCGCCGACCTCCGTCGACCGACTAGAGGAAAGAAGGTAAGTGAGGGAGAAGAAAACGGAAGGGGTCCTGGTTGAGGAACGACGGGATGTTGGGGGCGTTCCTCCAGAGGAGAGGAAGACGGACGGTGACAGGGGGTGTGTGGGAGTAGAAGGGACCCAGAGTCGAGTTTACGGTGGAAAGTCGTTTCGGAAGAAACTAGTAAGAAGTTTCAGAGAAGAAAAAGACACGTAAAGACGAACTAAAAAGAAGGATCATGAACAAGGGTGGTCTATACTGTACTGCAAAAATATTCAAACAGGACGAACAACGGACCTTATATTCACACAGACATATTCGTCCACGCGTATTGATAGACAACTTACTCACCCCACCTCGGTCCGACTACGGTCGGGAGAAAGGTAAGGAGATCTGACCCTTCCGGACGTCGACCCGCCCTACTAGACACGCCCGGAGTACACGTAGCGACCTTAGAACAAGCGGGACTCACTCGTCACCCTGATCGTCCCAGTCCACCTCCGCCCCTCGCTCACCCTCCTCCCACCGGGTCCGAAAGGTCCGAGAAACGTGACCGACACAGAAGGAAGTGTCCACCGTTTACGTTTACGTTCTTGTTCGTCTTCGTGCCCACTCTGTCCGGGATGACACACAGGAGACTCGACTCGTCTCGTTAAACCCGTATTACAGGATGTTAAACCCTTTCCTCCTGTCTCAGGACCAACAGGGACCCAAACGTCATCTTAAACGATAAGTGTCTATTAGTTGGGACTCCCCCGGAGACAGTCTCTTTGGACAAATTTAACCATGGTCCTTAGAACCACCCCCTTTTCCTGTCTTTCAAGCTCCTACGATTAGACTATACAAGGAAAGCGTCGAGGAATGGACTCTTTCGACAAGGTGAGGAGTGAGGTCCACTCTACCTGAAGAAACTCTCGGAAGGACCGTGAGTCCGTCATCTCGGCATATTAAACTCCTAATTATGTACAACACGACACACATTCCGTCCTGACAGGACTTGGTCAGTCGGAACCCCTACGGACTCCGACTCCTACACATATACCTCAAACACTCCTGGACTGGGGCGTAAGAGAGGTGTCCGAGACGGTCATGGACGACTCGTGTCCTAACCAAAGTACTGGGAGGGACGTGACCGAGGGTACGACAGGGGAAGGGGAACCCCCGGAATGGGTGAGTCCTACCGAAAAGAGAGACAACCACCCGGGACTCCGATGGAAGACTAGTTTTCCGACAGGTCTCGAATAAAGATTTAATTTAAATAGAAGGGGAGACTACCTGATACTGGAAGACACCCAGACCAACCCCTACCCATCCAACCCTGCTCTACTATTTTAGAACGAGTCCTTTCAGGTCCGGGGAGTCGACCCCACCCCACCCCCTACAGGGTACCTACCGACTACGTAGAACACCGGCGTACAAACAGACTTCGGGTAAGGGTCGTGGGGGGAGGGTTGAAACTTCTGGAGGACTATTAACTATTAACTAGAGGACGGAGTAGGTACGTGGTGTGTTCTGTGGAGTTGTAATATAGTTTCTTGTAATGTTAAAGGTGTGGAACGAACTTCTGGAATCTTCAGGGACACTGGGTCTAGGGGTACTGAAGGACATTGGATCTTACTAGGGGTCACCAAACAGGAGAAGATTCTGGGGTCGAGTGGGTCACTCACAAGTGTGTTAGGTCCTTTACGTCAAGAAGGAAGTGACTGAGTCGGGTCATTTTGATAACATTGGGAATCTCGTTGGGTACCTGGGAAGGAGAATGAGGTCCATTACAGGACACTCTGGTATGATACTCGTTGTAGGGTTCTTCGGGACGTCACACGTAAAGTCTTGGACTTTGGTAGGTACGGTGAGACCCAGAGTCATACAGGCTTCAGGTAAGGACCTTATGGAGTAACTCTCCGGGGTCGTACGTACCGTACCTGGACACCTTTACCGAGAAGGTGGAACCGTCGGGCAAGCAGACGTCGGAGTAGGGAGAACGGCTGAAGGTATGCGATTCCACCTTCCTCGACTCCGGATGAGACGGGTCGGGGACGAGGACCGTCTCTGGGACCCTACCTCTGTCCAGTCCCGTCGTCGCCAGACGGGACAGGCACGGTCCGTCACCGAGTGTTGGATCCAGACTTAGACCCGACTACCCCGTCGGTGGACGGAACGACAACGAAGTTCGGTGGAGATGACCGTCGTACCTCGTATACGATAACACAAACTTGACCTGATATCGGGCGGTCCGAGGAGACAGGTGCCCTAAAAGTCCGTTCTTAGAGACCTCACCCAATGGTAAAGGAGAAGGACCCCTAGAACGGTTGGGTCGCTAGGTTAGGTTCAGAGAACGCCGAGAACGAAACCGTCCGTGACGTGGTGGACCCTTCGGGAAGGAGATGACCACAGGACGAGGTTTGGAAGGTAGGTAAAGGTCCCACGACCATGGTCTAGGGGATCTTTCATATGACACAGGTTCTGGACACCCGACCCCAATCCTCCGGTCGTGTTCTCTAAGATCTCCGACTCCTCAGACGGAAGACCGGAAGTCGGGAGGGTCCAGGACTTCAGATTTTTACTCCCAGTATCTAGACAAATCCCGGGAACTAGTCCTATGTATTCGTCCCACTCCCCTACCAAGTTTCCGACCGGGTCTCGATGTCGGTAATGAGGTTCTTGGACTCACCTTGAGCCTTATGGACCGACTTTAACCACGGAAAGTGACAGGTTCCCCTCATCCCCTCGGGATCGTCCCACGATACCCGCACCTACCGATACGGTTCAAGTAGCGGGTGGGTCTCTTCTAGGAGAATCCACAAATTTCGGGGTCGTAATCCTCAGCCTATCTATAGTACTTTTTTCATTTTACTCACACGACGTCGCCGCGCTCACGGACCCGTCGCTACCCACTATACCAACAGTACTTCACTGTACTGTAGGCTCTACTTAGGAGTTTCCACTTTCACCTCTCCCCGGTCAGCGCGTTTGTAGAAAGGACCATCTTCCTTGAAACCGGAAAAACGAAAAAACTCTTGGTCTCCTTTCAGTGGCACTGACCATGTATCCGCTCTTGGGGGCGGTTTAGGACTCATCCTTAATAGTCTCTGGGCGTCGTCGGGTCCCTCGCTCTGGTCCTTCTTCCGCCCGTGTCCGCGCGGGTCCCCTCCCGCGTCGGGACTGCGTTGTGCGTCGCAGTAGACGGGTTTCCGCCAAAGGCCGGGGCGGAAAGGCAGAACCCCTCCCGGGGGGGGGGGGGGGGGGGGGGGACTTGCGGCCTCCGACGACTACACTTATTGACTAACCTCTCATTTTAATCGAGGAGGATTTTTTTTTTTTTTTTCCGTTTCAGACACCGGAGTGAACCCCGATCTCAACAGTCTTGCGGGAGAAGACCCACTGGCCGTTGCCAAGAGACTCTTTTAATCCAGAGATGGTGGCGTTTCCCACTCCACGAGAAGACAGACTTTAAGTCAGTAATACTTCCTTTCCGGTAGCGACGGTCCCCTTGGACTCAGTGAAACCGTTCTCTAAGTTGGAGCTAACGGTGGCCCCGCGGGTCGAGGCCTTCTCCGCAAAGACCTGCGGCACAAGGTGAAGGTAGAATTGTAAAACTAAGGGGTCGAGGCTAAGCGCCACCTCTGGTCAATGTGTCAAAATTAGACGAAAGTGGGGCGGTTTGCCGGATTAAAGTGGAATTGTTTGAGGTGTCAAAAAGAGTGCGGGGCATTAGGTAACTTTCCGTGGTATAGGGGTATGTGGGAACGACACGTCGAGGGAGTACCTGCTCAGTCACTTGGACCGAAACTGGTTAATGTCCCAGGGTGGACCACCAAATCCAACTAAGATGGACAGGTTCCGACCCCGTGTCCCGAGTACCTCTTGTAGACCCTCGGACCCAACTATCACCCACCCTTTTCAGTGACGGACGCTACCCTTCCAACCCCCTCTCCCGGTACGTCCTATCTCAACTACAATCGGACCACACGACTAAGGGTTTTCTTCGATCGAGAGGAAAAAGGGAGGGTCATCCTTCCTCCCTCCTCCTACACCATTTCCAGTCAGTCAGTATTCTGCTCTCCCCAGAGCCGGGTCCAAAGTGACACACCTTAATGAGCGACACGGAGAGAGAGTTCGGGCAAGGGGGTGGGGGTGGGTGGCGCCCTTGTCCCCGAACCCCTAACCCTCCTCCGACCCAAATGGAGTGGTAAGGACGGAAAACAGTAGAGGATCTACTCCCGACGGGTCCTTTCTTGGTCTCTTTCGTTTCCCATTAAAGGTGAATTGACTTGTGAACCCAGTAATACCCGTGACAATCTTTGTGAAGGATTTAATTTTCTACGAATGAGGAACCTTCTTTTCAATACTGGTTGGATCTATCGTATAACTTTTCGTTTCTGTAAAGAAACGGTTGTTTCCAGGCAGATCAGTTCCGATACCAAAAAGGTCACCAGTACATACCTACACTCTCAGCCTGACACTTCTTCCGACTCCTGACACTTCTTCCGACTTGCGGCTTCTTAACTACGAAAACTTGACATCACAACCTCTTCTGAGAACTCTCAGGGAACCTGACGCTCCTCTAGGTTTGTCAGGTAAGACTTCTAGTCGGGACCCTAAAGGAACCTTCCTTACTACGATTTCGACTTTGAGGTCATGAAACCGGTGGAGTACGCTTCTCAACTGAGTAACCTTTTCTGAAGACTACGACCCTCCCTAACCCCCGTCCTCCTCTTCCCCTGCTGTCTCCTACTCTACCGACCTACCGTAGTGACTGAGTTACCTGTACTCAGAGGCCCTCAACCACTACCTGTCCCTCCGGACCGCACGACGTTAAGTACCCCAGCGTTTCTCAGCCTGTGCTGACTCGCTGACTTGACTTAACTTGTTGGATACACTACCCCTAAAGTATAAAGCGGGAGACACGAATTCTCCTCTGGATCCAAGAGTGTCCAGTAGAATGAGGACTCGGTAAAGACTTCCTGATCCAATGTGACGGAAAGACCATAAGTGATAGACTTTCTCTTAGGTCCAAGACATGGACGGCCCCCTGATATATATAATATATGTGTGTATGTGTGTGTGTGAAAAATAAATTTGTTGGAATAAAAGACTAACGTTCGTAAAAAGTACTAATAGGTCTTTTGACTTATCATGTCTCTATAGAGTCTTCTCTTTGGTTAAAGAATGAGTCGTGAGTCTTTATTATTTCCGATACAAAACTATATATTACTGTCATAAGATATTAATAGACCTCGAGGTTCAACAACGTACTCGGTAATCCAGTAATGAAACATAACGACTCATCAGGGTCCGTCAGGAGAATTTTATTCCCTCCCGGATGGATGGAATTTCTCTCAATTATGCCAAATAAGATTCTGATCAGTAAACTTTTGTGACTATAAAGACAAGGTGTCTTCCATCGTCAGAAAATGGGAGTTAAAGACACAATCAGGAAGTCAACACAGACTTAGACACTGAGGTACCTGACATCGGGTTATCCGAGGAGACGGGTACCTTAAAAGGTCCATTCTTATGACCTCGTTCAACGATAAGGGAAGAGATCCCCTAGAAGGGTTAGGTCCCTGGCTTGGACACAGAGAACGTAACGTCCGTCTAAAAAATGGTAGACTCGATGTACATTTATGACATTTCGAGTCCCATTCTTCACTCCCGATTGTCGATTGTACTCCCTCGTACTAGGACAATAGAACCAACCGGTTACCAATCTAGGAGACGGTCTAGGATATTTCCCCAAATAGTGAGTTCAGAGTTGGGTCGGTAGTTTCCTCATAATTCCATACCAGTCTAGATGAGTTTTACGTGCTTTCTGTTGCATGAAAGAATGTCTTTTGGGGAAGTCGACTTCGAGGTTATGAAATCGGTGGACTACGTTTCTTGACTCAGTGACATTTTCTAACTACGACCGTTTCTAACTTCCGTCCTACTACCCTTACTGTCTCCTACTCTATCAATCTACCGTAGTGACTACGCTGTCTGTACTCAAACTCCTTTTAAACCTGTGCCTCTCTCCCTTCTTGTTTCTTCGGCTCCTTGTGGTTCCTGACGGTCGTCAGCGGATCCGACCTTCTCCGTTCTAAGAAGGAGTCTCACTCTTCCCGAAACGGTTACGGAATTAAGGATGAAGAGTGGTGGTTTTGACACTTTTTTAATTAAAAAGATGTAATACATTTTTTCAATGTACCTTTGAAATGTTGAGCGTCATTGACTACAAATTGTCGGTTAATCTGAATGACTTGTCTTACTGACCTTCTATCTATTTTCCTTATTTCTGTATATTCCCTTCTCATAATTTATTTTAGGTTAAATGGTCACTAAAATTTTTTATTTAACTATAATTTGGACATCATTGCCTTTTAAGATTATTTCTCATAGGTTGTTGTTGTTGTTGTTTAGACAGAAAATTCTTTATGATAACTTTCGAAAGAGACTTTAACCCTCATTCTACGGGGGACTGGGGTTGAAACAAGTAGTTAGTGGTACAAAAGATTACTATTTTTTACTTGAATGGATTCATTCGTTGTTCAGATTCTTTTCTTTTTTTCATGGATTCCTAATCTTTCTTTAATTAGTTTGACGGTAATAAACATTTACCGTCCTGAAACATGGATCTTTTAAGTTTCTTAGTCCTGGAGACATCACTAGGTCACCGTTTCTGAGGCGTGATTGTTACGTTCCCGGACCCGACCTAGCGACCAGTCTCTTGATCTAGGGTGTACGACGTTGATTCTGGGAAGTGTTGGTTTATTTAATTTCTTTTTTTCTTTTAGGTTTCGGAGATATAAATTTAGTCGTATTCGTTCACTAAAATCGTTCTAGTGTTTTCAGTTGTAATTTTTTTTTTTAAAAAAAAAAAACTTAGGACGATAAAGATCAGGGTCCTTGTTTTGAAAGTCGTTTTCTTTTTCCGTGGTAAATTTTATATTATTTTATGGATCTTTATTCAGATTGTTTTATGCAGGTTCTTAAAAATGTGCTTCAGATTTTTGTTTTGGTAATTTTCTCGGAGTCCTAAACTACGCAGACGGTTGTGAGTTCGTTGTCCCCCTAGAATCACGTCCCGTTCGTGTGATCGAGGTCATCGAAAAAAAAAATTTAAAATGAAATGAAATGTTATGACATGACCAAAAATTACTATTTGTCGAGGGACGATGTCTCCTTCACAACTAAGGGTAGTTGTAGTTGTCCACCGACTCGTCAGTGGTACATCACTCTGTAGTCTCTGTCGTGTGTTTTGGTAAATCTTGTCACTAAGGACCTACCACTTCGGACGAGACAGGAAACATCGTCCCGTTGAACGTCTGTGAGACGTCGGACGATCAGTGGACCATCAACCCATCGTCGTGACAAAAGTTCAGTTCTAAAGAGGTTTTAGGTTTTCCAGGACGGTTTTGAATACGAAGAACCACTCCGTCACAGAAATGAAAAGGCAACCTCCTTTACACAAAACGGGTTCCGGACTTCAGTCGTTTATAAAGGATATTTCCGAGTCTCATTTTTAGACGATCCGAAACACCCGGTGTACCAGACTACTTTGACCATTGTGTTCTCGTCGGATATGTTTTATTTACTTACGTCTACCGACACATGGTCATTTTGTTGATAAACGTTTTGTCCAGGTCTAAACCGGGTACCCGGGTTCAAACGGTCAACGATGGGTCCTGATAATATGATCTGGGATTTTTACAGGGGCTGTGTCGTCTCGGGAATTGAGAAGGTGGGTGATCGTGTGTCCACAGAAAGATTCCGTAGGGTTCATGAGTGACGAAAGAGGAACGGTTCTGGTTACTCGTATAGTAGTTATGTCACCTAAACCGTTCTACTAGTCAGAGGTCTCCCGCCCTCAATAGTCGGTCGACTGTTGTCTGTTTACAGGTCCAATGTTCCAGTAATTCTTTTTTAGAAAACGAACTACGAGTGCGTCTTACATAAGGTGATCCAGTCCCCGAAGGGTTCAAGGTGTCCGAAACAGAAAGGTCGTTTGTGTAGTGTAATTGGTGACTCGACGTGGACCCCGTTGACACACCAATTCAAGGACCAACAAACGAAAGTAGACGGTCTTAGGTAGACGAAAGACCCCTGGTCTGAACGTTTATTTTTCCCAATCTGAATTGGAGAAGTTCGGAACCTCATACCGAGATTGGGGTGTGCAACGTCTGTAGTGTCTTAGAGAGACAAGTGACAGAACCTACCCCTCTCGAAAGATTCTCCAAGGAGAACCGGAATGGATGGTGATACTGAATTGAAGTGTTCGTGGGTTCGCACAAAGACCCACCCCCTTTTGGATAATCGACGGTTCCTATGGGGAAGGATGAGTGAGTACCTCTATTGGGCTCCGTAGAAGGACAACTTAGGTCACTGTACTTGAACCCGGACACTTAGGTATAGTGGACCGGAAGAATACGAGGGTGAGATTATTTTCTTAACCGTAAAACCTACGAACCCTAGTCATAATTGAGTCTGATAGTTACGTTGACGTATACTCTAAACCCAGTGAAGAATGGGAACCGGAGTCTCCTATTCTACATATTAGATAATGTGTGTGTAACGACGTTACGACGGTCCGGGAAGGAGGTGAAGTAAACTACCAGAGACCCGGACTCTGGACCGAGACAATACTTTTATCTTGAGAACTGAAAAGTTAGACGAAAAACGAGTGTATTAGTTTACGACCCTCGTTTTCGACTGCCTGTGGAGTCTTGACTTGGACGTCCTGGGACTGTGTGTATCCACAATCGGAGTGGTGTCTACACCGTCCCAGTTCCGAGGAATTGACGGAAAGTCCGAAACGACGGGTAAGTAGGTTAACGAAGGTGAAGGAGAGGAGAAGGTCTTGACCTGTAGATAGGAAGAGTTGTGAGTCCTAGAGGGAGGATCTCCAGTCAGAGGTTCGTAGTTAAGATTTATAATTTTCCCGAGGTTTTCACGAATGTTGAATATGTGAGTCAGGATTATGAACACATCAAAGGAAAGACTCCAACCCATTATTTTTAAACTTCCGGTTCCGTGTAAACTTCAAAAGTGTTAAAAACTGTTTTAATCTTTTGTTCACGTCATAAAACATGACGTCCAGATAATAATCCTTATGTAAAAATCTGTATAGAACCCAGGGGACGGTAGTTTGACTAAGTAGTTTTACCTTTGGCAAAAGTCCCGTCCGAACGAAACCGAATGGTCGTAAAATGGAGTAAGGACCTCGTCTGAAACTCTGTATCTAAAAGGAAGATAGTTGGTGTATGGAGTCCACTCCACTGGTTCACAAGATGGTTCTCCGTCCGTTGGTGACGTCGACGTCACCCTTAGCGTCAGTAGGTCGTGTAAGGCCTAAAGGGTGGGGTCCAAGAATTCTCGGGTGAGGTGCACGACATAATCAGTCAGCACAGAGACACTGGGGTATCTGACCTCGGGTGGTCCGAGGAGACAGGTACCCTTAAGAGGTCCATTCCACTCAACGGTACGGGAGGAGATCTCCCGGAAGGGTTAGGTCTCTAGTTTGGGTCCACAGGGTGTAACGTCCACCTAAGAAATGGTAGACTCGGTGGTCCCTTCGGGTGAGGAAGGTATAAACTTGAAAATTTAAACGTTTCTAGATGTCCCTTATTTATATGGGGGACTTTGAACTGACGAGATTAATTTGGAATCGGAAAAGTAACGTGGGATCGAGACCGTAAGGACTCACTACAACGGTGACATAGAAACGGTAGACTCAGACGTCTGGTGACCACCCTTCTTACTGTCACACCCCGGTATTTTAGGTTGTTTCAATCGTTTCCGGATTCCGAGGGAGATCAGATGGATGTGTGAATTATCTAGGTCCGATGTGGCTGACCTGTGATTTTACCCTTTTACTTGTGGGTAGTTCACTTTAAGAGAGTACAATTCAGAACTATCGTAAATTACACTGACATTACGACACATATAACTTTTCGTCTCTGTAATGAAACGGTTGATTCCAGGTAGATGAGTTCCGATGCCAAAAAGGTCGTCAGTACATACCTACACTCAACCTGACACTTCCGCCGACTCGTGGCTTCTTAACTACGAAAACTTGACACCACAATCTGAAAACTCTCAGGGAACCTGACGTTCCTCTAGGTTGGTCAGGTAAGACTTCTAGTGGGGACCCTAAAGAAACCTTCCTTACTACGATTTCGACTTCGAGGTCATGAAACCGGTGGAGTATGCTTCTCGACTGAGTGACTTTCTCTGACTATGACCCTCCCTAACCCCCGTCCTCTTCCCCTACTGGCTCCTACTCTACCGACCTACCGTAGTGACTGAGCTACCTGCACTCAGACTCACTTGAGGCCCCCTACCACTACCTGTCCCTCCGGACGACACCTAAGTACCCCAGCGTTTTTCAGCCTGTGCCGACTCGCTGACTTGACTTACGACACACGTCTCGATGGACTTTAAATTTTAAACGAAGGGTGACGATCTAGTTGTTAAATATTGTTAAACCTACATCCAGAAGTATTATACGTATAGGACGTTTTTTGTTTGAGATTGGGTTCTCACACAGGCTAGTTTTATCAGTATTTATACCCTCTGACAAGGTTTGTCGTGTAGAATATATTTTAGTATTTAACACCGATCACTGAGTTACATACATCGTGGTTTTTGATTTCTGGAGATCGATACTTATCCACGGTGGGACCATATTTCCTTGTCGTCCCCTAATGTTTGACTACTTATCTTTTTTTCAGTGTCCTTTTGACCTTGAGATACAAAGATAAAATCAAAGATCAGTGGTAAAGGTGAGCACACAAATTACAAAAATTTAAACTAAAAATTAAATCGGAACAACATTCTTTGTGTTCCCTTTAGTATCACGATTTAAATTTTAAGTGTCAAATTGTGTCGTCATAATTTAAGTTGGTGGGTTCAGTAAAATGATAAACAACCACTCATATATCAGACACGGTCAGTAACACTTTTTCAGAAAAATAAAATTCTTTTTTTAAATCAATTGTTTTTTTAAATTGTTCAAAGTGAATCGTTTTATGTGGGCTTTCCTTTAGTGTCATGTTTCTTTCAAAAATTCAGTTCCGGAGTGGTTAAGGATGTCATAATCATTACACAGAGTTAAAAGTTTTGATTGAAAATTTTTCGAATTTGAATTGGATTCTCTAAAATTTACTTTTATTTGATCTTACTTGTTTGTACTCTTTACAGGAGAAACTTAATCCCTAGATCGTGGAACTCAAAAGGTTTTTTCGTGCGGAGGGGTTACACAAGTGCTACTACACCACATTTTCTAGGTGTAAATTGTATGAATTTAGATGAAATTTGAGTCTATTGTAGTGAGGTCTTCATGTGATGGTTTTACAATTAACTCTTTTCGACTTTTATCAAAATCAAATGAGTTATAGTGTACGATCTTCTTTCAAACGTACTCTTTTGTGACTTCTCCATTAAAAAATTAGGTCTAAAGTGTTTGAGTACCACGTTTTACCCAGGGTATCGAAGGAGATCTCATCATTGACGAAAAGTGACGAACAACCGACGGACACTTTTAAACTGACTTTATTGAGTTTTCGATGATTGTTTTGATCAGTATAGGTGGGTACGATAAGACCGGTGGTATCGGTCGGGGCATTGTCGGCGAGTGTCTGACCGAGAGTTCCGGTGACATTCACCTGACCCAACTGTGGGGGTACGGAACGTAGTAGACCGACGATATACGGGGCAACGACCGGGGACAACACCTTAAGTTCTTTTCAAGATACATAGCTACAACGTACAACCGGGACAGAAACCTGTACCGGCGGTGCCGAAGAAGTACTCACCGTTTAAGTTGTAGTCGAAGCGGCCAGTGAGAAGGTAGTCCCGGTTAGAGTTACACCTGGGAGTGTCCCAACTCCCCCCTCTTCTTCAACATTTACAGCAAGAGACACCGAAACATCCCGTCTGGAGAGTACACCTGCGTCACAGGTCACCACGAGACCTGTCACTTGAGCGGTAGAGGTATGGCCACCAGCATGTAAGGTCTCTCTGTCATTGACTCCAGAGAGGGTTTGTCCAGCCACCACTTCGGTATCGGTAGTGACTCCGGCGACATGAGGAGTATTGGGGGTATCGGACGTGACATCCGTGGTCTGGAGTAGGAGAGGTCCGGACGGACGAACTGCTACGGTTATATGGAGGACCGACACGGTCCCGCCAGTATCCCGGGACCGGCGACGTGACTGTACTTGAAGTCACCCCCTAGGCTCATACTGGATTGAAGAAGGACTGACGAGAACTTGTGGAGTTATATGGACACGGGATAAGAGAGGAACACGAAGGGATCTCGGAAGAGACGATTGAGGACACTCCGTTTGACGTGTTTCCGAAGGGGACATTAGAACGGGAGCCCCAGGTGTCCGTTACACTAGGGCAAACCGTGCTAAAGGTTGGGACTCTTCTTGACTTACTAGAGAAGGAACCACGTAGGTTTGCCCTCAGGAGCTTCAGCGTGCTTTGGTAGCAACCGTCACAGTCGTGACAAACCTGGTGACACGAAGTTGTGGGTTAGGTAGAGCCAAGACACCCTGAACTTGTGAAGTTACATGGCTACAGGGTACGAAAGGGACAGAAAAAATTCCCGGTTAAAATGTAGTAGAAGACTAAGTTCAAGTTGTTTTCGGAGTGGTGAGACGGACGGAAGAGATCACATCTATTTTACTTGTGGACGCTGGGGCAGTACCTAGCACGTCAGCCTCTCCTTTAAGACGTGTAGGAGTTGTCTCGTCCTGGTCCCGTCCGGTGCCTCGAACTGGTGTTTCGGAAGTGGAGGGAGTCCCGGGTTGTAGTACCTGTGAGCTGTCTCGTCTGCAGTTTGTTCGAACCCACGTCGAAACACACCGACTTTTCTTTCGTTTCTGATGTATTTAAAAGTAAATCATACAAATTGTTCTTGTACTTTGATTTCCTTTTGTCTGACGTAATGACGTTAGTGATTTCATTTTCCGTTCTGTCATCCACTCTTCAGGATGACAGATGAGTTTTGGGGTTAGTTCACGTACCAGTTTAATTCTGTATAGGTTTGTTTGTGTATTCAGGTAGTCGTCTCATAGTCAATATACTCTACGTTTGTATCTTTAGTTTGATATACGGAGAGTCAAAGTGTGACGGTACCGGACCCAAGTTAGGGATCACGGTATTCGTCGTGTCGTATTGAGGGGGGGGGTTTTGTTTTATTTTGTGTAATGCAACAAGTTACGTTGTGTATGTAGCGACACAAAGTGACTCCCTGATCTTTACCTTATCTGAGAAGTAACATGTTCTCCGTACTGTCCACGGGGAGGACTGTTTCACGGTACTTCATGTTCACCGTAGACTGTGGGTCTCAGGTTCGACTTTTTTCTCATTTCCAGTTTAGGTACAGCTTCCCGTCGTAAAACTTTTCGTCCTCGACTCAGTCTGTGGTTATATGCTTATTGTCTGTCATTTTTATGTCTGTCCCGGTTTTTATATAAGTCTTGTCCGTGTTCATATGTCTTCAACAAAATAGCTTAACAGTAAAATCGATATTTCAGTCGCCATTTTCCACGGAAAAGTTTTTTTAGATCCGTGTAATAGTGCGTCTTTCTACTTTGTCTTAGAATGGAGTCTACTTAGGATTTTGATAGAATTTACTGTACCGTATAAAGATGATAATCTCGTTTTGTACCTATCTAAAGATTTTTGGGGTGTTAATTTTGGTCTTTCGTACTTACCATTCTTTTTCTTTTCTTTTGACCAAATTGTCTCTGGACCACTTCGTTTAGTCTCGTTCAAGATCTTTAAATATTTGTTCCCTCAACGACGAAGACATCGACTCGAGAATAGACACCGAGACGGGACCAGTTGAGGTGGGTGGGGTTCCTTAGAGGTAGAAGTATGTTTGAAGTGACTTGTGATGAAAGGAATAGTTAATTCCTCTAAAAGAGCAAAGATTAGTGAGGGATCCTATGATAGAAAGGAATATGGTTGAACGGAGGTCGATGAACCGAAACGAAAGGGAAAGTCACTTTAGAGTAGGAGTTTTTCCGAAGAATGTGCAGGAAGGGATGGGGTGGTAATTTGATCCCGTGTACAGTGAGACGGTTCCTAGAGGTACCGTTCTTTTCTTTGTAAAAGCCTAAATTGGTAAGAGAGACCTTTAGGAAAGAGGAGAACCGAGAACCAAAAGGACAATTAAGGAATCCATGAGACGGAGAAACTCAGGAAGTGGTTCCAAATTGGTATGTGTTAGTGACCGGGGTAAAAACGTCCATTGGAGTGGACTAGGAACATAAAGGTCCCGGTTAAGACCCGAGTCCTGTGTGTCCAAGGATCTGAATTCTAAGGGGCTCCGGTTCTGACCGGATCTTTTTGAGGTAAGGTATCAAGTTGGATACATGGTGTTTAGTTGTGGTGAAAAAAGACTTTGAGAAGATATCATAGGACTTCGTATTTACCGGAATGAACGGTAGGTTTCCGAGATCTTACTTTGACTTCGTTAGAAACTTGTTGAACGTTCGGGAATTTAGATTACTCGAGTAATAAAGGAACACCCCCCACTAGGGTAAGAGGTGGGATTAGGATGAGGATTAGGTACGGATTTAAGATAAGTCGTTAAGAACTGAGGTTGTTCATATTCAAAGAGGATAGAACCAGGAATCGTGTAACGAACTTATAGTTTAGTAGTAGTAGAGACACGGAGCGGAAGTAGGGAAAGATGAAGGTCATGGTTGTTCGGGAAAGGTTCTGTAAGTGTAGATGTTGAAAAAGTTAGGAAGGATGGTCGGGTTGGACATCGAGAGAACTCACATTAAAATACAGTAAGATGACAAAGTTGTGGAGTCACCGAGGGGTGGCAGACCTTGTGTTTAGTATCCCGGTTCCCCCACGAGTCCGGAACTTTGAAACTGGACTTTGTGTGAACGTAATCTTTCGTTTGTTTGGAAATAAGGACATAAAGAGACACGGTCTTTGCACCGTCCGAGAGACAAGGTGACCTTAACTGTGTGCATCATTAATAGACAGACTTCTATCGGGTGGGTTAGAAGACAGATCGATTTAGGGTGATTAGGAATATGAGAGTCGAATTTAAATGGTTGAAAAGGTGTTCTGAAAGAGGGTGGGGTGGGGGGCGTTTAATTTAGATATCAAGATACTAGGGTCTCGTAAGATCCCTTTGTAATAAGTATTAAACAAATTTTGAGAAACGTTGGCGCATCTCTCCGATCATCGTTGTCTGAATAGACAAGTCATCCAGTGACATCAGGGTGGGGGTCGTGTCGTCCGGGTTCTAATCGTTCTCTAATTGACTACCGGTGCACCCCGGTTGTGATGGAAGATCTTATACCGTCAGACCAATCCAATTTTTTCTGTTCGTCTTCCCCCACCCCCCCTCTGTCCTTCGTATTTTCTTGTTAATTCTTAAGAAATTTCACGGGTTTTGTCTTTAATATTTCGTTTTTTTCGTGAAAGGGTTTTGTGTACATGAAGATTATGTATCTCGTTATAGGAATGACAACTGGAGTTTTAGGAGGTCTAAACCTAAGAAGCGTCTGAAAGTCATGAATCTTATAATTTATTTTGAACACTTTTATTCTCGACCGAAAGACGAGTTGCAATCTAAATGTCGATCACTTTTTTTTTTAGAATTGAGTCCTTCAAAAGACGTAGTTCTTTAGTTAATATTTGACTCTCTAAAAGAATTTTATCGAGTGGAATTTCTTGTGGCCCCCTACGGGTGTCAGCTTCTGTGAGGTCCATCCATTACTTAGCAGGATTTTTTCTCGCTGTTCCTTTAAAATAGAATTACGGGGTCATGAGGGCCTCGTTCGTCTCCGTCGTTAGGGGACCGACCCTGGCCGAGACTCGAGGAGAGGTCATTTCACTCTCGGCTCCGACACCGTTCGGCAAAACTTCGCGGTCCAACGGAATTTCTTTCATGTGCGGGCGGGGTGGGGTGGTCGAAACCTTTCCAAATAGAAAAAGTATCCCATTATGTCTATTATTGTCGGACCTTGGTAGGGTGAACGGGCCTTTTCTAAATGAGTCTTTCGCGCAAGGGATGTCTTTTGGGATTGGCACCAATTCTTTTAAATTTATAGATCTCACCCTCCGCGTGGAGGACCCGCCCCGACGCCCCTCTTCGCCAAGGGCCTTCGTTTTCCGCCCGGCTCGTCCCTCCTCTCCCCAACGCGGCGACTAGCCGTGAACTCTGGACCGGCACAAGTGTCACTACACGAGGTCCGTTTTCAACAAACGATATTTGACAGCATTGTCATAAATGTTAAACGTTTGTAGGGACCTCTAGACTCACCTCTATAATTTTTCTAAAAGGAAGGGACAAAAATTATTAAAGTAAAGAACTCTGGACATAAACTATATATTGCAACGAGAAAATTGACTCTTACTCTTCTCCATCACAACTTTACAAAATTTTATTCTTTTTGTAGTTAGATGGTAGTTGGTGTCGGTGTCTTATTTCGACAGGCGTCTTCTGAAACTATACAGGTCGCTTAAGCAAACTCTTGATTTCCTGTAAGAATCAAAATCTTGGCGTCTTAACTCTTTTCAGTCAAAGAGATTCGGACAACGGCATCTGTCACGGACAGAACGGAATAATCGTAGGAGATAATGTACTCTATGATGAAACCCCTCGTTTTGGATATATTTCATGATGTTAAATTCTTCAATTGTCAAAGTTTAAGAGATCTGCTCCCAAAAGTTCTTCGAAGTAATTGACAGGGAGAGGAGATGGGAGTCTTTTCTCATGTTAGATTTCCCATCTCTCGGACCAGTAGAATCACCAGACTTAAGGAACGGACCCAAATAGTGGGACGATGGACGAGTAAGGTCACGCCAGGCGTCTGGTTTTCGGGGACGAGCCTGTGCGTTTGGGTCCCCGCCAGTCTGCGCTCCTTTGGCTAAGGGTGCACCGACTTGATACCGCGTGTGTGCAAGTTCGCATTTCCTATATGTGACCAGAGGGTGGGCCGAGGGGCTGTCGGGCAGCTGTGGTGACCCCGGTTCACAATGTTTTGTGATGAGAACCCAGGTTGTGGACCTCTGAGTAAAACGTGTTGAGGTGGGGTGACGGGCGTTGACAGATACTGCATTCACTCGTGTGCCTGGTGGGTTCCTAGAGCAATTTTCCGTCTAAGATTTTGTTATCTAGACCCGGCCCCGGCTCTAAGTTGTAATAGATTGACGAGGGTCCTCCATAAGGTCTTGCTCAAGATGGAGTGAGATGATATGACCAATCCGTTCTAAATCAAGTCTAGGTCCATCTGGGTAGTTCTATTTTTCCCGCGTGGAGGTCGCGGGCTGACTAATCCAAATAGATGCTTCATGTGTCCCACCGACTTTGACGCGGGGGTGGCAAAGATAAGTCCCGGACCTTGAGTCTTCGAGGGACCGAAGTGGGACAAAATAGGCACAGGGTCACTCCGGACTTTTCGTAAAAGCGGGAATGAATTTTTACTTAAAATTGGATGTCAACCGTCGTGCGTGTCTGATCATCCAACGGAATTAATTAGTCTTTCAAGATGGAGAATTTAGTGTCAGGCGCCCTCTGCGGCGGAGTCCTAATGCGTCAACTGAGACGGGATTTTGAATGGCGACTTCTCTCGTCCTGGCTAAAGATAAAAGTTGGTCGTTCGCGTCAAATGTCGGTTTCCTGGGGGTTGAGGTGGGCTTCGAATTTTTGCGTCTTCTAAGGCGCCTTTCCGGTCCACGTGGAGGAAAACAATAGTTGGACTTTAACTTTGAGTTGACCGACCCCCGTTTGCGAAGCATGGTCCGAAGTTTCACGCGAGAGTTCGAGCGCCGGCGCCCGGCGGTCCCCGCGCAGACTCGCTAAAGCCGCCCTTCGCGCCATAGTCAGGGCCTGCGATCCGAGGACCGCCCCCCTGACCCTGCACTTCCCCAAGCGAGCCGGAGGTTGGCGGCTAGGCTGTCGGAACCCACTTTCGGGATGTCCTTCCGGGCTGCTGTCCCGCGGGGTAGGTGCCCGGACCCGCCCCAGTCGCCCTCGAAGGCCCCGCCCCGCTTGATGCCCAACCCCCTCCCTCTCCGAAGGGCCCGACGCGCTCCACCCCCCCTCCCCTTCCAGTGCGCTGCATCCGAGGGCACCGGGCCCCACCCTCCCCCGAGGGTCCGGTCGCCCCTGAGTGATCCCTGAGTGACCCCACCGTCTCAAAAGTCCGGCACCTCTTTCTGCTTTCAGAAGCGCCGCTTCACCCTTTCTCAAGAGGCCGGGCCCGAAGGGCCTCGGCGCCCCCTCCCGTCCGCCTCGAGAGCTTAGGCTCCCCGAGGCTCCTCCGCGCTCATTGTCAAGGGCCCTGGGCTCCCCCCGCCCGCCGAGGGCCCCGACCCCCGCCTCGAGGGCCCAGCCCAGCTCCCCTGAAGGACCCGTGCGTCCCATCCACCCCCTCCCCCTCAAGGACCCCGTCGCTCCTCCCCCGTCTTTCTCAAGGACCCCATCCCCCGCCGACGCGCCCTCCTCCATCCCCTCAAGGTTCCTCGGTGCCCCCGGCCCCCTTCACGCCCGCCCCCAGCAGGCGAGCGCCGCCGAGTGGTGCTGCCCAGGCCCCGGACCTCACGCCTTCCGGCCGCGTGCCCCGACGCAGGGCCTCCGTCTCCGGCGCACTGACGCTCCCGCCGCTCGGCCTGCACCCAGTGCCCCACATTTCCTCCTTCACGGTGGCCGCCCGGGCGGTTCTACAGTGGTTACCTTTGCGCAGGACGTCCACGCCGGGCGCGCCAGCCGGTTCCGTCCTTCACCCTCCTCCCTTCTTTTCGTTGCTCCTTCTGGCAAGCCTCACTCGAGAGTCCTCTCCACGGTCCCATCTCTTTTCAGGTCTCATGCCCGCCTCCCCTCCCCTCCTCATCGGTAGTGGTGGGAATTCCTCTTTGGCATTTTTTTTTTTGAGAAATTCCGTCCTTCCTTAAGGCTTACTTTTGATTACTTGTTTTCCATCTTGGGAGAAACATATATGTCATGGAACAAAACATCTAAACTCGTGTCAGTATATTGAATAAAAGAGTCAAACTTTCCTAATTAAAATTTTGAGCGTTAAGAATTTGAAATGTTGGATCGTTCGTTAATGTAAAATACTTGTGGACTTATAATTAAGTTTACTTGACCTTTTGTTAATATTCCGTTAACGTCATTACAATCGTCACTGAACTTAAATATACTTCTTTGATATTGTAAAATCAAAATCGAAACAACGACACTAAAAAAATTTTCAGCAATCTCTACGCATACTAACAGATCTTAGACAAAGATTTATTAGACTCACCACTCTCAGTCATGCCTGCTTTGTACCCGGTGCTAAATCATTGACAACTTCGACTCCCTACCCATGTACCCTCAAAATATGACAACAGAAATGAAAACACATACAAATTATGAAAATCATTATCAAAAATTATTTCATTATTTCTTAGAATGATCTCTATTGTTTAATGTCTTAAATATCCCTTTTCCTTGGCACGATTCACTCTTGCACTATTACGTCAGACGTTTCTGAGACCCTTTGACCTGTTCGTGTTGTCGGCCAGGAAGTTGTTCTGTCGAAGTTCCCTTGTGAATGACTTATTTTCTTTGAATTTTCTTAATAGTTCCTAAGTGTTATATACCCTTTATATACCTAGAACTAAGTTTGTTTAACCATTCGTCTCCTGTTAAATCCTTTATGGACTTGTGACTGATCTTTAAACTATAATAAAATAAATGAATCCATTGCCTTAATCAATAGGATTTTGCTTTCCGTAAGCAAAAATCTCTGTGTAAAAATTTACAAACACCCACTTTACCACACTACCGACCCTAGACGGAGTTTTAAGAGAGAGTTTTTTAATAGAGATTTATCTTTCATTTACCCCCTACATCTCTTTTTGACAGGTGTTGACCATCGATAACTTCGACCCACTATTCTAAATTTTACGTCGATAGGGTGCCTTTACTCTTTCTGTGATTTTTGAGTATGTAAGTTCTCTCTGATGAGACTTCTTTTTAATTCGGTATTTTGCCCGAAGAAAACCCTTTCTCAATAGATGTCTATACTCATGGGACTGACGAAGGACTCGTAAATAAAGTGAAAAGACAGTGAATGATTTTAGGGGTAGTTTTGTATAAGAACCATTAAATGTGCTGACTGTAGTAAAAAACGTGAAAAAAGTTACATAAACAAAGTCAAATCGTCGCAATATATACGAAAGAACCGAATTGACCAACTACTGTGACCGATCGAATCGCAATTATTAACTAGTCAGTGCTATCCCAAGGACGGGTCACTTCCTTGTTGTACATGTCTTATGTGTCCCCTTTCATGACCCTGTCTTTTGTGGGGTTTTGTGGACGTTGGTCCTGACTCCAGTTACTCCCTTCGTCTCGTTCTAAGAGGGTTTCGGGACTTCCGGACTATGGCATAAAATCTGATAAATAAGATTCTGGTTACCTTTGCTCAAAACGAAAGGTTATCTTGTTAGATCGACGAGAGACCTTTTACTTACTACCCTTGTCTACGTACCTTTGATCTACCCTACTTTATTCAGTTTAAAACCTTCTTAACTACTATGAGACGTTGTTTTTGTAACACCTTGGAGTTCACACAGTTTCCTAAACTCACTATTCGTCGTCCTATTTTAAATGAGTTAGAGTTCAGTAAGTAATTGGATTTTTATGACACGTGAATGTTCTACGTCGATGACACGATTCAGGTGCCTTGTCACCTAATCCTTAGTTATTTCTTATTTGTACACTACTGTTTAAGACTTTATTGGGGTTTAATCTTTTACCCCCGATTGAGTATATCCCTAAGACTCCTTCACTGTAAATTTGTCTAGTCTTCGTACTTGTCCCCACCTTTACAATTTTGTAAAAATGGGACCATATGTCCATTCTAAAATTTTACATCAGTAAACAATCCTATACGAAACCACAATCAACGAAACATTTTTATAAAAATTAACCATCACTTAGGAAAATTAGTGAGATAAGTCAAGAATGATTTAAGTTTTTACTCTCCTTTTTACAAATTCTATGTTTGATTATACTCTATTATTCCAGGATGACATGTCGTGTTCCTTCATGTGAATTATAAGACATTATTTAATATTACCCTTCCTTATACTTTTCCACATATATATCTCGACTTAGTGAAAAGACATGTGGTCTTTGATTGTGTTATAACATTTAATTGAAGTTAATTTTTTCTCTTTTCGATATCTACCCGCTAATTTTATGTGACTGTGAAACAAACGGTAATATAAAAGTATACAGTTTCTCCTATACAGTATTAAACTTTCGTTGTCCTTCCGACAAAAGGTAATAGAAATCTGATAATCCGAGAAATGACATCCATTTATTAAATAATGGCCCCATTATTTTGTGACAAAAGGGGTCACAAGTAAAGAGTTTTCGACACAATTGATTTTTCGTTTTTATCACATTATATGATAATCCATTTAGTATAGATATTACAAACACAACTTGTGTTCCTGTTAAAAAATCGGTTGTATTTTGTTCTTCAGCAAGGTACTATAACTGACGTAAAACTACCACTGAGTTCTTAGTTATAGATTTCAATCTTGTCTTTTTTATCGTCCACACCGTCAAGTATTTTTTCTTTGTGATGTAGAGGTCACGATTTTAGACAAGAGTTGTCTCCCTGTATAGATAGTGGACATAATTGTTTACGGGTCAGGTAAGTCCTCTGGACCTTGAAGGAGCACCCTGGTCCACCTCTCGACTGTGGAACAGTCTAGTGGACGTCGACGGCGTCCTTACCTCCGTCAATATCGAGGACCACGAGTTACCAGTGACGAGTCCTGGTGTTCGTGTGATACGGTCCCCTCACCTCTCGTCTCGGTTCTCGTCGTTCCCTGTCCTGATACATGAACTCTCCCCGAGGTCGTTGTCATTATGTTCGGCCGCTTGTCGAGTCTTGTCAAAAGATCCTTTTTCTTTATGACGTGATTGGAAGTCATTTATAAAATTGTTTTTTTTAAGTCTATGAACTAATGTCTTCCTTTGTAAAAGGTCACGATTTTTGACTCAAGACTAAATATCAATTATTACTTTCGTTCCAATCACCGAACCTTTTGGTTCATCTTCTTTATTCGAGTTTTGTTTCCCTTTTTTTTGTTCCCCCTTCTCTACTTTAAGTCTCCTGAGTATATATTCTCTGTCCTGTCCTCTTTATTGCACTTACTATCCGTAAGGTCTTAGTTCTGTTTTACCTCCGTCCACTTGTCTATTTCTTACCTTCCTTTGGAAGGACCGAATTCTATTTGAGACAACACATCAAGGGGTGTCTGTGAAATTTTTGTGTGTTTGGTTCGTATACAATCATTTGAGGATTTAAATTTCATGTTTCCTTTTGACGAAACTTTTTTTTCTTGTCCAATCCATGTTTCCTATTTTTATCTCATCGGGCATCACGAACTTTACACCGTTCTTGTTTGACTCTACACAGGGTTCACTATTGTAAATCATGTATATGTTACTTAACGTCCCTTAAGGGGCCACCAGGTCACCAATACTAGGGTGAACGAACGAGTGAACGACTCCCACTCCCAAGTCAGTTGATCAACCCTTTAATTCCAGAGTCTTCAGAATTTCACGTCGGTTTTCTCCTTTTTTTTTTTATGAATAATGTATAAAGACGTTACACCCTCTGGGCCCAAACTAGGGACTCAACCCTTCTAAGGGAACCTCTTCCTTTGCCGTTAGGTGAGGTCATAAGAACGGACCTTTTAGGGTACCTGTCTCCTCGGACCGTCCGATGTCAGGTGCTCCAGTGTTACTCAGTCTGTGCTAACTTGAAGTGAAAGTTAAAAAAGTAATACATAACTTCACTATAAAACCTACAAAACTTGATTAGTGTTATATAATTTTATTTGATAATTTTGTAAAGAGTTGAGTAAGATGTTCTGGTCATAATTAATGCGGACAATACCCGACTTGTAATACGGGGGTTTTAAGAATACAATTTCTATGGGGGTCATGGAGTATTACACTGGTCTGAACCTATATAAATATCTCTGTCGATTTCATTTTTACTGCATTAATTACACCAGACATAAGGTTTTACTTCTTCCCCGTTAAACCTGTGTCTTTCGTCTTCCTTCTGTCGGTGGATTTTTGGTTTGTCTCTCCAGACATTGTATAGGAAGTATATAGGGAGTTCGAAGAGTTCTCCCTTGGTTTGGACGACTATGGTATTACGTCCTGAAGATCGGAAGTCATAATACCGTGTTATTTAAAGACAAATTCGGTGGTTCAGACATCCTGAAAACAATACCGTCGGGATCGTTTAATTATGTGAACATCTACCGTTTTGGTCTGTCTGTAGTGTTCTATTGGGGGATTCCCGTATTTACGTTTTAAGGTTGTTTTATGATTGTTTGACTTAGGTCGTTGGATATTTTTTCCAATATATGGTATTACTTCACCTCAAATAAGGTCATTACAAAGTTGTATTATACATGACCCGGTATACATCGGTGTACCTATCTGGATCTCTGATAGTATGATTCATTTCGGTCTGTTTCTGTTTATACTATGACGAATATCCATCTGCGATTTTTGTTTTGTGTGTTTCGTCTTTCTTCCGAGTGTCTGTATCTTTTATTTGAATATGGTTTTCCTCCCCCACATTTAATCCTCCAACCTTAATTGTATGTGTATTTACTTTATCTATTTGTTGTTCCTGGATTGATGTGTCGTGTCCCTTGATATGAGTTATAAAACATTAGTGGAACTTCCTTTTTCTTATATGTGTACTTATTGACTTAGTGACACGAATGTAGACTTAATTGTATAATATTTAGTTGATATTAATTGATTTGTTTTTGTATGACCTTAATCACCACTACCGAAAAATGTTGAGACACTTAATTTTTTTGTGGGAGACTTAACATGAGACTTTTCCACTTGACATACCATACACTTAATATAGTTTTACCTTTTTCTTTTCGTAAATATAGTATTAAGATTTACCGTGGGGTGAGGTCATGAGAACGGACCTTCTAGGGTACCTACCTCCTCGGACCATCCGACGTCAGGTACCCCAGCGATTCTCAGCCTGTGTTGACTCGCCGAAGTGCAAGTGAAAAGTGAAAGGACGTAACCTCTTCCTTTACCGTTGCGTGAGGTCACAAGAACGGACCTGTTAGGGTCCCTACCCCCTCGGACCACCCGACGGTAGATACCCCAACGTGTCTCAGCCTGTGTTAACTTCGCTGAATCGTCGTCATCGTCGTCTTTTCTGGAGTTAATCCCACTTCTACTTCTGACCTCTACACTTAACACCTGGTAGGACGTACGTCTATTTGAATTTTCCTCTCTTACACCATCCTTAAAGGTTATAAATATATCAGTCCTGAAAACTTTTCCGTATGACATTCTCTTTGTATTATCAAATCTTAAAAAAGTAAGAGCAGTAAAAAGAGAATTTACTCATAGTTAAAAACACAGTAAAGTCTCTAGAAAGAGGATCGGGTTCCGGTATGCCTGTAAAAAATTTGAATTTCCGAGACAACAAAAATAGATGTAAAAATTGTAAAATTAGATGTTATTTGAACCTTAACTAAAAAGGTTCTCAAAATCTCAATTCAAATAGGTCAAAGTGTCCGATTAAAGTGAGGTCTTGAGTGTACTTTTTAAGGATGTATTTGTACTTTGTTGGTTTAGATTGTTATGTGTTCGATGAATTATGCAGTACTAGTTCAACCTAAATAAGGTTCTTAGGGTGACATTCAGTAGTAAAGTTTCAGTTAGTGACTACTACAGTGTAATCGTAGAATTACTTCCATTTTGTCCTCAGTGGATTCTTAAAAAGTACAAAGATTCTTTATAGGATTTAATGTTTTAAGGAGAAGTGTGACCGTCATCTCTTGAACGGACTAATACTGAGTGTATATCCCAATGTTTATATGTGTGTAATTTTTTTTGTTTTGTGTTGTTGGTGGGTTGGATTTGTAGAATACGTACCGATTATTATCGTACACTGTATTATGGTGACGTTTTTATGGTGACTATTTTACCCTTTCTGTAAACGTTAAATAAGGGGTTTTCACAATTATAGAAATTTGTATCTCTCGAAGATTTTTCTCTTTGTTTCAGGTTGTCAGGTTTTTGTAAAATTTTCCGATCTCTATAACTGTTAACTATCTTTTTCTTTACGGGAACTTGTACTTTTCTACGAGTAGTGGTACATTCTATTTAATCTTAACATTTACTTCGTAACGTCGTGATAAAGATTATCCTTTTCTGATCTTGTTGGGTTAACGGGTAGTGATCTCCAGGTCAACTTACTTGAAACTACCTAGGTGAATTCATAACATAGAATTTGAGCTGTTCGGTTTCTGGTACTTCAACTCAGTTCTTTCAGTCCTTGGTTAGAATTCCCGTGAGGGTAATCGGTTTTTAACTTATTACACTCGTAGTTTCTCTTATTTTCGATGTTACCTAATTTTGTGTAGGAGATACTATTTTAGGTACTGAAGTATTACTCTGGTCTTTTTAATGACTAAAACCGTGTATGATTTCTAAGTTAAGTAATGTGATCTATAACTATTTATATTTTTTCTTTATTTTTTTAGTTTTGGAATTGAACGGAAAATATTTTCATGAATTGAACGGAAAATATTTTCATGTAGAATCTTATTAGTATACTATTTCTTTTAAAGGAGGAATATCCTCATGAGGACGATTGTTCCTCCTTATGACTTAATTTTATAGTGTCTATACCTTTATTAATTGTTTTGTTACGTAGATCTCTTGTGAGTTGTCGACGATTGTAGTGTTTCCTGTGGTTGGTTATACACGGAGACCGTCCTCATGTTTTGTGGAGGTTACGTTATAAAATTTTTTAGAGTTCCCTTAGTCTTCTCGTATATCTCCAATTGATTGTAAAATTTCCTGTACGTCTCTTGTCTCTGAGTTTGTTGATTGAGGTACCCTTACATCAGTCTTTTTGGGTCACACACCCTTTTCTTAAGATGTACTCTGTGTTTTGGACTGAAGATGTATTCTTCTTTGAAATTCTTATCTTTTGGAAATCTAGGCGTGATTATTCCCTCGGAGAACAGTGTTGACTTTACACCGACCACGTTTAACTCTACACGATATTTTATTCGTGCGTAACCTAAGACTTTCGAATCAAGTCCTTTTTTCGTACTTTTAAATAATGTCCTACTTCACTATAAAACCTAGATAAATTCCATTTATATATAGTGTAATTTGATTTAATGATTTCACTTGACAAAGAAAAGTAGTCTTTTACAATTTAATACACTGGACGTAACGTAAAGATAATCTCTCACGACGAGATCGAATTCGATATTGAAATTCTCCATTGAAAGGACCACCAGGTCACCGATTCTGTACCACGATGGTTTCGTCCCCCTGGTCCAAGGTAGTGACCAGTCTTTTGATCTAGGACGTACGTCGTGGGGTCGTCTCGGTTTATTAAATTTTCTGTTTGTGTTTGAGTTCTCTATAAATAGATTGTTTATATATTACTTGAACACACCTAGGGGTTAGTTTGGTTGGTCGATATATTTTTATAATGTGTTAGTCCATGTACAGTTGTGACTCATAATCCACTATAGTTCATTAATAATAAAAAATCCACACTATTACCATAACGCCAATATTCAGAAATCTTTATGTTCCAATACTTATTTTTAGAATGATACGGTCCGACCAGAACTTACTCGGACCGAGAGGGAGACGGGGTAAAAGACAGAAGGAGTTCTTGGAAACACCGTTGATTAATCCCCGTCCCCGGGACCATCTTCTGACTTCGGCAGTCCGTCTGGAAACAGGGTCAGGGTGGATATAGGGAATTCTGTGTAGACATTCTACTGTTTGTGTCATTATTAAGGGACGTTTGACCAGTACTCGTACGCTAATCTTTTACACCTTCTTGTGGATCGAGACACACACCTAGGTCAATTCCTAGTGAATTACACAAAGATGTTTCTTAGACTCTTGGTGTCGAGTCTAACCTCTCCCGTCCAACCACCATTTCAGTCGAGACACCTTCCACCGGGGGAGGGTGAAGACATCAGAGAAGTCCGTGGCTGAGGTTTCCCGTGTGTGGGGAACAGAGGTGTGAGAGGGAGTCAAAGCCGGTGTTGTTCCTGATTGAGAGGAGTGTAGTTGAGTGTAAAAAGTCAATAAAATACAAATTTCCCTCGAGACATTGTTGTCATGAGTTCACTTTTGGTCAGTGAACGGTCAATTTCTCTTTTCGTTGTTTTTCGTTATGTTTTTCTTGCAATGATTTTATTTGCAATTTTTTGTCTGTGGCATTTTGCCTTTATTTTTTGGCTTAGTTGAATGTCTCTTACGTGTGTCCTTCTACTCTAGGGGGTTCCGTTTCCTACTGAGAGAGAGTTGTAAGTAATTCACGTCTTTAATGAAATTTTACTTTTCTCTTTTTGACGGATTTTTAATCGTGACTTTTGTAGTGACTATCCGGGATTATCCAAAAATAGACTGGCCTCTTGGGCTTTAATAAAAGTAAAAATGATCTTTAAGTCTTTGTCAGTTGAAAATTTTTGCACTGACTTTATGACTGTTAAGCTCATTTTAGCTATCAAAGCTACTACAAAAGGTTTCTAAACGGCGGAAGTTGGGAGGCTCAAGGTGCTCCCAGCCTGGTGCGCTCCGGGCGGGGGTTGGGGGCGGCGGACCCGGGGAGGGGGGCGTCGGCCGCCAAGGGCCTTCGCCGGCGCGGCGTGCCGGGGGCAGTCGCATACCGGCGAGCGCCCGGCGAGAGGGCGGCTCGTGGGCAGGCGTCACCGTCTGTCCGAGAGAGGGGTGTTGGAGCTTTTGTCAACACTTCGTACCAGCAAGCAGAATCCTGGAGGTCCCCTTCTTTTGACGGCTCCCGTAGGGTTTCCTGCGCCCTGAGCGGCCACGGCCGCACCACCCCGACGAGAGGTCCCGGAGTTCAATAAACAACCCTTGGAGACTCTCGGGAAAATCTCATGTATAATTTCCCGTCTCCGGGTGCCGGGGAGGTTGGCAAGTCCATTTTCTGGTCCCAGGTTCCGGCCAGCCCAGGGGCGTTGAGCGCCTCGGAGGGGGCCCGGCGGGCCGCGGCGGAAGGCACTCGGTGTGCCCTTGTCCCTCCCCCTCCGCGTCGCGCTCGTCGCAGGTCTTCAAAGAGCCCGCGTCCGTTCTTGCCCGTGTTTCATGTAAGTTTCTATTTTCATCATGGCTGTTCTTTTTTCTTTGCCGGCTTAATTCTATCGAGTGGTCTTCACACCAGTGGTCCGGTTCTGTTGCTCTTGGTCTTAAAGTTGGTTTTATGTCCGTCCTATGGAGGTTCTCGTCCTCTGCTTACGTCTGCCCCGAGTCCCGTGTCTTCGACGTGCCTCTCCTTCTTTTCCGGGGTTGCGAGCTTTCAGCTCCGAGCCGCTCGCCCTTGCACCCTCCTCCCTCCTCAGTCCAGGGTTGGTCAGATCAAGTTGAGCGCCTGCGCAAGTCGGTGCACGTTCATGGCGAAAGTAAAATTTTACTGGGAGGAGCTCGCCAACGGACCAGAAGGGTGGGATGAGGACGGTCCCCGCGATCCCGAGACGAGGGAGTCCTCAGGCGTGCTCTGAGAGGAAGGGGAAGGGACGGAGGGTTTCGGGTTTGGAGTCGGGGTGGCAGATCACGGCCCTTATATTCCGGGCACTGGAGTTTAGGTGGAGGGGGTTCGGGTTTAGTCAGGGCGCCAGGGGTGGGAGTCACCCGGCCCAGGGGAAAGTCATGGGACAGCCAGGGGCTTATGTGCCGGGGACTGGAGTCAAGGTAAAGGAGGCTGAGGTTTGGAGTCGGGGCGCCAGGGGTTGATGGGGGCATCCGGGTCTGGGGTTAGCCAGGGCCTACACTCCCGGAAGTGGGGTCTAGGGCGGAAGCGACTGGGTGTTTAGAGTCAGGGAGCTGGGAGTTACGGTTCACGGGTCAGGGGTCGGCCAGGGACCATCCGCTCGGAGCCTGCGGCGGACAGGGTGGGGAGTGGAGCCCCAGGCTCAGAGGTGCGGGGGCGAAAAGAAGTGTAGGCCGTGGAACCAGCAGGGAGATTCGTGGATCTCCTCCCACCTTGCGATCCCTGAACCGTCAACACTGACTCCGTCAACTCCGAACAAATGGTAGTGGTACCTTTGGGGACCGTCGCGCGGGGCACTCCCCCGGGGCTCCCCGCCCAAGTCCGTGCGCCGTCCGGGCTCAGGTGTTGGGGGCGGGCAACACGCGTGAGCCGCGAAGGCCTTCGGGATTTCGAGAGTCTCACGGGATGGGGAGGAGTCGGGGTGTGGGTTCGTGGGTCCTTGTCCTCGTGGTCCTTGAGTGCGGGGACGGGGCGAGGGCCGACGGCCGCATTGTCGACCGGCCAAAGGGGCGTCTTAGGGTGGACGAAGAGGTTGTTCTGCGCCGCGTCAGGGTGAAGGTTCTGCCTCGGCCTTTCTGCGTTTCTGGCGCCTCCCCGCCCCAGAGGTTCCGCCCGCAGGCCCCCGCCTCGGCGCCCCCGCGGTAACACTGCGAGGGCCTCGCCTCGGCCCCTAACCGGCCGATCATCATCCCGCCCCGTCCCCGCATGCCTCGCCCCCGCGCGTCTCGTCCCCGCGACGACTCTGCCCTCGATGCCCGCCCCGCACTCGAGATGTTGTACCAGTCACCCCTGAAAAACTCGGCGTTATCTATGACTGACCCTCTCAGGGGGTTTATAACTCGGGTTTCCTGCGGACCGGTCCCGTTTTCTTCTTTTTTTCTCAATAAAGGACGACTCTTAACTTCTCCCTTGGCTCCTGTGGCCTTTGGCTATTTCCGCCGAGGCTCCCGTCCCAAATCTCTCCCTAATCGTTCAACTGGAGCCTAACGAGTTAACTAAGAAAGAATCCGAATCTTCGGGGTTCCAACGATTTCCACCGGAAGTCCTGGGGCTCCTTTTAATCAAAAGTCAGTCTCGGGGACTCGACTGACCGTTCTGCCATTGACTTTACCGATGGGACGGAGTCCGTCACCTCGTCTAAGAAATTACACAAGACCCCAATTATTAATGATAAAATAAAAACCTCGAAGGTATTTCTCCTTATATATTTCCGTGAGTAGTGACGGATTCATCTTCTAATAAAATTTTTGGTGGTCAATTATTCCTCCACGAACCTTATCCCAGGCTAATACTCACTTTCACTTCACAATCAACGAATCAGCACAGGTTGAGACGCTAGGACACCTGGTATCGGGCGGTCCTAGAAGATAGGGACCTTAAGAGGTCCGTTCTTATGACATCACCCAACGGTAATACTCATCAATGATATCTTTTCCTTCCTCGTGTCAAACAGTGGTCTTCAACTAAGATTCCCCTTTTCTTTTCATTTTCGTTCTCCTGAACTTTTATTTCTCTTTTGACTACTCCGTGTTAACGTCTTTTGTCCAAGAAGTTTTGAGTTTATTCAATAAACATTCTTTAGGTTACTGTGGTAGTGTCCAGTCCGATATCTCTTCAGACTGAGGCCTCTTTTTTACGTTCATCGATTAGACTCCGTTTATAAGTTTAATGTGTGTGTGTGTGTTTTCGAACTCTTAAATCTCTGACTTTAGTCCAGGTTATTCTGTACAAGGATGTTTCGTGATTCGTCCGGAGACTCGGTACCCCCGAAAAACTAGGGGAGTAGTTCAGACTGTCAAGAGGTCGCAAGTAGGTACTACGTCATTAGAAACTCCGGAAGACATTTACTTTCTGACCCCGGAACCGGACTACGACTCGGAGGGGACGAGGAGACCTCAGTAGCGTCCACAAGTGAAGCTATAGAAAACGTCCACTCGTGGTCGTGTCACTACACACCTAAAAGAAGGTGTCTTTCGAGTCTGACCACGGTGTCTAGGGTCTGGAAAAGTTGTCTACATGTAGTGTAGAGTGATTGACCTTCTACGAACGGGTGTCGATCAGATGTACCTGATGGAGGAGTCGACACCCCGGAATCTCCGGAGGTGGAAAAAAAAAGTGCAGACACAGCCACTTTCACAAAGTGGGTCCGAGACTTTAGTTTTCTGTAGAAAAAACTAAGAACTCTCACGGACGTGTTCACGTAGAGACGGTAGACTAAATATTTGTCAACTTAAGTGGTGTTTACTTTTAGTGGGGTTCTACATAGAAGAATGTCTAACTGGACGGACAAATGAAGGACAACAAATATATTCATCTAATAATAGTGTTTAAATTATGAAAAATTATTCAAAATAAAACTTAAAAATTTTATTCGAGTACAGACCTTTGGTGGTCGTTTATCATATCTCAAAACAGATCTTAAAAGGTCAACCATGGGGAACTTTCTTGTGAAACGGGTAATTCGAAACTGTGGAGAGCGGGGAAGAAACGGTCCTTTCGTAGACATATCTGTCCTAGTGCCTCTAAACCTCTTCCAAGAATGAGTGTTAGTGTAATAGACAGTTTACCGTCACCACTATTGTTGTCACCTGGACATAACGTAGAAACCCGAAGGGTCCACCGCTATCACCACTCCTTGGGTGGACAGTTACCTCAATCTACGGACTCTGTTCCCAAACTAGGAACCCAGTCCTTCTAGTGGACCTCCTTCCGTATCGTTGGGTGAGGTAATGAGAACGGACCCCTTAGGGCACCTGTCTCTTCGGACCCCCCACCCGATGTCAGGTATCCTAGTGTTTGTCAGTCTGTACTGACTTCTCAGAAACGTTCGTTCATAACGTGAGAATGATACGAAAGGTGATAAAACTCATGAACTACCTTTATCGTTGGGTGAGGTCATAAAAACGGACCTCTTAGGGTCATAAGAACGGACCTCTTAGGGTACCTGCCTCTTCGAACCACCCGATGTCAGGTGCCCCAGCGTTTCTCAGTTTGTGCTGAAGTGAAAGTGAAAAGTGAAAGTTAGAGTAAATTCGTAGTATCGTTGAGTGGTCCTACAATGATATTGACGAATCATCTTCCTTTGACTCCATATCTTAACAATCCACTGAAAGGATTTTAATGAGCCGAACATCTATCGTCCAGACCCGTAACGTGATACCGTGAGACCAAAGTCTTACGTCGCGATTCTGTGAGACCGAAGTCTCATGACGTGAGAGTTCGGGTCACTCTCTACCCAGAAAGACCCAATCAAGGGTTCGTGGAAGAGACGGAGGGAAAGGGTACACTTCCTCCCTTTCTTACTTTATTTCATAACTTGACGGGTCGGTGTCATATCCAGGTCAGGTTTACCCTACAAAGAGTAACTCCGGTCGACGATATCGTCGGTCTCTTCTTCCTATCCTATTGGGTCCACCCTGTGGTCGTCCGAGTCGCCAGTGTCGGAACTGACCAATTAAAAAACCGGTTGTCTTTTTTTACGTAGAGACTTCGTCGTCATGGCGGTGTCTTCTGACCTAGGGATCCAATAAACGTCAAGAAACCCCTATCAAATGTCAAGAAAGTTTGTCATGAAACACAATTTATCATTTTATCCCCGATACCGTGGGGTACTCGAACTACCAATGAACGAACTTAACTAAAAAAACAGAGTGGTCTCTGACGTCACCCCGACACACCAGGATCCGTCACGACACACCGACGGCCCGGTAGTTGTTTCGGACTGAATTCAACCCGGATCAAGACAGTGGTAAGACACAACAGGCGGAAATCGGAGTAGTACCAGAAAAGGGGTGGGATTTTATACATGTCAATCTGAGAGTGAAGACACCCCGGAGTCTTCAGTCTTTTGAAGTAGACGCAGTTCTACACGATAATAGACGGTTAATCTAGAGTTATATTGATCTTTTTTTAAACGACCTATGTCCCGTCGAACGTCGAAAAGAGAAAGAGTTATTGGAGGTGAAAAATCCTTAATACCTTATAAATTTTGTATGTCTTTTAATGTCCATAACATTTTTAGATTCTCTAAAACTGTATGATGAAGGAAAGTAACAAAAAACGTGGTTTCTAATGTCTATTTGGTCACAGACTCTACGAAAAGTTTTTCATCAATGAGATTTTTCGTTAATAATCTTATGATAAAAACCTACTACTATATAAAGTTTTAAACTCTTTTTTTAACTTCTATTATACATGTATTTCAGTCACCCCTTATAACTTCGAAACTTTCGTCTTTCCATCGTTTTATACATAAGGTAAATGTATTTTTTTTAAAAAAATTTCTTATAACGAAAGGTATCATATCAAACACACCCACACGTACGAGTCTGGACAAACTGAGAAACGTTGAGAGACTTGACATCGGTCGGTCCGAGGAGACAGGTAACCTAAGAGGTCGGTTCTTCTGACCTCACTTAGCGGTAAAAGAAGAGGTCCCCTAAAAGGGTTGGGTCCCTAGTTTAGACTCAGAGGAAAACAGAGGGAGTAACCGTCCGTGTAAGAAATGGTGACTCGGTGGACCCTTTGGGTCAAACCCACCCATCCACACACGATAGAACTAGGTTAAAACTCCGGGATTGATCTTCGACCAGTCAAAGAAAAGAATTTGTCGACTAATTCAGGTATAGTGGTTTGTGGTGAGAATAGTCCGAGAGTGTGAGACCCTGGTTGCATACGAGTGGGATTAACGGGACCCCGGTCTATTAGTCTGTTGTTCCCTGTCAGGAATACGGCTTCTTGGACGACTTTAATAAGTTTAATCGGTTGGGGTGTGGGCAAACGAGAGAAAGGGAGGTCGTTTTGGTGTTATTTTTACGAACGGGTGTGAAGGGGAAACGTGAAGTCACACTGACTGGATCACGAAGGGGATTCTTCGGGACCCACAGTACGACAAGAGAGGGTTCTCCACACTCATGTTTTGTGACATTTTAAGAAAGGCCAAAAAGAGAGAAATAGACGTAGTCTGAACCACTATGGGCTCGTCTCTATTATACCAATTTTGTTAAGGAAGGGTGACGTCGAAGATCAAGTTTTGATAGCACTGACCTATCCACCTTTTCTGAGATCGTCATTCAAGGTACGTAGGTATGATCGAGGTAGAACCCACGTCAGAGACCAGAGACCAAGAAGTATCGTCAAACACGAGGGGTACCCGGTCACTCGATCCTCGGGTCCCAACCGGTCGCTAAAAACTCGGAGTTAAGTATACCGTTTCTTCACTGTTCTGTCTTAACACCCGGGTCCGGTAGACCCAACGTCAAGAGGAAAACTCTCGAGTGATGTACGATTCTAAAAAGAAATAGAATTTTTTTAATAAATGAACCGACGAGCGTTAGAATCGATACCGTACACCTTAGCTCAAGGGACTGGTCCCTACCTTAGACCCGGGGGATGTAACCCTCACGTTTCGGAAACGGTGACCTGGTGGTCCTTACAGGGATTCGTAAAAGTAATGGATGCAAAAACAGTCTTCAAGAGATAGTGAACCCTAAATAATTCGTCGTTACACAGGATTGTAAAAGTAAAACTGGTGAAGTAAGTATTTTTTATTCAGGGGTCAAAATAGGACCTTTTAACCTTATTTAAACTCTAGAAACAGGAGTATTATCCTCACGAATTGTTACAACTGAAACTTTCAAAGACTTGATGTTGTCTGTTTTTTCCCCCTAATCTCAAATATTCAATTCTTAATCAATTTTACCAAATCATACATCCACCATTACTCTCTGCCCCCGCCGCCTCCCCACCACCTGTGTCTTCCTTTCCTATCCTGAATAAGGAGAATACACATTCCTCTTTGGTTTTGAAAAGACGTAGTGTCTGTCGGAGTATAGTCCTCAGTAATTTCGATGGATTTGAGAACGAGAACAGTCTCGTAGGGTTCTCAGTCCGGTGCACCCCACGATATTTCTTTGGTTCCCCCACCGAAGTACTACATCGTTGGAAGATTCGTTTTGCAACGGGTCTTAAGGGAGGGGACTCAGAAAGACTTACTGATTCCCTGATATTCTAAGAAGACACTCTAGACCCCCACCTTGGACGGTATCGAATAGAAGGAACCACCCACCGTCACCGACCGGAACGTTGACGAGGTAAAGGGGACGTAGGAGAAAAAAAAGAGAGAGAATTATAAATAAATAAACTGACAGGGTCCAGAATCAACACCTGTGTCCTGGAAGTTAGAAGTAACGTCGTACACCCTAAAAAAAAAAAAAAAATCAACACCGAACGTTCGAGAATCAACGTCGTTTATCCTAAGTTTGGGACCCTAACTTGGGTCCGGGAGGGTCCTTCACTCCTCAGAATCGGTGATCTGGTAGGGGGATGGTCTAGAAGGAATTGAAGTGACTGAGGACCCGGTCCATACTCAAATCGTACCGTTATTTCCCAGAAGGTGACTTGTGGGTGTGAAGGTTCCAGTCTCCGTCCTTTGTATTTCTCTTGACTTCACTTAAAGTTGAGGTCGAACCTATACACTGAAGGTCGAACAAAGACGCTAGGGGGGGAAATGTAGGTAGAAGGGAAGGACTGTCTCTGACGAATTGGTCGAGGGTGTCACCGTATTGACAGTTGGGACATTGTTTAATATATACGTGAAAAGGACTATCAAGACAAAAAGAGAAACTTGGAACTGTCTATTTCCTTAAAAATCAACATGAATATTTTATATATCACTGTACCGACTCAAGAATCACAAGGAAGAATAGCATACATCCTTTATATTCAGTGGACTAGACTGTCCGTTACACAATTGACAAGACAGAAGGACTGTACACTATGGACCCTAAAGAAAAAAAAAAAAATTTCGTCAGGTCATATATGAAAGGAATTTACTATATAAGACCACAACACTAATTTTATATAAACATATGTAATTTTTCCAGATACTCCGAAGGAACCACCAGGTCACCAATGCTTAGGCGAAAGGTTCCGTACGAACAAGGGACCAACCCTTTGATTCTAGGGTGTAAGGGGTCACGTGGATTCGTCGATCTCTTCGGGAACACGGTGTTGCTTCTTGGTCGCGTCGGTTTTTTTTTTTTTACAAGGTCTTCCTACATCGAGATTTTCACAATTGTTACCAAAGGAGGTGAGAAGGAGAGTAGACTTATAACCCTGTCGACGGATAAAGATAATAAGGTCGGGAAGTAGGAAAGAGATTCTAAAGAGGTTCGAATACCCCGGAGTGATATCGTTTAAGTGAACGTCCGTAGACCGACGTGAGGACTTTGTTCAATAGAGAGAAACGAGAATGTCCAGAGTTGACAGATTAAAGTGACCGATTTTTGTCTTAGACTCCTCTTTAGAGTAGTTTCCTTTACAATGTAAAAAAAGACTTTTTGGTAAAGTATCCTCTCCCACACACACCCCTTTACGATTATTTCTGTTATTCAAATGTAGATGGACCATTAGAAATTACACATACTGAGTGTTTATATAGATATGACTGTATATATGTGAGACACTTTTACAAAATTCCTTTGTAGACATCAAGCCTTCGGTGCTTCTCTCTCGAGAGTGTGTGTAATATGTAGAGTCACACATATCATGTCGTCCTTCTTCCTTCTGAAGGAGAGTCGGAACGTTGTCGTTCGACGTCCATGGATCGTTGTCATTCGACGGGAGTGGACATCGGTCACGATGGTGTGACTAACGGACGTCGGTTACTCTTCGGTGGTGGTGAAACTTGAGAGTAAAAGGAGGTTACTTGAAAATAAATTTTATTGGGGTTCTTAATTTCTAAAATTTTAATTTTTTTATTTTTTGATTTGATTTGATTTGATTTTATTTTATTTTATTGGGGTTGAAGAAGGTCGAGGGAGGAAAGAAGATATTTTTTGTGAGAGGAGAAAACAAGAGGTCTGAACGGAAACCAAGGGGTATCAGACTAACAGGACTTAACATTAAAGAAACGATAAAGACTGAATTGAACTAAAACGACCGATTTAACGAATGGAAAAAGAAACTTTTTTTAACTGTATGGTACCACAGTCGCCACCCTAGACTTCCATTACTTTGTGGGGGTCTAGACATACACCATGAGTGAACTCGGGGAACACGAGAAGTTAAATTATTCAATAATAGAGGAAAAACCAAATCATTTAGAGACTCTAAAGTTCAAGGGAAGTAAACCAACTCGAAAGGTTGAAATGAACCCTAGACAAAAGAATTTCTATAGAAGGAAAACCACTCGTGAGTAACCAAAGACTCGGAGACAAAACTACATACATACTACATTAGGGGATTTAAGAGAGTCCTCCCATGAGGACCCCGGGGACCGGATAAAATACAATTTTGTTTTGTTTTGTTTGTTTGTGTTTTGGATGCCAGAGAGGAAGACGTGTTAGAATTGAATTATCTAGTTTCTATTAAATCTTGAGGTCCCCGGTAATTCTCTTTAAAGACTGGAGGGGTTTGTCCAAAAAGAGTCTTGGTTTAATTTTCTGACGTCGAGATTTTAATTTCTCTCACCCTGAAGGAATCACCAGGTCACGAATTCTGACACGGAAGTTACATCCCTCGTACCCAAGTTAGGGACCCATCCCTTAAAGACGTTCGACTCACGACACCGAATTTTTTGATTAACTAATTTAATTTTAATTTGTCTAACTACCCTATTGATAAAATTAACCATGGACCTCTGAAGGTTTACATAGGTTCTAAGATTTTAAAGGAGAAATGTTTTATGGTAAAGATTTAATTGGTTCCGTTTTTTTTTTTTCTGGTATTTTTCGAAGACCCTGAAGAAAAGGGAGAAGGGGTGAGACAGAGACGTCGGTCGAAGGAGAAAGAGAAGACGTGACGGGGGTAGAGGAGATAAGGGAGCTGAAGGACTAAGAATGGAAAAGTGACTTAAAAGGAAAAAGAGACTTGGAGAGGTAAAGACGAGGAGAGGACTTAAATAATTTTGGACAGGGGGATTGCAAACACTGTAACATGTCCTCTGTCCCTAGTTCTGGTAGGGGTTCTTTTTCTTTACGTTTTTTCGTTTTACCGACAGACTCCTCCTGAATGTTTATCGACTCTTTTCTTCTCTTCGTTTTTCGTTTCCTCTTTTCCTTTCTATATGGGTAAACTTACGTCTCAAGGTTTCTTATCGTTCCTCTCTATATTTTCCGAAGGAGTCACTAGTCACATTTCTTTATCTCTTTTTGTTATCTTACCCTTTCTGATCTCTGGAGAAGTTCTTTTAATCTCTATGGTTCCCTTGTAAAGTACCTTTCTACCCGTGTTATATCCTGTCTTTACCATACCTGGATTGTCTTCGTCTTCTATAATTCTTCTCCACCGTTCTTATGTGTCTTCTTGACATGTTTTTTTCTAGAAGTACTAGGTTTATTAGTACTAACATACTAGAGAGTGGATCTCGGTCTGTAGGACTTTACGCTTCAATTGACCCGGAATCCTTCGTAGTGATACTTGTTTCGATCACCTCCACTACCTTAAGGTCAACTCGATAAAGTTTAGGATTTTCTACTATGACACTTTCACGACGTGAGTTATACGTTTGTTTAAACCTTTTGAGTCGTCACCGGTGTCCTGTCCTTTTCCAGTCAAAAGTAAGGTTAGGGTTTCTTTCCGTTACGGTTTCTTACGAGTTTGATGGCGTGTCAAGGTGAGTAGAGTGTACGATCATTCCATTACGAGTTTTAAGAGGTTCGGTTCGAAGTTGTTATACACTTGATGCTTGAAGGTCTACAAGTTTGACCAAAATCTTTTCCGTCTCCTTGGTCTCTAGTTTAACGGTTGTAGACGACCTAGTACGTTTTTCGTTCTCTCAAGGTCTTTTTGTAGATAAAGACGAAATAATTGATACGGTTTTGGAAACTGTCACACCTAGTGTTATTTGACACCTTTTAAGAAGTTCTCTACCCTTATGGTCTGGTGGACTGGACAGAGAACTCTTTAGACAGACGTCCAGTCCTTCGTTGTCAATCTTGACCTGTACCTTGTTGTCTGACCAAGGTTCATCCTTTTCCTCAAGTAGTCCCGACATATAACAGTGGGACGAATAAAATATACGTCTCATGTAGTGCTCTTTACGACCCAACCTACTTCGTGTTCGACCTTAGTTCTAACGGTCCTCTTTATAGTTATTGGAGTATATATGTCTACTGTGGTGGGAATACCGTCTTTCTCTTCTTCTTGATTTCTCTGAAAACTACTTTTACTTTTACGTCTCACTTTTTCAACCGAATTTCGAGTTGTAAGTCTTTTGCTTCTAGTACCGTAGACCAGGGTAGTGAAGTACCCTTTATCTACCTCTTTGTCACCGTCTGAAATAAAACCCCCCGAGGTTTTAGAGACGTCTACCACTGACGTCGGTACTTTAATTTTCTACGAATGACGAACCTTCTTTTCAATACTGGTTGGATCTGTCGTATATTTTTCGTCTCTATAATGAAACAGTTGTTTCCAGGTAAATCAGTTCCGATACCAAAAAGGTCATCAGTACATACCTTCACTCTCAACCTAATATTTCTTTCGACTCAAGACTTCTTAACTACCAAAACTTGACACCACAACCTCTTCTGAGAACTCTCAGGGGACCTGTCGTTCCTCTAGGTTGGTCAGGTAGGATTTCCTCTAGTCAGGACCCACAAGTAACCTTCCTGACTACAACTTCGACTTTGAGGTTATGAACCCGATGGACTACACTTCTTGACTGAGTAAACTTTTCTGGGACTACGACCCTTTCTAACTTCCGCCCTCCTTTTCCCCTACTGTCTCCTACTCTACCAACCTACAGTAGTAACTGAGTTACCTGTACTCAAACCCATTTGAGGTCCTCAACCACTACCGTCTCTCCGGATCGTACTACGTCAGGTACCCCAGTGTTTCTAAACCTGTACTGACTCGTTGACTTGACTTAGAACAATTAAATTCTACACACAACACCTTCACCCAGACCATTTTCGTATATTCCGGAACTATTCTGATCGTTTACCTGGTAAGAGGCAGGGCGAAGACTACAGATATAGTCTTCGAAAGAGTCAGGCAAAAGTGGCATTATTTTAAAGACGGTGTGTTTTCGAGACTCAATAGTTCAGACCACAGACCAGGATTTAGTGGAAGAAGTCTCTAGTGCTTAGGTTTTACCAAGTGACATTCGATAGTTATGTTCAGAAACCTTAATGTAGGACCCCTGCTTCTTTGGAAACGACAGAGTAATATGTGAGTTCTCATTACCTTAGTGGTTCATTGAATAAACCGTTTGGATTCCCAAAGATTTCAGTCAACTAACCTTATGCTAAGTACGGACACAGGTCTTTGGACTAATCGAGAACGTTCGTTTCTGTCGAGGTTTAACAGAAATGAACAAAAGAAAAAAAAGGCGTACCGTACTCTGAACGTCTTAGAAAGAAGGGACAGTCCCTAACTTGGACCCGGGAACTTTAATTTCGTGACTCAGAATTGTGACCTGGTGGTCCCTTAAGGGGGTTTAACAGGAATTCCTTTTAAAACCAGAAGGAAACTAGATACATGTAATTGTCCGTCTAGAGAGAAGATCAATTTTCTTATATTACCTTTTAATACAGGTAGAGTGGGTATGGGAGCTACTACGTTGAATTTACTTCTGGTGATTTTAAGAATTAAAAGTTGAGGTTTTTTCCTTCGGAAATTTGTTTGGAAGGATCAGAGGTAGTTTTAAAGATTTTCGATCTTGTAACCTTCTTTTTAAAGATATTCGCATTCATGAGGTTCGTGGAAATCAGGAGATTGATCGGAATGATTACAGGAGGATTACAGGAGACTCCTTGATGTCTCTTGAAGGGGTTAGGAAAGAGAATTAGTTGAACTTCTTTGATGAGTAATCTGACCTTTGTTTAGACAAAAACAGGAAAAACATTCTCGATGTGAGAACCACGAGTCGGGGTGATGGTAATTTTTCGAGAACGGAGTCTGATGATTTTATTAAGTTCACCACCACTAGAGATCATTTGGAGTTGTCCAATAACGATTTGGACAAGGGAAAACGAATCCGAGAGATTCTCTGTGAATGGGAAAAGAGGAATGAAGGAGGTGAAGTTAAATAAATAACTCGGTTTTATGTAATCTTTTCATTGGTGACCTTAAAGAAAGAGGGTTTTCCCCCTTTATTAAGACCTTGGACTGTCGTCGTTGGTTTTATTGGTTAATCCATTTAGTTTACCGGGAAGTCGTAGAAGATTAAAGGGGTAGAGATTACCGTGTTCTCGATTAAGACTCTTGTGACTAGTAAACAGGGACAACCTAATCGATGGTGAGAAGGGACACCGAGTCTACCATTTCTTAGACGGACCTTACGTCCTCTGGGCCCCAGTCAGGGACCCAGCCCTTCTGGGGGGCCCCTTCCCTTACCGTTGGGTGAGGTCATTAGAACGGACCTCTCAGGGTACCCGTCTCTTCGGACTGTCCGATATTACTCGCTTACTGTAAAAGTGAAAGAGGAATACCCGTTTTAGGAGTTGACTATAGGCTTCATGGGTACACGTGGGGGATAATTCTAGGTTCATACTGGGAGTTTTGAAGAGAATCCTAATTAGTTATGGGATGTTTATTTCTCCGGGAAGTTCCGTAATTCGGTTATTGTTTCCGAGTCCCGGAGTAATAGGGGACGTGGTCAATCACGTTGTGAGGATAAAATGGACACTTCTTTGGTTTACCAACACCTACCTCAGAACAGGTCCTGGAAGTTCGGTATTTGTTATAACAGTGGGACAATAGGGTCGGGGATGTGAAGTAATCGGAGGTAGGATTGACTTTCGTTCAAAAAACTACACTTAATTAAATACATCACACACAAAATCTTCAAGGGTCTTCTACTTCGTTCTGTTATATCATAGAAGAACAAAAATGGCCCCTTCCAGTCGTTATAAGGAAATATCATTATGGGGTCACTTTCGGGAAGAAAACAACGAGTCAACGAGTCAGTACAGACTGGGGTGCCTAACGTCGAACGGTCCGATGAGACAGGAGATGATAGAGAGTCTAAGTACAGGTAATTCAACCACTACGATAGATTGATAGAGTAGGAGACGGTGGGTGAAGAAAACAAAAGTCAGAAAGGGTCGTAGTCCCAGAAAGGGTCACACAGTCGAGAAGTATAGTCCACCGGTTTCAAAACCTCAAAATCGAAGTCGTAGTCAGGAAGGTTACTCATAAGTCCCAAGTGAAGGAAATCCTAACCAACCAAACCAGAGAAACGTCAGGTTCTCTGAGAGTTTTTAGAAGAGGTCGTAGTGTTAAGTTTCACAGCTAAGAAGTCGCGAGTCGACAAAAATACCTGGTCGAGAGTGTAGACATATACTGATGATCTTTTTGGTATCGAAACTGATATGTCTGGAAACAGTCGTTTCACTACATAAAATTATGCGACACCGAGTCTCCAATTTCGCAGACGGAGGTTACGCCCTATGGACTCAAGCTAGGGACCCAGCCCTTCTAGGGGGCCTCTTCCTTTACCATTGGGTGAGGTCATAAGAACGGACCTCTTAGGGTACCTGCCTCTTCGGACCATCCGATGTCGGGTACCCCAGCGTTTCTCAGTCTGTGTTGACTCACTGAAGTAATGTGATATGATACGATATCTAAACAGTATCGACAAGAAGGTTCCTCGTTCGTAGAAAATTAACTTACTGACGTCAGTGGAGGCGGGAAGAATAAAGAGTGTTTGACATAAATACCGGAGAGCAGAACACCGTGAGATCGAGGGACTGGTCCCTAACTTGGGTATGGGCGACGTCACCTTCGCGTCCCAAGATTAATGACCCTTTGATCCTTTAAGGGGAGTATTTGAAACTTCCGACTAGATCTTCTGTAGGTCAAGAGACCTTCGAGGTGGAACTTTTTCAATAAATAAACTGACGTGACTCAGAATCGACACCGTACACCCTAAATCAAGGAGCTAGTTCCTAGTTTGGGTCCGCGGGATGTCCCCTCACGTCAGAATCGGTCACCTGGTGGTCCCTTTAGGGACCTCCGAGGTAAAGTTATCTGACACACCTACTGAAGAGACGAGGCGAAGGATTCGGAGGAGTGTTCTTCTCTCAGAGGTAAATGAGTTTGAGGATCGGTTTTTCCTCGTATTTCAGAGATTCCTTTTTATCGTCAAACAAGTTTGAGTTCAAACAAGTCGTGTAGACTAGAGTCTTGTTCCTGACGTGGGTCTAGTCTGTCTGAAGTGCCGTAGAACTTGAAGGGTTTCGGGGTTTGGTTTTCGTTCGACGTTCAAAAGAACCTAACCGTCCGATAAAAGAGTTAGTCTAGGGAATTTGAAGGGGTTACCGCGTTGGGAATATAAGAACAATTTTTGATTATTTAGAGAGTAGTGGAACCTTATAAGTCCACTGTACTGAAAATGTTAGAATTTCCTTTCAAAATATTGGTGAGGACGGGAACTTTTGGGGTTAATAGTTAAGGAAAAGAAAAACACGTACTTTTTCTTCCCTTACGGGAACCCCATGAGTGGGTTTTCATTCGCCTAGGGCTGACTGGGTATCGCAAAATGTCAGTTGTTGCTCTTGGACCTTGGACCCTATGCAGAATTGGGGGTGGAGTCTCGACATGGACTTTGACGGGAAGAACATTCTTAGTGACTTCTTAGCAGTACCCTAGAAGAAATTGGTAAAACACGGTGTACGACTACTTCGAGAATTGGGAATAGTATGAGTTGTAGAACGTCATTCGGTGGAGTGGAAGATACTTTAAGAGGACAATTACTTGACGGGGTATTTAGTGAGAACGGGTCACATCATTGAAATCGGGACGATGAGAAGAGAGTGTCTACTTGACACGGGGAGTACGTGGCGGGGGGTGTGACGGTACTGACGAATATCCTTTACGGGAATCTATATGACTGGAAAATACCAAGTGACTACCAAAAAGAAACTTTCTACTTGTACCGTTGATAACGCGACCTGTACGTTACAGGTAAGAAGGTTCTTTGACTTCACCGTGAAAACGGAACCCGACGAAACCGGGTTATTCGGTTTATATACATGAGTGCACCCGGATATCTGATCAACTCCCGCTTTACCTGTTGTAAATGTGACTGTCATCGAAACGAAACAGATACCGTACCGAGTGTTAAAACCTTACACTACCTTTGTTGTACCGAAGGAATGAAGGTCCTCTCTAGTTTAAATTTTTTTGTCGGAAAAACAAGTTCTCAATAATTTACGGTATAAGAATGGACGACGACGACGACGACGACGATTCAGCGAAGTCAGCACAGGCTAAGACACGTTGGGGTATCTGTCGTCGGATGGTCCGAGGAGGTAGGGACCCTAAGAGGACCGTTCTTGTGACCTCACTCAACGGTAAAGGAAGAGGTTACGTACTTTCACTTTTCACTTTCACTTCAGTGGGTCAGTACAGACTGAGAAGCTCTGGGGTACCTGACGTCGGGTGGTCCGAGGAGGCAGGTACCCTAAAAGGTCCGTTCTCATGATCTCACCCCACGGTAACGGAAGAGACAGAATGAACGATGAACCGGATAATAATTTCAAGACCCCACACGATTCGAACTGAGAAATCTTCGATTTTCTTCAATGGAACAACTATAAAGTTGTTTTTTTTCGATGGGAAGACCCTGAAGGGACCGTGAGTCCACCAATTCTGAAACGTGAGGGTTACGTCCCTCGTTTCCAAACTAGGGACAATCACCCTGATTTTAGGGTGTACGGTGTGTCGTGTCCGGGCAAGGGGGGAAGGGGGAGGGGGGTGTTTGTTTTACGACGGGAGTTTCCTAGTACCAGATCTCCTTGAACCTATGAAGACTAACAACCTAGACAGTAATCTTTTGGATTAGACAGATACTGTCGGTACTGGGAAATCGGTAGAGGCAACACTGTCGATCAACATCGACGTGGGGAAACCTATAAATAGTAGCTCAGTTTGAAGACGTTGGTCGAAAAGGACATGGAACGAAACTGGAGAGGACACAACATTGAGAGTTAGGTCGATTAGTATGGATAAGACGGATATATAATTATCAAGAATCGTCGTCCAATCCAGACGAACAGTACCGTTTTGTTGAGGAAGACATACCGGAAACTCTTACTTCAGGTATATTATCCTACCAAAGAGGGATTAACGAGTGGTCTGTGGTGATTGGGAACCGACCTTTCCCGGTTATCTTATTAGGGTTAATTACCGTAATTATTATTAGTTTGGGTCATCCTTAGAATACACATGATGGACAAGAATATAGACATTACTTACCCGGAGAACTACTCAAATACTTACAAACATGTCGACCACCTAACTTCCGGTCACGAATGATCCTAAAGATTGACAGACGTACCTACAAGCTTTATTTAGACTTAAGAGGGTAACCAGGACAGTAAACAGAAGAGGTAATTTGGTGTAACGGTGGGATTTACCCTTAAGGGTTCTCCATTATGTGTACTGATCTAAACGAAACGAAGGTAACCTTCCCGTGAATAAGTACCGTTTGAACGGTTAAGATGGTGATTCCGCTATCGTCGGGTTCTTGTTGATGATCTGAGTAACCGGTTTCATTAAAACCTATTAACTCATCGAGAACTAATGGATCGTAAACACGCTTACGTTTATGGTGGATGACACGTAACTATTTAAGGAGATCTCTTCATCTCTGAGGTTACCATATGGAATCTATATAAAACCCAAACCAAGAGTCGTTGGTGTTATTTTATTTATAATGTCATTTTGTTCAATGTCTTTAAAACTAAAGGGTCACGTACATTTTCAATACAAATATGGTACGACATCATATAATCGACATGTGACAGACTTTTTGGTTACATGTATGGAACTGACTTTTTGTAAAATAACATTTTCTTACGGTTGGTAGTAGACTCGGAAATCGTTCAGTATTAGGAAAACGACCACCTCTCAAACTTTATAACACTCTTTATGGTCTTACCGTGCATCTCTGTGTTTCCCTCCTTTACAACAATCTTTTTACCACGGTTGTCTGAACGAGTTAAGTCTCAACGGTATTTGGAAGTAAAACATTTTCACTTTTGTTTTTCATGGGGGGGGTTTTCAGTTATAGATGTTTCGCATTACTTCACTTCACGTTATTTTACTCCATACGGATATGTAATTTAATCCTTTGTTCGTATAACCGATGTTGTTTAAAGTGACTGCTCGGTATCAGGAAACTAGACGAAAGCCGAATTTGAAAGTTGAAAATCACCAGAAAGTAACTCTATCATTGTAAATTATTAAACATGTTATAAGATTTTTAATAAAAATAGACAAAGATTCATTGACAACATTCTAAAATGAATTAAATGGTCAATGACCAGATAGTCTTTTAATATAAGAAGACGGACCTTCAGAAGTAAATTTTTTCCTCTAAAAAAAAGTACAAATATTATGTTATAGTTTTGTTTTAGGAATAAAATTTTTTAAAGATTTAAAATAATACCTTTAAAAGTTTTTATGTCTTTTTCTTTCTTTCTTATTAGATTGATTTTTTTTTTTCTTGACTAGTTGTTTCTACTTTCACGTCGTGTATTCACTTTTACGATNTTTAAAAGTTTTTATGTCTTTTTCTTTCTTTCTTATTAGATTGATTTTTTTTTTTTTCTTGACTAGTTGTTTCTACTTTCACGTCGTGTATTCACTTTTACGATCCTCCCTTTGACCTTAACTCATATTTACCTCAAATATCTTCTTGAACGACTTACCCTCTTACAACTATGACAACGACAAGTCCTCTGATCTAGACGTCCGTCTTCATCGTTTTTTTAAGTGTACTTCCCTAAGAACCTCTATAAAGTACTGTAATTTTCACCTTTCCTATGTGTAGTAACATTTAGTTTACATGAACTTATTTTATTAAAAATATTACACCTTTACCTGAAGGCAGTACCAGGTCACCAATCCTAAGACTCGAACGTGACGTCCCTCGTACTAAACTAGGGACCAGTCCGTTGATTCTGAGGTGTCGACGAGTCGGTTTTTTTTTTTTTTTTATATATATATATATATATATATACGACTTACAAAGATTATGCAATACCTTATGTTTTATTTATAATCAAAAACATAATTGAAGGGTTATGTGAGATAAAAACTCTTAATCGAGTGGAAAATTAACTCTCACACTCTTCCTTTCTCATTTGTACAATGGAATCATCGTCCTTACGACGAGATTCCTTTGATAGTTTCAACCGAAAATAGAGTCAAGTCAAGTCAAGTCAAGCCAGAGTCAGCACAGACTGAGAAGCACTGGGGTACTTACCGTCGCGCGGTCCGGAGGGACAGGTAGGGGTTGAGGGTCTCAAATGGGTTTGAGTACAGGTAACTCAGTCACTACGGTAGGTTGGTAGAGTAGGAGACAGTAGGGGAAGAGGAGGACGGGAGTTAGAAAGGGTCGTAGTCCCAGAAAAGTTTACTCAGTCAAGCAGTGCAGTCCATCGGGTTCATAACGTCAAAGTCGAAGTTGTAGTCAGGAAGGTTACTTGTGGGTCCTGACTAGAGGAAATCCTACCTGATCAACCTAGAGGAACGACAGGTCCCCTGAGAGTTCTCAGAAGAGGTTGTGGTGTAAAGTTTTGTTAGTAAAGAAGTCGCGAGTCGAAAGAAATATCAGGTTGAGAGTGTAGGTACGTACTGATGACCCTTTTGGTATCGGAACTGATCTACCTGGAAACAACTGTTTCATTATAGAGACGAAAAATTATACGACAGATCCAACCAGTATTGAAAGGAAGGTTCGTCATTCGTAGAAAATTAAAGTACCGACATTAGTGGTAGACGTCACTAAAACCTCGGGGGGTTTTATTTCAGTCGGTGACAAAGGTGACAAAGGGGTAGATAAAGGGTACTTCACTACCCTGGTCTACGGTACTAGAATCAAAAGACTTACAACTCAAAATTCGGTTGATAAAGTGAGAGGAGAAAGTGAAAGTAGTTCTCCAAGAAATCAAGAAGTGAAAGACGGTATTACCACCACGGTAGACGTATAGACTCCAATGACTATGAAGAGGACCGTTAGAACTAAGGTCTAACACGAAGTAGGTCGGGTCGTAAAGAGTACTACATGAGACATATATTCAATTTATTCGTCCCACTGTTATATGTCAGAACTGCATGAGGAAAAGGATAAACCTTGGTCAGACCGAAAATAGAGTAAACTACGTTTATATACATGTGTGTTCAGTATTCGGTGTTAACCATAAATTCCTGTTTTTATATCGAAGAATCTTACGTTCTCGATCACTCGTAAACTTTTGATGAACATGAGACTTTAATTTTATTTTTTATTTTGGAATTATTATTCCGACTCAGACGACCATAGACGAGTTCTTCCCGGGACACAATTGAGATCTCCTCCAAAGGACAGATCCCCAACATATGACGTCTCCGCTAATCTTCTGTCCAGTGTTGACCTTTTCGGTTTCCCTGCAAAAGTACTTGAAATTGAATAGAATCCCGAGAACAAGATTCTTTAGAAGTCAAAAGTAGATTTTTACAATCAGACAAAAAAGAGTTATCTCTGGAAAAAAGAACCAACTGGAAAGGAAGAAAACTAAAATTGATGTAGTGAAATACTGAGGTAGTGAAAAAGACCTTTACGACCTTCTCTTAGTGGTGTTAATAGTAACTGGTACGACGTATCCGTTTCGGTTACCGGTCTCGGTCCTTCACCTCGAGTCTCTCCGCATGTCGCATGTGTTGTCACTCGGTCTCGAGGGGACAAGGGACAACGGTGTAGTTGTAGTCCACCCAGGAAGTGGACCGTCCACGTACAGGGTAATAGTAATTAGACGTCGAAGGTTTCCTACCTCTGTAGTGTGATTAGTCCCGAGGGTAGGGTATGGTAGGTCAGGAACTTTGAGAGTGAGTACACAAACTTCCCTAGGTGTACCATCACCTTTTATTTATCTAGGGAGGTAGAGTCCCTGTTTTTAAGGTCCAGTGACAATGTCGTATTGGGTATCCCTGCTTCAATCTCTTTCATATGTCTACTATTTCTCTTAATTTAACAAACACGAACGGAAATCTCTCGTATGGTGTTTCCAGTCTCTAAAAATAAGAATTCTTATTTCCAAATTTTTTAATCTCTATTTTTAAGAACCTTTAAGGAACCGTCAGGTCACCAATCCTGAGACTTGAAAGTGACGACTCCCGGACACAAGTTAGGGAGTAACCCCTTGATTCTAGGGTGGTCGGAGTACCGTTCTGGTTCTATTTTTCTTATTTTTAAGAGTTTTCTGATACTCTTGACTTTGAAACTTATTTATCGTAGTATTATTTTATCGTTCTAATGATTTTTTTGTTATGTTGAGGTTAGTTAGGAACAGATTTTATATAATAGTTCGTGGACACTCGTTGGGATTTAACATGGTTTTTGACATTCATTTTCGGTTAGTGTGAATTAGGGTTCCCCCTCTCAATTCTCGTTTGGAACTACGACGGGCAGGGAGAAAATGGGACTCTAAAACTTATAAACACGAAAAGTGTTTACTCTGTTGAAGCATTTTCGACGAAAATTTAAAATCTACGACCGAATCTCATTCAGGTCACACTTTATTAGGTAACACCCTATTTTCAAGTCCCCCACTGTTTACCTCAATCTTCAGAGACCACTGAAGGAAGACTCTCTATGGTGTAGGTGTCTCAATGTCACTTACTGCTCATGGGGTCTTTCGACGTAAAGGAAGACATATGTTCCAGTGGAAGGAGTTCCTTTGTCCTCGAAAAAAAGACTCCATCAATCATGAAGGGACCACCGAGTTTACCATTTCTTAGACGGACGTTACACCCTCTGAGTCTAAACTAGGGACCCAACCCTTCTACGACCTCTTCCTTTACCGTTGGGTGAGGTCATAAGAACGGACCTCTTAGGGTACCTGTCTCCTTGGACCTCCCGATGTCAGGCACCCCCAAGGTCTCAGTCTGTGCTGATTCGTAAATTGTGATTAGTGAAATTAATCAGACTCATGGTATGGATCCCAGAAGGGACTATAGAGCTAACCATTTCTTAGACGGACGTTACTCCCTCTGGGTCCAAGTTAGGGACCCAACCCTTCTACGGGACCTCTTCCCTTTCCGATGGGTGAGGTCATAAGACCGGACCTCTTAAGGTACCTGTATATCAGGCACCCCAGCCTCTCTCAGCCTGTGTTGACGCGTTGAAAGTGAAAGTGGTGGGAATTTCGAAGGGACCACCGAGTCTACCGTTTCTTAGACGGACGGAACGTCCTCTGGACCCAAACTAGGGACCCAATCCTTCTAGAGGACCTCCGCCCCTACCGGTAGGTGGGGTCATAAGAACGGACCCTTTAGGGTACCTGTCTCCTCGGACCTCCCGATACCAGGTATCGCAGTGTTTCTCGTCCAGTGTTGACTTTGTTGAATCGTGGGAACGTGTCGTGTGTGTGGTGTGGATTCTGAATTTATTGTCAAGATTAGGAGGTCAGGTAGGATTTCCTCTAGTCAGGACCCACAAGTAACCTTCCTGACTACAACTTCGACTTTGAGGTTATGAAACAGGTGGACTACGCTTCTTGACTGAGTAAACTTTTCTGAGACTACGACCCTTTCTAACTCCCGTCCTCCTCTTCCCCTACTGTCTCCTACTCTACCAACCTACCGTAGCGGCTGAGTGACCTGTACCCAAACCCACCTGAGGCCCTTAACCACTACCTGTCCCTCCGGACCGCACGACACCCTGTGCTGGCTCGTTGACTTGACTTGACTTGACTTAGGAGGTCCGACTCACTTCTTTCCGTCACTGAATCTCGTCTCTGACTCGACGGTTCGTCGCGAAAGTCTCACCGGAGACTTCTATCCTTAAAGATCAGGAGAAATAGGAAACAGAGTTCGACGAGACACACTATTCCCCCGGTAAATCGGTGTGTCCGAACAACTCGTGAACTTTACACCACTTATACTGACTCTTGGAATTGAAAAATAAAACACTTCATGTGTTGTATTTCAAATAGTAGAATTGGTAAAGATTCAAGTCTTCACAATTCATGTAAGTCAAAACACGTTGGTTAGAAGTGTCCAGTAAAAATAGAACTTTTGAACTTTGAGAGATACATAATTGTTGAGGGCTAAAAGACGGAGGAGGATCAGAGACCTTTGTAGTGGTAACATTAAAGACCGAGACACTTAGATGAAAACTATAAATTACATTCACCTTAGTATGTTATAAACAGAAAAACACTGACCGAATAAAGTGTGACGAATTACAGTTGCCGTGAGGTGAGGTCATGAGAAAACGGACCTTTTAGGGTACCTGTCTTCTCGGACCTTCCGACGTCAGACACCCCAGCGACTCCCAGCCTGTACTGACTTGCTGAAGTGAAAGTGAAAAGTGAAAGTACGTAACCTCTTCCTTTACCGTTAGGTGAGGTCACAAGAACGGACCTCTTAGGGTCCGTGCCCCCTCGGACTACCCGACGACAGATACCCCAGCGTGTCTCAACCTGTGCTGACTTCGCTGAATCGTCGTCGTCGTCGTCGTCATAGGAGTTCCAAGTAGGTAGAAAATCGTACAGAGTCTTAAAGGAAGGAAAAATTTTTCCGACTCATTATAAGGGAACAGACATATATGGTGTAAAACAATTAAGTAAATAGACGGTTAATTACGAACCCAACGAAAGTTGAAAACTAATGACTTTTATTACCACGATACTTGTGACCATATGTTTATAAAACTTTGGAATGGACATTACGAAAGTCTATGTATAGATCGTTTTTCTTAACGTCCTAATATACCATTAAGAAAAATTTAAAAACTCCTCAACAATATGACAAAAGGTGTCGTCTACGTGTCAAAATAATCCAACCAAATTTTCATTAACACCAAAGTTTGTCACTTAAAATTTCATATTGATCCGAGTTTGTGTAAAAATAGTTAGTTCTATCCTTAGTAATGTTAGTTATATAAAAACGGTTACTCTTTACTCAAACAAATAAGGACATCACATTTATAGGTACGAAACCCTAAGTCACTTGAGAATCTTTCGTAAAAGACGTGGGACGACCGACACCTTTGTAAAAGGGACGTTTTTCAACAACTCTGCGAACTTCTTCACCACGATCCAACCACTTGCCAGTCCACTTATATCACCTACTCCGTTTAGAAACATCAGGTTAAACAAGTTGAAAACTTGACAACCAACACACTGTCCACCAACCCGTGACAACACCTCTACTTAACCCAGAAAAGACAACTAGTCGCGACCCGTCCGTAACGTCAAAACCCACGTAGAGTAACTAAACGACTCAGATCAAAAGTGTACATTACCAAAAAAGCCCTAAGTCTTTCGACATAACCTAGTCTACCCGTCGTCTGGTGGTTTGTCACTGGTACTAGAAAAAACCACGTTCAAACCGAAGTCCTTCACGAATCCTCGAAGAAGAGTCAGGTTGGCCACTCGACGAGTAACGACCATTACCTATTTCAGGTAAAAAGTAGTGTGTGGTGTCGGACTATCTCTTTACCAAGTAACAACAACGTATTTTATTTTCTGAAGTTTTATTGTAATTTTTAAAAAAAAACCAGTCGAGTACTCCGTGCATGAATATCTCGAAAAAGCGGAAAGCTTAAACGAAGTTTATTACTTACTGGTGTCTTACCAGCTGTAACTCAAGAAGCCGTTGAAGAACACATCAACATCCTCCTAGTCGAAGCTACTAACGAGAGTTAATCAACAACAGTTAAAGGTTTCCGATCGGTGACCCGAGGAGTAGAAGTTGCGAGAACAGAAAACGTTTTGAAGAACTTGGTGGTGACGTGACTTGTAAACAATCGTCAACGACCCGGTTTACACAGCAACTACAACGCACAACAGAGGTGACGAAATGCTGGATAAAATTTGAACTCATTCTTTTAGTGAGTTTAAACGAAAAACAGATTGTATTAAAGATATCAGATTTTATTTATATTTCATTCGTATTTCATTATTCAGTAACTCGAAGGGACCACCGAGTCTATCATTTCTTAGACGGGCGTTACGACCTCTAACTCCAAACTATTGACCCAACCCTTCGAGGGGACCTCCTCCCGTACCTTTTGGTGTGAGGTCATAAGAACGGACCTCTTAGGGTACCTGTCTCCTCGGAACACCCGATATTAGGTACCACAGTGTTTCCCAGTCTGTACCCACTTCACTGAATCGTGTGTTGCAGTAATCGGTTTCTTGTATTTCACTCTTTTCGTATAATTTTACTACATGTCGTATTAGTGTAAATAAACTCTTACATAGGTTATAGTTTACCGTTTAAAGTTATTATATTTTGGGTATTAATGTAAACATGGTCGAATTCTTAACTACGAAAACTTGACACCACAACCTCTTCTGAGAACTCTCAGGGAACCTGACGTTTCTCTAGGTTGGTTAGGTAAGACTTCCTCTAGTCGGGACCCTAAAGAAACCTTCCTTACTACGATTTCGACTTTGAGGTCATGAAACCGGTGGAGTACGCTTCTCAACTGAGTAACCTTTTCTGAAGACTACGACCCTCCCTCACCCCCGTCCTCCTCTTCCCCTGCTGTCTCCTACTCTACCGACCTACCGTAGTGTCTGAGTTACCTGTACTCAGACTCACTTGAGACCCTCAACCACTACCTGTCCCTCCGGACCATATGAAGCTAAGTACCCCAGCGTTTCTCAGCCTGTGCTGACTCGCTGACTTGACTTGACTTGTGTAATAATAGTCGTTGTGTGTTCTCAAGGTTAAAGAGGTGTAGGAACGGACTTATATTAGATTTTTGAGTATTAAGTCAATACCCTTTTGGAAATTCATACAAACCTTGTTGTACCTATACACACTTAGACGAAAAAGTAGACATTTAATATACTTTAGATTTATATGTAATTGATAAGGGGTTTAAATTTAAGAACTAATTTTTTTTATACCTCTACGCGATATTCACCTTTTATGTGTAGTTGGAAGTTTCTTATTTTTTTTCTTGTATTTTACAGAGTAACTATTACAATGTATGACTGATGTATGTCCTTCGATAAAACCCACACAACTAGGTTTATTTCGATAATTTTACTTGTAATGAGTACAAAAATGAACATTTACACCGATGATCTTTTTTTAATTTAGTGTAAACATCGAGTGTACAAACATAACCTGTCGTGACGATATCGATGAGGGTGGTGTATTACTTTTGGTAGTCTAAGACCTTCTGTTCCAGGAAGAGGACCTCAGGATTAACATTCAGTTTGTTTGGGAATAGTAGAAGAACAGACGGAAACCATAAATGTACGTAGAAAAAAATGATGTCCTCCTACTAGACTTACTTTTAAAGATAGGTGACGATGACGTTGTTCGACCCGATAATATCGATCAGGGAGTCACTGACAGACCATATCCGAACCCATAGGATAAAAGAGAGAAAACAACCACAAAGTATCGGACTACGAAAGGTAATGTCACATTTAATTGAGGACCCGAACCCAGTACCGACCCCAGACACAGTTGTGGTGTGGTCCCTTCCGAGTCCTCTACGTAAGTACACAAACGTCTCAGGTTTCTTCGTAAAAGTAGAGAAACGGAAACTGGACTTTTAAGAAGGAACTGTGTTGAAGAGGAGAACATGAAAACACTAAGAATGGGAGAATGTTGAATAAAGATGAGACTTTAGTCAGTCCTTAGAATGAAAACAGATATACTACTGTTTTATTACCTGGTCTGGATCGAGTCCACACCAGTGAAACTCACTGACACCACCGATATTAGGGTGTCCTCAACCCCGTCCACATATTCCTGAGTCCTTCTTTGGGACTTTACAGTTCATCTCTTTTAGGTCTTCGAGTTTAACTCAGTCTTCTCGTCGACAACTGATCTCGAGAAGAGTAAAGACAACGAGTGTGACCCTAGTAAGACCTACGTTATTGGTAGTAGGGTCAGTTTTCGTTTTTATTCGGAAGAGGGATCTCCTATTTAACCCATATTCAAAAATTTTTTATTTTAACAAGGTTTTATTTTTAAAATTCATAAATCTTTTCAACGCCCTGAAGGGACCACCAGGTCACCAATTCTTAGACGGATGGTTATGTACCCTACAGCCAAACTAGGGACCAACCCATTGATCGTCTGACCAAGGTTTGTCCTTTTCCTCAGTGAAACGAATAAATAACAGTGGAACGAGTAAATTGAATATACGTCTCATGTAGTACTCTTTGTGACCCGACCTACTTCGTGTTCGACCTTAGTTCTAACGGCCCTCTTTATAGTCATTGGAGTCTACACGTCTAATGTGGTGGGAATACCGTCTTTCACTTCTTGTTGATTTCTCGGAGAACTACTTTCACTTTCTCTTCTTACTTTTTCAACCGAATTTCAAGTTGTAAGTCTTTTTATTCCAGTACCGTAGACCAGGGTAGTGAAGTACTGTTTATCTACCCCTTTGTCACCTTTGTCACCGACTGAAATAAAAGGACCCGAGGTTTTAGTGACGTCTACCACTGACGTCGGTACTTTAATTTTTCTATGAATGAGGAACCTTCTCTACAATACTGGTTGGATCTGTCGTATAATTTTTCGTCTCTGTAATGAAAAAGTTGTTTCCAGACACATCAGTTCCGACACCAAAAAGGTCATCAGTACATACCTACACTCTCAACCTGATATTTCTTTCGACTCGCGACTTCTTAACTACCAAAACTTGACACCACAACCTCTTCTGAGAACTCTCAGGGAACCTGTCCTTCCTCTAGGTTGGTCAAGTAGGATTTCCTTTAGTCAGGACTTATAAGAAACCTTCCTGACTACCACTTCGACTTTGACGTTATCAAACCGGTGGACTACGCTTCTCGACTGAGTAAACTTTTCTGGGACTACGACCCTTTCTAACTCCCATCCCCCTCTTCCCCTACTGTCTCCTACTCTACCGACCTACCGTAGGGACTGAGTGACTGTTACCTGTACTCAAACTCATTTGTGACCCTCAACCACTACTTGTCCCTCCGGACCGTACGACGTCAGGTACCCCGTCTTTTTTCAGCCTGTGTTGACTCGTTGACTGGACTTGACTTGACCCATTGATTCCTGAAGGGTCCACCGAGGTACCCTTCTTAGACGGACAGTTACGGTCTGTATCCTCTGTACCCAAATCAAGGACCGAGTCCTTCTAAAGGACCTTCTCCTTTACCATTGGGTGACGTCATAAGGACGACCCTATTGGGATACCTGTCTTCTCGGACCGTCCGATGTCAGGTACCCCAATGTTTTTCAATCCGTACTGAATCCCTGACTCGTGTACCCCTTGATTCTAAGGGTGTATGGTGTCTTACCGACTCGAATACATCGTGTTGGTCTCTCGGGAGAACGACCTGTATTCTGGTTTGTATCGGTTTATTTATGATTTTTTTTTTTTCGACGTTTCTATCATGTCCCACAAGGACATATGGGACGTAATACAGAGGACATAAATTACAGATATATTGGTACCGTATTAACAGTTTTGATTCTTTAAGTGTGACTATACTATGAGAATTAATTTGATGTCTGAAATTAGACTAAAATGGTAAATACAGGAAGGTGACAAAGTCTTAGCTTTGATGTTAGGGTATAACGTAAATCGTATGTTCAAAAAATATATGGTTCAAGTCAAGTCAGCCTGAGAAACACTGGGGTACTTGGCGTCGTGTGGTCCGGAGGGACAGGTAGTGGTTGAGGGCCTCAGGTGGGTTAGGGTACAGGTAACTTAGTCACTACCGTAGGTTGGTAGAATAGGAGACAGTAGGGGAAGAGGAGGACGGGAGTTAGAAAGGGTCGTAGTCTCAGAAAAGTTTACTCAGTCGAGAAGGGTAGTCCACCGGTCTCATAACCTCAAAGTCGAAGTGGTAGTCACATATAGTTCTAGAACGGAGTAAAATAATAAGTGTTACAAAAAAAAGTAAAGAGAAGTCTTATTTCCGAGATTCCAAAACATACCTATATATATTAAGTAGTCACATTAATAGATATAGGTATTTACATACCAATACATATTACCAATACATACACAGGCTGAGAAACGGTGGGGTACCTGACGTCCGATGGTTCGAAGAGCCAGGTACCCCAAAAGGTCCGTTCTTATGACCTCACCCCACGGCAAAGGAAGAGGTCCCCTAGAAGGAGTGGGTCCCTAACTGGGGTCCCGAGGCCGTAACGTCCGTCTACGAATTGGAAGACTCCTTGGTCTCTTCGGGTATATATTAAGTATTTACATTCATAGATTATAGGTATTTACATACCAATACATATTAAGTATTTACACTACGGGTGTTGATGGTTTTGTGCCAATACCAGTTTGTCACATCCGGATTGACAACATCGGTCCCTCTAAACTGTGATACCCCTTGGGAACCCATAGAATCCTTCACTTACAATTTTCCCCGAATGACCCTGAATGACTTTCCGGTCACCAATCTTGAAGTGGAAGGTTTCGTGCCCCACGGTCAACCTAGGAGGGAGCCCCTCGATTCTTAGGATGTACGAAGAATCGGTTTTTTGCTTTCGTATGTTGTCATCTCTAAAAAATTTACCAGGTGTAATTTTTTTTTTAGAATTTTTTTTATTTTTCCCGAATAACATCACAAACCCGCATACATCCACTAAACCCCCTCCCGGGTTCCTTAGTCACTAAATTAACAATAGACTTTTCGTCCTTCTTACCTCGTCCCGATCTCAACAGTGACCTTTTCGTTATCAGTGAGTACAATCGATCTCTTCCCTACAAACCAGAAAAACACAAACGTCACAGACAAATGACAAGTACGTATCAATCAGAATTTAAAGAAATGGAAGACAGAGCAGTCTATGGAGTAAACTGTAGTTTTAAGGTACTACAGCGAATACAAGTAGGCCCGTAAGTCCGGTGGATGGTTGCTACCAACAGCCCCGAGGAAATGAAAAATTGCGATTTAGACTGGTATTAATTCTACTTTTTGTTTTCCTCTAGCGAGTCGACGAAAACATTGTCTTATACTGTTGAGAACCAGGGACTGTGATGATTAAGACTGAAACATGTCCAGGCATTGTTTATTGAGCAATAGTTCCCGACCTTTCAAGTTACACAGAACAAGTCTCGTCTTTGTCGACCGGACCTACATCGTCCTTTGCTTTGCTGTGACCGGATTTGGCACAAAGAAGGTTTTCACTTCCCGAGGCCCCACTGAAGGAGATGGGGTCCTGAAAATCCTTTTTCGGGACGGGAGACTTCCTTGGTCAATTCTCCCGATCGGCTACAGTGCACTGGCACGTCTTATCGCTGGCATCTCTCGTGTGGAACGCCGACGCCGGCGAGCTGGGCGGAAGTAGCCAGAGGCTCCAAAGACCAAGGGAAGGAAAGAGCGGTCCTTTACTGAGAGTAGAGGAATATGGTGCGATCAAAAGTTAGAGCTGTAAGAAACTCGAGTGACCCTCTTGGAGGGTCAGTCATGGTGATTTCGGAGTTTGAACGGTGTTTTTCGGAGAAGAGAGCGTTCCCGAGCGGGTGCAGGGCGTCGAGGGGAGGAACGTCGCCCAGCGATCCGTCCGGGTCCGGGACGGGACGCGGACCTCCCGGTTCGGGGCCCATGCGAGGAACACGCAGTGTTACCGCGGGACCACCGGGGCGGGGGCCTGCGGGTAGAGCCTCTGGGGCGGGGGCGCGACAGGAAGGCCGAGCGAAAATCTTCATCCTAACGCGGCAGAAGGCCCTCTTCTTCCACCCCAAACTACTCTTAGGCCTTCGCCCCGCCCCCGCGCCCGAGCACCCGACAACAAGGGCCTACAAGCTCGTGTACTGGCTATCCCCCGTCCCGTGTGGCTCTTGCCGCCGCCCCCAACAAACTAAGGGCGGGTGTCGCGAAGACGCCTCTTCCGTTACCGCGGGGAGAGGTCATGAGAACGGACCTCTTAGGGTACCCGCCTCCTCGGACCATCCGACGTCAGGTACCCCAGCGATTCTCAGTCTGTGCTGACTCGCTGAAGTGCAAGTGAAAAGTGAAAGTAAATAACCTCTTCCTTTACCGTTGGGTGAGGTCACAAGAACGGACCTCTTAGGGTCCCTGCCCCCTCGGATCGCCCGACGGCAGATACCCCAGTGTGTCTCAGCTTGTGCTGGCTTCGCTGAATCGTCGTCGTCGTCGTGTCGCGAAGACTGGTGCGGGGAGGCATCGGGCGGGGTCCCTAAAGGTACCGCTACCATTTGTTCGGAAGGAACTGAATTGCTCTTGAAGTGTCAGGGGTCGCAAAGCAAGAGGAGTCCCACAAGTCCCTTGTTCCTGCCGGCTCCACACTCTACACTTCACTCCCTTGCACCTCTGAGCCTGGGAATTCGCTTCCCACCTCGCCCGCCGGACAAGCTCTGGACGTGTGAGTCTTGGCTGACCCTGGACCTTGGGGACCCCAATCTCCGACACCCAGACACTAAACCCTTTCCCCCATCAGCAACGACTCCATCGCTTCTCGTAGGAACCAAGGTTACCTCCTCAGCGGTCGGGTGCACCCCTCTGCCTCAGTTCCCCCGGTCTTCCCCAGCGCAAACCCCTCTTATGGAAAAAATCCCTTCTCTAAATCCCCTCAGCAACTGACCAGGTTTAGGATCCTGGGTTCCCAGACGCGATCGGACATCCCTAGTCCACACATCTGCACCAACTCTTTTTCGAGAACAATGAAAATATAGAATGATATAAAATATAGAATCTCGTCACGTTAAATGAATTCCGAAACGATGAGTTGAAAAGAGGATGGGTAAAGGACAAGGGACTCCTTTATAAAAGTTTGGAAACTTAAAAGAAGGGGCAATCGAAATAAGGAAAACATGGACCTAGAGACACATGAAGGAAGTAGTCGAAGCGATTTAAACTTACGAATTCAGACTTTATAAAGGACTAACTAAAAAACGGAGGACCAGTGTGAAGCGACGTCGTACACACATCCGTCGACAAACGGAAAGAAAGAAAAAGATCTGCATAGGAACTGATATAAAACGTGACCAAGGTAAAAACTGCCGAGTAGAACCTCACTTAAACTCAAGTCGTCTAACACCCTCACCCAGGTTCCGAGAGTATGAAAATAATGGTTCTAAACGCACATCAAATAAAAAAGGGGTGAAATTTTTATACTGTACATTCCCTAGAAAACATTTTGTATAGAGTTTCCACATTTCTTATGATAAGTTAGGTTTAGAATTCTTTATCTTGAGTCGGACCAAGAGAAAGAGTAGTCTAGACTCGTGACCAGAACCCTCAAGTCAAGTCACCGAGTCAGCACAGGTTGAGACGCTGGGGGACTTAGCGTCGTGCGGTCCGGAGGGACAGGTAGTGGTTGAGAGCCTCAAGTGAGTCTGAGCGCAGGTAGCTCAGTCACTACGGTAGGTCGGTAGAGTAGGAGCCAGCAGGGGAAGAGAAGTATTTCCAGTATTTCATCATCATTACTTTGAGAGGAGTGTCACGAACCTCAGACGATATACCGGACACCCGAAGAAAGTTTGTTCCAATTTAAGAAAATCTTGAACAAAGGAGGAGGGAACATTTTACCGTATTAGAGTCCGAATTTTCACTTTAACGGGTCAATACAGGATGAGACACTAGGGTTCCCGACATCGAATGGTCCGAGGAGGCAGGTCCCCTAAAAGGTCCGTTCTCATGACCTCACCCAACGGTAAAAGACGTTTTTCCGTAGACGTCAGTCCGTCTGTGAAATGACAGACCCGGTGGTCCCTTCGGGTTGTTATCCACTTCGAAACAACAAGTCGACGAGTCAGCACACCAAGAGAAACGCTAGGGTGCCTGACGTCGTAAGGTCCAAAGGGACAGGTAGCGGTAGAGGGTAGAGTAAAGGTAACTCAACTACTACGGTAGGTTAGTAGAGTAGAAGGCGGGGGATGAGGAGGACGGAAGATGGAAAGTGTCATAGTCCTAGAAAAGTTTACTCAGTCGAGAAGGGTAATCCACCGGTTTCATGACCTCGAAGTCAAAGTCGTAGTCAGGATTACTTATAAATCCTAACTAAAGGAAATCCTAACTGACCAAACTAGAGAAACGTCAGGTTCCCTGAGAGTTCTCAGAAGAGGTTGTGGTGTCAGGTTTTCGTGGTTAAGAAACCGCGAATCGGAAGAAATATCAGGTTGAGAGTGTAGGTTTGCACTGATGACCTTTTTGGTATCGAAACTAATATATCTGGAAACAACGGTTTCATTATGGAGACGAAGAATTATACGAAAGATCTAAACGCTATCGAAAATAAGACTCCTCGTTCGTAGAATTAAAACACCGATGTCAATGGTAGACGTCACTAAAAAAATCGGGTTCTTTTATTTCAGAGAGGGACAAAGGTAACAATGGGGTAGATAAACGGTACTTCACTATCCTGGTCTACGGTAATAGAATCAAAAGACTTACAACTCAAAATTCGGTCGAAAAGGTGAGGGGAGAAAGTGAAAGTAGTTTTCTGAGAAATCAAGGAGAATCGAAAGACGGTATTCCCACCACAGTAGACGTATTAACTCCAATAACGATAAAGAGGGGTATTAGATCTAAGGTCGAACAACTATGTCACTAACGACTGATTATAAAGACATAAACCCTCTCTAAAGAGTATTCGAGAGAACGGAGAACTAACTCTCACTAGGAAATAAGATTCTATACAATGGTCATTTTAACATAAACAGACAATAACACCTAGATGTCTCCTAGAAGATATCCTTCTCCTCTTGATTCTCTATTATCTAAGAAAATCCACTTTTGGAACTGGAAACTACAAAACAAAACAAACGATTACAATGGACCGTACAGTTATTGGTCATTTTCTACAGACCTACATTTTTTCTTGCTCTTGAGGTGTAAATAGAATTCTGTGAGACACACTAGGGTCAGAAGGGTCGAGGGGGTAGTCATAGAACTTAAAATACAAACAGTTAACGAACGAAAAGAAATATTAAACTGATTTTAACATAGGGTATCTTTTTACATAAATTATCAAAACGTACAGAAACCTAAGACATAGACAACAAAAGTATGAGGTAAAAGAAGGTACGGAAAGAAACCAATTAACCGGAACAGCAGAAGTGTCCTAATACTTCTGGTTCGTATTTCGATATCATAAAAAACGACAAAATATCACAAGGTAAATCATTCACCCGTTGTTGAATAAAGGGGTGTAAGACAATTTCTTCAATATCTAACAAAAACAATACGTGGCTCGGGCGTAGAGGTTTGGTTGGCTCTCTCACTTGTTCAGGTGGCACCGTTACATTTCCGTTCTTCCCTCAAAAATAAAGATCGCGCGATCCCGAGTTCGGAGTAGGCTGCGTCGCCTTAGTCTGCTCTCGGAGCTTGTTTCGTCCTACCGCCAAATATATGTCAGTCGAGAAACAGAGTCAATGTCCCATGAAACGCTATGGACTAACCTGTCCGTCTTACTCGAGTACGTTGCGGAAGGAATACGATAGCGTATATCTTTTAAAAGGAATAAACCAATTCCTTACAAGAAGTTCTTTTGTCCTTTGTACTGAGTCCAGGGGCCGAGACAATACGTGGAGTAACTCGGCTGGTGGGACGGATTGTAAGGGGGGACAAGAATCTAGTATGTCTCCTTAGGAAGAGACCCAGGACTCTATGACAAACTATAACGACGGCTTCGTGCTTGTCGAGATGACATAATTACGCGAGAAAATGTTTCCGATGTTCAGATAACTATTATGTTCCCGACTTGCATTCGTAATAATCTTCCTAATAGTCGCCAGGATCGTTCCATCTCTAATTTCATCAGTCGGTCCCCCTAACAACTTTGGTCCTGAGTTTGGTAGGGACAACTCGGAGTGCGAGAGCAAATGCGACCCGATCGGGGAGAGAGTGAAACCGGTACCTAAGGGATTGATAAGGTCATACCAGACGTATTTTTGTTGTAAGAAGGGGATCCCGTCGTGTTTCAGGGGAGACAACGTTTTTATCGTCTAGATCTGAAGAAGATAAAACGTTTTGATGAAGTCTGTCCCTTCAATTTCTACTGAGATTTACTGATTATCTGACAAGATATGCTCACTACAGAAGTAGATACCGACGAGAATTTCTCAATTTAGGAACTGAAACGTACCTGTTTCGACATAAGGTCAACGCCGGGGCCGATAAGGGTCTGGATTGTATCAACGATACCAATACCGTCATTACCCGAGAGAGAATTGAAATATTCGGGAAAGAACAACTTATTCTCAGCTAAACACCTGGGTTATTAGTATATGTCGAAGAAGACCAGCTATGTCATAGAAACCATAGTGTCGGTGATATTGTGTTTTAAGAAAAAATCCTAGTTTTTACCTCGATACATGTGTCCCTCAGTTGGGTCACACTCTCGTGTGGGTGGTAGGAGGTTAGACACCTTGACTGGTGGACCGATGGCCGTTTGAGTACTCAAGTTGTCATTCCCGTGTGTGACTCCTAGACAGACCGCCGTGAAACGGGTATGTATCAGGGAAAGGGGTGTGAAGAGAGTAACATTCCGGATGAAAAGCAAGAGGGGTAGCTGTAACCCCTCCTAGCCACGGCAACCGGTCCAGCATTCTCCGCAACTCCGGATGACGGAGCATTATTCCCCCTTAATTCAACATTGTATTGGTTGTCCTAAATCAACGGAGTCCTACCCAAACTAAATTCCATCGTATCCGACGGAAATGATTAAAGGTATCACCTAGACAAACAGGCTCAAATCGTTCCCCAGGGCAGAGACCCAGAAAACAACCAGGAACCCTACATCCATCCCTCCAACAGCCCATCTCTCAACGTACCTGGACAAGTTGCCCCAAACCTGGCTATGATATGTAAACATGGCCAAGATTTTGAACTGAGTGTTGTTACTAGGGTAATATTCATCAGTCCAGTAAAGACCAGACTTCAGGGGCACTATAGGGCAACTGGGTCCGGAAGAGAAAAAAACGAAACAGTTACAATTTGGAATAAAAATGGACCCGTTTCAATACTAGGAAAGGGGTTAGCCTCATGCCTCCATGCCCAGGATGTTTACTCTTCAATTCGTTCAGGGCTAAAGGATGTAGGGTAGCAGATATGGGACCTCGGAGGCTGGGTAGTAATCTTCAATGCGTCAGGGTTCTAAATGCTATTCTCAGGACATAGGGGGGTGTCTAGAAGGTCAACACGGACCCACGTGGACCTGTACGGGTCTTACGTACTAAGGTCTCCATCGGGGAAAAGGTTCCATGTAAATGGTGGCCGAATTCCAGTTTCATATTCAGACCGGTGGTTCATAAACCACCTACATCACGCCACCACCTCAATTCGTAGAGTGCACAATCAGGTAAAACGTCAAAGGTCCACTAAAACTGCCCAACCACACCCAAGTGCGACCATCGAAGCCTCGTCTCATTGTACCAGTAGGTATTCTACCAGGTCTACTCAACGGAACCAGGACAGCTGCTGCGGCCTCGAAGTCGGAGTCCCCCAACCTGCCCACGTCTCTGCGAAGGGTAAGAAAAAATCGCAGAAGGACGAGACGACTTCATCGACCCGCATGCACCAACGTTACGTGGGTTCCGGGTTATGGCAGCTGGAAATCCCGTCAACCCCACCATTCTTCTTGTATTCCTGGGAAGGTAAATCCAAGATCACGGAACCACACCACGGAAAACTGGGTGTGGGTTAGAGGCCCCGGCTACAATACACTCCCCTATCAGGGGAACAAAACTGAGAGTACATAAAGGGCCTCGTCAAAGGTCTGCGCTCTTACGTGAAACGGGTTTCGGTAGTTTCGGAGGACCTTAACAGGGTTTCATCCGCCACCTTCAAAGAAAGGAAGTTTATAACCTGTATGTCCCCCTCCAAATCCTCCAAATCTTCCTCGCTCTTGTTTCCCAAATTCGGTAAGGCCGCCCAAAGAGTGATCTAGGACGGTCTGGTCTTACATCCCTCAGAACAGACCCACGGGCCGTCCTGATCCCCATTCGTGGGAGAGAAAATTGACGGACCTATTAAACCCCTAACTTCCAAGGGAGAACACCGGTAGGCTGCAGTTTCCACCCGGTGAACCGCCTTGTCTTTCAGTGGTCAAACGAGAAGAAATGGTCATTGCTTTTTAAGACTCGAGATCTGAATTTTAGTCTTTTTACCAGTCAGTAGTCTCTGTCACCTCATCTTCATCTAACGGGGTACCCATGTCTCTTGTGCCTGTTACTGTTGTTCTGAGTGTGTCACGGCCGTGTGTCTCAGTGTTTTTACTGTGTTGTTTGTCTAAGGTTGAGAGTTATAATGAAAGTCAGAGGAAATATCGTGCTCTCTGACGAAGAGATGAACGTTCACAGAATGGCAGTCCTACAGGAGTCACGGTCGACGGGAGGGCCAAGCGATGGCCCCTGGGCCGGAATGCGACCCGAACGGAGGAGTGGAATGTGGATCTACGGAGGGGTCATGCTATGACCCGGGGCCTGAATTAGATCCGGAGACGTGACGATCGTGGCCACGAGTCTCGAGAGTTGAGGATTGCTCTAATAAGGGAAGATGGTCCTCTCAACAGGAGGGACCATCCGGCCTCTAGGGCCTGCTCGGGGGTTTACAATACGTGCCTCGGGCATAGAGGTTTGGTTGGCTATCTCACTTGTTCAGGTGGCACCATAACGTTTCCGTTCTTCCCTTAAAAATAAAGATCGCGCGATCCCGAGTTCGGAGTAGGCTGCGTCGCCTTAGTCTGCTCTCGGAGCTTGTTTCGTCCTACCGCCAAAAATATGTAAGTCAAGAAACAGAGTCAATGTCCCATGAACCGCTATGGACTAACCTGTCCGTCTTACTCGAGTACGTTGCGGAAGGAATACGATAACGTATATCTTTTAAAAGGAATAAACCAATTCCTTACAAGAAGTTCTTTTGTCCTTTGTACTGAGTCCAGGGGCCGAGACAATACGTGGAGTAACTCGGCTGGTGGGACGGATTGTCAAAAGTCAAAAGACATAATATTTGTCACTACGAAACTTAATCATGGATAAAAGACCAGACCCCTTTACAAAGGAGGAGAAGCTAAAAGACTCTCTCTAACAAATTTGAACCAAAATTAAGAAGAGATTTATAGACTATATTGAAAAGGTCACTTTGGTAGACCAGACCTCTAAACACCCTTTCAAAATTTTAATACTTAAGTTAAAAAACTATCATTGTCTTGACAAGTTTAATAAAGTACGATCTCCTCCACAACATCATTGAAAAACTCCTTAAACTAGATTCAACTGTTTAAATACACTCATCTCAAGAAATATTAAAAGAGTATTTCGTCGGAAACTCCACCAAAACGGTTTTAGCCTTATAAAAGTCAGTAATAAAGAAGCTTATGAAAGGTCCGAGTGCACGAAAGAGAAAGGGAAGACTCTGAGGGTACTACACTAATAAACTAGAAAACAATATAAGGGTGTCCAAGACCTCCGTAAAAAGTAAAAAACTACGAGACAAAAGTAAGGACAAGTCTAACCTATTGTATAACAAGAAATAAGTCCAAAAGACTGAAAAGGGGGTAGATGACCCAGGTAAGACAAAAACTCGGGTAGATAACTCAAAAATTAAAACCATCAATATAAAAAGTCAAGATCTTAAAGAGGAACCAAGAAATTTAGAAGACAAAGAAACGATTCAACATGAAAAGGTGAATGAATTCTGTACAAGTATTAACGAGTAACTTCGTAAAAACACTACCAACGAAATTTAAGGAACAGTCTATAAGGTTTCTAACCACAAAGACAGAAAATCAAAAAAAAAAAAGGACCGGTATGGTACCCCGAACACCCTAGAATCTAGGGACTCGTCCTTAGTATGGGTTCGGGAACCGTCACTTTTACACCTCAGGATTCGTAACCTGGCGGTCCCTTAAAGAAGACCAAAAGAAAAGAGTAAATTCACCCTTAAAAGGACCATAACCATACTACTAAAAAAAAAAAAAAATTTAGGACCTATAAAACCAGTAAAAGAACTCTGACACCGAGAATGGGTTTAGAGAAAAATCGTCCAAAAGAGACTGTGGTATGACCGATTCTTTTCCTCTACGACGGAGTAATGACGGTCCATCCCACCTTCAGATCCAACGGGTGATCCGAAGACAACTGATTGACCCCCACCCCTTACCCTCTCCATGGAGTAAGATCACCTGACCCCACCGACAGACCAAAGGATGGCCTGGAAGTCACTGTCGTCGAACCGACGCTCTTACTCTACACACACAACGTCGGGCCACTCCCCTCCAGATTCGAAGGACAATCTGGAACTGACTATACCCACCGCCACCACCGTACGAATAAAAGACACCTCAAACCAACTTCATCCCACCAATAACGGACGTTCAAAACAGAACGTTCCGACGGGGAAAGAAATAGGAAACCGAGTCTTCTCGCTCGAAGAGAATCATGGGTGACTGTAAAAGTCTACCGACCGAAGAGTCTGTGGGTTACATCTTATATACTCCGTTTTTTCTTTTGAGAGACAGTACAGTAAAGAACTCAGAGTTCTATTAAAGAACCAGATCAAAGAAAAGTGGAAAGTCAAAACAATTCAAATTACAAATATTAAAGTCATACAAATCGACATAAATTACCCTCCTTATACTTCGTATAGAAGAAATAGAAGACCTTCGAAACGGAAATAAAAACTTTCCATAAAAACGAGAGAGACTTTAATAAACTGTCAAAAAAAAAAAATCCTGAAATTTCTACAGTAAGGTGTCACAAGAGAAAACATAACAGAGGACACTCTTTAGACTACAATGGGAAATATACAAGAAATAAATTGTACAGAAAAAGACCGACTAAATTCTGATTTATGTGAACTAGAATCGGTTTTCCGGCTCTTTACTAATTCTAAAAAATTTTTTAGAGAACAAAACTCGTTAAACTAAGACTACAATAAACCACAGTAAAGGAAATACAAAGAAATCAAATCCCAAGTAACCCAAAGAACCTTGACATCCAAATATCAAAAAATTCACACCTTTCAAAATCCGGTAGTAAAACAATGACTTGTTTCAAACACACAGGCTATCTGTCACTCCGGTTTGTTTGGTTTTACCACCTCAAACCTCGTCTCTTCCCAAATAACGTCCCGTTTCGTTTCTCCTGGACACCGAGTACGAGTTTTAGGGGATTAAGGAGGTAACAAAACCACATCTTCAAAAGGATTTAAATAAAGACAAATAATTTTAAAAACGACGTGACCCATAGACAACGACGAGTACGAAAGAGACTAACACCACTCGTCACCGATGAGAAGCAACCCAATACGCCCGAAGAATAACACGCCGGAGAGAACAACACCTCGTGTCCGAGATCAACACACACGAAGTCATCAACACCACACACCCGAGTTATCAACACAGAACTCCCGAGATCTCGAGACCGAGTCATCAACGTCAAGTGTCCGAATCAACGAGGTACCGTACAACGAAGGGTCTGGACCCCAGCTTGGGTACAGGGGAGTAACCGTCCACCTAAGAATTGGTAATGTGGTGGTCCCAATATTCGATTTGAACTCTACTTCTGAAGCCCACATACTGAAGGAAAACGATCCAACTACCACTCGATCACATTGGTTTTAAGTCGGGGACATGTGACCATGGTTTAACGTAAAACCGTACCTCAAAACCCACTTCATACTTATTGATACCCCAAGGGTCCAACGGGATCACCATTTCTTAGGTGAACGGTTACGTCCTCGGTTTCCTCTACGTCAAAGCTAGGGACCCAACTCTTCTAGAGACCCCCTCCCGTACCGTTGGGTGAGGTCATAAGAACGGACTTTTTAGGGTACATGTCTCCTCGGACCGTCAGGTCACCTAGTGTGTTTCAATCTGTGCTGCCTCGTGTGTATGTACGTAGGTACTTATCGATACAACAAACCGGTCCGTTTCCCCCGGTGTCATCCGTTCACGGGAAGTTTGACACAGGGTTGAATCTCCTCATCACTCCTCAAAAATATGATTACTAGTCGTACACCTGTAAGAAGACTGACAAATAACCACTCCATTCACCCTCAGTCACTGTCGTTAGAAGACCAAGGTTGGTCAGACCCTAGATGTACGAACTCCCGTCGTATACCTGAGTTTGAGTTTTTGGGACGAACCCTGAACTTGGGTCCGTGTTGGGTATCAGAAGGTTGACTCTAGTGTCTGAACCAAAGTCCCACATTACTTCGCTTCCAAGAACTACAGAGTAGTGTCTTTTTTAAGTCACTCTCTGTATCACTATCCATTCTTCACCTAAATAAGTCTCTCTTTGTGTGAGATGTCTCACACCCAGTAACGTCTCCCACTCACGTCACCGGAACTTTACACACCAATCGAAAATACCGGACCCATTAAAGTATTCGCTTACTCACCCTCCTAACAAGGTTGATAAAAACCCTGCCCTACTTCTAAAGGCCCTTAACCCGGCGACGGGTGAGAAACCAGAAAACTGTCGACTGGAACCTTGACAGTACCACGGAGACCCACACAGTAAATCGAACGACTAACTCCTAGTACCAGATCAGTAGTTTCAACTGAACAGACGGTAGAACTTGAGTAAAGTAAAGTAAGATTAGTCAAATACAACATAGGAGATCCGACACAGTAAGAAAGTTTCCAACACGGGACGGGGAAAGGGAGGACCTTTTGATGACTCGGGTGAACGATGTTGACGACTTCGGTACACGGATCTCGGGCGCGAGACGTTGTTCTCTTCGGGGGCACCACCCTTTGGGCACGTCACGTTGACCTCTTATCGGGGGTGAACGACGTTGATGTCTTTCGGGTGTACGTCGTCGCTTCTGAGTGGTGTCGGTTTTTTACTTATTACTCATTCAATTTTTGTTTTTTTTCGTTAAATTACTTCTTAGTCGTCTGAGCATCTTCTGTATAAGAGAAAAATCCAAATCCTGTCAAGAATTATGTACTTACCTCTAACCCTAATAGATGGTCCTCATCTCGGTTATGGTCCATCTAGACATCGGTCAGTACTGATTTATTCACCAAAAACTGTCTAAATAGGGAATCAGGTAAACCGGAAACATCCGTAAAACTAACAGTGCTGACCCCGTCATGATGACCATAAGTCACCTGTCTCCTGTTCTTAGGACGATTTACATGTAAAACATCTAATCAATGGTTTGGTTTTTTTAATAGATCAGGGTTTACAGTTAATACGACGACAACTCTTCGAATTTAGGACACAATGGGCTTTTGACCCAAACGGAGAACTCCCCACAACTTGGTTTTCTGTGTAGGTTCGGTTTCTAGTCCTCCTCCTCCCTAAATAATGAACGTCGTCCACACCTCTTGTGCCCTTAGAAAGAGTTTCGTCACAGAGGGACTTGTCGTTTTAACCCCTTCAAAATTCGACTCCTATGTACTTATAAGTACTTCACTAAACTTGTTCACCTAAGTCGCATCTTATCCCCGTCTCCAACTATCTCAGGTCTGAAACTTCAACACTCCCAATCTTTTCCAGTTGTAGTAGTAAGGAAACCAAGGTCGACTAGATCACCAACTCTGGGACTCCTCCCCAATTCAATACGTTTTATCAATTTCTTTTACGGAGTCCGATTAGAAATAGTAATTTTCTCTTGACCCTCAGAAATGTTGACTGAAGGGACCCACCGAGTCTGTCATTCATCAGAGGGACGTTACGACCTCTGGACCCAAACTAAGGACGCAGTCCTTCTAGGGGACCTCTTCCTTTACCGTTGGGTGAGGTCACAAGAACGGACTTCTTAGGGGTACCTGTCTCCTCGGACCGTCCGACAGATACCCTTAGTGTTTCTCAGCGTGACTCACTGATTCTGAGAGTGAAATGTCGACTAAATGACAGAAACGATAACAATAGAGAGACCGGACTATTGTCAAATAAGAAAACAAGGAAATCCTAATAATAATGACTCTGGACAACTTCCCGTTCGTAACACTGGTCCGAATCTAAGGCTTTACCGAATCCGGTTTTTTAACGAACAGAATACAGTTATTTCAGGACGGATCAAGAGAAAGAGGACTGTGAGGGATGGGTTAACCGAATGTTGACCGGATTGTTTTCTAGAACCTTATTTCTCTTCTCATTAACGACCGTTCTGAATTCTCTCTTAGTTTTATCAAGACCCGAAGGGACCACCGAGTCAACCATTTCTTAGGCGGACGGTACGCCCTCAGGACCCAAACTAGGGACCCAATCCTTCTAGGGGACCTCTTCCCTTACCGATGGGTGAGATCATAAGACCGGACCTCTTAAGGTACCTGATATATCAGCCACCCCCAGCGTTTTTCACCCTGTACTGACTCGCTGAAAGTGAGGGATTTCATCAAGATTTAGTAAGACGTCCCCCTCAACGATGGTAATCGTTATGGGTGTGGTTGTGGTTTTCTTTATGATTCGAAAACACAGTTCTCTTCCTAATTCCACCACGATCACCATTTCCTAGGTGGACGGTTACGTCTTCCGTGTTCTCTACAGTCAAGTCAGAGACCCAGTCCTTCTAGGGGAGCTCATTCTTTACCGTTGTGTGTGAGATCATAAGAAGGGACCTCTTAAGATACCTGTCTCCCTGGACCTCCCGATGTCAGGTATCCCAGAGTTTCTTAGTCTGTGCTGACTTCACCGAATCGCACGTACGTGTGTGGAAGGTTCCGATTTCTTACATGTTCACGAAGTATTCGTAATATGTGTTCGATATATATAATCACGATATTTGTAATCACGATATAAGTCGGGTGATGTGCCCCGTGGTCACTGGAGGTAAAATTTAATGATTCAGTGCACAAATTAATTAACACCTTAAACCGAAACTCGGGTTTAGGATTAGGGTAAAAAAGAGTGATATGATATTTAACATTGTTCTCTGTTCTCACTCTCTTTATCATCGATTCCGTGTTTTTCTCTTATCTTCTCACTATCTCTTCATCTTTTGTTTTAATTCAAAAATCGTCTGAACGCTAAACGCCGTCATTCGATTTTCTTTATGACACTTTTTTCCGTCTACTCGGGTCCCCGTTAACAACAATTATTTATAAGGGGACCAAAAAAGAAAAAACAGTGGTGTGAACACCCACTCATAAGATCCGGACCTTGATAGATGCCACCTCTATTATGGTAAATGAATTTTGTCAACCGAGTCACGGAACGTTTATTATCGTGAAGAGGTAACCTTCCGTAGTATCCATGACCGGTACCAATAGTCAATTATATAAACACGAATTCAAGATACTCCTGATGACTACACTATAAAAATATTTGGAACGTCTGTCAATGAACAGTCTACTGATTATGAGAGTCAAGTTGTCATTTGAGACATCGAAAGTAAAAAATATAAGGAACAGATGACTCTCTCTTACGACAAAAGTCTCTTTGAAACCCATGTGAAATCTTAGTGGATCCTTTGAAAAATTTTTTTTATAAATAATAAATGAATTAATCAAACAAACCAGTGTGGTCTAGAATCAACACCGAAAGCCGTACGACATAGAAATCAACATACGCCCTAGATCAAGGGACTAATCCTTAACTTGGGTCCGGGGGACGTAACCCTCACGCGACCGAATCGGTCACCCGGTGGTTCCTTCAGGGGTGGACCCCTTGAAATTTTCGCTACTACAAAGACGAGTAGGGTTTAGTTAATTTCACGTTGGAAATGCTTGTCCTACCTTTCTTCCCCATGAGTTCGAAAAAATGAAGACAAAAAATTAAAAGTGTAAGTAAAAAATTTTAACTATAGATTTTAAAGTATTTAAATTTCTTAAAACTTCATAAGTTAAAGACCATAAACATTTATAACTGAATTTTTCTATTTTCAGTGGAGTGAAGAAATTTACACTTATTATTCAACATTATTGGAATCACGTTATACACTATTTGAAGAACAGTAACCCTTCAAAGAGTAGTAAGAAAAGACAAGATGAGAAGGGTATCTTAAAATAGGGTGATTATATATAAGTACGAAATTACAGAAAAATAATGAGAAACTCTTCCTTTACCGTTGGGTGAGGTCAGCAAAACGTACCTTTTAAGGTGCCTGCCTCCTCGGATCATCCGATCTCAGGTACCCTAACGTTTCTCAACCTGTACTGACTCGCTAAAGTAAAACATGAAACATGAAATATTAAGAGACCTCGTTTTTAAGAACGGACCTTTTAGGGTACCCGCCTCCTCGGACCATCGGAACGTCAGGTACCCCAGCGACTCAGCCCCTGCTGACTCGCTGAAGTGAAAGTTAAACCTAATTTGAAAATTCTAAAGGAGACAGGTGTCCGAAATTCATGAATTTTAAAGACCTAACACCTTAGAAATATCATGAACAATTTTGTGTCAATTATATTCGTCATATGTATACAATTTCGAAATTCGGGTGTTTTGGATTTAAAGGTAGTTGTCCAATCTGCTATTTGATTTATACTATACAAATATGTTACCTTACGTGTAGTTATTTTTTCATGAATATAATTATATTGTAATCATACTTACTTGAAGTTTTCGTAGTAGGACTAACTTTCTTCGGTCTGTATTTTCTCATATATGAGATACTCAGACAAATAAATTTTTAGGATCTTTTACGTTTGGTTAAGACACCACTGTTTTTCGTCCGACTACCAACGAACCCTAATCGTCACCTCCCTCCGTACCTGATATTTCCTTACCTGTGTCTGAAGGGACCACAAGGTCACCAATTCTGAGGGTTCAAAGGTTACGTCCCCCGTACCCAACCTCCGTAACTAAGGACCAACCTCTTAAGTCTAGGGAGTACGATATGTCACACCGGTTTTTTTTTTTTCTCCTACCCACGAATGTCCTACTACCTTTACAAGACCTTGAACTCATATCATCACTCCAGTGTCCATAGTAGTAAATAGTTTCAACTAACTTAACATGTCAAATATGTAGTTATTCCAGTTGTTCTTATATAAGGTTCAAAAATATTCATCACTTTACATGTCGAAATAACCTTTATACGTCTTCTTATTCAAGTCAACAAGTCAACACAGACTGAGAAACACTGGGATACCTGACGCAATACGGTCCGAAGGGACAGGTAGTGGTTGAGGACCTCGAACGAGTTTGAGTACAGATAACTCAACCACTACGGTAGGTTAGCAGAGTAGGAGACAGCAGGGGAAGAGGAGGACGGAAGTCAGAAAGGGTCGTAGTCCCAGAAAAGGTCACTCAGTCAAGAAGTGTAGTCCACCGGTTTCATAACGTCAAAGTCGAAGTCGTAGTCAGGAAGGTTACTTATAAGTCCTGACTAAAGGAAATTCTAACTGACCAACCTAGAGGAACGTTAGGTACCCTGAGAGTTCTCAGAAGAGGTTGTAGTGTCAAGTTTTCGTAGTTAAGAAGTCACAAGTCGAAAGAAATATCAAGTGGAGAGTGTAGGTATGTACTGATGACCTTTTTGGTATCGAAACTGATCTGTCTGGAAACAACCGTTTCATTACACAGACGAAAAATTATACGACAGATCCAAACTGAAGGAACCACCGAATCTACCATTTCGTAGACGGATGTTGAACCCTCTGGGCCCAAGCTAGGGACCCAACCCTTCTAGGGGACCTTTTCTTTTACCGTTGGATGAGGTCACAAGAACGGACCTCTTAGGGTACGTATCTCCTCGGACCACCCGATGTCAGCTACCCCAGCGTTTCTCTGTGCTGACTCGCTGAAGTGAGTGAGTGATCCAATCAGTATCGAAAAGAAGGTTTCTCGTTCATAGAAAAGTAAAGTACCGACGGCAGTGGTAGACGTCACTAAAAACCTCGGGGGTTTTTATTTCAGACAGTGACAAAGGGGAAGACAAACGGTACTTCACTACCCTGGCCTACGGTACTAGAATCAAAAAACTTACAACTCAAAATTCGGTCGAAAAAGTGAGAGGAGAAGGTGAAAGTAGTTCTCCGAGAAATCAAGGAGAAGTGAAAAACGGTATTCCCACCACCATAGACACATACACTCCAATAACTATAAAGAGACCCTTAAGAACTAAGGTCGAACGTGAAGTGGATCCGGTCGTAAAGTGTACTACATGAGACGTATACAATTTATTCGTCCCACTGTTATATGTCGGAACTGCATGAGGAAAGGGTTAAACCTTGGTCAAACAACAAGGTACAGGCCAAGATGACAACGAAGAACTGGACGTATGTCTAAAGAGTCCTCCGTCCAGTCCACCAGACCATAAGGGTAGACAAAGTCTTAAAAGGTGTCAAATAACACTAGGTGAATCTACTCATGTTAACACGCCATCAAACTCGTAAGAAACCGTAACGGGAAGAAACCTTAACCTTACTTTTGACTGGAAAAGGTCAGGACACCGGTGACGACTCAAAAGGTTCAAACGACCGTATAACTGACGTCGTGAAAGTGTCGTTATAGAAAATCCTAAACTTTATCGAGTTGACCTTAAGGTAGTGGAGGTGATCGAAACAAACATCATTACGAAGGATTCAGGGTGGACTGAAGTGTAAGGTCTTACAGACCGAGATCCACTCACTAGTGTGGTAGCACCAATAGACCCAGGACTTCTAGAAAAAACATATCAAGGAGATACAAAAGAACGGGGGAGAATTATAGAAGACGAAGACAATCCGGGTATGGTAAAGATAGAAAATAACTCGGGTAGAAACGTACTTTACAGGGAACTATAGAAACTAAAAGAGTTTCTCTAAAGATCAGAAAGGGTAAGACAATAAAAGGAGTTAAAGAAACGTAACGAAAGAATAGAGAAGAACGATAAGAAGACAATAAAAAGAGATAAAGAAACGTAACTAGCGACTTCCGAAAATATAGAGAGGAACGACAAGAAACCTTGAGACGCAAGTCTACTCATATAGAAAGGGTCCCCTTATTTACGGATGAACTTCATCATTTTTAGAGAATAAAAAACTTGGTTTCAATTATCCGATGAAAATTATCCATCCAAGTGGAGGAGAGGAGGGGGTAAAGTAAAAGACTAGAGTAAAGGACAACATGGGGTTGAGTAGAGTAAAATGAGTACAACGTGGGCGGTCCGTCATACAGATGAAGACCTTGTACGAAGCGAAGAGGCTCACAAAAGAGTTTACAGTCACTATGGGTAGGCCCTGTGGAAGATTTGACCGTCAAAGGTAGGGGTGTAAGGGTATAGAAAATAGTGAAATAAAAAAGAAATAAGACATCTGTAATTGAGGAAACTTTTTGATATATTAAATGAGTAATACAAATCATAAATAACGGTATATTTGGGGTCCTTCCGTCGTCAGAAAGAAAACAAGAGACAACATGGATCTCAACATGGACCGAGAACGAGTCAGGGGGTTTTCACAACTTATTTTCTTACTTAATTTCATCTGAATTTTGACTTCTGACCCCTGAAGGGACCATCAGGTCACCAATTCTGAGGCACGAAGGTCACGTCTCCCGTGACCAAGCTAGAGACCAACCCTTTGATTCTAGGATATACGGTACTCCGGTTTTTTTCGTGGAGACACGAACACCACTATCAATCCGTTGAGACAGTCGTATGATTTTTAGTAACTTAACGTGTTCTTATCATTCACTTAACATACGATACATTTAATATTGTGTTAATTTTTCTTTTTTCAAATTCTTGATCTTTTCTTTAATATTTTGACTTCCGAAAGTTTAATCACGTATAAACCCAGTTATCTGAGGGACGAATATTTGTAAAATTTGGGAATAACCCTAAAGATACTCCCATGGGACAGACTTTGTTTGTTTGTTTTTTGGGTTTGTTGGAAGTCAAGGTTCTCCAGTTCAGTCACGAAAACTCTATTTTGTTCGTCCAATATTTCTGGCACCTTAAGTCTTCCGTCACCGTGGGGTGAGGTCATGAGAACGGACCGTTTAGGGTACCCGCCTCCTCGGACCACCCGACGTCAGGTACCCCAGTGACTCCCAGCCTGAACTGAGTCACTGAAGTGAAAGTGAAAAGTGAAAGTACGTAACCTCTTCCGTTACCGTTGGGTGAGGTCACAAGAACGGACCTCTTAGGGTCCCTGCCCCCTCGGACCACCCGACGGCAGATACCCCAACGTGTCTCAGCCTGTGTTGACTTCCCTGAACCGTCGTCGTCGTCATATTTGTAGACTACTGGGTTATGTCCCAGAACCTATACTCCGTCTTAAGGGATTTTGAGTCGTGACTGGGAAGAAGGAGTGTTGCTCTCATGGTCTGAATCCTCCTTTTCATTCAAACTCCCTTTTATTCAAATCCTACAAACTTATCTATACAACTCAACGGGTTGGACTTCATTTTATGATAATAGACCCCCTTGTTTTAAGGGTCTTCGAGATTTATCTACCAAGACGTATATTTGACTTTCTCGTCCTTGAGGGGACCCCCAGGTCACTACTTTTCAGATCCGAAGATTACGTTCCCCGTACCCAGACTAGGGACTAGTCTCTTGATTCTAGGATGTACGACACGGGTTTTTTACCTTTTTTTTTTTTTTTTTTCTGTTTCTCGTCTGGTCCACACTTCGTCTTATCCCCTGTAGAGACTTCACCTTCCAACCCCGGTTCCCATAACCTGAAGGACACCCCGAAGACAATGTAAGGTCGAGGAAGGAACATATTGTACTTTCGAAACACGAAAGTCAGTTCTGCGACTTTGGATGAAAGAATCTCGGAAATAATTAAAGGGTTTGGTTTCCTTGGAGGTGGAAACTGTGTTTTCACAGTATCGAATCCATCTAAAGATCTGATGTATACGATTCGTGACTTCGGGATATTTACCTGTACTACAGTTATTACCCACTCCTCTTTGACAGGGTCGACACACCCGAATAACAGTCGTAAATTTCCCGGATCACTTGAGACCTTGTCTAGTTCATCTGTTATTAGAGATCCTTCAGTTTGAGTTATCGGGTTAATTCCCACCCTACGTCCCCTTTATGTGTCATAACTCTCCGGTACCTCTCTCGGCCGTCATGAGTCTCGATCCATCTACGTTGCCTTTACGGTGCCCTTCGGTAAAGGATCTATGACTCCCGCTTCCGACCCGTCACACAGTTCTTCCCACGTCACTATCGTTCCTCGGGGGCAAAGTCGTCGTCGATACTTCTGTGAGACTACCTTAGAATAAGTCGGTATTTTTCCTTACTTAAACCCAGTAACACCTCTACACCCACCTGGATCTTAGACAGTATGTCTCACTTCACTCAGTCTTTCTCTTTATAACGTACAATTCTGTATTTATACCTGAGATCTTTTTACCATGTCCCTTCGGGTAAAGGTCCCGTCCTTATCTCTGGTTCTACATCTCTTGTCTCAACACATGTGGCAGTCCCCTCCGCCCTTCCCCTCGCACCCTGTTTGACAATTCTCATCCTAGCTGTACTTATGGTGCACATCTTGTCCATCGATCACCCTTGGACTACAGTTCGTGTCCCTCGAGTCGAACCACGAGAGACTACTGGATCTCCTCACCCCACCCGTCACCCCTCTCCACCCCCTCTCCAGGTGCTTCCTCCCCTATATACATGTCCATGTCGACTAAATGAAGTAACATATCGTCTTTGAAATATGATATTTCCTGAACAGGGAGGTGAAGGGGTGGGGGGTGTTTTTTTTCTGCGACACATCAACGTCCCCGACAGAACCTCGGGACGTTATACATCCCTTTTAAGACTCTCGTGATCCCACCGGTGACTCACAAGTATAAAAGTCTAGTAAATGAGAACTTTAATCTATCATACCCCTCTAAACTTAAATTCTACCTAAAGTAAATCCCAGTCTTCAGATTGAACATGTTGTTATTACTCTCAGTCGTACCGTAACACTCTGATCGTGAATGGAATATCAGAACAAACTTCTAATTTAATCAACATTTCGTAAATCTTGTCATGAAATGTAGTACTCACGATGAATAGTCCTTATCACAGAATATTATCTTAATAACTTTTACGTTACGGACACAAGAGTAAATCATAAATTATAATATAAAAGGACTTATTTTATATTTAAATCGTTCAAGTCTACCACTTATTGGACGGACGTTAAGTCCTCTGTGTCCAAACTAAGGACCCAGTCCTTCTAGGGGTGATAAGAACGGACTTCTTAAGGTACTTGTCTCCTCGGACTGCCCGATGTCAGGTACCCCAACTTTTCTCAGCCTGTGCTGACTCGTGATTGAAAAATTGACACTAACTCAGGTCCTTATAACTACCAAAACTTTTTATAATGTTCTTTAAAGGACCGTCAGGTCACCAATCCTGACGTGTGAAAGGTATGAAGACTCCCGTTTCCAAACTAGAGACCAGCTCCTTGATTCTAGAACTTTCGGTGTTCCGTACCGGTTCGTATTTGTTTATGTAACTTTTTATAATATCTCGACTACTTTTCTTACTACTTATCACCACATTCTTTTTACATATATACCATGCATCCATAAATGTGAACAAAATGGACTTAGTGTAGATTCCTATCGTTTTCTTTAACATAGATTTCTATTGTTTTCCGAAAAAAATTCAGTTTTTGTTTACCGTTTTCTGTTGATTACTACTTTATCTGAAGTTCTTTTCTTCTATTAACTGTTATTACATCGATGTTATGAGTATATGTACTTGATGTCATATATATTATGTTTCTTCACATATTTACCAGTAAATTCCCTCATAGATAGAGTACCCAAGTGACTCTTTCTTTGACAGTGGTAGATTTAATAACAACAAATCAGTAATTCAACATAAGCTGAGAACGCTGGGGTAACTGACATCGAACGGTCCGAGGAGAGGCACCCTAAAAGGTCCGTTCTTATAACCTAACTCAACGATAAAGGAAGAGGTCCCCTAGAAGGGTTAGGTGCCTAGTTTAGTAGTAAAAGGACGTATCGTCTTCCAGAGGACGTAACGTCCTCCTGAGAAATGGTGACTCGGTGGTCCCTTCGGGGTGGTAGATTTATCTTCAACCGTCTTGTAGGAAATCGGTATTTGGTCCGTTGGTCAACAAAACACGAGTATCTAGGTTGAAAGGTAGACACTCATTGAGACCTACTGGTCGTTAATGGAGACAACGTAAAGGTACTGTTAATGATACTTTACTACATCTATTGGAGTTCGAGTTTTCTTGCTTTTATACTTGTACCTTCCGGAACGAAGGTACTCGTTCGAAAAGTCACTTGTCGTCGGTGTAAAATCCCGAGGAAACTCGAACTCGAACTCTGGTCTACTACACAGTCCTGACGGGAGAGTATCTAGGAGTGCCTAAGTTGAGACTTCGGAAATCAAGTAGGGTCTACGATGAAGACGTAACGTCCTTCTAAGAAATAGTGACTCAGTGGTCCCTCTGGGTCTCGTCCTTCATATATCCTTTAAGGGCATGGACGGAGAGTTTACACGTCACTTGGATTTTGACAAGATTTTATCTTTCAGATAAATTTTTTGTTTTTAGAGATGATTAACACCCAAGTTGAGGTATGGATGACTCAGTGTTAGAGATTCCCTTCTAGGGAATTTAAAAGTAAAAGTCGTTCATGGACTACTGAGGATAAGGGTGAATTATACATTGGACGAAGTGATCTCCTGTGACTACGCGTCGAAGGAGGTGGCTCCGACGGGTCAAGTCCTTTCGAGTCAGGGGTCGACCGATTCTCCGGTTTCCGTAGTCTACACCTGTTGTCTATGAAGGAAGATCGTTTATGAGAAGGAGAGAGGGAATGTAATCGGAACTTACCACCACATTATGTGTACAAGACGTCGAACTAAAAAACAACAATAACCAAACGTAAATCGTGTATCTCTTGAAAAAAAAAAAAAAATTCTGAAGGGACCACCAGGTCACCAATTCTTAGATGGACGACAACGTCCCCTGTGTCCAGACTAGGGACCAGGTCCTTCTCGGGTGTACGACGTCCCGTTGATGCGGGAAGACGGTGTTGATAACTCGGGTGTGACATTTCGAACACGAGGAGTTCTCTTCGGTGACGTAACAAGATCCTCTTCGGGTCCGTGACGTTGTTTCTCAGCCAGGACGAACGGTTTTGATCTCTCTCGCGAGTGGATCGTTGTTTCTGGGTCGCGTCGGTTTATATTTTTAAATTTTCTGGTATGACATAAAATGACATACCGACATGGTATTGAAAATTTTATACAAGGGATTGAGACCAAGGATTTACAAATGTTTTTTACGACGGTATTCATTAGAACATGTCCGTGTATACATGTATATAGTAAAACGTGGAGACTTATACAGATCTCCTACTTGAGTAGGTTCACCTTATACGACCTAATCTATCTCCAAATACGTAAACGTAAAAGGTAGACACCGGGGTTCAACGGGAGAACTCCCGTCATGGGTAATGTATGGATACTCATTATACACAAAAGGAGGAAAAAAAAAAAAATTTGTAAAATAAAACATAACCTCAGATCGACTAATTGTTACAACACTATCAAAGTCCACTTGTCGTTCACAGGATGCAATAAAAAATCACCGACGCACAATAAGACAACCTCCTTAATGGTAGTAAACAAATTAGACAGACAACAAACACTTATGACTTTAACAAAGAAATGGGGTGTAAAGAAAACGAGAGTTTCGGTGTGACAAACTGACAGGATACTGAATTGATGGGTCGTACTCCCTAAACCGGTAGAACCCTCCTAGGAACACCAACTGAATAATAACAAAACTAATAGTATTGTTGTCCGGATGTTTGAGAGAAAAAGATTCACACAGAGGTAGATACTCGAGTGAAGACACCGATCTGGAGTGGAGATCGGAGACCCTTAAAAGAAAACACTTGGGTCGTCCTACTCTAGGGCATTCAGTTTAAGGTTTCGAAACTTCGTTTAGTCGTCTCGTCCCGGGGGATTACTGACTAATGTGTGTCGAGACTGGGGTGTGTCGGAACTAGAACAAAAGATGTCGGAAAGTAGGGACGTTGGACTTCTACTCAGGTAGAGGACGGGTCACCCTCTCGTTTTTATCACCCCACCTTTCTCGCTACTACGTACAGGGGACCCGATACGGATCCCCTTGAGAGACTAGAGACGTCACTGAACAAACGTTTACGGTCTCCTGGGTTCTCTGTTCACTCCTACCCCTGTCGAGACCGTGGACTTTTGACTACTAAACTAACGTACTTCGTTATGTGCTTCACCAAAGACGGCTCGTAGAGGTCGAACATCACAAACCCCTGACAAGATCGGAGTTTGAACCTACCAAAGTATGACAAAAACTTTCTCAAGGGTTTATAAATCGCCAAGAGTCTCTACCACCAGAACCCCACCTCTGTCAAGAGTCTTTTCTCACGATGTTAAGGTTGGTACTACCGGAAAAGAGTAATTAGAGGAACAAAAGAGATAGGATATAAACCAATCTTTAGTCTCACTTTAGTTTTACGATAATCTTTAATAAAACCGGTCTGTGTGGGCTTAATCGTCTACTATGGTGAGATTACCGTCTTTCGTTTCTCCTTGATTTCTCGAAGAACTACTCCCACTTTCTTTTCTCACTTTTTCGACCGACTTTTTGTCGTAATTTTTTTTACATTACCGTAGGTCAAGATAGTGAAGTATCGTTTATCTATACCCTTTGCACCTTTGTCACTGTTTAAAGTAAAAGGACCCGAGGTTTTAATGACACCTACTGACGTCGGTACTTTAATTTTCTTCGAACGAGGAATCTTCCTTTCGACACTATTTGGATCTGTCGTATAATTTTTCGTCTCTGTAGTGAAACGACTGTTTCCAGACAGATCAGTTTCGATACCAAATAGGTCATCAGTATATGTCTAAACTCTCGACCTAGTATTTCTTCCGACTTGTGACTTCTTTACTACGAAAACTTGACACCACAATCTCTTTTGAGAATCTCTCTGGGAACCTGTAATTCCTACAGTTTGGTCAGTTGGGACTTCCTTTAGCCAAGACTTCTAATTAACCTTCTTGACTACGACTTCGACTTCGAGTTTATGAAACCGGTGGACTACGTTTCTGGGTTGAATAACCTTTACTGGGATTAAGACCCTTACTAACTCCCGTCCTCCTTTTCCCCTGCTGCTCATACTCTACCAACCTACAGGCTGAATTACCTGTACTCAAACTCGTCTGAGTCCCTCTATTACTTCCTGTCCCTTCGGACCACACGATGTCAGTCTGCGGTGAATCGCTGACTTATTGTTGTCGATTTCTTATTGGTTCTTTCAGTATGTCAGTTCGTTCCAATCGTTTCCTTTTGTCTCAATGTGAACCAACTACTTAAACGAAAACTAGGGATTAGGGTTACGTCTGTCGAGTGTACTTCAACAGACATTTCTCCTCCGAATGAGGGTGGTTGTTTGGGTGGGTTTCTAGGGTTCGGTATCAAAACCACGTCGTGTTTTACTGGTATCCTTTCTTCTCCCTTTCCTTCCTTTACCGATGTCCAACGAAAGACCACTCGTACCTGGGACGTGGAATGAGGAAATCGTCGAACCTTCCTTCTGTTTTCTCTGAAGGGACCACCAGGTCACCAATTCTGACGTGAGGGTCGGTCCCCGTACCGAACGTAGGGCGGACCCCTTGATTCTAGGGTGAATTTTTTTTAAAAAAATTTCTCGGTATGAAGATATATCCCTACGTGACGACCCCTTTTCGGACAAGGTTCGTCCCTCTTCCATTCCCGTGCCTCCGTGTTTATAGCTACACTGGTTCCCTGTCGGAGATTAGGAACCTAAAATAATAAATTAGGTACTAAGACCGTCCACAAAACCCAACTATCGACACCTAAATTATTAAAACTTGTATCATCGAAAGTAAAAAATCAACATGACTCGTTCTCAAAGTACATTCTTGAAACAAAACGACTATGTGAGTAAAGAGGACCGTATACTTTAAGACTCGTAGTCACTACAGTAAAAAGAGGATTGGTTGACACCACCGTCACAAACCCCGTCTGGAACGTTTCTATCTATTGTTTGGTTCTTTTAGTTTAATTGTTACTACCGTTATTTAATTACGAAATAACCTTCAACAGAGAACCTAGGTATTAAATACATTTACTAAATCAAAAAACGAAAGAAAAAACACTTACATACTCTAAATATAATCAAAGAAATAATAATAAAAAAAACCGGTTCGACCACACCCTAGAATCAAGGGACTGGTTCCTACCTTGGGTGCAGAGACGTAACCTTCGGACCTCAGGGTTGGTGATTTGACGGTCCCTTCAGGATCACATTTACTAAATATTAAATTAACTAGTAGACGAAAGGACTAGTAATGTACTTAGTGTTTCTTATGAATGGGAGTGAGACAATACCTCCCTTTTTATTGGGTATAGGTCTCCAGACTCGTTATAAAACCGTTTTGAACTAGAGTTACAGTTAACCGGCTTAGTAAACATTCATCAGAATCACAGGGCCAAGTCACTTAAAAGGGCAAAGGTATTTTAAGCCTAGCGGTATCGACAAGTGAGACCGATCTACGTAACAAAGTAGTTCAAGACAAAGTCGCAAAGAATCACTTCAACGAGTCAGCACAGGCTGAGAAACGCTGGGCACCTGACATCGGGTGGTTCGAGGAGGTAGGTACCTTAAGAGGTCCGCTTTTATGACCTCACCCAACGGTAAAGAATTTGCATCAAATAAAGTGTTTGTGATCTCCCGTCGTAAACTATCTCTAAAGTCTTTCTGGGTTGCGAGGTACAGTTTGGGCGGAGTCACGAGGCAACCCGATCCGAAAAGAGGGAAGAAGAGACCAAGGTGAAGACAAAAGTTCGGTCCTTTACGGAAAGGGACACCGAAAGTGACGGGTGGCGGGAGAAGGAGTTCTTTGTGGCGATCGACCGACCCCAAATATCACCTAATCACGAGTCATAGGGGAAGGGGGAGGAAACCCCTGCAGTCAGACATGGTGTGTCGGACCTTACGGTTTTGGGCAGAAGGTTAAGGGAATCTCAATTCTAAGGTTTACAGTAAATTCAAGCGGGTAAGTCTACGAGAACCCCCTGTAAACCTTCTTCCATACAGACACCTCTCCGCGACAACAACGGACAATGGACGTCCGTCCGTACCACGCCTCTCCAACACGAACGACCCCATCGTAGTGGTAGAGATCAATGATCGAAGTACCCCCAACGGAACACTCCAGACTTGTACGTCAAACAACGACTATGGTCAGATCGTCACACTGACTTCCGTTGTCGTCGTCGTCACCCGACAACACTATGGGTCTGAACGACAAATCCGAGATTCAAAGATGTCGATTGTCAAGATCCCATCAAAGATTAACATAGAAGAACTAAAATACACCAAGGAACCGTCCTGTCAAGACAGTAGACCCTCGGTAAAGACCTCCGGGACGGAGTTTGTACGAAGAGGTCTAGAAGGTCGTAAAAAATAAAGTAGGTAAAAAAATGAATTATGGACACATGTACATCATCAATGTCTTAACAGATAGGTATGTGACAAATACATGTGGACAGAAATCTGAACGTCAAAGATGAGTAACGGTTTCAACGAATCGAGTCGAAAGAAAACGGGACATGAGAAGTCACTCGAAATAGTAAGTAAAATAAATAAACTTTAACTTCATATCAACCGAATGGTACAACACACTCAAAGACCACGTGCCATTTTACTAAGTCGGTATACACAATATATATACACACACGCACATATAGATACATAAACACACAGATAAAACTTCCTCTAGTCGGGACCCTAAAGAAACCTTCCTGACTACGATTTCGACTTTGAGGTCATGAAACCGGTGGAGTACGCTTCTCAACTGAACCTTTTCTGAGACTACGACCCTCCCTAACCCCAGTCCTCCTCTTCCCCTGCTGTCTCCTACTCTACCGACCTACCGTAGTGGTTGAGTTACCTGTACTCAGACTCACTTAAGACCCTCCATCACTACCTGTCCTTCCGGACCGCACGACACTAAGTACCCCAGCGTTTCTCAACCTGTGCTGACTCGTTGAGTTGACTTGACTTGACACACAGATATATTAGAAAAAGTCTAAGAAAAGATAATGTCCAACAACTTATATCAAAGAACACAATATGTCATCCAGGAACGACAAATATATTAAAGATATATCATCACACATAGACCATTAGGGTTTGAGGGTTAAATAAGGAGAGTCGGAAAGGGGAAAGCATTGGTATTCAAATAAAAACGACAGACACTCAGACAAAGACAAAACATTTATTCAAGTAAGTATAGTAAAAAATCCAAGGTACATATTCACTTTAGTATACCACAAACAGAAAGAGACAAACTGACGTGAATCATACTATTAGAGATCCAGGTAGGTACAACAACGTTTACCGTAATAAAGTAAGTAAAAAATTTACTACCTCATTACAATGTATATATATGTGTATACATTATAATATATGTAATATGTGTGTGTGTCTATATTATGTATACCGACTTAGTGAAACGGTATGTGGTCTTTGATTGTGTTGTAACATTTGGTTGACATGAAGTTAAAATTTATTTGTCTTACTTGCTATTTCGAGTGACTTCTCATGCCCCCTTGTTTTCGACTGGATCCATTGAAACCGTTACTCATCTTTGACGTTCAGATTTCTACCCAGATGTCTTTGTCACATACCTCTGTGTATGTACACGTGTGTGTGTGTGTGCATATTACACACGGTGTAGTACAAATAGGTCAACAGACAACTAAATCGAACAAATGTACAGAACCGATAACAGGTATTTACGACAACACTCGTAACCCAAGGTATATAGCAAATCTTAAGCTCAAAAGGTCACAAAAGATGAATGGGACGACGACGACGACGATTCAGTGAAGTCAACACAGGCTGACACGCTGGGGTGTCTGCCGTTGGGTGGTCCGAGACGACAGGAACCCTAGGAGGTCCGTTCTTGTGACCTCACCCGACGGTAAAGGAAGAGGTCCCGTACTTTCACTTTTCACTTTTACTTAAACGAGTCAACGTAGACTCAGAAGCGCTGGGGTACCTGACGTCGGGTGGTCCGAGGCGGCAGGTACCCTAAAAGGTCCGTTCTCATGACCTCACCCAACGGTAACGGAAGAGGTTAGGAAACGTAAAGAATTTAGGGAAGGACGAATTTTATCGATTTCACCAAAGACAAAAAGATTTTGACTGGGTACTTACTATGTAATCGACTTCCATTTGTCTTTGACGTCGAGTTCATATGGAGACACTAGAAACATCAGAAATCCACTTGACTACTTTACGGTGGTACTTTAGAACCCACATTGCTCAATGAAGAAGGACACATGGAACGGGGTGAAGATCTCATGTATTAATACTAGGATGGTGACGATGATAATATTACCTGCACTCCACTATTAGAGAACCCAACGTACGACCACTAGTTCGAGTGTCGGTATTAAGTAAGCTTTTCGTAAATGGGCCATCTACTGTCACTCTCTCAAATCTTTCCGAATAATCCTTGATTGGTGTGAATTGCAATCACATCACACCGAAAGGACTGGGGTGTCTGTAGGACCCACTACCTAAGACCATAGTGACCGTGCTTCTGAGACATCTAGACTCCTACGGATGGTTGAAGGAGTCGATGAGATGTATGAACGGAGTACTTACTCCGTGTCGACTCTACCGAAGGGGCTGTGATAGGTATGGACATACTCTATATAGATTCGGGTAAGCTGGAGTACCCCAACCAGGATTTGTTCTGTGTAACACGAAAAAAAACCCACGTGATACAGTGTACACCCCAGAATCAAGGGACTAGTCCCTAGTTTGACCACGGAAGACATCACTTTCGTGTCTCGGGATTGGTGACCTGGTGGTCCCTCAAGGGGTGTAAAATGAATAAATATGAAAAGTTGTAGAAAACCTCCATAAACTTCAGGTCCCCGTGAAATGTACTTAAGGATCATATGGTCCTTGAGAATCTTACTGCAAAGAGGTCTACCAAATAGTTTATCAAAGACCATTCACTTAAGAGATGACTCTTATAGGTCTCAAAACATATTCTATGAACTCTTCTGAAGGTTAAGTTGGACTTTCACTTTGAGGGAGTCAGCACAGCCTGAGAAACACTGGGGTACCTGATATGTCAGGAACCTTAAAAGGTCCAATCTTATGACCTCACCAATCGACAAGGGAAGAGGTCCCCTAGAAGGGTTGGGTTCCTAGCTTGGGTTCAGAGGGCGTAACGTCCGCCTAAGAAATGGTCGGCTCAGTCGAAAGGAGTCCCTTCTCTTCGGGAGTTTAAGTTGGATGTTAAATCTTTTAGTTGGAGTCTCAAACTAAAAGTCCCTCAGTGTTGACTTTAAGGAGTCAAAAGGCACTGGCCATACACTGTTCTTAGGGATTGAAACTATCGAAGTTCCGACTCTAACACTATTCTTAACTTGTCCTTAGTCTCTAAAGGTTGAAAAGTCAGAGAATTTTTGGGTACACACATTTCAACGAAGTCAGCACAGGATGAGACACTGGGGTACCTGACGTCGGGAGGTCTGAGGAGACAGGTACCCTAAGAGATCCGTTCTCATGACCTCACATAACGGTAAAAGAAAAGGTCCCCTAGAAGGACTGGTTCCCTAGTTTGGGTTCGGAGAATACAGAGGACGGAATCGTCCACTCAAGAAATGGTGATCGCGGTGAACCCTTCGGGGTGGTAACTTTAGAGTGACGTACTCCCTCGTCAAGGTGGAAGGAACAGACATCGCTGACAAAACAAAAAAAAAAAAAAACGGTAGGTCTCTCGGGAGAAGGTCCTCCTTCGACTATAAGGGGAGTCCGATGTAGATGACAGTCGTCCGGTCCCTGTCCCTGGTCCAGCGAAAAAAGGGACCACCACCACACACTACTAGTCAGTACAGACAAACGTTGGGGTACCTGATATCGGGTACCCTAAGAGGTCCGGTCTTATGACCTCACCCATCGGTAAAGGAAGAGGTCCCCTAGAAGGGTTAGGTCCCTAACTTGGGTCCAGAGGACGTAACGACCGTGTAAGAAATGGTAGACTCGGTGCTCCCTTCGGGTAAAAAGGACCCCAGAATACGTTTTGGTCTGTAAAATTTTCTTTCAATACAAGACTTTTGTAACGTCCTTAACCAATTAAAAAATAGTCGTTTTTTGTTTTTTTTGGGAAAAATGATTATCTACAACTCCGATGAACCGAGTCTTTGTCGACTATGAAAGTCTACCGCGAGTAGACAAAGAGACCCATTGTTAAGGGATTTACCAGACATGGGATATAGAACGAGGGATCTTGGTTACAAGTGATAGACAATCCTAAGAAGTCAACATTTGTTGTATTTAGTTGCGATATATTGACCTTACCACATCACCAATTATCGAATCCGAAAGGACCCGTGTTTAAGACTGTGAAATTGAATGATTAATACAGTGAACCATTAGTTTGATTAGAGGTAAACGGGAGATGGTTTCCCTTACGAATTGTTATGATGTGGGAAGTATTCCGTAACGCTCGTTGTTCACCTTTTGACGTAAACTTCTAAACCATGTACCACTGTCACGGTATCTAAAATTGATGTCAAAACAAAGATCGACCGGAAGGAAAGTAAAGGGCTTTCTTAGTATTACGAGTAATTTATTTAGGTACGACGGTAAGTGGGACCTCGGGTGACACATTTCAACAACTTCATTATTTATTTAAAAAAAAACTTACTCGAGAACATCAAACGTCACAACCCGAAACACCACAATTTTGAGCCTCGAATACGGAGTTTAGTAAACATAATCAACCCCAGGACCTCATTCGTCTGACACTCTGTTTCAACCCTTACGTTCTCCAAATAACCCTCCATTATAGACACTTTTTGTTTGTCCTCTTTTTCACCATAAACCGTGCCTCTCAGAAGTCTGACACTACTACGGACCCTTCCCTCTGTTCTTCCTTCATCCTAACCCTTACCTCTCAGAGTCTGACTCCCCGTCTCCACTGTTTTGGTTGGACTACACCTCGAGGTCTCGTTTCTAACGAGAATCTCGTCTTTACTGGTCCGGGACTACAGGGACGACACGACAGTACCCGACCCCCTAGGAACCTTCTCTCACCGAAGTCGATCTTTCAATTCCGTCTAAGGGTTCGTACTTATCTGTCCGATCAAGAAAAACTTCCCTTAAGACTCACCAGTCGGAGACACTGAAGGTGCAGGTGGGGAACACGACGTGTCGCGTCGAAGAGGTCCCAAAGTCACTTGGAGAGAAGGATGACCACTTCAATACCCGAGGATAATAAGTTTGGTCAGTTAGGATTTTCCTTTAGTTGGGACTCATAAGTGACCTTCCTGACTACGACTTCGACTTCGAGATTATGAAACCGGTGGACTACACTTCTTGACTAAGTGACCTTTTCTGGGACTACGACCCTTTCTGACTCCCGTCCTCCTCTTCCCCCGATGTCTCCTACTCTACCAACCTACCGTAGTGACTGAGTGACCTATACTCAAACTCGTTTGAGTCCCTCTGTCACTACCTGTCTCTTCGTACCGTACGACGTCAAGTACCCCAACGTTTCTCAGTCTGTGGGGAATCGTTGACTTGTTGCTTGTCGTTTATTTTTCACAGACTTATTGTCTGTGATAATAAGTCACAGATAAGGGAAGGTCACAGGTAAGACTTAAGGGGAGAGGAAGGAAATGGGGGCAGATAGGAGTCACCGAAGTAGACAACCAAGTTGGGTACACGAGTAAGACTCTTATGACTTAGGAACCCTTGGTATGAGAAGAGTAGGTCGTCGTGAACAGGTAAATGTCAATACTAATCTGTTCCTTCATTGACCTTCATGGGGCCACCCAGTGGGTTCAAGGTGCTTATAAGGAGGGACAGGATTAACACAGTATCGTCGGCGTGGAGGATGACGAGTACGAGTCACTGGGGACATTTCCGTCATTCAGGACAAGAACGGAGGACCACGATTCATATTTCTCTGGTCTTACGGGTGTACCGTCAGTACTCTAGTCGCCTTTGGAACGACCCAAGGTAACGTTCCTATACAAGGGAAAACCTTGGTCCTAGATCTTAGGACGTCTCGGGTCTCAACAATCTGTCTTGTGTGTTTCAGAGGACTACCTAAAACGATCACTACGATTCAGCCCAGTGGGGACGAACCAAGGACCTAGGTACCTAAGAAGGATGACTCTTGTGCCTTGGTTACCCACAGACTAAGTTACACACGTGACGTAGGACCTCCTATCATCATGGAACAGGAACGTCTTATGACGAATCCTCATGAGACTTGGACTTGATTGTCTACTGAAGACTCAGAAGAAGTAGGATTCTCAGACACTCGGGTTATTACTCAGTCAACCTCCCATACCGATCCCTCGTGGATTAGGTATCAGAATCTTCAGGATGTATGACATCGTAGGTTAGTCCATCCCTACCGTCCCCGGTTCTGATACTCTAGGTACCAATAGAGTGTATGACGAGGTAGGTCTTCACCGGTCGGACAATCTCATACCCGAATTGACGGGGTTCCGTACACCCTAGAATCAAGGATCTGGTCCCTAGATTGAATATAGGGGACGAAACCTTCCACCTAAAAATTGGTGACCTGGTGGTCCCTTTAGGGTGTGGTGATAAAAAAAAAAAATAATTACTGTAAAGACAGAGACGACTCAGGTCTACCCCGGAGTCTTAGTAGAAGTTGTTAAGTCGTTTGAGACCTTCGTCGATTGTGATTTGGTAGACTAGTGTAACCCAACTTTAGATACACGGGAAGACTAGATCGGAGATGGACTCTCGATCGGTTTCTGACCCTTAAAGTAACGATAGTAACGTACTAAGTTTTATGATTCTAGTACCATAGACTAGGGTAGTGAAGTACCGTTTATCCCCTTTTTTGACTTTCGTCACTGTCTAAAATAAAAGAACCCGAGTTTTTAGTAATACTTACCACTGACGTCGGTACTTTAATTTTCTGCGAACGAGGAACCTTTCTTTCGATATTGTTTGAGTCACACAATTTTTCGTCTCTATAGTGAAACGACTGTTTCCAACCATATCAGTTTCGATACCAAAAAGGTCATCAGTACGTACCTACACTCCCAACCTTGTATTTCTTCCGACTCACGACTTATTACGAAAGTTTAACACCGCGACCTCTTCTAAGAATTTTCAGAGAACCTGACGTTCTAGTTTGGTCAGTCAGGATATCCTTTAGTTAGGACTTATAAGTAACCTTCCTGACTACGACTTCACCTTGGAGGTTATGAAACCGGTGGACTACTCTTCTAGACTAAGTGACCTTTTATGGACTACGTCCCTTTTTGACTTCCGTTTTTCTCTTCACCCACCGTCTCCTATTCTGTCTATCGTAGTGGTTGAGTTACCTGTACTCAGACTCATTTGAGGCCCTCTATCACTCCCTGTCCCTTCGGACCGTCCGGTGTCTTGTACCCCAGTGTTTCTCAACCTGTGTTGAATCACTGACTTGTTGTTATTATATACAACAATCCGTATACCGTGGGGTGAGGTCATGAGAACGGACCTTTTAGGGTACCTACCTCCTCGGACCACCCGACGTCAGGTACCCCAACGATTCTCAACCTGTGCTGACTCGTTGAAGTGTAAGTGAAAAGTGAAACAACGTAACCTCTTCCTTTACCGTTGGGTGAGGTCACAAGAACGGACCTCTTAGGGTCCCGACCCCCTCGGACCACCCGACGGCAGATACCCCAGCGTGTCTCAGCCTGTACTGACTTCGCTGAATCGTTACACTTATACATTATACTTGGATATATGTCAAAAGGGAACGATAGACTTTCGTCTCGTAAGAATACTTTATAAAGTATTCGATTTTACTTCCTTGTTAATGGAATCCTGTGTAGAACGACTACCTACGTGTCCTGTTTACCTTTATTTCGTACCAATCAGTTAGAGAGTCAACACAGGTGAGAAACACTGGGGTCCCTGACATGGTGTGGTCCGAAGGGACAAGTGGTTGAGGATCTGGAACGAGTTTGAGTACAGGTAACTCAGCCACTACGGTAGGTTGTAAAGTAGGAGACAGTGGGGGAAGACGGAAGTTAGAAAGGGTCGTAGTCCTAGAAAAGATTACTCAGTCAAGAAGTGTAGTCCACCGGTTTCATAACCTCGAAGTCGTAGTCGTAGTCGTAGTCAGGAAGGTCACTTATAAGTCCTGACTAAAGGAAATCCCAACTGACCAAACTACTAGAACGTTAGGTGCCCTGAGAGTTCTCAGAAGAAGTTGTGGTGTCAAGTTTTCGTAGTCAAGAACCCACGAGTCGAAAGGTTGAGAGTGTAGGAATGTACTGATAACCTTTTTGGTATCGAAACTCATATACTTGGAAACAACCGTTTTATTACAGAGACGAAAAATTATGTGACAGATCCAAACAGTATCGAAAAGAAGGTTCCTCGTTCGCAGAAAATTAAAGTACCGACGTCAGTGGGAGACGTCACTAAAACCTCGGATTCTTTCATCAGACAATCACAAAGGTGACAAAGGGGTAGATAAAAGGTACTTCACTACCCTGGCGTACGGTACTAGAATCAAAAAACTTACAACTCAAAATTCGGACGAAAAAGTCAGAGAAGAAAGTGAAAGTAGTTCTCCGAGAACTACTTTATTTCGTGTCTACGAGTGTGTGTATCAAGTCTCGAGACCGTCGAATTATGACTCTACATCTCACATCAACGGTCCCTTCCTCGAACCACCACGGGCAGACCGACGAGTCCACTCGGGACGGAGATCTTACCTAGGGACATTTTAGTTGTGACTTGTAACGAAAACGAAAAGAAGAAAAAAAGTTTTCGTTTTTAGGAAAAATCTAAAAAAAGTCAATCGTTTGTGTCCACGATTACATTCGGAAAGTAAGTTGACTTCCTCGTATTTCGTTTGAAAGATTTTCGAACCGCATAGATATATACGTACACGTCAATTCAGGGGATGTATACCTGGAAATTCAACCCTTGAAAGTTTCCATACTTGGAAACAAGTGTACAGGTTAGTCTACAATCAAGAACACAGACCGTATGTAACAGTGTACACATGTAGGAGAAGTACACCAACACGAAAACACATAAAACGATATGTCATGACACATCTGATGTCATGGAATAAAGTTCGGATCCTACAGACCTTCGTTTGTATTTTCGTCACCTTATATCGACCATAATGACATGAGAAGTTTCATCACATGATATTCTAATTTTTACGTAATAAAACCCCCAAACAGAAAATACATAATAAACACATTTTTCATAATATTTGGATAATGTCACATCATAATATATCGACTAACACAATCAACACATGGATCCGATTGAAACACCCTGAATCTTGTTTGATCTGAATACTTGCATATTCTCCTGTATGACATGTATGTATAAGTCACCTTTACGACCCGGTGTCTCCTATCGTTCCTGTCAGTTCTTTCGAAAGCATTCACTTGTTACTTTTCTTTATCTCCTTTTGTTATCTTACCCTTTTTGGTCTCTAGAGAAGTTCTTTTAATTCTCTATAGTTCCTTTGTAAAATACGTTTCTTCCGTGTGATTTCCTGTCTTTGTCGTTCCTGGATTGTCTTTGTCTTCTCCAATTCTTCTCCACCGTTCTTATGTGTCTTCTTGACATGTTTTTTCCAGAATTACTGGGTTTCCTGGTGCGACCACACCAGTGAGTGGATCTCAGTCTGTAGGACTTTTACACTTCAGTTCACCTCGAATTCTTCGTAATCAAATTTGTTTCGATCACCTCCACTACTTTAAGGTCGACTCGATAAATTTTAGGATTCTCTACTACGACAATTTTACTACGTGAGTTATACTCTCGTTTAAACCTTTTGAGTCATCACCGGTGTCCAGACTTTTTCCAGTCAAAAGTAAGGTCAAGGTTTCCTCCCGTTACAGTTTCTTACAAGTTTGATAGTATGTCAACGAGAGTAAAGTGGACGATCATTCCAATACGAGTTTTAGGAAGTTCGTTTCAAAGTTATCAAGCACTTGGTTCTTAAAGGTCCACATATTCGACCTAAATCTTTTCCGTCTCCTTGGTCTTTAGTTGAACGGTTGTAAGAGACCTAGTATCTTTTTCGTTCCCTTAAGTTTTTGTTTAGACAAAGTAACTAATGCAATTTCGGAAATTGACACACCTAGTGTTGTTTGACTGCTTTTAAGAATTTCTCTACCCTTATGGTCTGGTGGAATGGACAGAGGACTCTTTGGACATACGTCCTATTCTTCGTTGTCAATCTGCACTTTGTTATCTGACCAAGTTTTGACTCTTTCCTTTTGTAGTTCCGACATATAACAGTGGAACGACTAAATTGAAATACGTCTCATGTAGTACACTTTACGGTCCGACCTACTCAATGTTCGATCGTAGTTCTGACGGAACTCTTTATAGTTGTTGGAGTGTATAGGTATACTGTACACGTGAGATTGTCGTGTTTAGCTTTTCCTTGATTTCTCGGAGAACTATTCCCACTTTCTCCTCTCACTTTTTCGTCCGAATTTTGAGTTGTAGCTTTTTGATTCTAGTACCGTATGCCGGGGTAGCGAAGAACTCTTTATCTACCCCCTTTTCATCTTTGTCACCGTCTAAAATAAAAGGACACGAGGTTTTAGTGACGCCTACCACTGACATCGGTACTTTAATTTTTTACGAACGAGGAACCTTCTTTTCGATACTGTTTGGATCTATCGCATAATTTTTCGTCTCTGTAGTCAAACCCTTGTTTCGAAACATGTCAGTTTCGATACCAAAAAGGTCACCAGTACATGACTACACTCTCAACCTGGTATTTCTTCCGACTCGGGGCTTCTTAACTAGGAAAAACTTGACACTACAACCTCTTCTGAGAACTCTCAGGGAACCTGTCACTCCTCTAGTTTGGTCAGTTAGGATTTCCTTTAGTTAGGACTTATAAGTAACCTTCCTGACTACGACTTCGACTTCGAGGTTATGAACCGGCGGACTACGATTCTAGACTGAGTAACTTTTTCTGGACCTATGACCCTTTCTAACTTCCGTCCTCCTCTTCCCTCACTGTCTTCTACTCTACCAACCTATCGTAGTGGTTGAGCTACCTGAACTCAAACTCGTTCGAGGCTCTCAACCACTACCTGTCCCTTCGGACCGACGACGTCTGGTACTCCAACGTTTCTCAGCCTGTGTCGAATGACTGACTCGTTGTTATCTCATATATAAGCAAGTCGAAACCATCGAAAAGTTTCACGAAATGGGTAAATCTTTCCTGGTGTTACCCCTGGAAGAGACCACCAGGTCACTATTTCTTAGACGGACGGTTACGTAAGCTGGGGACCAGACCCTTCTAAAGTGTACGACTCCCCGTCGACTCGGGTCACGGTGTTGATGACTCGCTCACGTACACGCCGTTGTTGACTTCGGGCGTACGGGTCTCGGACACGAGGTCTCCTCTTCGGCGGTTTTACTCTTCGTGACGGTGACTTTGGTCTCTCGTCGGAGACGAGCGACGTGGATCTCTTTCGGACGATCGTCGTTACTTCCGGCCGTGTCGGTCATTTATTTATTATCAATTTTTTTTCCTGGTGTAACCCTGAAGGGACCGTCAGGTCACCAATTTTGAGGTACGAAGGTGACGTCCTTCGTACCCAAGGTAGGGACCAACCCCTTCATTCTGGGACGTACGGCGTACCACGTCAATCTTTTCAATTAATTAATTTTTGTTAATCCTGGTGAAAATTCGTCTCCGGTCTTCCTGTTTCCCTGTACCTTCGACGTTACTCTAAAGAGACGATTGTAGAGGTGTGACAAAACGGTTTTTATGCAGGAATTTCACCAATCTCAGGTTGCCCTCTTCAGGGGACGGAGGACAGCAGACACCAAAGAGTCACTGTGAGACCACTCTCCTCGGAGAACAGTAAAACCAGTCTGGGACCCGCTGTCCTCTACTACTGACTACTGAGTCCGAAGGACTGAGGTGACGGGTCCCGAGGCGAGTGGTGTAGTCATTCGGACCGTGGCCCCCCTCTCCATTTGTGTTGTGCACAACGGTAGCTAAGGTCGTCTCTACAGTTCTCGGTTACGGACTCTTCTCCTCCTCTCTTAACCCCATTTACACAGTCACCCTTTTTTCGGTTCGTTCCCTGGACTCTCAGTACAGACTTCTTAATTCATTGAGACCGTTTACTTTTGTTTTCTAGACTGACGATTTTATTAGACACAATGGACAGAGTCTAAGGGTCCGTAGCGACACAAAACTCCTTCAGAACCCTGGGTCCCAAACCGGTTTACACACCGGACCCTCCTTTCGGCAGTTATCTCCAACCTTAAGAGTTGTCTTTACTTTCCTCCGTTTTTTGTTTTTGTTTTGCTTTGTTGTTGTTGTTTTTTGACCGGTGTCATTTCGGACATTTACCACACACCCACACTGCCGGACGGAGAAACAGGACCAAGTCCTCCACATTTGTTTTTTTCAGCTTTACCCAGTAAAACCCTTTTTCAAAGGTCACCCTTTCTCTTCTGACATCACAAACGGGAAGTCACAAAATCTTAAAGAAGGTCCATGTCTCTCTACGGTTACACGACGAAAGTCTACGACGGGTAATTTCAAGGTAAAAAAAAAAAAATTAAAAGTAAAAGAAACCGGTAGGTGTGTCGAACACCCTAGAATCAACCGGGTGGTCCCTAACTTGGGTCCACCCAGGAGCCGTCACTTTCACGACTCAGGTTTCGTCATCACACTTCACACACACGAGTCAGCACAGGTTGAGAAACACTGGGGTACCTGACATCGGACGGTCGGAGGAGACAGGTACCTTAAGAGGTCCGTCCTTATGACCTCACCCAACGGCAAAGGAGGAGGTCCCCTAGAAGGGGTGGGTCCTTAGATTGAGCGTAGAGGACGTAACCAACCGTCTAAGAAATGGTGATCGTGGTGGACCCTTGACGGTCCCTTCAGGATTCAGGGTAGACAATTTCTTTGTTCTGTTGTTTGTACTAACCACGTAGTTTCACTCCAAAGGAAGGTGTGTGTACACTGACTAGGGTAAAACTTGGTGTACGTCACAGAAATTCCACGACTCGGGTCACACAACGTCCGACGTGTCACAGATCCCGATATTTCCTGACTCAGAACACGGTTCTATAGAGAGAAAAAAAAGGAAAGAAATCAACGATGTTTTTCAATCTGCAAATTTTCATAGAGTCCGAGTAGTAAGACTTGAAATCAACTCGCGAGTACAAATATCTCAACATTTCTGACCTTACATATATGAGACAGTGTCAACACATATACGTACAAGACTCTCTTAAAGAGTATACTCTATTATCTATTAAGAAAGTAAATAAACAAAAAAGGAAATTCAAAAGACCCTTCTATTTTCAATTTAATCGATTCTTTTACGACTAATCGACCCAAGGTGTATATATCCAAAGGAAGATATCCGTATTTCCTTTCTACTTTCTCTCTTCGTCGGGTAAATTTGGACCCCGGGGTACACCAGGTCAAACATACTGTGCAGTGTAAGGTAATTTGTGTTCAAACTGTTGGCTCTTCAATTAAGTTTATAAATGACTCTAAGATTTTCTTACAGTTTTCTTATAGATCTCAGGAATTAATAAAGAAGTAGAGAACAATTTAAAAGACGGGTACGAGTTCAAGAAACGTTTCTGAAAGAGTCAAGTGGTTTGGAGAAAGAGTAGGGACGCACGTGAGTCTCAAGAACAGAAAGGGGGAAAAAAGGAGGGGATTGTTTCGTTCAAAGGTAGGGGGGAAAGATTCTAATTTTAATATACGTAGGAGTCAAACAGATAATAGAAGATTATAAGTCTAGAATTAAAAAATTTAAAATAACTTCATCTCAACAAATGTTACACAACTAAAGACGACATTCGTTTCACTAAGTAAATATGTACATGAAAAAAAGTACAAGAAAAGGTAGTATCAAATAGTGTCCTATAATTTATATCAAAGGAAGGACAAATCATCCTGGGACAATAAGTAGGTAGGATATATATTATCAAACATAGACGATTAGGGTTTGAGGGTTAGGAAGGGAGGGAAGGAACTGTCGGTGACAAGAGATACCGACACTCAGACAAAGTGTCCAAACAAGTAAAGAGGAAGACAACATAAAATAATAATAAAATTTCAAGAGAATAAGGAACCCAAGAAATGAAGGACATCTAATCAACGATCGAAAATAAATAAATAAACTTCCTATTAACGAAACGTCACAACACCATCAAAGACAGCCTGTTCACTTAGGGAGGGAGAACTCGGAGAGACGGTAGGTGGTGGAGGGCAAGGTGGTAGAGTGGGGGGTCCTGCAGTGTCTCGTGGTCCGACACAATAGGCGATCGATAGATGAAATGTGTACCATCACATATATACAGTCACGATAAGAAAGGTAAGTGGGAGGGGAGAGGACAGGGTGACACAGGAGTTCAGAGAAGACATGTATACGTAGAGATAAGGACGGGACACCTATCCAAGTAGTCATGGTAAAAAGATCTAAGGTATATATACGTAATTATATGTATGAACAAAAAGAGAAAGACTGAATGAAGTGAGACACACAGTCTGAGGTCCAAGTAGGTGTGGTGATGTTTAAGTAAAGAGATAATATCAGTCTGTCATAGACTACAGACGAATAGGTCCTCCATCCTACCCGGTTACGGTCGTAGACTTAGAGCCTGGGCTCGGTCTCGTCTGTCTCTCCCTCAACTTCTCGTGGGTGTTATTTCTGTATGTACTAAACTATTCTATCTTCGTATTATTTTTCAATCTCAACTTTTCTCTCTACCAATCCATGGTAGTGGCCGAGTTACCTGTACTTGAACTCGTTTGAGACCCTTCATCACCTCCTGTCTCCTCGTACCTCACACGTCAGGCACCCTAGTGTCTCTCAATCTGTACTGAATCACTAACTTGTTGTCGTGGTGGTGGTGTAATTTACATTTGTACGACTCCTCTAACGGTGTGTTCTCACAAAAATGTCACACCGTCCTGTTTATTTGTGAAGGAGCTACTTATCACATAAATCTTTTAAAGGTACAGTAAACATGAACAGACCTTTCTTGATAAAGTTTTCGTAGATCTACAGAACTCTAATTTGAAGAGTCGGGAGTCCCTTTCTTCGTTGACGGACAAGTGAGTAGGAAATTAAATTTTACATAAATGTACCTTGAATGGTCCGTAGGTCGTCAGAATATACCCCGAAGGGTCCATCACAATCACCATCTCTTGGGTGGACAGTTACGTCCTCCGTATTCTCTGTACTGAAACTAGGGGTTCAGTTCTCGGGGACCTCCTCCCGTACCGTTGGGTGAGGTCATAAGAACGAACTTCTTAGGGAACCTGTCTCCTCGGACTTCCAGGACCCCAGTGTTTCTCAGCCTGTACTGACTCGCTGATTCGTATCGTGTCGTATCATAATCCATGATCCTCATCCTGTCTCTTATTCTGATCGTACAAGGAAAGGGAGTTCGTCGGATGTCACATTGTCCCTTCCGTCTGTAACTCATCCAAGAGTAAGTCTGTACTTTACACACGTAACTCTCAACACTACTTCTTCACATACCACGATAACTTTCATCAGTCAGTTCCTTCGGAAATACCTTCTTATATTAAAAAATTTTTCGTCTGTTAACGGAAGGAAAGACACCACATATTTTGGTTCACTTATAGGTAACTCGTCAGGTCCACGATGGCAACAGTGGAGACCCGAACAGAAAGAGGAAATGAACCCTTCTTATGAAAGTGTAGTCTAAATCGTTTCTCGAATATTTTACGAACTATCGTGTGACTGGTTAGTTTTGTATGGTTCGTAAGAAAAGGTCTCCTAACCCTTTCTCTAAGTAAAACTTTATTAATAGACCGTTATACAATTTGAACTTTTTTTATTTGTAATTCGGCATTAATAAAAAGTTGTCTTGATCTCTGAATAAGTAGGACGAAAAACTTTAGCATATAGATAAAGTCTCGTGACCTTCGAGTTATGATACAAAATACAAGATTCCCATTTTTGTACTACAGACAAAATAAAGTGTTGTACTTAACTTTCGTAAACACCCTGTCCTACAACAAAACCAAGTTATCCAACAAGTTCCAAGGAATCCTCAAAATAGGTCATTGACGAAAGTCGAAATTCTGTAATTACAAAGGTAAACCAAAAGTCTAGGTTTCTGACACATTCGTCTAAAAAGACAAAAACTACGGAATAAGATGACGTTCACACCAAATTCCAGTAGTTAGTATATTGACTCTCATTATTTCCTGAGACCGATTCTCAGAAATGTGTTTATTTTGAACGCAACCAAACTCACTCCTACCGCTAATAAGTTCCTAACGTCCTTATCGAACCTCAGTTTGGAGTTTTTACAAGGTCTAAACGTCGAGTACGCGACCAACCCTTTCGACGGAGAGTTGCAATTAAGTCCATTCTACGACCGGTCCGACTTCGATCCTTTTACTCTCCTGGACTACCCTTGATATTTCCTTGACTAAGGGAACCCGATAATTCGTTCAGAGTCCTTAGAAAGACGGTCCTTTTGGAAGAGAGAGGAAAGAAACCCCTAGTTTCAGGTCCCAAACACAAAGCCTTGTGTTACTTGGTTCAACTTAAACAGTATCTGAGAAAAGAGAGTCTAGAGGAAAGGGGAAGGACCTAGACAATAAGGGTAGAAGGGTACGAGTCTTGAAAGGATCGCGAGAGATCTCCAGTCTCAAGTGGTGAAATCTCGGGATTATCTAGACGGGATCATCCTTTCAATACCGGTTGGATCTGTCGTATCATTTTTCGTCTCTGTAATGAAACGGCTGATTCCAGGCAGATCAGTTCCGATACCAAAAAGGTCACCAGTACATACCTACACTCTCAACCTGACACTTCTTTCGACTCGTGGCTTCTTAACTACGAAAACTTGACACCACAACCTCTTCTGAGAACTCTCAGGGAACCTGACGTTCCTGTAGGTTGGTCAGGTAAGATTTCCTTTAGTCAGGACCCACAAGTAACTTTCCTGACTACGATTTCGACTTTGAGGTCACGAAACCGGTGGAGTACACTTCTCAACTGAGTAACCTTTTCTGAAGCTACGACCCTCCCTAACCCCCGTCCTCCTCTTCCCCTGCTGTCTCCTACACTACCGACCTACCGTAGTGACTGACCTACCTGCACTCAGACTCACTTGAGGTCCTCAACCACTACCTGTCCCTCCGGACCGTACGACGCTAAGTACCCCAGCGTTTCTCAGTCTGTGTTGACTCGCTGACTTGACTCACCGGGTTATAACGATGGACAAAACCATAAAAGGAGGGTGAAAATACGAAGCGACGATAAAGTCAACGGACAACAACGTTTGTTCAAGGATGTACGAATCCCGAATTTAGTCGTGTGTAAATAAATGTGAAGACCTCCAGTCTTCAGCCGTTACCAGAGTGACCCAACTTTATTTTTACAACCATCCCGACACAACGAAAGACCTAGGCGATCCTCTCTTGGACAATAGAACGAATAAATCAAAGATATAGACAGAACAGAATAAATCAAAGAAAGGTATAAGTTTCGGACCAACTCAGAAGTAGTGAAGTACGCAGAGAATTGAAACGAAAACAGTAGTGCAAAGTGAGACTGAGAATTGAGAGGATCATAAGGATAAAGGTCAATACTGTGAGAGGGTATGGTAACCACCATTGGTGATTAGATCAAAAATAGACAAGTAAAGGAACGAGACGTAAATAAGAGTTGAGACGACCCAAAACAACGACGAGCCCGAAACGAGATCGACGTCTCTCACCCCCAAGGAGAGGTCAATGTCACACACCCGAAGAGTAGTGTTACCGAAGAGAACACCTCGTGTCCGGGATCCGACGAGACCGAAATCATGAACGCCGAGGGCCCGAGATCTCGTGTCCGAGTCGTCAACACCACGTCCTCGAATCACCGAGACGACGTCCACCCTAGAAGGATCTACCTCCTCCCTTAACTTGGGTGCAGAAGACGTAACCGTCCCTCTAGAAATAGTGACTGGGTGGTCAGTCAAGTCAAGTCAAGTCAGCGAATCAGCACAGGCTGAGAAACGCTGGGGTCCTTAACGTCGTGCGGTCCGGAGGGACATGTAGTGGGTGAGGGTCCCTTCGGGATTTTATATATAAAAAGAGACACTTAAAAAAACCATTAGAAAACCAGTGTGATGTACGGTACACCTTAGAATTAAAGAGTTGGTCCCTGACTTGGGAGTGGGACACGCAACCTTCGTACCTCAGAATTGGTGACCTGACGGTCCCTTCAGGAGTAGAAGCTTAAAATACATTTACTTTAGTGTGTGATATATAAAATAACACCAACTGACAGAAAAAGGTAAATGTTAAAAAAACTTTATCTAAATATCTTTTCAACTTTCATACCTAGTTTTGAAAAAAAGAACGTGATAATCTCTGTCTAACGATTGTTTTACGGGGTAGTAAAATCTTAAGATATCTTCCATAAAAAATATTCGTCCCTGTGACAACATATCGAATTATGTCAGTAGTTTTTGTCCCTTTATCGTAACCACGTCATGGTAGAGGAGAAATCTAAGGTAAGTTCAAAACATTTAATAGAGTTTTTACAGGAAATATCGATTACCTGGGGTAAGTCTTAGTGCACAACAACGTAAATAAACAAGTCGTAGAAATCAGAGGACGTTAGGTCTTATCAAGGAGTTAGAAAGGAACTGAAAGTCCTGGTCCTATGAAAATGTCTAATGCATATTTAATAAAACACCTTATAGGGAATTAATCTGTAATAGATTATAAAGGAGAACTAGTATGAATTAAATATGTAGAAACTGGTTTTTTTTGATATTTTTACTATAACAAGAAAAGTAACGTAAGACGGTCTACCGTGTATTAAAATTAAACAAGGTAATAACTACAAGTAAAACTAGTAAACTAATTCGATTCAGACGATCCGAAGAGTCGACATTTAAATGAGAAAAAGGGAAAATAATGGTTATCTATAAAACACTCTTCTAAAAAAAATACCATAACTTCGTGAAGTAAATTTATAAGATGTTTCGAAAGTCAAGTAAGTATAATTTAAACTCAGTACCAAAGGTTAAAATAAGTCACCCAATATCACGAAATTATATACTAAATAACACTACGAGTTTACTAGGGTCCTTCCCCAGGGAAGTTCTATCAAGAAACGGGGAAACTGTATAGTGATAGTAAGAAACTCGTTAAAGGGTAAAAGACCGTGTTCTTTTTTCTTACAAGGTCCTAGTAGAAGATGCAAGGGACGGATATGCAATCTTGGTCGATAAGGAGACTATTTAAATTGTGGTTCTAAGGTAAATTACCTATAAATCTCTTGTTCTAGACTCGGGGTCCACACCAATAACGAAAACTCCTACGACGACGAGGGTACGGGAGAATCATTTGTATTGATCTATTATATACACACATATATGTGTAAATATACACATATACGTATATAGATTGTACATAAATATTATAAGTGTTTATTGGAGAACAAATATAGATAAAGGGGTAGTTAGATACACAATTTTTGATACTCTGGTGTTACTATTGAGATTAAAATTAAGTCATGGTATCCCAAATAAGATCAAAAGAAAGAGAAAATATTGAAATAAATAACTGAGACGACCCAGAAACAACGACGTACTCAAAAGGAGATCGATACCACTCAACCCCTATGAGAAGTCAGGGTCACCGAAGAGAACAACGTCTCGTACCCGAGATCTCGTGTCCGAGTTATCAACGCCACGTGTCCGAGACACCGTCCACCCTAGGAGGACCGAGTCCCTAACTTGGACGCAGAGGACGTAACCGTCCGCCTGAGGATTGGTGACTCGGTGTCCCTTCGGAAGAAATAAATAAACAGGCACGACCTAGAATCAACGTCGTGAGACCTAGAAGCTAGAAACAACGTCGTTCGTCTGTAGAAAAAAAAAAAAAAACGACGTACACCCTAGATCAAGGGAGTGGTCCCTAACTTAAGTCCAGGGGAGGTAACCCTCACGTCTCAGAATCGGTGACTCGATGGTCCCTTTAGGAAAAATCATTTCAAACTACTTTCTTTGACCTGTCCTTTCAGGTAGAAAGGGACTATTACATAGTTTTGTAGGGAATGACAGTGTAATGGTAAACGGTTGACGATTCTTACTGTCGACGGTTTTCCACATGTCCTTACACAAATTTAGGGGTACCCTCCATCATTTAATGTGATCATATCTCGGTAAGATAAATTACAAAGTTTCGTAAAAGTTTCAATAGGAGAAGAAACTACGAGTGTTGTTGACACTTTATCCAACTTAATCACCGAGATCGGAACGAAATGTGTCTTCATTTATCCCGGGTCTCTCTGATTTACAAATGGGTTCTGGTATACCGATTACAAACCGGTTTAAACCCGATCTTAAGTCCAGAGGTCGGTAAATTTGAACTCGACAAGGGACCACCCAGTCTGTCATTTTTTAGACGGTGTTATGCCCTCAGGGTCCAAAGTAGGGACCCAGCCTTTCTAAGGGACCTCTTCCCTTACCGTTGGGTGAGGTCATAAAAACGGACCTCTTAGGATACCTGCTGTCTCCTCGGACCACCCAGTGTCAGGTACCATAGCGTTCGTCAACCTGTGTTGACTACTGATTGTGAAGGAGAAGACACCGAGAGTCCCCGACGGCGACTTCCCTTTACCCTCTATTCCACCTCCCACCTATTAATCCCTAGACTCGGAAGGTGGGAAGAGTGTCAAGACGACGACAAGAGAAATGCACAATGGTAAGGTTTACTAAAAAGGAAACCTTTATCGAGACGACAACTAATGTTGTACTTAGATGATCAGACATTCGTGTGCGAACGAAAGACCGTGATGCACTACGAAGTCAAAGTGAAACATGTAAGGAATATGGTATCTGAACCATAGTCGGTAAAGCGGTTCCTCAAGACCAAGGAAAACGACCCCTTACTCTAAATCTTATGTCACCGTCCCGAGATCCATACGGGTAACAAAGAATGACAAAAGTCCCTGTCATGAGCCTTTAACGAAAAATTTTTTAGGACCCAAAGATAGCTATACAGATTAAGTTCAGATTACGGTACTATATCGAATAAAAATTTACGAAAAAGAAATTATGAAAATAATAAAAAGTTTTGATAAATGAATAAATAAACCGCCGTGACTCAGACTCAACACCGTACGTCTTAGATCAAAGGACTGGTCCCTAGTTAGGGTCCCGGGAGGGAGGGGGATGTAACACTCACACCTCAGAATCGGTCACCTGGTGGTCCCTTCAAGGGGTCACAAAGAGTAGAAGAGGGTAAGGTAAAAACATAATGGGGAAACGGGTGACACTTTTGGGATGAAGGGGCTTGCTGCGACGTTTATCACGAATGAGTAAAAGAAATAGGACGTCACGTGTGTTTTGTCATAATCTTGTTATGGTGTTACCTTCTATTGTCATGGGACCTTGTCAGCTTGTCATGGGAACAAGTTTTGTTTTGACGATTTATCTCAAGTTTAAAAGAAACACTAAGAAATTGTACTGTGGCACATTATTCTTCACACTTTCAGTCTATTAACACAAGGTTCACATGAACTTAATCAATAAAAAGAATACACCAATTCTCAAGGTAGGGAATTGGTGTCAACTAAATATCCATCTCAGTAAACAAAAACAAACACAAGGGAAAATCTCAAACCCAAAATATTTAGGTAAAACTAAATTGAATTTTTATATTATAAAGGTACAAAATATCCACTTATATATGTAAATGAGTCTCTTCGGGACTAAAACTAAAGAAGTGAGAAGTGAGTCGAAGGTTGATAAGGTAAAGTATACCTATTAGTAAAAGTAGACAAAAGATAGAAACGAAGACATATATATACGAAAAAGAAGAAAAAATATTTTTACCATCGGATGAGGTATGGGTGAAATAACAAGATCGAAACCGAGTCTGTCACTTCTCAGACGTACGTAACGTCCTCTGAACCCAGGTTAGGGACCCAACCCTTCTAGGGGACCTATTCCCTTACGTTGGGTGAGGTCATAAGAACGGACCTCTTAGGGTACCTGTCTCCTCGGACCATCTGATGTCAGATACCCCAGTGTTTCTCAGATTGTCTGATTGTGAAAGTGAAGTGACATTTAAAAATTCTTATACAAACTTAAATAGTTGAATATTGAAATCATGAAAGACAAAGAACAAATTCTTAGGGAATAGAAGGGTACTTTTACAAGATGACACAATAGGAAATTTAAAAATTTCAAAACGGAAAAAGTAAACAGAAATTAGTCAGATCTTAACTAAAATGTACACTAGACTCCCTCGATAGGTAAGAAAAAAAATGACAAAAAATAAATAAAAAATCAGGGTATATGAAACAACTCATTAGACAAAAAATGGGTGACTAGAAATTACAGTAAAATAGCGTACAAACGTGTTAAAGTACCCAAACGAAGACCTGAAAAAAAAAAAAAAAGACAAAATGAACAGTACAGTAGACAAGGACTCTTTTTAGAGAATAAAAATTTAAAGTCTGTATAAAAAAGTGAGATGATAAAGGTAAATTTTTTTATCGATAACAAAGAAACGACTTTCTAAAAGATGATGAGCAAGTAAACTTACAAAAAGAAGATACAAGAACTCTTATGAGTATTATTTTAGAAACAATTAAGACTGTTGACTGGCCAGAGGTGACTAACGGAAAAGAGAACTTATACGTAGTGTAACAATATCGAGAGATATACAGATCGTTAAAACTTAATATAGGACCTATGGTATTTCTATAAAACATCAGAGACTTAAGACAATATAAGGAGACTCTCACAACTAAACCGTCCGTTAAGTGAAACGACTGGAGTTTGAGGATTTAGACAGAGGACACATCCACTTTAGAGACAAATTGAGGAAATCGGAATCATCCCGGAGAATTCTCAGACGAGGTGTTGTACCTGTCAAGTCCCTAGTCAGTCTTTAAACCCCCTTTTAAATATTTGTGTTAAACTCTGAAAGGAAAAAACCGAGAGAAGAAAGAATCTAAAGAGGGGAGTAAAAAATCGATAACAAAAACGGGCGTGAGACAAGAAACCAAAAAGTTCAGTACTTCTAATGTCCGAAGATAGACTCAAAGTTGGTTGGTCACGGACGGGAACTTATGTTTAGGTAAACTTTTACCCTTTGAGTGGACCAAGACAATGGGAGTAGATTCACATGTAAGGAGGGGTCCAAGACGGACGAAGAGTAACGAAAGGCCAAGAAAGTCCTTCAACAGAAAATGTAAACAAGATCCTAAAATTAACAACAACCTCTTCCTTTACCGTTGGGTGAGCTCATAAGAACGGACCTTTTAGGGTACCTACCTCCTCGGGCCATTCGATGTCAGGTACCCCAGGGTTTTTCAGTCTGTGCTGACTCGCTGAAGTGAAAGAAAGAAAGAAAATCAACATACACATCCGAATCAGACTATCCTCGATGAGTTAGTAATAACCCTCGTCTCATGAGTGTGACAAAATAAATAAAACTGAAAATTAATTTGTATTGAATATATTGTTAAGGGGGGTGGAAACAAATTAAGAAGTCTTTACACAATCGACAAGACCACATCTTGGTCTTCAGAACGGATCATGTGTTAAGATGGAGGGTTGACATTCACCTTCCTGAAGTCTTAATCAGTGTGGTTTTGTTCCTATACACTTTATGTCATCTCCTTCAAATACGAGACGTGTACTTAGAGATTCCAGTCCCTACTACTGTTGGGCTCCGTGTCTGTACTATAAGTTCGCGTGCAGAATACACAACCTCCTTCCAGTAAATTAGTAGTCCTGTCCTATAGACTCCTGTTATTCACAAAATCAACTTACGACTTTTTGGACCCTTCAGACGTTTACCTCTACTCCCAATAAATCATCCTCCGAAACAGTCCTCAATCCCCTTGACTCTTCGAGTTGTTTTCATCACAGTTACTCTTACGTCTTTCCCTGGTCTAAACTTTCTGTTAATTCTTCACTATTCGAAACATAAGTCACTATACCACAACTTCCTTTATATTCCTAATCTTTGTAAAAGAGGTGAGTTTAGAGTCGTACGTAGTTGAGAATACCCCGAATGTACACATTATCGTAAGATATTTCAATTCTTTTTCTCCTTTTTTTAGTAAGGTTTAAGGTCATAAGAATACTTTAAGTATAGAAATACTTAAGGGAATAAGTCTTTGTTTCCATATAAAAAAGTATATACATTAGTACGGGGTACAACTTACAGGAACTATGTAGTATTAAAAATAATAAAGGTAGTAGACTCACTTATTCTTTAAAAGTAAAAGACCAGAAATATTAACGTACAAAAATTACAGACGTATTTTATAAGGTAATAAAGTATGTCGTGTTTAAAAATTTGGATAAGTTAAAAAAACTGCAAATATAACGGTGATTGTGATGATATTTATTACGACGTACCTTCAAGGGACCACTAGGTCACTAATCCTGAGGTACGAAGGTTTCGGACCTCGGGTTCAAACTAAGGACCAACCCCTTGACCAGTTTTTTTTTTTTTCGAGGTACTTGTACAGATACATATATTAATCGAAAAGACAAAACACCCTGTATCTAATAGTTGTCATCTGTAGACATCATCTTATCTATGTAAATTATAACCAAACTGAAGGGACCACCGAGTCTACTATTTCTTAGACGGACATTACGTCCTCTGGACCCAAGTTAGGGACCCAACCCTTCTAGGGGACCTGCTCCCGTACCGTTGGGTGAGGTTATAAGAACGGACCTCTTAGGGTACCTGTCTCCTCGGACCGCCCCATGTCAGGTATCCCAACGTTTCGCAGTCTGTATTGGCATCACTGAATCGTACGTAAGTCAAGTCAAGTCAGCGAGTCAGCACAGGCTACGAAATTCTGGGGTACTTAGCGTCGTGCGGTCCGGAGGGACAGGTAGTGGTGGAGGGCCTCAAGTGAGTCTGAACGCAGGTAACTCAGTCACTACGGTAGGTATGTACATAGAATTATAAATGAGTGATCTTGGGACTGTAATGTTTCGAGAATCTCATATACACACTCTTAGGAATATAAGGTCTAGTAATGCTTCTATTCCCTGAAACGTACAACTACCGACATCGTACATGGTATCACGGATAATAATCTGAACATTCTCGACGCAAACCTTGCTTACTTACTAATCAAGTCAACAGAGAACTCTTCTCAAAGTTGGGAAAAGAGTGGTAGATCTACGTCGAACTAAAGTTCACATGGACCACTATAACTACTTCAGACCTCTCGGTACATCTATCAGTGGGAACACTAGACCTAAAATACCTTCATACCTTACAACGGGACTCTTGTGTCAGACGTTGTCCGAGACAGACCTTAAAAATGAACACGAAGAACCTAGTGATGTCTGGGTAAAAAGGTCCCGAAGGGAAACCTTTTTTTTTTTTTCTTTTCTAGAAAAGACCTCCTTTTGAAAGGGTAATGAAAGACGGAGTCACCCTGTCCAGAAACGTCCTGTCCGATTTGAACCCGGTCTTACAAACCTATAGAACGGAGTTAAGAGAGAACCCGAAGTCTTTTGTTGACCCAAATACGAGTTGAATTTGACCTAGTGACAAAAATAAAACAACAACTACGGGGATAAAAAAAACCCCCCCACCCCATCCGTCATTTGTCATCCTTCGTTAAAACTAAGTCTAGTTACACATATTTTCTTCAAACCAAACCCTAAGTCCATTAGACTTAGCACTCCAGAAGGGTCCATCGAGTCACCATTTCTTAGGCGGACGGTTACGTCCTCTGTGTCGAAATTAGGGACCTAGTCCTTCTAGGGGATCTCCTCCTTTACCGTTGGGTGAGGTCATAAGGACGGACCTTTTAGGGTACCTGTCTCCTCGGACCACCCGATGTTAGGTATCCCAGTGTTTCTCAACCTGTACTTACTCGTGTTAGTCTTAGTATTTGAATACCTTACCTTTTTACTGCACAGTTTCAGTAAATAGAAAATGATTTTTATTGATGACTACCGTGAAACACGGTCCGGAACAAGATAATTAACGTGAAAAGATGTACTGAAGTGAATTAAATCAGTAGTGTCGTTGGGTTAAGATACTTCATCCAAAATACTAAATGTGAGACATTTAATACTTTTACTACGAATTTCTAAAAAAAATATAACTTCATATCAACTGAATGTCATAACACGATTAAAGACGACAACACGATTAAAAACGATATTGTTTCACTGAGTCAATGTATGTATATATACACGAAAAATTACAAGAAAAGGTAATACCAAATAAGGTTCTATAACTTATATCAAGGGACACGAAATTTCTAGAATTCAGTGGAAAAGTATTTGTGTACCTGTACCATCTCAGTCCTAAGTCTCTATCAAGACCGACTATGGTTACAGGTGCGAACATATAGGTAAACGTTTCGTGCAAGTACAGTTAAGATGAGATTAGGTGTCGACGTCGTACTCCTTCCTCTGGCACTAATCAGGACACTCCGTCTCCACCTCTGTCTCAGTCTTTAGCCCAAGAAACGGTAGGTTCAAGAGTGTCCTTTCTCACTATTCTCGGTCCGTCAAATACACCTGACAGACCAAGGAGTAGGGTATGGGAAAAGTGACAAGGGGGACCTCTAGACAGACTTAGAAGTGTAATATTAACTCCTTTGTGCCCAGGTCTCATAACGTCACTAAATGGTTCCAGTATGCCGACCGGCCATTTGATTCTGATCTGCGGTCTAAAAGACGGAGGGTTTGACCACAGAAAAAATAACGTAGATGTACCCTTTGTTTTGGATCAACAATTTCTGATAAGCTACATTTAATATAAAATTCGGTCTTTTCTGTAATTGTATCTGGGAGGTCACGTCTCTAGAATGGCGTATTAAAAGAAACCCAAGTTTACAGAAGGTAGTAAACGCTATGGATCAACTAGACAATTAGTAGTTTATATATCACTTACCGGTTAAATCTACACGTATCGTAGCCCTGGGTCGGGGACTCACCCCAGAGGTACCAGTCAGATACTTTTCAGAGTCCTAATCGTTGAGAGGGAGGACGTCATATCTGGAGTTTCCTCGGTTTCATTTATTTTAAAAGGCGAAGTTGTCGACATAAATAAAACCCGACAAAGAGGTGGATGTTGCGGGTAAACGACAGGAGTCTCGAAGACTTGGACAAATAAAAGTCGGAGGGTCTCCGTCGGTCGACAACACAAGAACACAGTGCCGTCTCACTTCAGAAGACCTCCCTTCGTCCGGTGAAAGTTTCGAATTTCCTTTATTAGGTTTCCGTTCAAATGGTTGGCTCCGATAAAGGACTCGTTTTGTGGTTGGGGTGAGAGTTTATAGAATAAGTTCATCGAAATGTTCTTTATTAACCTCTATCTTGAACTCGTAACTTTTGATGTGTTATTTTAATTTTTCTCGATTCCTTATAATCTTTGAGTCCAAAATTCACTATAGTTCACTTACACTGACTTGTCAGAGAATCAGTAACACACATATACACACACACACACAAATCAACGAGTCAGTACAGACTGAGAAACGTTGAGTCTCTTTATAATTCGACCGGTTTTTCAAACAAACCCAAAAAGACATTCTCCATTACCTACTTGAAAAACCGGTTGAGTCATAAAACAAACCCGATATTCAAACAAGGACACATACAAATTTTTTTTAAAAAAAAATAATTTCCTATTAAAGGTCTTAAAGCAACAAAAGACAGTTTGGAGTTGTACTTAGTCGGTATCCATATGTATATAGGGGAGGGAAAACTTGGAAGGAGGGTAGACAGTGTGATAGGGTAGGGAGATCTAAATATGTCTCGGGGGCAAACTCAAAGGACTCGGTATGTCGTTTAAGGACAACCGATAGATAAAATGTATACCATTATATTCAAAGGTATAATAAGAAATATATGTAGAGTGGGAGAGGAGGGGAGAGGAGGGGAGAGGGGTACAAGTATTCAGATAAGAGATACCGACAAAGAGGTAACGATAGGACATTTATTTAAGAAGTCATGGTAAAAAGATCTAAGACATATACACGTAATCTTATACTATAAATAGAAAGAAAAAGACTGAGGGAAGTGAGACATACTATCCAAGATCCAAGTAGGTGGAGTAGTCCTGACTGAATTTACTCAAGGAAAAATACCGACTCATTATAAGGTAACACACATACATGATAACGAGATATAAAGACAAAAACACGGTCATGGTATGACGGAACTACTGACATCGAAACATCATATTAGACTTCAGTCCTTTCAACTAAGACGGTCGAGGTAAGAAGAAAGAATTCTGACGAAACCGATAAACCTGAGAAAACACAAAGGTATACTTAACACTTTAAAAAACAAGATCAAGACACTTTTTACGGTAACCATTCAACTATCCCTAGCGTAATATAGACATCTAACGTAAACCATCATATCAGTAAAAGTGTTATAACTAAGAAGGATGGGTCCTTGTACCTTATAGAGAGGTAGACAAATACAGTAGAAACTAAAGAAAGTAATCACAGAATATTAAAATACACATGTCAAGAAAACAGAGGAATCCATTCAAATAAGGATCTATAAAGAAAAACAACGTCACCATTTACCTTAACTAAGGATTAAGAGAAAGACTAAAAAGTAACAATCACATATCTGTACGTTCACTAAAGACACATAACTAAAACATAGGACGTTGAAACGATTTAAATGACTAATCGAGATCATTAAAAGACTATGATAGAAATCCCAAAAGATACATGTCATAGTACAGTAGCCGTTTGTCGCTCTCGAAATGTAGAAAAAAAGGACTAGACCTAAGGAAAAGAAAAAGAAGAGACTAACGACATCGATCCTGAAGGTCTTGATACGACTTATTATCACCACCTTCACCTGTGGGAACAGAACAAGGATTAGAATCCCCCTTACGAAAGTCAAAAGTGGTAACTCTTATTACAAACGACATCTGAATAGTATATACCGGAAATGATACAACTCCATCCAAGGAAGAGACGAGTAAAAAACTTCACAAAATTAGTATTTACCCACGGCTTAAAACAGTTTCCGAAAAAGACGTAGATAACTCTACTAGCATACCAAGAATAGAAAATTAAACAATTATATCACATAGTGTCACTAATTAAACGTATATAACTTCTTAGGAACCTAAGGACCTTATTTGAGTTGAACTAGTACCACATACTCGAAAACTACACAACGACTTAAGACAAACGATTTTAAAACAACTCCTAAAAACGTAGATACAGGTAGTCACTATAACCGGATATCAAAAGAAAAAACACAAATAGAAACAGTCCAAAACCATAGTCCCACTACCACCGGAACATCTTACTCAAACCTTCACAAGGAAGGAGACGTTAACAAACTTTTCAAAATCTTCCCATCTGTAATCGAGAAGAGATTTATAAACTATCTTAAGAAGACACTTCGGTAGACCAGGACCCCAAAACAAAAAACCCTCTAAAAACCAGTATAGAAGTTAAAGTCACGAACATTAACCCAACAAGTATTAAAAATAAAGAAGGACCAAGTCAGAACCTTCTAACTTGAAAAGATTCTTAGACAGGTAAAGAAGGTCCAATAGACAAAATAACGGTATATCAACAAGTATTATCAGCGATTATCTAGATGATTATACATAAACAGGAGAACACCCCATTGATACCCGACCTCTCCACCCATACAATCCACTTTGTGTATGAGGGGTCAAACGGTGTTAAGAGTCGATATTACACTGTTCGTGACACCATCCATACTATCGAGTATTTGATGAGTCTCTTCTGTGACGATCTATCTATAATAGGAAGGACAAAATATTTACCTTTTCAACTCCGAGTCTTTACAATACACCAGTCGTGTTTCAGTGGAAACATCACTTGTCGATCTTAAGGTTGGACACTGACGGACTCAAACAGGGGAGTTCTACGACAGAGGACCTTTTGATCCTTCATTATTTCGAACCAGAACTTAAGTCTCACTGAGGTTCGGATCGAAGGCAAGAGTTTAGGGTATGATGTAGTCTCCGTATCTGGGACTAAACGAACGTTTCCTTCGTTCGTTTATAGGGTACTTCTTAGTTCTTCTTTTCTTGGTAAGGATGACCCTTTACTGAATTTACAGGTCCTTATGTAAAACTTCTACACATACACGAGTCAGTACAGGTCGAGAACCGTTGGGGGACCTGATATCGGGTGGTCCGAGGAGACAGGTACCTTGGAAAGACCGTTCTTATGATCTCACCCAGTGGTATCGGGAATTTAATATTTATCTGGTCTGATAGTGGTATGTCAACCGGACACGAAGAACCCAACTAACTTTCAAAAGTGGTAATTACCGTGTGACTCGATACTCTTTCGTGGTAATCCATAAAAATACCCTTTCTGACTTAGGACACTCCTTCGATTTATTCCTCATGTTTAAGGTTTACCGGACCCGTCTCATTTGACGGGTATTTATGTACCGACGTGTCGTACACCCTAGAATCAAGGGACTGGTCCCTAACTTGGACACGGGGGACGTTGTCTATGTGACCCTCGAGTTTCAGAATTGGTGACCTGACACTCCTTTCAGGGACCTGTCTCATTTCCTCGTCATTCTGGATATAAGATCCGGAACTTCCCGCCTAGATCCGGGTAGTAGAAGACCTTCATCTGTGGTTTCCGACCTGGAGTTCCTCTGACTACGGGATACAGTTTTGTTTTAAGTAGTGAGACGAATTTTGAATAGGACCCATCATCTTTATGTTTTCTAAATTTATAGTCAAAAAGACAAAATATAATTTTTTTCAAAGGTATTCAACGTTTCGAACCCAAAAGAGATGACATACGGTGGAAGGTCTTTTGTCCACCATTTCTCCCCTCCCCCCACATAAGGTGTATCCCCCTACGACACAAACCTTAAAAGTCTAAGACAAACCTATCTATTCCTTTATCTTATTATCTCCAACTTCGGGCACTGGTGTCAATGGTCGAAGTAGTGAATGGGACAATCAGTGTCCACCGTCTCCTGACTGGTGACGACAATGGCGGCTGTACGACCTCCCCACGTAACGCTTATTGGTCAGACGGGAAATATGAGGGGGAAGGGGTCGGTACCGGTAAATCGAGGTGACGTCCTAGGTGCGACGAGAACCAAAGACCTAGTCAGGAGAAGGACTGGTTCCACTCAATCTCCGACCACCCATTTGGTATTCGGTCGACATTACACACTATCGTCGTTGTTTTGGGTTTACCGTCAATGATATTGTGATTACTATCGTCAGTGAAAATGACTGAATAAAGACGTAAGCTTTGTGAAACAGTTTATTGAACATACAGAATTTGGTAAATTGACAATTTAGTAGGACACTCCAAATATAACAACACGACACTAATTAACGAGTCAGCACAGGTTGAGAAACACTGGGGTACCTGACATCGGGAGGTCCGAGGAGACAGGTACTCTAAAAGGTCTTACCCAACGGTAAAGGAAGACTCCAGAGATAATACTCCTCTGTAAAGAGACTCACAGAGAACAACGTAAAGACGTAAAGAACACTCGTTCCATGACCGAGGTGGGACAAGGTCTAATTGAAAACTTCCTACAAACATACTGTTCTTTGGAACCTTCTATCTCGACATAGAGGATAGTCTTATTTCCTGTCTACACAAATAACTAAGTACAAGGAATTTGAGTCCCGAGGAGAAAACATTGTCTTGAAAGAAACGTAGAGGTATACCCTTTACCCTGAACTCCTCGATCGTGTTTTAACGACTAAGAGACCGATGACGACAACGACATTCAGTATTTGACAGGAAACGGAGACTGGGTCCTTAGAATGCAGAAGATAATAGTATTCTTCATCTTCTATCTATTTGATAACAGAATGATAGTATTCTATCATCAGAAGATGATAGTATACCGGCCGACTAGATAATCGAACTTTCATCCCGTCTACAGAGTCTCAGATGTGTCAGAAAACTTTCTAAAATGATAAGGATAAAATGTCTTATTTTTGACTCCGAAATCCTCTACAAAAGTTGACGAGCATAAGTAGTATAGACTAAAAGAGGTCAGACAACGGACCTATAAAATGGAAAATCTCTAATTTAGAGGTGAAACTTTACATAAAGACCGTGGGTAAAGGGTCAAAATAAGAGAAAAGGACTCCGAGAGTAGATAGGGTCACAAATAAGTCACGTATTGTAGATACAACAAGAGTAGTCAAGAGGATCCCTTTCTTTAGAAAGAAACTTGGGTTGAGGGTATTGAGTATCACAACATCACCTTTAATTCATTTTTACTACCTACCTTTTCGTGAATTATGTTTACTAAGAGTTTAAAATCCACCTAGACTTTATAACCCAAATTATAAAAAATAAAAAACCGCTATGGAGGACCGTACACCATAGAATCAAGGGACTGGTCCCTAACTTGGGAGTGGAAGACGTCACCTTCGTACCTTAGAAGTCGAGACCTGGTGGTCACTTCAGGAACCTTATAAAGAAAGTTTTATGTCTTGCGGTCTGGGGTAGGGTTCTCTAAGACTTAGTCATCTAGATCCAATTTCACTTTTCGACTTATAAAGGCACTGGAATCAGGAACAAGGGGTGAATACGATAACAAGGAATAGAACGCGAAAAGTAAGATCGTCGACACTCGACACACAGTGAGAAAGACCAGGATGAGAAAACACGAAACACCGGGAAAAAGTAAAGATGGATGTTCTCACTCACTCAAACGAGCGAGCGAGTCAGCACAGGTTGAGAAACGCTGGGGTACCTGACATCGGGTGGTCCGAGAAGGTAGGTACCCTAAGAGGTCCGTTCCTATAACCTCACCCAACGGTAAAGGAAGAGGTCCCCTTGAAGGGCTGGGTCCCTAACTTGGGTCCAGAGGGCGGAACGTACGTCCGCGAAATGGGAGACTCGGTGGCCCCTCTCGGTTAGGAGTAGGAAATCGAGTTCACAGTGGAGGAAATCTTTCGGAAGGAGGAGACTACTTCCCTATAGAGAAGAGGTAAGAGGGTTTCGAACGACAGCCAATGGAGACAGTAAATGAACACGGAAATAATTCCAATACACAGACAAAAATGGTGATCTGATAGTTGAGGAACTCCCGTCCATTAAAAAGGAGAAGTGCAAATATAAAATATACCTTTCGGAAAATACCTTATCACATCCAAACGTTAAGACCGAGTGTTATCCGTAACCCGAAACTTTAGTTAAAAACAACTTACTTAATTTCGTACTTAACTACCATCTTAGTTACTTCGGAAAACAGACGTCTTTTAAAAGTCATATTTTAGGATAATTACTACAATGAGAAGTGAAAGAATTCATGTAATTAAAGTACACTTTAATCTGGTCTATACACTTCTCTCTCGTTCTTCAACTTAAAAAATTCTTTAAACTTAAAATCGTACATCTCTCTCATTTTTATTATATCGGAACAGAGGAGTAAAAAAAAAAGAAAACAAGTCAAGTCAAGTCAGCGAGTCAACACAGGCTGAGAAACGCTGGGGTACTTAGCGTCGAGCGGTCCGGAGGGACAGGTGGTGGTCGAGGGTCTCGAGTAAGGGACGAGACACATCATGTTGGAACAAGAAATAGGTAAGACGTACAGGACATAACCGTCCGTCCAAGAAATGGTGACCACGGGGGACCCTTTGGGTATACATATTACTAAACGTAGACGATTAGGGTTTGAAGGTTAGAAAGGGAGGGGTTGGGGGAGAAGGGGAACCGCTGGTGTTCAGACAAGGATAGAGACACTCAGATAAAGACAAAGAACGACAAGACACGAATCAGTGAGTCAGTACAGGTTGAGAAACGTTGGGGTGCCTGACATCGGACGGTCCGAGGAGACAGGTACCCTAAGAGGTCCGTTCTTATGACCTCACACAACGACACGGGAGGAGGTCCCCTACAAGGGATGGATCCCTAACCTGGGTCCAGAGGACGTAACGTCCGCCTAAGTAATGGTAGACAAAGAATCCATACAAGTAAACGCAACATAAAATCTAAGGTGTATATTCACTATAGTATATCATAAACAACAAGAGAAAGACTGAATGAAGTGAATTATACTATTAGAGATCCAGGTAGGTACAACGACGTCTACCGTAATAAAGTAAGAAAAAATACTCACTTATCATAAGGTAACATCTATATATACATAGTGTAAATAGGTAAGTAGACAACTACCTATAAATCCAACAAGGGTACAAAACCGATAACATTTAACACGACGTTACTTGTAATCCCACGTGCATGGAAAAACTTAAGGTCTATATTCGAGTCCTCAACCTAACGACCTAATATACTATAAGATAAAAATCAAAAAACTCCTTGGAGGTATGAGAGGAGGTATAACCGACGTGGTTAAATGTAAGACTGGTTGTCACATTCTCCCAAGGGAAAAGAGATACGTGAGAGGTCGTATACAATAATTATAAACATCTGAAAAATTACTACCGGTCAGTACCTTTCTCCTCGGACCATCCGACGTCAGGTATCCCGACGATTCTAAACCCGTACTGACTTGCTGAAGTGAAAAGTGAAATTACGTAACCTCTTCCTTTACCGTTGGGTGAGGTCATAAGAACGGACCTCTTAGGGTCCCTGTCTCCTCGGATCACCCGACGGTAGATGCCCCAACGTGTCTCAACCTGTGCTGACTTCGCTGAATCGTCGTCGTCGTCAGATTGACCATACTCCACTATAGAGTAACATTAAAAATAAACGTAAAGAGATTAATAATCACTACTACTCTTATAAAAGTACACAGACAACGACCGAAGGAGTAAAATGACTCTTCCTTTGACTCTAATCTCTCTTATTCTTATTATAGTGTGTCGAACAACCACTATTTCACTTCAAACTTCGAAGTAAAGACCAAAAAGTCAGAATTCGAGAGATCTGATTCGTACCAGGGAGAGAATGTGATTTAATACCAGGATGGGTTTCGGGTCAATTCCGAAAGTAGTAGGACCGTAAAAAATTGAAGTAGACTATAACTATTATGATAATAAAGTGTATACTCATTACATATGTGGTACAAAAGAAATGTATTTAAACGAAAGAGACTACATACGAGTCATAACCCCCATAAAAATTTCCAAAATAACACAAATAGGAAATACAAATTAATCCAAAAACAAAGATATAGGACACTTAGTTTAAAGGGAGGAGTAGAACTGACTGATCAAAAGTGGATTATCTAAAAAGATCTCTTTGTTGAGAAAGTCATCATAAAGAGACAAGTACCTTAATTAAGAGGTCCGTTCTTATGACCTCACCCCACGATACGGGGGAAGGTCCCCTAGAAAGGTTGGGTCCCTAGCTTGGGTCCAGAGGGTGTGACGTCCGTCTAAGAAATGGTAGACTCGGTGGTCCCTTAGTCATCATAAATCCCCTCCTTTTATACTATATAATTTTATATTCGGAGGAACAAAAGGGTCTAAGTAGGTTTTATGTTAGTAGAGGTAGACACAAAGGAGAGAGTGAAAATATTAGTCTACACCTTTTATAAATTGTAGGGTAACTCAGGAGGTCAAAGTTAGTCATGTGTACTATTTAACGTACCCCCACAAACTAAACGGAACGTTACCTTTGGAAATAGAAACGGGACTCCGGACTGACATCAAATTATTTTCTTTCCGGGTAACTTATCCAGAACACTTTATACCCCAGGGTTGGTCCAGATACTTATTAAATAATCCGTTCCTAGAACAAAGACACAAACTTTATGATAAGACCTCTGGTAATCCCGATCTGGATACATCATCAGTGTTTCAAGAACTCAAGGTCGATCTTTATACGTCTTTTAATAACAACGATGTTGAGGAGTTTGTATACCGATCCAAGTCCCGTTAGACAATTGAAGAACACAACGTAGGTTTTCAAAGGTTAATAGTTGTTTTCTACCGTATGGTCGGGCTAATGAGGACTACATAAGGTCAGTTCCTAAGGTTCATTGGTATCAACACACCCGCATACGCCAGACTTTATTGTCCTTAGTCACTTTTAAAGTTCATATTTATGTCTAGCCTCTAGTAAATGCATAGTGTTGGTCTGTTTACATAGGGTGACTCGACTCACACGAAAGTTGTCCTTCGTCCTTAAAAACCCGGTGGAGGGTTGGAGACTAAGAGACGCCAATATTTTATAAACTCTATATAAAACAAAGGTCAAAACGTTGTCTGAAGAGGTTGTCGAATAAACGAAGTACACAGTTGTTTGAACTTTTTGATCGGAGAATGTATTCTATTACTCTTTACACTTTTCGGTAACAACCACTGGACCAAGGGGGTTTTGAACCCGTTTCTATAACGTCTGACACTGAACCTTCGTCGGAATAGAACTACCCTGAAGTTAAGGATCTATTGAGAATGAGAAACCATATTTAACCGAACCCTAGAAAAATTTCCTATAAATGTAAATCACTGAGACATTCGGTTTTTTATCGTTTTATCCTTTCCCTTTTCTCCGGAAACGTAGTAAGGTCCTTTTATCAAAAACGGATGAAACCTCCCTTTAGTAGGGGTCCCTACTCTGGTGTTCCTTTAGGGACTCTCGTCTTAGGACTGGCGGGTCCAGGCCACTGGTGTGAGTTGCAAAAAAAAAAAAAAAAAAAATTAGACGAGTTTGTAATCGTCTTTGATGGTTCGGACACTTTCACCGTTTTTAAGTTCGAACTAGAAGGGTTTTACTTCGAGTCTAGTTCAACGGTTTCAAAATGACTAGGAAATAGTACATATCATTTTAAATTCACGTCTAAGGAGTCAGATCGAGAGTCTCACACGAGCCAGTCAAGACTGAGGAAACACTGTGGGACCTGGGTAGTCCGAAGAGACAGGTACCCTAAAAAGTTCGTTCTTATGACTTCACCCAACGGTAAAGGAAGAGGTCCCCTAGAAGACCGGGTCCCCAACTCAGACACAGAAGACGTAACGGTCCACCTAAGAAATAGTGACTCGGTGGACCCTTCGGGGGTTGAGAGTCGTGGGAGGGGTTATTAAAAAGTTGAATAGAAGGTAATGAGTATGTCTAGGATTATCTTGATCTAATGACTGATCAGGTACTTAATAGGGGATAGAAAAGACAAAACAAAAGAAATAAGTACACCATACTGTTTATGATACCTATAACCATGTCAATACCAAAAGAGACAAAAAAATTTTAATTAAAAATAACCTCATATCAACGAAAGTCATGTCAATAATTGAGATCATAATCACCTCAGGACTGACACACGGTCTATGGTACACTACTGACAGGTACGTAACAGTATAAAGTAAGAGTAATACCAGACCTGTGTCTCAACGATTAATTAACAAATTCCAGTGTACTGGACGTTTACTGTCTCATTCCTAAACTAGGAAAGTACAGTATACAGACTGTACTCTCGGGAGTAATATGACGTAGACCTGAAGGTATTTTTTTAGTATAGAGACTCTCTCAAGTAAAATAGATGGTAAATTTTTTTATTATACATTAAAATGAACAAAAAACAACAAAAATTAGAAATAAATAATAAATTTTAAATAAAAATAAAAAATTGTGGTTTTCGTAAAACATGTCGTATAATTTTTCGTCTCTGTAATGAAACAGTTGTTTCCAGACAGATCAGTTCCGATACCAAAAAGGTCATCAGTACATACCTACACTCTCAACCTGATATTTCTTTCGACTCGTGACTTCTTGACTACGAAAACTTGACACCACAACCTCTCCTGAGAACTCTCAGGGAACCTGACGTTCCTCTAGGTTGGTCAGGTAGGATTTCCTCTACTCAGGACCCACAAGTAACCTTCCTGACTACGACTTCGACTTTGAGGATATGAAACCGGTGGACTACGCTTCTCGACTGAGTAACCTTTTCTGGGACTACAACCCTCTCTAACCCCCGTCCTCCTCTTCCCCTGCTGTCTCCTACTTTACCGACCTACCGTAGTGGCTGATCTACCTGTACTCAAACCCATCTGAGGCCCTCAACCACTACCTGTCCCTCCAGACCGCACGACGCTAAGTACCCCAACGTTTCTGAACCTGTACTGACTCGTTGACTTGACTTGACTACCGACTATAGCCTGAAGCACCACCACGACCACAATTTCTTGGACGGACAGTTACGCCCTCTACATTCTCTGTGTCCAAGCTAGGGACTCAGTCCTTCTAGGAGACCTCTTCCCGTACCGTTGGGTGAGGTCATAAGAACGGACCTCTTAGGGTACCTGTCTCCTCGGACCACCCAAAATCAGGTAACCCAGTCTTTCTCACCCTGTGTTGACTTCGTTGAATCGTGTACACGTATCGGTTACATTGTTGTAATACCATGAAAGTCCACTTGTCGTATTAAAATAAGTCATTTACAGGAAAAGTTACGTAAAAACTCCACCGTCTTTACATTTCCTTCTCAATTAGTCGTCTTCTCTGTTGTTTTTCAATTAGGTTTCGTAGTCATGATAGTGAATCGACTTAACGATATGTCACTTTATGAAAGTATTATAAGTGTTTTTAAAAAACCCCTTATCAACTAAATGCTACAACACACAAAGTCCATATGTCGTTTCAATTAGTCAATATGTAAGAGATGGTAAAAAAAGACCGACGTGAACTAGAATCAACACCACCAGAATCAACCCCCTAGATCAAGGGACTCGTCCTAACCTTGGGTCCGGTGGTCGTAACCCTCGTGTTAGAATTGGTGACCTGGTGGTCCCTTTCAGGGGTAAGAGATGGTAAAAATTTTCACTAGTGGAATGTTAGTAAGACTGAGGGAGGGATTGATGTAACACTCTTACCCCTAGTACTGAAAGACATAAGACATAGGAAACGTTGTGGTTCCAGAACGTGTCTCATCCGGAAGTAAACAAGATCCGTTGAGGCTAATAGACCTCTAGTCTAAGACTTTTCCTTTCGTCTGATCTGGTTTTCCCCCCAAGCCACTCCAACTAGAGACGTGGGGTCGAAGAGGGAGGCGAGGAGAAAAGAGGTGGTCTTGACCTTCCGACCCTGAAGGGACCACCAGGTCACCAAATCTTAGGGAACGTTACGTCCCCTACACCCAAGTTAGGGATCAGGACCTTGATAATCCAACCACGTTTTCATTGGAGCCAAAACGTAACAACTCGTAACGACAAACTATAACGTTATGTAAATTTTTATTTACACCAATACAATATATGCTAAAAGTACACGTAAAGAAAAAAACGATTAATGAATAGTGAACGATAAATAAAATACAAATAAAATCTGATATCTTTATTATAATCTGTTTTTCGTTTAAACTCACTAAAAAATTAAGCTCAAGTTTTACCTAGCCTTTCGTAGCCTCTGTTGAACGTTGTGGTTGTTGTGTAAACTGGGTCCTTGACGATTACTTGCATGTCACGTCACCATCAAGTCCTTCAAAAAGTCTCCTTTGCTCTCGGAACTTCTACTCCTCGTGTCACCGACCGGCAGCTTTCAACTGTTACTGGTTAACTTTCCTGGTAGCTCCGACTAGGAGAATGTTGATATACTCTTTAACGGTTTCTTGAGTTGCAGTCGGTAAGATGCCAGTAAGTCGTAAACTTCGTTTATCCTTTCTAATTTTTCGAGTTATTCACCCACAAAGTATTCGACTGACTTTTAGTTTTTTTAGCAATGCTTCACAGTGGAAGAGAATAACATGAGTTGTTGGTACTTGGTAAAGATCTAGCCTAACACTACGTGTTTTTCACCTAAAATATACTGTTGACCGTTACTGGTCGAGTCACCAACCTGGTTCTTCTTCGAGGTTTCGTGAAGGGTTTCAGTTTGAACGTGGGTTTTTTGAGTGCCAACAACGAAACACCAGACGCCGGGCAGACTGGACGATGTCGAAAGACTTAGGACCTCTTTGGTAGTGTAGACTCTTCACACGAGTGGTTTAACTACGTTACGTGGCTTTTGACGTTGTAGACGTCGGACGTAACCAGTTGTCTTTCCCGGGGGTCAAGAGATGTTGTTACGGGTCGGTGTCCAGCGTGTTGGTCACGAAGTCTTCACCTAACTTAACCCGATGTTTCAAAACGTAGTAGGAGGCATAAGTGGACTGGAGAGTAGTTGAATGATGGTGAAGAAGTTCGTAGAGTTGTTGAAAAACGTGTGTTTTACGAAGGTGTTCGTCGCCCTACGTCTTTTACGAAAAGTTCTCAGGTAACTTAGGGCTTCGTGCCTATAAATGTGATGTCCTTATTTGTTTGAATAAAGAGTAACTGTTTTTACACAACTAACCTTACCAAGGATAAAACTAATTATTTCTACACAAACTCGGATCAATGTTACTAAATTTTAAATGTTAGACTTTGGTGTTGATGAAGACATGGTTGGATTATTCTAGGGTGTACGGTACCTCGTCGACTCGGGCTCACGGTGGTGGTCTCAGACACCCTACGTTACTTTCTAGGGAGTACTACGTTGTTTCCCGGCCACACGACGTTGATTCTAAACTGCGTCGGTTTAATTTTTTTTTTTTTCCTCGACCTCCGTCCTTCTACATTTCCAACATAGTAACGGTCTGTGACCACACGACCTCGACAAAACGTGGTGACGCTCTCATACAAAAGATTTGAAATACAAATCTCTGCATTGTAATCTTTGAACTGTAACCGGTTCACCGTCATAAGTGTGGTACCTTTATCGACTGTGATGCTTAATCAATCCTGAGGGTGGGGGGCTGGTCCCTCGACCAAACGGTCATATGATCCCGGACGGGTTCCCACACTCCCTGGGCACTAAGGTCAACGGAAAACAGAAAAGGAACGAGGGAAATTGAGAGAGTTGAAAACCTGGGTGTCTTGAAACAATTCACGGAAGAAATTCGTCCACGAGACGGTCCTCTATTCTTCTTATGACACTAATGACGGTAGACCAAGGAACGACTCCTTTATTGTCTATGTACTCGTTACACTTATTAACGATTGATTACTAGAACAAACAAAAAAAAAAAAGAGAAGTAAACAGAATTTTAATTTTCATACGTATAAATGTATATACTTTCACATCTTTTTTTACATTCACGGTGCTCCTGCCCTTGGACTGAGAAACGTTGGGGAACCTTTGGGTGGGACAAAGGAGACAGGTCCTTGACCTTTACGTTTGTGGTCCTGGGACGTCATTTTAGAAGATGTCGAAATGGTAGAAAAGGTAAACGAAGAAATAGTTATTGGCTCTTTACGTATAATTGGAGAGAGTGATACCATCACCTAAAGAGCCGAAGGGGAAGTTTATTTCACGAAGTAAGGCACATCACAAAAGTCTAGATAAAAGGTCCAGAGATCGTCAAAAGGAAAGTAGATACAGACTTAGTTATAAATTTAGAAGGTGACTCCAAGTTTAAAATTGATAAATAAAAATCAGAAACTTTCACTTTCACACTTTCACAATCAACGAGTTAGTACAGGTTGAGAACGATGGGAACATCTGACATCGGGCGGTCCGAGGAGACAGGTACCTTAAGAGGTCCGTTCTTATGACCTCACCCATCGGTAAGAGAAGAGACTCACTAGAAGGACTGGGTTCTTAGTTTGAGTCCAGAGGGTGTAACGTCTGTGTTAAGTCTAAGAAATGGTGTTAAGTCTAAGAAATGGTAGACTTGGTGGTCCCAATCTGAAAATTTTTACACCAGAAAAAGATGAAACAGAGTAGACACAACTATGAAATAATAAAAAAAATATGAACCTTTCCCGTTACCGTGGGGTGAGGTCGTGAGAACGGACCTTTTAGGTACCTGCCTCCTCGGACCATCCGGTGAATTTTTACAATAACTTCATCTCAATTATTATAACTATGAAATTTATGAAAAACAAACAAACAAACAAAACCGGTGCGGGTCGCCGTACACCCTAGAGTCAAGGGGTCTGGTACCTAGTTTGGGTACGGGAGACGGCACCTGTATGACTAGGAATTAGTGACCTAGTGGTATCTTCAAGGTCTATGAAATTTATGAAAACATGTCAAGAAATTTGAGTCAACACAAACCATAGACCATTAAGGTAGTAGACGACAAATTTCGACTAGGACGTCAATAAATAAAGTACTACTACTACTGCTATTACTGTTGAACGAAGGTCTATACGAGTCTCTGAAAATTTTAACCAGGGTTTAAGAAGACTATAGGAATTCCAGGCAGAAGTTCACACAAGGAGTTCTCTCCTAACAGAAGACGAGTCAGTCCACAGAATACCACGGTAGCTGGGTGTCGACGAATTTACTATACTCAAGATCGAGGTTCGGACGTACACCCACCCGAGTACTACTCAATCCTTACTGGTACCTCTAATAAAAAAAAAAGGAAAACAAGACGAGGTAGATCCTGGATTTCGACTTTGTGTCATCGTAAGGGTGATAGGGGAGGGGGGTAAAGTAGGTGACAGGAGTAACAGAAATTCCCCGAGGACTTAAATAGGTCACCAGATATTACGTTTGAGCGTGTAGCGTCACCAGACTCCTGAACATAAAACGGTGAGTGTGAAGCCGACAATTTGGTCTTAACAGTCGGCGATCTCTTCCGTTACCGTGGGGTGAGGTCATGAGAACGGACCTTTTAGGGTACCTACCTCCTTGGACCTTCCGACGTCAGGTACGTCAGCGATTCCCAGCCTGTACTGACTCACTGAAGTGAAAAGTGAAAAGTGAAAGTACGTAACCCCTTCCTTTACCGTTGGGTGAGGTCACAAGAACGGACCTCTTAGGGTCCCTGCCCTCGGACCACCCGACGGTAGATACCCCAGTGTGTCTCAGCCTGTACTGACTTCACTGAATCGTCGTCGTCGTCTCTGAACATTTTACTAGAGGTCCCTTCCCACCAAGGTCACGAATAAAAGAAAGAACCTGAACATAACCCAACCGGTTTTTTCAAGTAAACCCCAAAAGTATTCTACAATGTCTTTCTGGCCTCGTTTGAAAACCTGGTTGGGTTATGAAGGAATAAAGGAGAAGAAAGGATGGTCAAGTCGATACACAAATTTTCATCCTTAAAACATAAAAATCTTTTTTAAAAGACTATAAGACATGAGTCTCTAAGAAAGACCTTAGATCAACGGATTTCACGGTTTTTATCTACAGGACACAGGTCCGTTGTTGAACGGTAGAGTCAATTCTCCTTAGAGACGGGAATAATGGGAAGAGGAGGAGGTGTCTAAAATAAGTAGGAGTAGGAGAAAAGTAATAGAATAGATAGGGTTGATTATTTATTATTCTCGAGAGTAAACGGAATCACGAACGATACACGGTCAATGACGGGATTCAAGGAATGTGAAAATAAAGCAAATCTTAAATCTCGTCAGAACACTACATCCATTTTAAATTAAAAAGAGAATACCTTCTCCTCTATCTCCAAGTCTTTTCAATTCGACACACGGGTATCCTCAGACACGAACAGGTGGTTTGAGACGAGAAACAGTGTTGACTCTCTGTTTGACTATACTACAAGAGTCAGTTGTAGAACTTGAGTTTATCCAAATCTTTTATGTCAATCAATTTTAATTTCCTACAAGAAACGTCTCCTTAGAGTCTCACAAATTATGTAAGTCACACGTGACTCAGAAATTCCCACACTAGACACATTGAAAGGGGTTCCAGAAACGTCGTGTCTTGAGTAAAAAGGACCCCCTTGTAGACGTTACACATAGTATCTCGTATAAATCTCTTGACATCGAGATTTTATTACTTTAAATTGGGAGAGGAAGGTATGTAGATTTGTAGTTTTTTAAAACTTTTGAAGTCTCTTTTTACTTTTGGTCAGAAATTGAAATATCACTACTACTACTACTATTAGATGTGGTTTACATTCATGGGTTGAGTTGGTAAGAAGATTAGTACGTCTAAACAGAAGTTCACTGAAAAGGTTATGAGTTTTGATTGGAGTGCACTGAATAGTGACTCCCGGAAGTTTTCTGATACAGTGTCAGATGTCTCAATGGTTTCCCCCAAGGGGTTGAAGGATGATACACCTATCGTAAAAACCGTGTTCACACTCGTGGTCTCTCTGTGGTTTCCCCGTTGGGAGTGAGCCTTGACATATAAGTCACTATTGATTTTAGGGTCTTCAGAGTGGTTTTCCTTATGTGTTTTTACAATTGGTACTCATACTAATAAAAATAAATTGACATAGACGTAAAAATTTACAGACGTTATACTACACAATAAAAATAGTCTTTTCAGAAAAAATTAAATTAAAATTTTTACAATAAAATGAAGTAAAAAATTTAAACCGACGGAATCCAGAATCAACGGCGTACTCCTTAGAACAAACACAGTACGCCCTAGGACGTAACACCCCGTACCTGAGATCGACACTGCACATCCGAGTCACCAATGCCACCCTCCCGAATCAATGAGACGTCGTACACCCTGGAATCAAGGGTCTGGTCCCTAGCCTGGGTATAGGGGACGTAACGTAATTCAGTGAATTAAACTAAAAATTTAACTGATTACAATACAATCAAAGTTCATATGTTGTATTACTGAATTCTTTCCATAAAAATTTTTTCCTTAGAACATTAGTGAATTGTCCCGTTTACGTGAATTTTATAAAGTCTTAGACCCCTGAAGGGACTACCAGGTGACCACCTCTTAGGTAAAAGATTACGGCCCCTACGACAAAGGTAGGGACCGGACCCTTGATTTTAGGGTGTATGATTCCTCGTTGCTTCGGGTCTACGGTGGTGACCTCTTCGGACACACGGTGCTGTTTCTGGATCGTGTCGACCTTTTTTTTTCCCTGAGTGTTAAGGGAAATTTTTTTTACAGTCTTAGACTTCGAGTCTCTCCTTTCACTGAAAAGGTTTCAGTGTGTCAGACAGTCTCCAGTTTAACCTTAAGAGTCGACAGACCGATCCTGTGAAGAGTTCTATGGCATTTACTGGGGTATCAGTGAGTTCTACTTGACGACCACCCGAACGGGAAGGAGTCTTTTCTGATGGGGTTTCTTCCTTTTGTGTAGAAGACCTACAGAAGACCCACCCACCCAGGGCCCAGGGGAGGGAGAGGAGGAAGAGGAGGGAGAGGAGGGAGAGACCTGTTTGTCCTTCGATACAACGGTCAAGACACCTAAGAGAACGGGTACGAAATCCCAATTCGCCAAAAAGAGTGGTCTCCCCACAGGGGTTTCCTCTCCCTGACCCAAATGCAATCCTCACACCCTCTTAAGCGGAGAGAGGTCCTACAGTAGGACATTATGTGGCTCGACGACAAAAAAAAAAGGTCCGATAAATAAGGACAACTCGTGGGGGCCTTCTTCACCTCTTTCTTAAGGGGAGATCCCTTCCCACCGACCTCGGTGGATTATACTTTCAAACCTCTTAGAAACCAACGACTCCAACTCTCTAACCCTCCAGACACCACTAAGACCTTGAGTAAAATGTTTTATCTGTTACTTCATTAACTAACTAAGTGACAAAAGGTAATTCTAACGTAAAAACACCAAAAAGAACACCTTCATTCTCGAGTCTCCCTACTACCATATTGTAACCCCTTCCCTACAACCTTAATACAACCTTGGAGTGGGTGGACACAAACCGAAGGGTTTGTTAAACTCGACACCTTCAACCTTTCCCCCCTATTTTACTCCTGACTCTCGTATCTAGGAGAGAGTGTCACTGTGTCTCGACCTTCCTTGAAGGTCTTTCGGAACCACGGTTGGAGAAGTCAAAAGTGTACTCCGTTTATTTAAATGTCTACTCCGGTACCATCTATAAATTTGTAGGTAAATTATGGATCATACATGATCATACATCTCTGACTCGATCCGTAACTTCCTTATCGTTTTTTGTTATGTCTACTCCGGGACGGAAGACGTTAGATCCCTGGGTCCTCCATTTACTGTTTCGTCTGAGGCTTGGTCTTAGGTCTAGAAAATCCAGGTTAACCACTATAAAGAATATAAAAGGTAGATTATATGAAATCCGTGGATTCGAAAGGACACACTAAAACCTGAAGAGTGATTTGTATATACATCCGAAGTCAAAATGATTGTATACCTTTCTTTGTATATAAATAAACAAGTAATAAATAAATGGTTTATAAATGACTCTTGGTAAATATAGAGTCCGTATATCTTGAGTCTTATCTTAGAAAAACGCCTCTCAGTAAAAGGTAGACAGTCGCTCGTAAAGAAAGACTTGTCATCGGTTATCCATCGACCTTTAGGGTCTCAACCGAGATGAAAGAAAAAGAGTAAGTTTCGACTGAACGCACGTACGAGTTGACGAGTCAGTACAGGATGAGAAACACTGGGATACTTGACATCGGGTGGTCCGAGGAGAAAGGTACCTTAAAAAGTCTGTCCTTATGACCTCACCCAACGGTGAAGGATGAGAGCCCTTAGAAGGGCTGGGTCCCTAACTTGGGTCACAAAGAACGTAGAGGAAGTGACCGTCTGTCTAAGAAATGGTGACTCGGTGGACCTTTCAGGGTTTCAACTGAATGAGGAGGTTTATGAATTTAGGGTTAAACCTAGGGAGGGAGGGAGAGAAGAAGAAAGAGAAGAAATAAAGGTAGGTAGGTAGAAGAAACATGAATTACACATTTTGAACTGTGGTCACTTAACTAAATGTCATTCTCCAAAATCTCAGTATATCCACTTGTGAATTGTTAACCGTCAATCCTATGAAAACAAAACATTGACGAGGTGTAACATTGAAAATAAATAAAAAGGACCTACTCTTGAAGAGGATTTAGAGTTCTAAAATAAATTGTATCTCTTCCCGTCATGACCTAAAATAGGTGATGGTATAGTCTTTTTGTACAACGACCGTAATTAGGGTTTTTCCCGTTCTGTCTCCCTCTCTTTTTCCTTTTTACGTTTTACTGTACTGACTAAGAACTGTTCAGGGCTATTTTTCCTTCTTTTTTTGGTGACCACCAATAGTCTCGTTTCTTTCATGACCAGGAATAGTCCCGTTTATCACAATAGAGGGTTTCATCTCTTCTTAAAGGTTATAATTGGTTGGACATGGGAAGTTTTCTGTAAAAGAGTATCGACTTCTTAGTGTAAGTACAACCGTCGACTGAATGTTTCCCGTCCTTACACCAAAGAACCTGGTGACGGAGTAGTCTTACCTCCTTCACATCTTCATTCACCACGAATAGACAAACAAAAAAAGTCAAGTGAACTTACATATAAAAAGAGAATAAAAAATCCTTTAATTACCTTTCATCAATGAACTTTAATCGTTCTCAAATACCCGTATCAAGATTTGACGTATCATCTGGAAAGTCCCAGAATGAAGTTATTCATTTGTTCCACTTAGACGTATGAAAAAACTTATAAAAAAAATTTAAATTTAAAATATAACCGTATATCGATTACTTGTTACAACACTATCAAAGTCCATGTATCGTTTCGTTGAGTCGGTATGTATATGTACATAGGTAAGAGGAGGTTTGAGCGGAGGGCAGGTCCGACGGCCCATTGTAACTCGTCTCAAGGGACACGATGTGTCATCCAGGAACAACCAATAGAGAAAATTTATGTCGTCACACATGTCCACATAGGGTTTGAGGAATTGATAGAGAAAGGAGATAGGAAGGGGTGACCGTTGGTTATTAAAGTCAGAGATTCAAACACTCAGTCAAAGACAAAACACTTATTCAATTAAATATAGTAAAGAAAATCTAGGGCGTACGAGTGTCATAGTACTATAAAGAGACTACTAGTAACAATATAGTCGTATTTCTGCCCGGTAGAGTAGTTCTACAAGGAGGATAATTCGACCATCGAGAGAGTCCGAGAGACACAGGTGAGTGACGAGTACCACACGCACACAAAGTCTTCCAAGACCCTCGGGAGTCGTACATGTCAACTACCTAGATACCAGATTAACCATTTTTTCTGTTCAGAAGTGACCTCTTCGTGTTTGAACGGGGAAGAGAACCGTCCTTGAACTACGACCCTCCGGAACCAAAAAGAGTCCGACCCTCGTGAAAGGACCTCTGGTTAAAACACGGTAAAGTCCGTAAAAGGATATCCACCCTTTTTACCGTAAAAAAAAAAATTTCAAAGTGGGAGAGGTCTCGTACTCCTAGGTTTGGTCTGTCATCCAACCTTCTTTTGTCAAGAGGTCTTTTAGGGTGCACTATGAGGTAAGGTGATAACAAAAAAGTGAATTATCACATACATGAAAACAAAGGAGATGTTATGACACGACGGATAACGTTTACATTCAAAAAAACGTCACAGTAGTCATTTACGAAACACATAGAATCGGTGTTAAACAAACAAACCACAAAAAAAAACCCACTTGTTTAGTGAAATAACGTCGTCGTAGATGTTTCGGTCCTCTGACTTTGTAAGTTTACAAGTACTCATCTCCTGAGCAACTTATGTGTTATGATATAGGTGTCCTTATCTTATGACACATCGACACTATTCCTCACTCCTTCTCAGGACAGATGTTGAAACTTTATTAGTTTTATATGACAGACCTTAGTCGTTCCTTTTCTTCTCGAAAGCTTTTTCCTCTCCTTCATCTTATGTTGGTATCCACACAAAAACGAATATAAAAAATTCTGATTTATTACCTTTCTATTCAGTACTTTCGTTAAAAATGTATAAAGGATCAAGAATAAGACTAATAAGAGAGAGAGAAAATTACACACAAATAAACCGACACAGTTCAGAACCAACACCGCGTGTCCTAGGAGTAACACAGTACACCCTGGAAAACAACACCACGTGCCTAAGAGAGCAACACCTCGTACCCGAGGTCCCACGGGTCCGAAGTAATCGACACCGCGTACCCGAATCGATGAGACCCCGTACACCCTAGAATCAAGGGACTGGTCCCTAATTTGGACGCAGGGGACGTAACGTTCCACCTAAGAGTTGGTGACCCAGTGGTCCCTTCAGGGGTGTCAAGAAAAATAATATGAGATTATGATAATGGTGGTACACACACAAGTCAGTGAGTCAGTACAGACTGAGAAACGTTGGGGTACCTACCATCGGACGGTCCGAGGAGACATGTGTCTTAAGAGGTCCGTTCTTATGACCTCACCTAACGGTAAAGGATGAGGTCTGATGATGGTGTTGTGATGGTGATTACTAACAATGGTCAGAAAATATTAATGATGAGACTCAGTAGAGTTATAACATAGACTTGTGAGTTGTTACCATCATAAATTGATATCTCTTTTGAGGTCTTTTGATACAAAATCTTTAGACGGAAATCCAGTGTCTTTTAAGTTGAGTTTAACCACAATTTGTTTTTTGGTGACTTCAAAGTGATGACCGTTATGACACTCGAAGCTCTTGAACTTTTAAAGGGTAATGTTTACTTTTCTTCACGACCTATTAAAAAAAAGATCTAAAATTTGGTACTTAAGTTAAAGAATTTATCAAAACCTGATAAGTGCAATAAACAAAGTAGTACCTACTCCAAATCATAAACATCAAAACTCCTTAACCAGGTAAAGTAGATTCAACAGTCTAAAAACTCACATCTCAACGAGTGTCATAGGGAAATAAATAAATAAAGGAACATACATCCCAGACATCACTCTAAAAGAGAAAGTAAAAATTATAATTATTAAATACAGAAGAAAGAGAAAACATACAAAGTGATGTCCAATTAAACACAAAATAACTAGAAGACTGTATTGTCAAACCAATAAAACTGAACTAATAAAAAGAAAAAAGTTAAAATAACTGAAGACAGAAATAGAAATACTAAGTAAGAAAGACGAACGGAACTCAAATAAAACAAGAAGAAAAAGATCAAAGAAATTCAGGAAAGACATTCGTAAATTACCATATTTAAAGGGAGATTCACGACGAAAATTAATAAGATGTTCAAAACTATACAACATAAAAGTAAAAACAAGTCAAATTTTATAAAAGATTAAAGAGAACTCTGAAGAGACTACGTGCCCAAATAAATCTTTCCACTACAAATTAAAGGTTCACAATCCTCTAAAAGACAACAGAAAGATGTTAATAAAGATAACATTAAAACAATAACAGTCTCTCGTATGAAGTGGACTAACGTCAAGAAAATTTATAACATATCAAACGAAGTACTGGCCCGTATATCAGATAGAAGAGGTTTTAAAGATGTCTATGACGATTTAGAAAGAGGAACAGAGAGTCATGAAGAAACAGAGAGGACGAGATAGTCGAGCGACGGATAGATAGATAGACGGTTTACAGAGAGAAAATTTTAAATAGAAATAATAACTTCATCCATCGAGTCTGTCATTTCGTAGACGGATGTTACGCCCTCCGGGCCCAAGTTAAGGACCCAACCCTTCTAGGGGACCTCTTCCTTTACCGTTGGGCGAGGTCATGAGAACGGACCTTTTAGGGTACCTGGTTCTTCGGACCATCCCATGTCAGGTACCCCAACGTTTCTCAGCCTGTACTGACTCGCTGAAGTGAAAGTGATATCAACCAAATGTAAATTTTTGACAAAACCAACACGACCTAGAAGTGAGAATGTTCGTCCGAAGGAGATCAACGTTCCTCTCCCCCGACGAGGAGGAACTCCACACACCAGAGTAACACCACGGAAGAGAACGACACCTCGTGTCCGAATCCACGAGTCCTAACTCATCATCACCGAGACCCCGAGGTCCCACGTCTGAGTCGTCAACACCACGTGTCCGAATCAACGAGAAGTCGTACACGTCAGAAGGGCCTGCTCCCTAACTTGAACACAGGAGACGTAATCATCCGTCCGAGAATTGGTGACCTGGTGGTTGCTTCAGGGACTGCTTACAGAGAACACTCATTTATACGAGGTCAACTCACCGTAACGGGATCTCTGAAGTCATGCGTGTGGATTGAACAAGATCAGAGGGAACGGTCATGTAAAAGACTTCTTACATTCTGAGAAGATTGAACTAAAGTAAACGGGGGCAGGATGGAAAACACGACAACAACAATATACAAAACACAATGTACAAGATTTGAGATTTTTTACAATCATAACAACAAAGAAATTTCTCAATTCCAAAAAATTTTTATAAAAAGGTGTTCACATATGAGAAGTCACGAAAAGTTAACGAGGGATAAAAGACACAAAGATCGATCCTTTTAAAGGGTAGACGGATTCCTTTAACGATATCATGAATGTAGGCACCACACGACGACCGTTGTTTAAGAGAAACAAAAACAAACTGTTTTTATAAAAATGACAATTCATTGAGATCTAACCGTCCCAAAAAAAAGGGGGGCTGAAATTTCTTCAGTATAATGTAACAGAAGACTGAAGGTATCACGTAGTGAAAACTCAAGACACCCTTCCTTTGTGGTTCTACCCTAATTTTTACGTTCCTTCTAAATAACCTCCTTTTTACGGACACTTTTTACTTTCTTCTTCCTCTCCACATCCTTCCCTCTTTGAAGTCTGTTGGTCCTTAAAGACAGTGGACACTTTCTACCCTTCCTTCTTTCTTAACCCAGTATTTTCGAAGTCTGATACCTTGTCAACATTCTTTACGAACCGATCTGGTCACCTCTAGAGGACTCATATTCGACCGACAATTTCTTTAGGACGTAGATGACTGCACCGGACCAAGATTATGGAAGTTGACATGAGTAAGTAACCGACCTTCGTCGGATCTCCCTCATACTGAACCTCACTTCCAAAGACACCTAGACTTTCACGTCGTCGACAGTTAGTCTATACGAGGGACGTCGTCCGAAAGAACTTCCTTACAGACTGCTCACGTGAAGGTACCTGTGGTGTGTATCAAAGAAATCTTTTAATCGACAACCCGTGAAGGGACCACTATGTCACTTATCCTTGACGGACGGTTACGTCCCCTGTGCCCAACTTAGAGACCAGGTCCTTCTAAGGTGCAAGACTCTACGTTGATTCGGACACTTGGTGTTGAAGACTCGGACACACGACGTTGAAGACTTCGGGAACACGGATCTTAGACACGAGTCGTCGTTCTCTTCGGTGACGTTACTCTTCGGGTGTCTGTCGTTACCTTCTAGGTCCTGTTGGTTTTTACTTATATAAAAAAATTTCGAAGTATTTTTTCTCAATCCTCAGTCAGAATAACAAGGGTCTACCGTGATCACCATTTCTTAGACGGCCGATTACGTCTTCTATATTCTCTGTACTCAAGTTAGAGATCCAGTCCTCCTAGGACACCTCCTCCTTTACCGTTGGGTGAGGTCATAAGAACGGACTTCTTATGGTACCTGTCCCCTCGGACTACCCGATGTCAGGTACCCCAACGTCTCAGTCTATACTGACTTCACTGAATCGTGTGTGCTTCAGAATGACATCAAGGGATTCTGTTACCCACAAAGAGGGAGATCGACGAAAATACTTAAAGAGTAACAAAAAGTTACCGAAGACATTATACAAGTCCATACTCTAAACAAAACATAAATAGTACAAACCCCCTAATAACTCGAAGAACTTAACCATCCAAATACAGAAGGAAGTACAGACCTTTAAAGAGTCACCATATAAAAGTTTATAAGAAGACAAGGTAATAGAACGGGTGGAGAAGAAAACCCTGAGGTAAGATCCATATAATGTACCTCATACAGAGCGAAAACCTGTATAAGAAATAAGGGTCAAATCAAAGAAAAACACCAAGTTAAACGTATCAATGATATCTGAACGAAAACTTAAGTGGTTAGGACTAAAATTTTATCTATGAAAAAATAAGACTCAAAATACAAGACAAACGAGAATTCCGTCGGATCACTCAAGAAACTACTACTGAAAGTGGTCTCTCCATAGAAGAAAAAGGAAGCAATCAATCCATTCCGACCCCCAATTAACGGAGCTAAATTAGTACCTGATTCAACCCCATCCCGACCTAAATGTCAAAATCGTTCTAAGACAGTTAGGGACCAAACAGAGACAGGAAATCCGTACAGGAAAGGTCCGAAAACTAACTCTCGGACTTAACAGACAGACAAGGGTCGGGATTCTTACCGAAAAGGGGGACCTGAAAATCAAGTAGATTAAGAGATGTCAAGAAACTACGGAGATTGTACAAAGAAAGGAAAACAGGTAAACAAATTTCAACAACGTCGTTCTCGAAACCGGAGAACACTGGAGGATAGGACATAGGTCCTCGTCTTCACATAGATTAGACAATAAGAATTATTATACCGTTTATTAGAATATTACGAAGTAACGTATGTTTACACGACGTCGATATCCTGTATAAGAATCTAGCTTATATACATGTAAGTATTAAAATCGTCTGTAACGGTTTTACGAGAGGAATCTCTAACATGGTCAAATGTGAAGGTAGTCGTTATATGCTTTCACAGACAAAGTGTCGTCACACTACCACCACCGTCAAATCAGGCATTCAGTACAGGTTGAGAACTCTGGGGCACCTGACATCGGGTGGTCCGAAGAGACTGACATCAGGTGATCCGAGGAGACAGGTATCGGGTGACCCGAAGAGACAGGTACCCTAGAGGGTCCGTTCTTATGACCTTACCCAGTGGTAAAGGAAGAGGTCCCCTAGAAAGACTGGGTCCCTAGCTTGGACGCAAAGAACGTAACGTCCACCAGAGGACGTAAAGTCCGTCTAAGAAGTGGTCGACCCGGTGGTCCCTCCGACAATGACACAATTGAAACGCCCAGAAACACGTGTGCCGGTCTCGAAATGTAATTCCGATTAAGTCACTGTCAAACTATCTACCTATCCTTTTCCGGTTCCTGTTTTAAATGAATGGAGTAGCCAAAACAAAACAACGATTACTAGATGGTTCACTTTCGGTTGACATAAGTATGAACTTGTGTAAAGGGTTACAAAGGATAGTCCGAAGAAAAAATCGACTTTTTAACTACCGAGTTTCAGGAAACCTGAAACCCGAGTCATGCTTACAATCTAAAAAATTGCCGATGTCATCTCATGTAGACAAACAGTGTGGCCAGAGTCGTAACCTCAGTCCTTGTTGGTCAGAAACACCCCTTTTTTCTTTTTTTCTTCTCTTCCCTGTCTTTACCGACACCAAAGGGGAATCCCGACGTCGTCTCCTCTGATAGACCCCTGTCGTTTCTTGTACTCTACTACAGAGACAATGCTTCTTTAGACAAGGACGGAGTAAGAACCGGGTTTGTCGGTATTCGGACTATTTTGTTATAACGTACAATCAAAGTCCTTACATTGAGTCGGTAAAGTCACAAAGGAAAGACCCAGAGACACCTGACGATTGGGAGTGAAATTGTCATTCCGATATAATAGGAGTAAAAGAAGCCGGTAGTGAGCCGACAAAAAGAAAGAGGACCCAAGTCACTCAGTAAAGGAGTTCAGAAGGGACCAAACCGAAGTCTTTAAATCCTATTAGTAGTTCTCGACAGGAGAAGAGGGGAAGTCCGAATTTAAGGAGAGACAAGCTCTGGAAAGCGAAGGGTCACACACTCCACCCACCCGAGGTCGATTATAGGAAGGAATTTAGGACCACACACACGATCTCTCTCGGACTGTCTGACTAACGCTCTTTCTGAATTGTTTTACTTCCATGTCTCTCTCTGTCTCTCCGTCTGAGTACTGAGTAGGTTTATTGACTATATCTACGTAACATTTTTATATATTTGAGCACCTTTAAAGAAAGTCTGCTTGTACTGTTGAAATTTACGAAACACTCCTTGTAGTGAATCAAAGGCAAGACGGAAGAACCATAAACACAAGAAAATGGACTACATCAATTCGTGAGCTCAGGACTTCACTCTGTCTAGACCCAAGTTTATAACTTTGATGGTGGAGGCTCGAAAGACTGGCAACCGTTCAATAAACTGAACGTACACAAAAGTAAAAGAAAAAATTTTAAAATAAAAATAAAAACCGACAAGACCCAGAAACAACGCCACACGCCGAATCAACGGGACACCGTACACCCTAGCTGACGTCAAGGGACTGGTCCCTGACTTGAGTGCAGGGAACGTAACCTTCCGTCTAAAAATTGGTGGCCTGGTGGTTCCTTCAGGGACAAAAGTAAAAGAACAGACATTTGTACCTCTCGTAGATCACACACAGCGTCTCCTGACCACCTTGTTAATTCACTCCTTTCAGTGTATCCTTCATGAAGTATTCAACATCGTTAATAATAATAGTAAAGATACCCCTTAAATTAAATACGGGTGATAACCGAGTACAAAAAGACAAGTGTACCATAAATTATTTATGGATTCAGATCTAGTCTAAAACGGTTTGATGTCGGATGACCCGTTCTGACCGGGTGTGGAACATAAAATTTATTTCAAAATAACCTTATTTCGGTATTAGTACATACAGATAAAACAGATACCGACAAAACGAGATAACACCGTCTCAACTCATAATATTGTCTCTAGTATATTGGGAGTTATGGTTTTTATAAGTGGTCTACCGGGAATTATCTTTTTCAAACAGTTAAGGACTGGACCAGTATAAAATTCACATTTATTTATTTATCTACACCTGTTTGAGTATTAAGACACAGAGTCAAAGAGATTGACTTTTTACGTATATAATCTATTCTACTGAGGATTTATGCTAGAAAGATCTTGATAAACCGACAAGTAACATAGAACACTTTAGACCCTTAAACGTCAACCATACAAGAAAGACCACCCGAAAAGATATTCGATCCCTCTCTCTTTTTCGTCTTTTATTGGGATTCATTGAATCTACAGTTTATAGTTTCATTTAGTACTCTTCACTAAATAAAGTCTCTCCTCCTCCGTCAAAAGACTCCAAAAGTGAAAAAAGAGACGTCGGTCCACGTCCTCTAGAACCATTGGTGACCCGGGGAAAGACCGACTCAATTGTTAAAAGGGTTAAGAAACCGAATTTTTTTTCTAGTAAGAAAGACAGAGGGGTGACGGACGAGAGGTATGGTGAAGGAGAAATCCAACCGGGGGCCGAAAAACAGAGGGAGATCGGACTGAATAAGAGGTCACCAAAGAGTCAGGAGCTAAGAGGTGAGGGAGGGGCTTTACACTACTTCCGTCCGACGGTTCAGAGGGCCGGAGGGAGACGATGCGGTTGACAGGACGAAGGTCGTCCCGGAGGTCGAGTCCCGGACTTGAGGTTCGTCGTCCCCCTGGTCGTTCAGGATTTTCCCTTTGTGGTGGTTGGTCATTAGAATACAGGAAACTTGAAACCCCAACCCTTCGTCTCTTTCGACCCCTTACAAACTGTTAAAGGTAACTTATGGATCTCTTGTCGGAATCTGTTACCCAGTCCTGAAACAGAGTCGAGACGGGGTTTGTGTCACGTCTCAGGAACCCAATCAGAGAATAGAAGGAACTCAGAGTCAAAAAGACACATTTTACTTTTATTAAAGAAGGTACGAGAGGAGTGTCCCGAAATACGACCAGTGTACATACCACTTTCTCGACACAAAAAAAAAAAAAAAAATTATTTACAAACTATAAATGTAAAAAAGGTTAAGTCTTAATGGAGTACTAGTCACTTATTATTGAGTCGGTAGTTTTTCTTACTTTATTACGGTAAACATCGTGGTACCTACCTGGACCTCTACTAGTATGATTCGCTTCATTCAGTCTGTCTCTTTCTAATTAGGTATACTATAGTGAATATACACTTTAGATTTTATATTATGTTTAATTGTATAGATCCTTTGTTTTTATGTGAGTACCTATTCTCTTGTCTGAAACCAACGGTTTTCCCTCCCTTCCTAACCCTCAAACCTTAACACGACACACGATTCAGCAAAGTCAGTACAGGCTGAGAAACGTTGGGACACCTGACATCGGACGGTCCGAGGAGACAGGTACCGTAAAGGTCCGTTCTTATGACCTCACCCAACGGTATGGGAAAAGGTCCCCTAGAAGGGCTAGGTCCCTAGCTTGGGAGTAGAGAATACAGAGGACGGAACCGTCCACCCAAGAAATGGTTTTCACGGTGGACACTTCGTGGAACCTTAATCGTCTCCGTTTGATAATGTATATACTACCTATTTGTTGTCCGTGTCCCTTGATATAAGTGATAAAACACTCTTTGGTATTACCTTTTCTTATACTTTTTTTTAATGGACTACGAATAACGACATTCTTGTAGACAGGAATAAAAAAAAAAAAACCGACGTGGTCCAGAATCAACGTCGTACACCCTAGAAATCAACCCCTCACACTTGAATCAACGTCGTATTCCTTAGATTAAGGGACTGGGCCCTAGGTTTGACCCGGGGAACGAGACCCTCGTACCTCAGAATCGGTGACCTGGTAGGCCCTTCAGGGTCTTGTAGACAGTAAAATACCGGAGGGGGCGTCGTAGGTGGTAGGAAGTAATATCTCGGGACTAAAGGAAACCCTCTCAGTCGGATGTTGGTAACCCGTAGTAGAACGACTGCATTTTTTTAGGTCGACGGACGCGAGAACTTCCGAGTGTAACAAAGAAAGAAAGAAAAAGAAAAATTTAAACATAATGTCATATCAACTAAATGTTACAACACAATCAAAGACGACATGTCATTTCGCTCAGTCAATATGTATATAGGTGGGATAAACTCTAAGAAAAGGGTAACTCCAGTGATCTCTCACAATACATCTCAAGGGACACGATATATCATCCAGGAATAATCAATAGACAAAATATACGTCACCACACATGTACAGTCAGGGTTAGAGGGGTAAATAAGGAAGGAGGAAAGGGGGAGACCATTGGCATTCAGACAAAAGATGTAGACACTGAGATAAAGACAAAACAGTTTTTCAAGTAAACATAGTAAAGAAATCTAAGGTGTATATTTACCGTAGTAAACTATAAACAGAAAGAGACAGACTAAAATGAACCATACTAGTAGAGAACCAAGTAGGTACAACGACGTCTACCGTAATAAAACAAGAACATTATTGTTTAAGGTGAACGACTCATTATAAGGTAACATCTATGCATGGTGCAGAAGAACTAGGTAAGAAGAGAGTCTCCTGCAAATCCAACGAAGGTTCAGAACCGATAACATTTGTCAGGACTGTACTTGCAGCCCACGTCTAACAAAGAGAGGATCGGTCTTCCATACGTCACCGAAGTCGAGTCAGGTGTCTTCGAGGAAGGACCCTAAAACTAAAACTCACACACTTTATCAGTCACTTCCCGAACCACAAGAAAATAGGATCGTCGTTGTAGGGATGGTACGAGAGGTGATGTTTTGGTAAGGTTGAAATTAAGGACTAAAGATTCGGGGACTCCTCTTCCTTTACCGTGGGGTGAGGTCATGAGAACGGACCGTTTAGGGTACCTACCTCCTCAGACCACCCGACGTCAGGTACCCCAGCGATTCTCAACCTGTGCTGACTCGCTGAAGAGAAAGGGAAAAGTGAAAGTACGTAATCTCTTCCTTTACCGTTGGGTGAGGTCACAAGAACGGACCTCTTATGGTCCCTACCCCCTCGGACCACCCGACGGCAGAGACCCCAGTGTGTCTCAGCCTGTGCTGACTTCGCTGAATCGTCGTTCGGGGACTGCGATTTAACCAAAGACGGACAAAGGCTAACCTCCGGATCAAGAGGTTAAAAGGATGTAAATAAAGGTATTCAAAGTAAAGTCAACCGGTTTTAAATAAAGACAATGGACATTAGTTTTTGGAGTTTATCGTGTGTACAACTCTTGGTAAATACCTCGAGAATAATATACATCCCGGTACATGAATCCCGAAACGTAGTAATAAACTAAATTGGAAGGACCCTGATGGGACTACCAGGTTATCGATTCTGAAGTGTCCCTTGATCTAGGACGTACGGCGTTGATCCCTAGTCACACGGTGTCGACTGAGCCGTGTCAGGTTATTTATTTAAAATTGTTAATCTGAAAGTTTCTCGACGTATAATAAAGATTCATTATACTCCTTTAACTCCGAGACACTCCGACCTATCGGATGGGTGTAAACACATACCTCGTTCACTGTCTTGACCCATAACCTTACTTCTACAGAAACTGAGATTTGTAAAATTGGAACTATGACAGACTTTTACCATATTTTCGCTCGTAACACAAAACATCGTACATAAAGACCCAATCTTTAAATAATACTTGAGGAGATACAGTCATTATAAGAACTTTTTATACTGAATACTACTGATGGATTATCAGGTAGTAAACTCCAAAGTTTTTTAAAAAACAATAAATAAACCGACGTAGTTCACAATCAACACCGTCCGTCCTAAGACAAACGTCGTTCGTCCGAGAAGTAACGTTACCCTCTCGAATCAAGGGGGTAGTCCCTAACTTGGGGTAAGGGACGTAACCTTCCGTCTAAGAATTAGTGACCTGGTGGTCCCTTCAGGGGCAGTAAACCTAAGTGATCGTGAATGGATTGCTTTAAGTAATACCAACTTAATATTTTATGTGAATCACTTATAGGAATTCGAAATGATAAACACAGACATAGATAGAGTTTAAAAGAGGAATTCAAGAATCTACACTTTGAAGACCCAAATTTTAAGGACGTATTATAATTCTTAAAACTACGTATAGCTGTTTTACGGGTAGTCTCTTTAGAATAGTTTAAAACAAGGGGATCGTTACACAAATCTATGGTTATTTTCCCGAAAAAGTTACCCCTTTTCACGACTTTTCTATGTTTCTCGAGTATTTGATTACGGGAAGAATAAAAATTTTTGCCTTTTTACGTAAACATTCAATATAGATGATGTCCCTTTAGTATTTCTTTATTTTTTTTTTCATTCCCAGGTTTGAATTCCATATTGAACTTTACTTTAATCATAAGTTTCATATCCGTGACCCAAGGATATATCTACGAACCTCTTTCCCTTACCGAAATTAAAACTCCCAAAAAAAATTTTCTCACTTTAGTTTCTCCCTCCGTTCCCCTACTACCACTACTACTACTACCTCTCCTCCTCCCTCCCCGTCTACTAGGGTGTTACGTAGACACCACCAGTATCATCTACGAATCTAAAAGAAATAAAGACTCTGAAACGGAGACGTAAGGACGTTCTCTGTTTCGTTTCACTCCAAACAGGGGTCCGAAAACCATCGGGGACACCATTCTTCCGTTGACCCGGTGGGTCTGCATGTGTAAACTCCATTATTTATCTCTAGTTTCGCCATACTGAATTTCCCTTGTTTTGAGAAGAGGAGTGTATGTCAGGAAAAAGAAGGACGTATTTATGTGTAACCAAAGAAAACATTCTTACGGATGTAATTCTACTTTTCGACTGTCGACTTTTAAAATAACGGGTGGTACTTTTGAGATCGATATTAATGTAGTATTTAAAAATAAGATTAGCAAATCGTCTAGATTCTCTTCCTCTATATCCGGACTTAACAAAAGTTTCCCTGTCCCCTCGATCTTTTCAATTTTAATAGTATCACTCCTTCTCTATGGAGACCCTTCAAAACCTCTGTAAACCCTTTGTTCACCCTCGAACTCCGAAACCCCTTGGACCCTACTCCTATACTTCTCGGTAGCTATCTATCCTTCATCCTACCTGTTATCCCTCTTTATCCTTGCCTGAGACGCGACACACTATCTCATCATATCCACACGACGTCGGCTACGTTCGTCACACGGTCCCAAGGTACACCCTTCATTCCGTAGGTCGTGGAGTCACATAAAGTAACTAAAATCCTAGGTCAAGTCACAGAGACTTTCACCCTACGTAGAATATGAGACACCACACAGTAAACCGTCGTAAAAAATTTTGATTACCTTGTATTTTTTGACACGTATAATTTTAGATACTACAGAAGTTGAAAACACACACTACACACATACACACACTCTCTCCTATGACAAGTATTGTCCTTTATAGACTGATAAATGAGGTAAATTTATAACTGATCAATGAGGTAAATGTCACTATCAACGATAGGAGTACCAAAAGTAAATAAAAAAAGAAAAAATTTTTCTTGGAATATCCAATGACTTGGACTTTAAGATGACTTCTCCTGTACCGAGACTCCATAATCCACCGAAACAAGGGGGAGGAGGAGAAGAGGAAAAAGAGGAGGAGGGGGAGAAGACGAAGGAGGAGAAGGAGAGGGAGGAGGATGAGGAAGAGAGGTGGGACAGAGTGTGAAATTTACCGACACTCCGTACTATCGTACCACTTAAGTCAACAGGGAAACTTACTCCTCCCACGGAGAACGGAAGAGCCGGCGCCTTCCCCGTGGATATGTCACAAGAGAGGGAAGTGAACCCCTTAGTCAGTCTCTACACAAACAATAAATTCACATCGAAACCCAAGTCCAGTCGGACCTACTTCGTCTGACCCCTTCGGGGAAGGGGAAGTAGTTCGTAACATAATGTTCAGAGAGTGGTAATATCGTTTCAATAAGAGATATGTAGTCAGTCAAGTCGACGGGTCAGTACAGGATGAGAAGTGCTGGGGTACCTGACGTCGTACGGTCCGAAGGGACAGGTAGGGGTTTAGGACCTCGAATGAGTTTACGTACAGGTGACTCAACCACTACGGTAGGTTGGTAGAGTAGGAGACAGTAGGGGAAGAGGAGGACGGAAGTTAGAAAGGGTCGTATTCCCAGAAAGGTCACTCAGTCAAGAAGCGTAGTCCACCGGTTTCATAACCTGAAAGTCGAAGTCGTAGTCAAGAAGGTTACTTATAAGTCCTGACTAAAGGAAATCTTAACTGACCAAGCTAGAGGAACGTCAGGTTCCCTGAGAGCTCAAAAGAGGTTGTCAAGTTTTCGTAGTTAAGAAACCACAAGCCGAAAGAAATACCAGGCTGAGAGTGTAAGTAAGTGCTGATGACCTTTTTGGTATCGAAACTGATCTACCTGGAAACAGCCGTTTAATACAGAGACGAAAAATTATACGACAGATCCAAACAGTATTGGAAGAAGGTTCCTCGTCCGCAGAAAATTAAATGACCGACGTCAGTGGTAGACGTCACTAAAACCTCGGGTTCTTTTATTTCAGACAATGACAAAGGTAACAAAGGGGTAGATAAACGGTACTTCACTACCCTGACCTACGGTACTAGAATCAAAAGACTTACAACTCAAAATTCGGTCGAAAAAGTGAGAGGTGAAAGTGAAAGTAGTTCTCGGAGAAATCAAAGAGAAACGGAAGACGGTATTCCCACCACAGTAGACATATAGACTCCAATAACTATAAAAGGGGCCGTCAGAACTAAGGTCGAACACGAAGTAGGTCGGGTCGTAAAACGTACTACATGAGACGTATATTTAATTTATTCGTCCCACTGCTATATGTCGGAACTGTATGAGGAAAGGGTTAAACCTTGGTCAGGTAACAAGGTACAAGTCAAGATTGACAACGAAGAACTGGACGTATGTTTAAAAATTCCCCGTCCATTTCACCAAACCATAAAGGTAGAGAAATTCTTAAAAGGCGTGTCAGTTCCGAAACCACACCAGTTATTTCGTCTTCATCTACAAAAAGACCTTGAGAGAACGAAATTACTAGGTTACATACAACAGTTAAACTAGAGACCAAGGAGACGGAAAAGATTTAAGTCGAACTTGAAGACCTTCAAGAACCAAGTGTATAACAACTTCGGAGTGAACCTCTTAAAACTCGTAACGAAATGATCACACACTCTACTCACGTTAACACACCATCAACCTTATAAGAAACCGTAACGGAAAGAAACCCTAACCTCACTTTTGACGGGAAAAGGTCAGGACACCGGAGACGACTCAAAAGGTTTAAACGACCGTATAACTCACGTCGTGAAAGTGTCGCAGTAGAAAATCCTAAACTTTATCGAGTCGACCTTAAGGTAGTGAGTTCGATATTTAATATCGAAAATTATAATTAAGTACTATTTACACACTAAAACTCAACAATGAGAGGGTCCTCACAAAACATAAGAAGTGAAGTCAAATAAAAACGTTTCACATTACCGGGAAGAATATAACTTTCTTCAAGTCACTTCAGTAAAGTACTTCATGCAACTTCTCCTCCTCTCCTCTTTACAGGAAGGTAGGGGAAAAAGAGGATGAAGGTAAAAATCAATTCCGCCTAGGATTTGTAAAGGGGACCAAGACTTACGGGAGAATCACTGGGAGGGTCACAACATATGTACTAACATATGCACTACTAACCCAGGAATAGAAGGGTTTCTGAGGAGGGTAAGATGTGGAAACTTTCGTCCCTTAGAAAGACAAAGAAGAAAGGATGGATGAAACGAAGGAAGGAAAGAAAGAAGAATAAGAAAGAAAGAAAAAAAGGGGAGAAAATGATGGTGGAGAAAAGAAAGACGACTATCATTACGGAACTGTGAGGTCAGTTTGAGGTAAAGTCTATAAAGGTGGAGCCTGTTGAGAGAAGGTGAAGAGTTTAGGAGAAATCAAGAGAGAGAGAAGGGTGTAAACATATTATTTCACATGAGAAGATAAACACTTAGGGGTTTACTGATACTAGTATTTAGACTTCATATCCTCCGTTGTTATAGGTCCTTTTCCTTCGACATTTCTAAGAACAGAAAAATAACGAAAATAAGTCTAATATTTTTATTATGTCCCACCGAATTTTTTAAACTTCCTATATTTTTACATACTTTCCCTCTCTCAGAGTATATTGGAACGGAACTTCTCCGTTGGTGACTATTGTCAAACCCCGTATAACCAAGACCAAAAAAAAAAAGGGGGATTAAAATTTCATATAAATCCGTATTACCTCTTCTCAACCAAAGGACTTTGAGAATTTTCGGAAACTTTTATGGGTCTGAGCGAGAAACCTTAGACGGAATTTGGAGGTTATTTTAGACCAGAAGGAGTTTGACTTGTAAGTTTTATGTATTTTTCTTAAGAATTAAATAATAAAACAAATTATTGATGGTAACGATTTCATAACATAACGTGATAAAAGAATTATTTGTTTCACCCCAAGTCTAAGTACTACCCATTTTGTCCGGATTAGAACTTTGAACCGTTGGTGATTTTATAATAAAGACATTCTTTTACACATGACTGTTTGAAACCCTTCTATTCAACCCTTGTCGCTCATAAATGAAGGTTCACTTACTTCGGAAACCAGTCTTCGAACGATTTTTTCTGGTCTGAACCTGGTTTAAAGTGAAGTAATCCACCATTTCTTTTGGACAGAATCCTAGGTCGAGACCGAATCTACTATTTTGGAACCCGTTCAGTAACTTGAAACCAACAAACCTAGAGTGATAATTATCCATTATAACGTCGTCTATAGTAGACATACGCACTTGTACTGTGACTCTGACGGTCCTTCCGTTGTTTATTACGGAACTCTTACCTTTTCACCCTGACAAAACAAAAGTCTTTTTCAAGTCACCTCAATAAAACGCACGCACGCACGAGTCAGCACAGGTTCAATAAAATCTCCTTTTTTTTCAACTGAAATCCGGACTTTGATCGTTTCCCGTCGTTTAATTCTTGTCGACTCAGTTTGTCCGTCACTTTCACTTTTGGCCCCTTGGCTCCGATAAGGTTCTGAAAAGTTTCCGTCGTCCCAGACGTAAGAATACGAGGGGAGACATGTAACGAGAGAGTATTAAAACTGAAGTCCCACTACCGAGACCGACACTCGAACTGAAACTCGGTACAAAATTACAGAACTTTGAACATAAGGGGTCAAAAAGTCACAGGGGTACAGTTTAAGAGTCTTACCTTTTTACACTAACCGGGTCCAATACAGTTTACAGGAAGTAGCAGGCTATTCGACATTAACCTCTAAGTCAACCCCATCCCCCAACCCTGGTCTAAGAGAATCTTTTTCGACACGTCATCACCGACGGTAGAAACTGTACTCCCCCTTTTCACCCCGAAACATTGAAGATTTAATCGCTGAAAATAAAGTTGAAATAAAATTGAAATAAGTCAATTTTTTTATGAGTTTGGAGAAGTCAAGATTTCTGTGTGAAAAAGTATTCAATTACATAGATTATAGATCAGTGCGGAGTTTTAGTGACAAGTACAGTACTCCATAATACATCATGAAGAAGAAGAAGGAGGGGGTATCGGTTTTTGATAGTAATTTGACCACTCAAAAAAAAATTTGACTCCTTTATGACGTATATAATAGGTGTCCTGTAGGTAACGAAAGACATCTCCTGTATTATTTCAACGATGATGTATACCTCGTCCCAACCTTCTATCCTTTTATAATGTCACAGAAGAAAGGTGGTGTAAAATTTAGGACGTACCTTTCTTTTCCCTCCGACAAAAGGAGAAACGACATTCTCTACTTCAGGTAATTTCTAAGACTCCACCAGAGTTCTAAATATCGGGACTCTTCGTTTGTAAATAAAATCTCTTATTATTGATAGTCACGACTGACTCGTCCTTCGGCTGTGATCTCGTGCACACCCGTGTTTTACATCGAAACATACGTTGGTTTAAGGTCCGTTAACGGAGCAGATTAAGTCCGTCTAAAAAAAAAAAAAAATTTTACGAAGGAAACCTTGACTTCAAGAAAGATGAACCAAAGTCGGGTTTCCACTCGTAAAAAAAACTCTTCCAATTTAGAAAAGTCTACAAAAACTCCACATGTTTCTCCTTTTCGATTTGGTAGAAGATAATACGTACGAAGAGCGAAGGTAATGGGTTTACCCAAACTTGAAATGATAAAAATAAGAGTCTCAGGGTACTAGACGAGTTTTTCATCGAATACCTTTTTTTTTCAAGAAGAGTTTAGTCAGGACTTTTATCGAAGAAATTATAAACGAATCTGTTCATTTGAAAACTTTGACACTCTCCATGTATAGTCCGGATATATATCTTTGAGTAGTTGACCTTTTGACCGTCTATCTTAGACAACTTTAGGTCCTTTTTTTGAACTTAGTTCAGAATTTTTTATTAATTGGAACTTTCGTGGGTATTTAACCCTTTTACCTCGGAAGTTTACTTAATGACTCTGACGGACATATCACCTAGTCGAAACTACGAGTAATCGACGTACACCAACCAATTTAACGAAAGGGAAAGACACGAAATCCAAAGAGTAAATATTCTCACAGTAGTATTTTCTTGATTAAAGTTTTCTGACAACACTCGTTATTCAGTCTATTATTTGGGTTTCGTGTATCTTGTCACTCACCGTGTAATATTCGATAGTTATTTACAAAAGATAAGTAATGTGCCTCTGGTGGAATTCTATCGATGTTTATGGTAAATTAATTCTTTAGTTCCCTGAAATGACCACTAAGTCACCAATTCTGAGGCTCGAACGTTACGTCCTCCACACCCAAGGTAGAGACTAGTCTTTTGATCTAGGGTGTAAGACGTACCACACCGTTTTATTTGTTTAAGAATGATATCAGGATATTTCATTTTTTTTTTTTTTTCTTTTATAACGGTAAAATCACTAATGAACCACAAAGTTGAGTAATAAAAGTTTGAGTCACCTTCAAAAAAAGAATAAAGTAAAGTCAAGTCAAGTAAAGTCAACGAGTCAGCACAGGTTGAGAAACGCTGGGGTACTTAGCGTCGTGCGGTCCGGAGGGACAGGTAATGGTTGAGGGCCCCAAGTGAGTCTGAGTACAGGTAGCTCAGTCACTACGGTAGGTCGGTAGAGTAGGAGCCAGCAGGGGAAGAGGAGGACGGCGGTTAGGGAGGGTAGTAGTCTCAGAGAAGGTTACTCAGTTGAGAAGCGTATTACACCGGTTTCATGACCTCAAAGTCGAAGTCGTAGTAAGGGAGGTTTCTTTAGGGTCCCGACTAGAGGAAGTCTTACCTGACCAACCTACAGGAACGTCAGGTTCCCTGAGAGTTCTCAGAAGAGGTTGTGGTGTCAAGTTTTCGTAGTTAAGAAGCCGTGAGACGGAAGAAGTGTCAGGTTGAGAGTGTAGGTATGTACTGGTGACCTTTTTGGTATCGGAACTGATCTGCCTGGAATCAGCCGTTTCATTACAGAGACGAAAACTTATACGATAGATCCAACCAGTATTGAAAAGAAGGTTCCTCATCCGCAGAAAATTAAAGTACCGACGTCAGTGGTAGACGTCACTAAAACCTCGGGGGGTTTTATTTCAGACTGTGACAAAGGTGACAAAGGGACAGATAAAGGGTACTTCACTACCCTGGCCTACGGTACTAGAAACAAAAGACTTACAACTCGAAATTCGGTTGAAAAAGTGAGAGGCGAAAGTGAAAGTAGTTCTCCAGAAAATCAAGGAGAAGTGTAAGACGGTATTCCCACTACAGTAGACGTATAGACTCCAATAACTATGAAGAGGGCCGTTAGAACTAAGGTCGAAAACGAAGAAGATCGGGTCGGAAAGAGTACTACATGAGACGTATCTTCAATTTATTCGTCCCACTGTTATATGTCGGAACTGCATGAGGAAAAGGATAACCCTTGGTCAGACAACAAGGTGCAGGTCAAGATTGACAACGAAGGAATGGACGTATATACAAAGAGTTCTCCGTCCAATCCACCAGACCATAAGGGTAGAGAAAGTCTTAAAAGGTGTAAAATAACACTAGGTGTGTCAGTTTTCGAAACCGTATCAGTTATTTCGTCTTTATCTACAAAAAGACCTTGAGAGAACGAAAAAGGTACTAGGAGAACGAAAAACGTACTAGGTCGCCTACAACCGTTAAACTAAAGACCAAGGAGACGGAAAAGATTTTGGTCGAACTTGTAGTCCTTCAAGTGTCAAGTACATAACGACTTCGGACCGAACCTCTTAAAACTCGTAATGAAATGATCACACACTCTGCTCACGTTAACACGTCATCAAACTCGTAAGAAGCCGTAACGGAAAGAAACCCTAACCTTACTTTTGACTGGAAAAGGTCAGGACACCGGTGACGACTCAAAAGGTTTAAACACACGTATAACTCACGTCGTGAAAGTGTCGTTACAGAAAGTCCTAAACTTTATCGAGTTGACCTTAAGGTAATCCACTGGAGTTTTTTTAAAAAAACTTGTACGTTGGATGGTTTACGCCTATCTAAAATGGTAACCTTTGCCCCGTCTAAGACTCATACTCGTAAGTGAGACGTATCATTTTTAAGGTACGATGAGTGATCTGACGTGTAAACCTCCACGAGAGGACTGTGACCTATACAGAGACCTTTTTGTTTTCTACTGAGCGTATTAATCATCTGAGACAACCGAAGGGCGTCCGGAGAGTCGGGTAGGTGTGGGGGGTGGGGGTCACAATCGAAACGGATTCTTGGTAAGTCACACCCCATAGTGACTACGGTAGTTGTCAAAAATTTACTAAATTATATAAATAAAACATACAACGATTACCTAAGGACTAAAAAATTAAAGTTAAACCATTCGACCGAGGTGTAAATGGTAGTCACTGGTAAAGTGCCTCACGGAACTTTGTTCCGTCTGTGAGACAAGGTACATATTATTCACTTCCTGTCTAAAGGGTGACATCTACTGTACAAGGGCTTTAAACACGACATCTAATCAAAAAAAATATTTAACTTATAAATAGTAACACGGAAAGACTCCTTAATATTAAAGTCCATGGAAAAATGAACAGACATCTATAAATTGTGAATTCTAAATTCACAAAGAAGGGAGAAAGATAAAGTGTTGAACGTTTGTGGAGGGAGAAGAGATAGTTCTTTAAGTACCAAACACCCGTAGAGAAAACTTATTAGTCGCGGTCGGGGAGGTGGGACATATGAAGAACGTCTAAAATTAAGGGTTCCTATCCAACAGAAGTTCAGTCTCGTATGAATGTTTATACAAATGAAGTTGTAAATTTTCGTCTATCTTTTATTTAAAGTTTCCATCTATCATAGAGAATTAACTTTGTAACACAAAGATTTGATATATAGTAAATCGGTTTATTATAACATTTTGTATACCGAAGGGACCACCGAGTCTGTCATTTCTTAGACGGACGTCAAACCCTCTGGACCCAAGCTAGGGACCCAACCCTTCTAGGGTACTTTCTCCCGTACAGTCGGGTGAGGTCATAAGAACGGACCTCTTAGGGGTACCCGTCTCCCTCGGACCGTCCGATGTCAGGTACCTCAACGTTTCTCAGTCTGTGCTACCTCACTGATTCGTGTAATTTTATATATCGAAAATTTTATTAATTTACGGGTACTATGCAATATTAAAATCAATAGTCTTTGAAATTATACTTTAAAGAATACGACTTATAAGAATTATTTGGTAAAATTTGAATTCTTTTCTTCCATCTACTACAGAGTTTAAAATATTAGGACTTTACTCACTAATCTTTATCATAGTTCGGATTCTTTTACTTCCTACTTTGAAACCCCAATTTAGAGAATTTACATTGTTTTTGGGAACAATGTAAATACTGAGTTTTCGGTTTCATAGATAAAAGGAAGTCGTATTTATTATACACAACCGATCGACCCTTACCAACATTAATACACCATATGTTATTTCCCAAGGTATCTACGGTTTTTGTTTTTACCCACTTGGTCTGGTCTTTAGTACATAACCCATTTGTCGAAGGGTCTGTTTACTTAAATCGACTAAAATTTTTTCGTCAAAGAAAATGAAAGTCAAAATACTAGAAATACCTATCTAGGTTTAAGTAATGAATTTTTAACTCCATGTTCACAATCATAGTATATAAAGTAAGGTACTTTGTCACATCAGTGTATAAATTGTCTTACTTACCTGACCGAAACCCTATAATGAAAATCCTGAAATTTATGGTTCGTTGGATTTCGATTGGAAACATGTTCAATATTTTATCTCATCCCTCGATGAAAGAACTAACTATAGGACTCTAAACAAAAACAAAACCAAAGTAGAACCCTCTTTTTGCATTAAGTTGAATTTAAAATTAAGTTGAAATTTGAGAGAGACCATCCTTCTACGTGTTATAAAAATTTTAAATAAGAATTAACCATGTATTAACGAAATGTTACACCAGACTACAAAAAATTAAATATCATAAAAAGTGGGTCTCTATCAGTGAGAATTAACAATAGAAGTCACATATATATATATATATATGTTGGAGAATAAGGGAGTGGTAAATGTTAGGTCTAAAATTTCCTTATCGTACAGACCTCTTTATAGTTATTGGAGTCTATACGTCTACTATGGTGGGAATACCGTCTTTCACTTCTCCTTGATTTTTCGGAGAACTACTTTCACTTTCGCCTCTCACTTTTTCAACCGAATTTCGAGTTGTAAGTCTTTTGCTTCTAGTACCGTAGGCCAGGGTAGTGAAGTACCCTTTATCTGTCCCTTTGTCACCTTTGTCACAGTCTGAAATAAAACCCCCCGAGGTTTTAGTGACGTCTACCACTGACGTCGGTACTTTAATTTTCTGCGAATGACGAACCTTCTTTTCAATACTGGTTGGATCTATCGTATAAGTTTTCGTCTCTGTAATGAAACGGCTGATTCCAGGCAGATCAGTTCCGATACCAAAAAGGTCACCAGTACATACCTACACTCTCAACCTGACACTTCTTCCGACTTGCGGTTTCTTAACTACGAAAACTTGACACCACAACCTCTTCTGAGAACTCTCAGGGAACCTGACGTTCCTGTAGGTTGGTCAGGTAAGACTTCCTCTAGTCGGGACCCTAAAGAAACCTTCCTTACTACGACTTCGACTTTGAGGTCATGAAACCGGTGTAGTACGCTTCTCAACTGAGTAACCTTTTCTGACTACGACCCTCCCTAACCCCTGTCCTTCTCTTCCCCTGCTGGTTCCTACTCTACCGACCTACCGTAGTGGTTGAGCTACCTGCACTCAGACTCACTTGAGGTCCTCAACCACTACCTGTCCCTCCGGACCGAACGACACTAAGTACCCCAGCGTTTCTCAGTCTGTGCTGACTCACTGACTTGACTTGACTTACATTATGGTACTCATAACAAGACTTTCGTTGAAAAATTGGATTGTCATATATAGTATCTGTACAAAGGTACAGTCAGAAGTCTTCAAGACCGTAAAGAATAAATACATTTCCAAGGTCATTCAGGTTTTCTTAACTACTGAAACCTCCGTAGGTAAATGACATCTGGACGGTTTCTGTAATGGTAACTCTACAAAAGTTTTGTCAAAATACTCTTCACCTGTACTTATTCACCCTCGACCTGGAAATGCAACAACAACAACAACAACAACAACAAATCAACGACTCAACACAGACTGAGAAACACTGAGGTCCCTGACATCGGGTGGTCCGAGGAGACAGGTGTCCTAAAGGGTCTGTTCTTATGTCCTCACCCAACGGTAAAGGAAGAGGTCCCTGAGAAGGGTTGGGTCCCTAACTTGGGTGTAGACGAACTGTTCGTCTAAGAAATGGTGACTCAGTGGACCCCTACAGGCTCTTACCTAACATGATTATCTAACTACACACTGTTACAAATTACAGGACAAACTCCTAAGGAAACGACACCGTGATTTGCGGACGAAATCGACCATTTCTTCATGAACCGATTTCTATTTACCCTGGGGATAAACGTCAATGTCAGACAACCTCCCCTTGGTCTATAGGAACAACGGAATAGACACTTACTATATAATTGGTTTGTTCTGTAGTCTAAGGTCAGTTCTTTTGTTTGTTTGTTTTTGTTCAATAAAAATTGTTTCCATTAAAAAACTGGTAGAATAAGTTATCCATAAAATGAACAACTGTCAGGTGACCTCGTGAGGTGATTATTAAAAAGTATGTAAAATGTAAATTAGTAGTACTGTTAAGACATTGGATTTCATAAGAAGTATAAATAAATAAACTCAAAGTCCATATGGTGTATCACTGAGTTATAAAAATATCTAATATGAGGTAAATTTCCATAATATTTTATAACAAATTTAAGAGACACGACATGTTACATAGGAACATCGACTGAATAAAATATGTATCAGTAAACATGGAGAATTAGAGGAAGTAGATAGGACGGGAAGGATCGAAGGGAGAGGGGGATCAGGAGGGACCTTGGTGTCTCCGATGGGTCCCTCAGTACCCCGATCACGACCGACCATCTACCAAGGCGACCATCTACCAAGGTGACCATCCACCAAGGTGACCATCCACCTTGAAGCAGGAGAATAGGACCGATGGTACGACCCCAGGTCCACTACCATAAGGGAGACCACTTGTCCTGACACGGGATCTCACCCACACCCGAGTCCCCCCAGACTTTCGTCGGTCGGGTGACCCCCTACCCCACACAGGGACGTGCCGATTAACGAACCGGACCCCGCAGGGTCATGACCCTCCTGTCTGACCACTCACTCCGGCCCAGGACCACCGATTATTCGATCTCCCTCCTAAGGTCTTACTTAACTCGGTCGTGATGGCAGGTACACCATCTTCCTCGAGGAGTCTTACCGATTACGGTCATAGATACAGAGGTCCCACTCGAGGTCAACGAAGGACGAATAGACCCTCGGAGAGGTTCTAGTCGTCCATCCAGACTGGGTCCGAGGAAAGTTTACAGGACCTCGTACACTGAAAAGACACACAGGAAATTTTCACTTCAGAGATAAAGGGTGTCGGGAGAGGGGTTTCATTCGGGACGACCGGAAGTTTAAGTCTACAAGATCCCCGAGTGGAAGACCCATGACCTGGGGACCCGACCCCTCAGGTTTCTCTTCGAGTCTGAGGAGTGAGGCCCCTCTTGGAGGCGTCAACATTGATAGGAGGGTAGACACCTAGTAGGCCCCTTTACCCAGAACTGATACAGTACAGATGACGACGAGAACAACACCAAGGAAGAAGTACGGAAATCTACATATTGTAGAGAAGACAAGAAACGGTCGTAAAGAGTAGTCATCAAGGTACATTTCTCAACATTAAAACAATACGGACACTATTCTTTACTTGAGTCCTAAAAGGATAAGGCGATAGAACCGGTAGTAAGATTGTCTCTTTTAAATTAGTTCCTTTAGACAGTTTATCATAACCTATACCCGATTTTCCCTTGTAACTCCATTAACTCTATTTATGAAAACACCTCCTTAACACTGGGGGTACCGACCTCTTGATTTCCCTCTCAATCTACACGTTTTAGACACTCGAACCTCTCCGGGACTTTTCGACCCCTATGTTGGAGGTGTCTACCCCACCGTGGTAGAGAATGACCATAGACACTCCTACTCCGTCCGAGCTCGTCACGACCCTCTTCGAGCTTTGACCTTTATTGGACACGACGACACCGGTTTCCTGTAAGGACCCTGTCATTACTGTCCCTGTCCACCGTGTCCCCACCTCGTTTAGGGAAGAAGAAGGATGTCGAAATAGCAGAGGGAGATAACAAAGGTAAACGTCTTGGATTGTCTTTTCACGACATGAGTCACACGGTCTTTTGAACCTTTGGAGTCGTCACCGGTGTCCTGACCTTTTGTAGTCAAAAGTAAGGTTAGGGTTTCTTTCCGTCACGGTTTCTTACAAGTTTGATGACCTATTAACGTGAGTAAAGTGTTCGATCTTTCCATTACGAGTTTTAGGAAGTTCGATCCGAAGTCGTCATGTACTTGGTTCTTGAAGGTATACATGTTCGACCCAAATCTTTTCCTTCTCCTTTGTCTCTAGTTTAACGGTTGTATGCAACCCAGTAACTTTTTCGTTCTTTTAATTTACAGATGAAGAAATAACTGATACGATCTCGGAAACTGACACACCTAGTGTTGTTTGATACCTTTTAAGAACTTCTCTATTCATAAAGTCTGAGGGATTGGACGGAGGACTCTTTAGACATACGTCCAGTTTTTCGTTGTCAATCTTGACCTGTTCTTGTTGTCTGACCAAGGTTTGACCCTTTCCTCATACAGTTCCGACATATAACAGTGGGACGAATAAATTGAGTATACGTCTCATGTAGTACGTCTTACGACCCGACCTACTTCGTGTTCGACCTTAGTTCTAAAGGTCCTTTTTATAGTTGTTGGAGTCTACTATGGTGAGATTACTGTCTTTCGTTTCTTCTTGACTCCTCGGAGAACTCCTCCCATATTCTCCTCTCACTTTTTCGACCGAATTTTGAGTTGGAAGCTTTTCGATTCTAGTACCGTGGACCAGGGTAGGGAAGTACCGTTTATCTACCCCCTCTTCACCTTTGCCACCGTCTAAAATAAAAGAACCCGAGGTTTTAGTGACACCTGTCACTGACATCGGTACTTTAATTTTCTGTGAGCGAGGAACCTTCTTTTCGACACTGTTTGGATCTGTCGTATAATTTTTCGTCTCTATGGTGAAACGGATGTTTCCAGGTGTAACAGTTTCGATATTAAAAAGGTCATCAGTACATGTATACACGTCCAACTTGGTATTTCTTCCAACCTACGACTTCTACGAAAGGTTGACACCACGACCTCCTCTGAGAACTCTCAGACAACCTGACGCTCCTCCAGTTTGGTCAGTTAAGATTTCCTTTAGTTGGGAACTTGTAAGTAACCTTCCTGACTAAGACTTCGACTTCGAAGTTTTGAAACCGGTGGACTACGCTTTTCTGGGACTACGACCAGTTCTAACTTCCGTCCTCTTCCCCCGCTGTCTTCTACTCTACTAATCTACCGTAATGACCGAATTACCAGTGCTTAAACTCGTTTTAGGTCCTTTGTCACCTCCTTTCTCGTCGGACCGCAGACGTCAGGTATCGTTTCACAACCTGTTCTGAATCGATGACTCGTTGTTTTCTTTTATGAGAGTGTCTTCTCTTTACCGTAAACGTCGCGGGGTCAGGGTCGTAGTACCTCGTACACAACCCAACCAGTTTTTAAAGCAAAACCAAAGGTAATGTAGAATCACTTTTCGGAATTACTTGAAAAATCGATTGGGTCAAATATATTTTCACACTCAAACGTCGACTGTCCACGAATTAGGGACCGTCTCACTGGGCCTATAAGGACAAAGAGACTAATACTTAATAATTGGGTATTGGTGTTTGTTTCTTCGGATACTTTTTCTGTTCAACAGATTGATTTCGGACGACGACGACGACGACGACGATTCAGTGAAGTCAGCACAGGACCATTAACTCACGAGGTAATTAGATACAAATCATTCTTTTAGACTAATTAAAACAGTTGTTTATTCGTTGTCAAAGGTTTTTACAGAATTCTTTGAAAGATTCTTTTTTTGAATTTTAACTTCTTGAAGTGTATAGTTAAATTATAAACTTTTCTCTAAACCCCCTTGACAACCGTAATAAGTGGACTCTTAAACTTGTGAATTGGGTTGAGACGTAAGATGGACTGTATAAATCTTGGTCGCAGTCTGAACATCATTTATCAACATCTCATATTTATCTGTGGTATATTGTTCCCGATCAGGAAGAAAAGATGAAGACAATAAATTAGGGAAGGAACTTCATCGAGAGGAAAACTCAAAAACAAAATAAAACCGGTGTGTACCCGTCGTACACCCTAGGATCGAGGGGGTAGTTCCTAGCTTGGGATCGGGGGAAGTGACCTTCACGTCTCAGAATTGTTGACCTGAACGTCCCTTCTGGGGGACTCCATCGAGAGGAAAATGTCAGGTACTTTTGTTAGTACATTTTTGGTACATATACACAGTTTTGTCGGTCAGTGAATTCCTTTTTCCGTCCTCTCTTTAGTGAAACCAAGACGAACTCACCTTGAGGACTAATAAAATAGTAAAGGTGAAAAATAAGTCAAAACAACCCTTCGTCTTGTAATTAAATAAGTGAAATAAATCATGGAGGTGACACAATGGAAACAAATCACGATCCCTATATTCCTCTAACTCCTACGAGAATGCCCTGAATTACTAGACTATCTATTTCTACCGATACATACGTCACTGACTTAACAGTCTATGGTACCATCTTAACCCCGAAGGGACCATCGAGTCGACCATTTCTTAGGTGGACGTCACATCCTCTGGGACTAAGCTAAGGACCCCACCCTTCTAGGGGACCTCTTCCCTATCCGATGGGAGAGGTCATGAGAACCCAAAGGGACCATCGAGTCAGTCATTTCTTAGGGGGGGCGTTACGCCCTCTGGACCCAAACTAGGGACCCAACCCTTCTACGGGACCTCCTCCCGTACCGTTGGGTGAGGTCATAAGAACGGACCTCTTAGGCGTACCTGTCTCCTCGGACCACCTAATGTCAAGTACCCCACTGTCTCAACCTGTGCTGACTTCGCTGAATGGTGCGTGCGTACGAGTACCCTCTGAGTCTGTCGCGGAACTTCTGTGAATCCCCTCGCCAGTCAAGACGGAAACCCTACCACTATCTGTCCTTTCAGAGGGGACTCCTTGACTGTAAACTCAGAATCTTTACACTTATACCTCTAGTTAGTTCGCCTGTCACTTGTATCCATTTATTGGAGGTAACTAAGAAGAAAGGTGGAAGACGGAAAACACACGCACACACAGTCTATAATATACACCTTTACAGTCTCTACAACATGGTTACCTTCTCACTTTCATTCATTGGTGTCGCCATTGTCCCGGTTTTCTTTCTTCTTTTTTAATTTTTTATATGACTAGAAACGGTCCTTCTCGTTCACACACACACACAAATTAACAACCAAACTGGAACTCGAAAAAGTTATGTGATACAGGTGAAGACAGATCGATTAGGAAACGAGGGAAATTTACAACAAAATCTGTAAAACGGAAACCGGAGTATTTTACGTTTAATATGATACGTTTTCGTTAAAATTATATCCTTAATTTATGTCTAAGGTAAACAAAAATGTTTCATACCGGATACTAGTTCCTTATAACTCGACGTATTGACTACCATCTTAAATCGAACCTCAATTTTATACCGTCATTGACTTTGCATAAACTCCCTCCTTAAGTTAGTGTTTATACACCCAAACCTACCAAACCTAAAAACTTATTACATAAACCTGGACCCAACTTCCTACCCAGACCCTCATAAAAACTAACTTAAAGTTCTCCTTTTTTATAGTAGATTCACAAAATAAAGAGAAAATAATTTTTTTTCTTATACATTAACCTATGCAATAATGAAGTTACTTTCCATATAACGTCCTTAACTGATATAAGGTGACAGGAAACACAAGGTCAGTGGTTCTAGGTTGACATCTCTTTCCCTAATATGGACCTGTACCTCTACTACAAAACAACCTTTTTCTTAAATCTTGTCACTAAAAGTTTACTTAGGACCTAGAAGACCTTTTGTCAATTACACATCTAAAAGTTCCTGCTGAGGAGGTAGAGGGTGACACTCTAAATCTAAGTCAAACCCTTCTCAGGGTATTTAAACATAAAAATTATTCATGAGGTTCATTAAGATTGTATCTACTGGAACCTGAGGTAAAATTCTTTCCGTGGTCTCCCTTAAGGACCGTCAGGCCACCAATCCTGAACCGCGAAAGTGACGGAACCGGAACCCAAGTCAGGGACCAACCCCTTGATTCTAAGGTGCACAACTTATCACGTTGGTTTTCTTTTTTTTTCCGTGGTAAAGTTTAAGACTTTAAAAAGTATAAACTTTAAAGAAGAAGTATTACATCTTATATCTCGATAATTTTCCGTTTTCCGAACCTCGTTAAGGAAAAAAAAAAATACCTTGCGAAGTGCTTAAACGCACAGTAGGAACGCGTCCCCGGTACGATTAGAAGAGACATAACAAGGTTAAAAAAAAAAAAAAAATCCCATACACGACGACTTCACTCGTGACCTCGTTAAGAATATCTATAAGAAGAATGACTAAAGACGACTTTTACTGAAAGGATTGGATTGATTACGGACATTCATACTCTCACTACTATCACATACTAGAACAATCAATAGAACAAGAAAAGGAAGAGAGAAAGAAAAATTCTGACAAGTCCCCGGTACGTAATCTAAGGACCAGTCCCTAAAATTTTTTGGTTTTGTATTTTGTCTTCGTTATAACGTTATTTTTAAACGATTTCTAAAAATTTTATACCAGATGTAGGTTTCGAGAATTTTTTATAAAAGATAAAAAGTATAGGAAAGGACAAAAAGGGAGGAAAGAAAGTCAAAAAGACATAGATGTAACAGTCATATGTCTCTGTAATGTATGATATGATAGAGGAAATATTGGTATTAAATCGGAATCAAGGATTAGTATTAAATAACAAATCAGGAATACAACCTATAGAGGGTTTAGTAAAACACACTACTCTCAAATTTCATCTAAGGAATCTTCTGAGACATTCTTCCCGAGTATCCTCGTAATAAAGGGTTCATATAAGTGTTATCAAATAGACAACGAAACAATATGATAATTTGTTCAAATCGACGTATATCTTAGGAACTATACCCCCAAAAGAATAGAGAGAAGAACTTACGGAGTTTAAAATAGAAAAACTTATGAAGTTTATATAATTAAGAAACAGATTACCGTGTTTCACAAGGACAACATTTCAGATTAATACTAGAATAATAAAAAAGAATATTTAGTAAACCAGAAGAAACGGACCATCAGGTTTCTTAAAAAAGAAAAGGAAATTTTATATTATGTAACCCTGAAGGAACCACCAGACCACCAATTCTGAGACAAGAAGGTGACGTCCCCCGTGTCTTAAGGACCAACCCCTTGATTCTAGGACGTACGATACGGCGTGTCGGTTTTTTTTTCACATACACATATATATATATATGTGTGTGGAATAAAAAACCCCGAGGTTTTAGTGACGTCTACCACTGACGTCGGTACTTTAATTTTCTACGAACGAGGAACCTTCTTTTCGATACTGGTTTGATCTGTCGTATAATTTTTCGTCTCTGTAATGAAACGGGTGTTTCCAGGCAGATCAATTTCGATACCAAAAAGGTCATCAGTACATACCTACACTCTCAACCTGATATTTCTTTCGACTCTCGGTTTCTCAACTACGAAAACTTGACACCACAACCTCTTCTGAGAACTCTCAGGAAACCTGACGTTCCTCTAGGGTGGTCAGGTAGGATTTCCTTTTGTCAGGACTTATAAGTGACCTTCCTGACTATGACTTCGACTTCGAGGTTATGAAACCGGTAGACTACACTTCTTGACTGAGTACCCTTTTCTGGGACTACGACCCTTTCTAACTTCCGTCCTCCTCTTCCCCTGCTGTCTCCTACTCTACCAACCTACCGTAGTGGTTGAACTGCCTGTACTCAAACTCATTCGAGGCCCTAAACCACTACTTGTCCCTTCGGACCGTACGACGTCAGGTACCCCAACGTTTCTCAGCCTATGCTGACTCGTTGATTTGACTTGACTATGTATATATATATATTATGGAAAATGATCTTATCATGGTCACAACTGATGAGATCCAACTAACAAGATTCAAGACCTTTAAACTAAATTATCCATCTACACATAGTAGAAAATAAAGTACTTACAAAAGAATTTAGTGTCAACAATCACGATGAGACGGGGTAACGAGACGAAAGGAAGAAGCTCGGGTAATAACATATCTTCAAAGGGAGGAGACCAAGATGAGATAGTGAAAGAGAGTTTAGAGAAATTTTTATATAAAAATAAAAAATGAATTTTATAAAAAGAGGAAGGTGAAAGGTAAAGAAAAGTCCATAAACAACACAAGTAAATGATAAAAATATATACATAAATAAATCGACACGGTCCAGAGTCAACGTCGTACACCCTAGATAAAGGAACTGGTCCCTAGCTTGACAGTGTGACCCTCGGACCTCAGAATTGGTGACCTGGTGGTCCCTTCAAGGAACAAATGAGAAATCAAAGAAGAATAGCTCACAATTACAGAATTAAATTTGAACAAATTAAGAAAGGGGTCAGGAAATAGGAGAGACAGTTTAGAGGTAAAAGAGGTAAGTATAAGTCAAGTCAAGTCAAGTCAGCGAGTCAGCACAGGCTGAGAAACGCTGTGGTACTTAGCGTCGTGCGGAGGGACAGGTAGTGGTTGAGGGCCTCAAGTGAGTTTGAGTACGGGTAGCTCAGACACTACGGTAGGTCGGTAGAGTAGGAGACAGCAGGGGAAGAGGAGGACGGGGGTTAGGGAGGGTCGTAGTTTCGGAAAAGGTTACTCAGTTGAGAAGCGTACTTCACCGGTTTCATGACCTCAAAGTCGAAATCGTAGTAAGGGAGGTTTCTTTAGGGTCCCGACTAGAGGAAGTCTTACCTAACCAACCTAGAACGTCAGGTTCCCTGGGAGTTCTCAGAAGAGGTTGTGGTGTCAAGTTTTCGTAGTTAAGAAGCCACGAGTCGAAAGAAGTGTCAGGTTGAGAGTGTAGGTATGTACTGGTGACCTTTTTGGTATCGGAATCAAAGAAGTTAAGATCAAATAGAGAAGAAACCATTGACGATAATAAATTCTTGGAAAGAAAAGTAGACAAAACTTTAATATTCAATATAAAAATCGAAAAACATTCCATACAGATTGTACAAAAGTACTAGAGATCCCTATGGAAGATGTAATAAGTTGAAGAACAAGGAAAAAAAAAACAGTATTAAGTTAAATAAAGACAACGAGTAAAATTTCACTTTCAGTTAAAGAAATCGTTTCGCTACGTTTGTGTACCGGGGTATAAGGAATCTAGAAGGAGACAAGGGAAGAAGGTAAACATAAACTAGTAAAAAGAGGAAACGGGGATAAAAGACAGGATAAATTAACTTAGGATAAAGGTCATCAAAAAGGAGTTATGTCTCTAAACTGAACTTTCTCTCGAAACCAAAGAATTAAAACTCTCAAACGTCCTCGGTTGGACGAAGTCGTTGTTGTGAGTCTGGATAACGGTAGGGTAACGTGAGTGGATGTCTAACGTAGGACGTCCTGAGGGACGTCCTACTCAAGTCTAATCGAAAGACATGAGAGGTCACTCACACACGAATCAACGAGTCAGCACAAGCTGAGAAATGATAGGGTACCTGACATCGGGGAGTCGGAGGAGACAGGTGACCGTTAAGAGGTCCGTTCTTATGACCTTACCCAACGGTACGGGAGGAGGTCCCCTAGAAGGGTTGGGTCCCTAGTTTGGGTCCAGAGGGCGTAACGTCCTCTTAAGAAATAACAGACTCGGTGGTCCCTTCGGGCTCTGACGACCTCACTCATCGGAGAGGGAAGAGGTCCCCTAGAAAGGTTACCCGTGCACTACCGTCAAAACCCCAAGAGGACTACGACAAGGGTGATCGGAGATAAGACTCCGAACTCCCTTACATATTAGCAGATCAAAAGAAGACATATAAGAACTACTCAAAAACTAAAACGTTTGACTGACAAGACAGACCCCAAAAGCACCGTCCCCCACCCCGTCCATCTCTTCTGCTAAGTCTCTAAAAGTCTCTTATATGTTGATTGGGATGGGGTTAGAAGAAAATAAACATAAAAAGTCCATATAATTATATAGAAGAGAGGAGTCGTCTAAAGGGTTAAAGAGTTGTGTTTTGTTAAAAGTCTTTATTATGGGTAGTAAAAAGTTCATGAATGATGTAAGGTCTATGACTTCCTTAATTTACAAAATGTTTCATAAATGACTAAAAACGTTGTTGGAAACCTACATCCATGAAATATGGATAAAATTCATTCAAATTTGACTCCAAATTTTTCCATTTTATAAACTAGGGTCCAACCCCATCCGTCGAAGATTTCACCGTGGTTAAGGACGAAGGACCATAAGTACAGGAATACATTAGGACAAGGGAGTCACACCTGACCTAGTTCACTGAACGAATATTATTCATCTCATACCTTTTATACTACCATACAGTGAAGACTTTAATCGGGTATGTTCTGACACCGAGGTCGTCGAGTGTGAGAACGAAAGAACGAATGAGTAGGACTACCTTCAGTCGACGGTACAACACATAACGAAATCCTCTCCGGGTATCTCTTCCTAGACTCCCTCCAAAAGTCCGTTGTCGGTTGTTCCTTCACTCTGGGAGGAGGGTCGTCGGACACCCCTGGACCTATGTCGATTGTTGGTGCACTTACTGAACCCTCACCTAGTAGAAAGTCAACTCGGAAACTTACTCTGGTGTTGAGGTCAACTGAAAAAAATTCTTTATTTAAATTTATCTGTTAAATTAAAAAGTAATTAAAAAGGTTTCAATAAAAAGTAGAATTCATACTACGAGAAGTCTCTGTTATACGGTAAAGTCCATATGAAAAATTTTTTTAATAATAAAAAAACCGACGTAGTACACCGTCTGTCCCTAGAATCAAGGGGTTCGTCCCGAGCTTGGACACCGGGGACACCACCTTCGTACCTCAGACTTGGTGACCTGGTGGTCCCTCCATGGAAGTCGACTGTAAAACTAACGTCACAATACTGTCTAAAACTCGGTCTCTGTGGACCGATTCAATACGATCCTAAGAACTGGGTGTTTTTAGACGTCTATTACAAATAATTCAACAATTAGACCCCCACTAAACAATGTGTCGTTCTTTGTCGGTTACGTTTCCGGTACTTTCATTACGTAAATATGACCCCACCCAACGACACGGGAGGAGGTCCCCTAGAAGGGTTGGGTCCCTAACTTGGGCGCAGAGAAGACAGATAGACGTAACCGTAAGTTGTAGGTTCTTCGTTTCTAGTACCCTAGGCTAGGGTAGTGAAGTACCGTTTATCTACCTCTTTACTACCTTTGTCACTGTCTGAAATAAAAGAACCCGAGGTCTTAGTGACGTCTACCACTGACATCGGCACTTTAATTTTCTATGAACGAGGAACCTTCTTTTCGATACTGGTCGGATCTGTCACATAATTTTTCCTCTCTACAATGAAACGGCTGTTTCCAGGTAGTTTAGTTTCGATATCAAAAAGGTCATCAGTACATACCTACACTCTCAACCCAGTATTTCTGTCAACTTACGGCTTCTTAACTACGAAAACTGGACACCATAACCTCTTCTGAGAACTCTTAGGGAACCTGACGTTCCTCTAGTTTAGTCAGTTACAATTTCCTTTACTTAGGACTTATAGGTAATCTTCCTGACTACGACTTCGACTTCGAGATTATGAAACCGGTGCACTACGTTTCTCGACTGAGTGATCTTTTCTGGGATTGCGACCCTTTCTAACTTCCGTCTTCCTCTTCCCCTGTCATCTCCTACTCTACCAACCTACCGTAGTGGCTGAGTTACCCGTACTCAGACTCGTTTGAAGTCCTCTACCACTTCCTGACCTTTCGGACCGTACGACGTCAAGTACCCTAGCGTCTCAGTCTGTGATGACTCGCTGACTTGCCGTTGTTTAATTTCATTACTGATAATTTTTTTTTTTTTTTCATTACTGATACGGTAGACTGGACCCTACGTCCCTGAGACTAAACTCACAGATGCAAAAAGTGGAGAAACACTGTGACTGAAACTCATCGGAAATGGAAATACCCGATGACAAAGATGGCGTATCTAAAACTGTCAGAAGGATTGAAGGAAATGAGACAAGTAACAAGAAATCTACTTGGTAAAGATGGATCTTTGACGGACAACGACTTGACTCATTATTCACTCGTGAAAGAAATCCAGTACCTTTAAATTTCATCCTTCCTTGGACTTTTAACTATATCAGGTGTAGTTGGACAAGGGTCAAAAATGTCCATTCCTTTAATCCAGGTTGTCTTATTTCTTTGAACCCTGAAGGAACCGTCTGGTCACCATTTCTGAGGTTGAAGATTCCGTCTTCCGTGTCCAAGTCAGGGACCGACCCCTTTATTCTGGTGTGTACGACACCCACCCCACACCGGTTTTAAAAAAATTTTTAATTCTCTGAACGGATTTCAATATCTTAAACACTTTCTTACCCCTAATTTTAGGTCCAGAGGACTACAGGTCAAGTCCTGACACTCGTCCATGTATGACCATCAAGATGTACCTGCTTCGAGTGATGGTGTAAGACTTGCGTCTCTTTTAAGTTAAATTAAGGGTAAGTAAAAGAGACATGTTTTTGTGTCCCTAGTACTTCCCTTGTCGACCGACTGTCTCATTCTATAAATGAAGGAAACGAGAATCCGAGTGGAAGAGACTTCCTGTCCAGTTGTCGGACCCGGGTCGACTTGCTAATAAGTAAAAGATTAGGGAATTGGTGTTGTGACCTAGGTTGTACCGTTACCTCAAAATATACGCCTCAGTTGACGTTTACTAAACAGAACCGAGAAACTTGAGCGACTCCTCGTAAAGGACTCGACCTCACCTTCCCCGACACTAGTCGATCATTACAGTAGACACTGACCTTCAACTCCCACACCGCCTTAAACACGGTACCTAAACGGGTGACCACAAAGATACCAAACCCCGGACCAGGAAGGAAACTACTGGGTGTGAAAAGGACGACGCTTGATAAGAACGGTGTTGTTCGACGGGTCTTTCCGAGTAAAAGTTGCGAGGTAGTCGCGAACAAAGACCTTAGAAAAAGAAGAGTAAACTACACTCCAAATCGTGTATTCACCGTAACCACCTTAAATGGAACATTGACTCACGTCACAATCTTCGTCTCGGTCAAAAGTGTAGGGACTTCGGACCTACGAAAATATCGAGATAAAGACAGATCTAGACTCTCAGTGTAACGGTCGTCTGACAGTCAGGTAGATATTTTTTTTTTTTTTCACGTCCTTCCATGTTAAAACGTGTACGAATGAGACTAAAAATCGATTTGTAAGGTAAAAGGAGTCAGGGTCCCGAAGTACTCTTATTTAAATACGCACTTACAATCAGGTCTATGGGACCTACTGTCCCATTTTATGACCATCACATCTAGTTTTCGTGTTAGTTGTACACGAAACTTTGAACCTGTCTTTGAACATCTTCGACACTCCGTCTCCGAATGTATAGAAGTACCCACCATCAAAGTTATGTGATGACGATCGAAAGAAAAAAAAAAGAAGGAAAGGGTAAAACCATTTCACCTCATAACCCGTTACAATCTTAAGTCCATTCACTGACCCTTTCAAACAAAGGAAGAAGAAAAGAAGACAGGAGACAAATTGACAGAAGAAGGTAAAGCTAGGAAAGATAAGAGAAAAGTTAAAAGGGGTAAGGAGTCACGACTTTGGGGTTACTTCTGAAAGTGAAAAACATTATAAGAGATAGTCTTCGGATAAAATAACTTTATCATTCTCTCAGGATCCTACAGGAGAACGTTGATCTACAAGAGACGGGGACTGAAGACCTTTTGTGTTATGGTAAGAAAAAGACTACTCTTTCACCATCTTGGGACTTGTACGGAACTACGAAACGCCACAACTTAAGTCCGTTCAGTGAAACTGAGAGATACGAAGTGACCCTAATAGGACACCTGTCTCCTCGGGCCGTCCGATGTCAGGTACCCCACCGTCTCAGCCTGTGTTGACTCGTGCGTAAGACATAAACATAGGTTCATATTTGTATTTGCACACACACACACACACACACACACACACACTCTCTCTCTCTCTCTCTCTCTCTCTCTCTCTCTCTCTCTCTCTCTCTTTCTAGTCATCAAAACACGCGGAAACCTTGGGACCCTAGTACCTTCCTTTTCCGCTCTTGACTCGATCACTCTGAGGGGACAGGAAAAGACGCGTCTGATTGAGACAATAATAATCAAAAGACATTCTCGAAAGACGTAATCCTAAATACACTTTGTGTCTCGGATGTAAAATGTACACTTTTGACGGTCGTAGTTACTCAGAGTCCAAAGAAGGTGGAGATTGGCAAACGTCATGGACGTACATTAGTCTGGGTCTATCCTCTCTCTCGGTCACACTACCAATTCTTATAGTAGAGACAGCCCACAGACACAAAGTCAGTGTTGGTGAGGTCCGACACCCAGAAGTCCGTACAATAGGAGAGTTCCGGAATCGATAAGAGAAGAAATTTTACCTCTATTATCAACATTGGTTAGAGTATCCTAACACCACTCTTGGTTTACTCTATTAATTGTCACAGGTCGTTTAAATATTTACGGGTTATTCATAAACCGTAATAACGATCAGACTTTTCTGTAAGTGTGATATGTACCATACGAGTAGAAGGAAATGGTGAAGTAAACACAAACAAAGTTTATTCGGAAGAGGAACTTAGTAGATATTTATCTTATAGCCTAAGAAACGACGAAAGAAGTGAACTGTAACGTCCCTTTATAATATATCAAAATCGTGTAAGTGAATTATGGACATTTCATATGACACGGTATGGTATTGGTAGTAAAAACCCGGTCTTTCAAAGTCACTTTTCAATTTCACTTTTTTTTTTTCCACTTTGTTGATCAAAGAAACTACTAAGAAACGACTTTTAGTAGAAAAAATATTCAAAATTCGTATAGAAAAGTGTTGAAACAAAGAGAAACTCAGAAAACTTGACACTGTATCTTCCTAACCTGGTCTACTGAAAAGTCCAAATTGTGACTACGAAGATTCAACTGAAAGTGTATTACACCGTGAGGTCATTAGTTAAACAGAGTAAAGAGGTCTGTCGAAGGAGTCAACGTTTAATTCTTCTCTTGAAGGATGGATAGTCGACGAACATTAAGATCGTAATCTCAAAAGATTTAAAAGAAAAATACGAGAAGAAGTTGAATCAACTTGAGACCAATGGGTCAATAGGTTTGATATAGTGTTTTACTAAAAATTTGTACAAAGATCAACGTACCAACTTTCGAACTATTAGATATGGTCGAAGGGACCACCGAATCTTCCATTTCTTAGACGGACGTTAAGCTCTCTGGACCCAAACTAGGGACCCAACCCTTCCAGGAGACCTCCTCCCGTACCGTTGGGTGAGGTCAAAAGAACGGACCTCTTAACGGTACCTGTTTCCCTGGACCCCCTGATGTCAGGTACCACAGTGTCTCAGCCTGTGTTGACTCGCCGATTCGTGTCGTGTCGTTGGATATGGTCACTTAACGACTCACAACCTCTGTGTTATTACATTTCTATGTAAAGGACGGAAGTCCTTGAGTCCATGGTCTAGGTATTATCACTACTATACTACTACTTCTATTATTTACGTTTCTATTAACAAATTACCCTTATTCGTGTCGTGAGTAACCTTTGTCTTCCATTTCTCTTGGATGTAGTCAGACTACCACTCCACGAACACTTCCAGTCCACTTGCTTTCCTCCTTTATAAGATCGACCTCCTTATGACAAACGTTTCTTGTCTCGAGACTACTCTCTCGTCCTGATCTGTTCCTTAATGTTTGACAAGGTATAACAACCTGACGTTTTACATTTTTCTCTTACTCAACCCTAACGATTTGTCCCCGGACGATTCTCGAGACACCCGGTAAATTAACTTATATTAGACAGGTATATAACTCTAATAAGTTTAACTTTCCGGTTCCTAAATTTTACTTTATCTTTTCATCAATAATTACATGTAAAGACTTTGAGAATTTTTTATACATTCCAGTCCTAGTTATCAAAACATAACACAGAATCTTCTTTAATTAAGTCCCTTTGAGTACTTCTCTTAGACCTTTTCTTATGGCTAGGCAAAATGACATTTTGAAGAATCTCCTCAAAAAAGTAATCTACTCGTGGTTAGTCTCAAGGAGTAGGTAAAGATTTCATTTACATTCTATTGACAGTGAAGAATAAAAGTAAATTACAGAATGCCAAAAAGTATATAACATTTGAACTTCTAAATTCCACCAAAATCAATAAACTCAAAAAGGGTCCCTAAAAAGACAAAGAAAGAAAGACAAAAACTTTATATTCGTCAAAAATAAAAGGTGGAATCCTTTCTTCCTGTTTACGTAAAAATAATCGTAATCCCTAAAAAGAAAAACTCTTGGGATGAGGAAATTTTTAAAATGTGTCAACTAATAGACCGTAGACTAGATAAGGATAGGAAGACTCATTGACTTTAAATAAGAAAAGAACTTACTGTATCCTTCTATTTCCGTTTTGTTTATATGAATTACTTTTGTTTCTGTCAACAGTCAATAAGATTGAGACCGGTACTTCTTCCGACTCGTGACTTCTCAACCACGAAAACTCGACACTACGACCCCCTCTGAGAACTATCAGGGAACCTGTCGTTCCTCTAGTTTGGTCAGTCAGGATTTCCTTTAGTTGTTACCTAAAGTAACCTTCCTAACTACGACTTCGACTTCGAGGTTAAGAAACCGGTGGACTACACTTCTCGGTTGAGGAATCTTTTCTAGGACTACGACCCTTTCTAACTTCCGTTTTCCTCGTCCCCCACCGTCTCCTACTCTACCAGTCTATCACAGTACATGAGTCACCTGTACTTAAACTCGTTTGAGGTCCGGTCTTCTCACCGCACCCATCGGAAAGAGAAGAGGTCCCCTTAGAAGGGTTGGGTCCCTAACTTGGGTCCAGAAGGTGTAACGTCCGTCTAAAAAATGGTCGACTGGGTGTTCCCTTCGGGAATACCGTCTTTCGTTTCTTTTTGATTTCTCGAAGAACTACTTTCACTTTCTCCTCTCACTTTTTCAATCGAATTTTGAGTTGTAAGTCTTTTGATTCTAGTACCGTAGGTCAGGGTAGTGGAGTACCGTTTATCTACCCCTTTGTCACCTTTGTCACTCTCTGAAATAAAAACCCCCGAGGTCTTAGTGACGTCTACCACTGACGTCGGTACTTTAATTTTCTGCGAACGAGGAACCTTCTTTTCGATACTGGTTGGATCTGTATAATTTTTCTGTAATTTTTTCTCTCTGTAATAAAACGGTTGTTTCCAGGTAGATCAGTTTCGATACCAAAAAGGTCATCAGTGTACACCTACACTCTCAACCTGATATTTTTCGACTCACGACTTCTTAACTACGAAAACTTGACATCACAACCTCTTCTGAGAACTCTCAGGACACCTGAGGATCCTCTAGGTTGGTCAGGTAGTATTTCCTTTAGTCAGGACTTATAAGTAACCTTCCTGACTACGACTTCGACTTTGAGGTTATGAAACCGGTAGACTACGCTTCTTGACTGAGTACCCTTTTCTGGGAGTACAACCCTTTCTAACTTCAGTCCTCCTCTTCCCCCTACTGTACCAGTCTACCGTAGTGACTGAGTTTCATTCAGGACCCTAAACCACTACCTGTCCCTTCGGACCACACGATGTCAGGTACCCCAACGTTTCTCAGCCTGTACTGACTCGCTGACTTGTTGTTATTGTTGGTTGAGACCGAGTAAAAAACATCTTTCTCGTGTAGTGAGTCACAACACTTAAGTTCCAAGACAATAAATATAAGGTAAAGTCATTACCATAATACATAATGAAGTAATCGAAAAAATATTAATTACAATACGTAGGTATACGAAATTTCTTAGTTTAACAAGATCTTCTGAACACATTGTTGGTGGAATTCATGTTATACGGAAAGGACAAAGGGTAAAGGATGTCCGTCGGTGAAGGTTTTGAAAGTCGAGGTAAGGTAAAAATGGAGGTATCGAGGTTTATTGTACGTATATGACGATGAAGAACTAAAATTTTCGAAATCAGTAATAGATAACCACAATGAGATTTCGTCTACTCCAAATTGTAACAAATGAAGACGGAGGGGTTTGAGGGGTGATGTGTGTTCAGATGAAGGGTTTGACGGTTAAGGATTAGATCAATATTAAATCCAATCTAATCATAGGTATCAAATGTAACAATATTGACACATTTATGATCAATGTCAAATCGATACATCTGATCACATTGAAAAGTCGTGTCAAAACAATATAAACCTCAACGATTATCAAAATATACTTACATTGGGGTTTTAGAGGTACTTGAAAGAATTAGAGACTTATACAAGTATGAGATCTTTCAGATAAATTAGATCTTCTTTAGAGTTGGGGAGTCTGAGGACTGGATGACGTTAAAGACAAGGGGTAAGTAGTAATAAGACGCCTCGAGGAAACGGAGATAAGACCTGACCTAGAGAATAAAAGGTACAACATTCAAAAAGAAAGGTAGAACTAACTGAGGGTACAAACCCACCGTACATTGGAAATTGTCGAAAAAGTCTATCTATACTCCTCTCCAGAAACTCTGGTAAGTATACCTACGTACTTAAACAGGAGTACAAACTATCTGTCAAAACGATCTAAGATGAAGACGTCACTTCTTCAAAGTCGAAGATGTAATTTTTAATAAAAGGTAGTCCGTGACAAAATACCGGAAGTTCGAGGACCACAAAGTAGATAAACCGTCCTGAGGATACAAAGAGACACAGACGTGGGTTCTTCGAATCGTGACCACCTCTTTCAGTCCTGTTCGTCCGACTAGGGTAATATTTAAATACTGATGGTTGTAGTTGACTTGAGAGTTGTCGTGGTTAAGTGAGAAAATTTTCTTAAAATAACTTCATATCAATTAAAATTCGTCGTCGAAAGGTCAAGAAACAAAATGTCTACGTCTGCGACAAAATTTTGGAGACCTGTGTTTGTGAACGTACGTGTGGGAGAGATGAAAAGAGTTTGAAGACCCTCGAGAGGAGAGTGTGAGAGTTCTAGTGAAACTGAAAATGAAAAGAAAAACCCTTTTATTTTCGGTAGTCTACCCTATGGAAACACAAGATCTTTACTTTAGATGTTTACCTGGATAAAAGTATGGGAAGACAAGTATAAGACTACTTGACAAAGAGGAGATGAATATAGAACATCAGATAAGACGAGAACAAAAGTTTCACGATATTATTACTAGGGAGGAAAAAAGGGAAATATAAGGTAAAGACAGTTGACCTAGTATATATCACCAAAAAGGTCATGAGTTTGGAGTGAGTAATTCAGTAGTGGGTCGGATTTACGGTTGTTTGGGTTATTTCTTCTTTGCAGAAGAAGGGTGTAATAGGAAGTCGATGACAATAAAGGAGGGGAAGCGTCGGTTTGTAGAGGGTTTAACAACAGAAATGAGTAAAGTAATCGACATAAGTAAGGAGATGGTGAGGTAAGACCAAAAGAACGATTCCTAGGTCACTGGAGGTGGTTTTACAAACTGGAGTAACATGTTTCACCTAGTGTGAAATGAAAGACTTTATCGGAAAAAGGACACGAATGTACGATTTTGAAACAAAACAAAAAAGAAGAGTAATGAAAAAGATAGTGGAAAGGGTAATATGACAGTAGATGCACTAGTGATTGACAATCTTAAAGACTTTCCGAGAAACGAACCAAGAAAATTTAAGAGAAGAGTAAGGAATTAGCATGGGTACGTGTACTGATCTTAATGGTGGATATTTGTTTATTATGTAAAATCAGAGATCGGTTCTGGAGAAAAGACTTGAGGTCTGGGTATGTAGGTTCACAAATGAACCGTATAGAAGAACCTCGAAAGTTGAGTATACAGGACAAATTGAAAGGAGACTCCATCAGTCAGGAGACGGTCACAAAGGATAAAGTCAATTCCCGTGAATGGAGAGAAGTGAATACAATCGGTCTTGGGATCTTAGTAAGAACTGTAAAAGGAAAGATGGTGGGGTATAGGTTAGGTAGTAGGTAGATCAAGTACTATAAATGGTGGTTTCATAAAGAGTTTAGGAGAGTACATAGAGGTAGAAGTGGTGAGATCCCTTCGATGGTCGTAGAGAATAGATTTAAAGGACCTATCAGAGAATTAACTGGATTGATCAAGATAGGTCAGGGAGTTAGACAAAAGGTATGACATCGGTGACGGTAGAAAAATTTCACAATTAGATTCCTGTAGTAGGAAACGAGTCTCGGAGATGTACCGAAGGAAGACGAGATCCCTATTTTTCCTTCTTGAGGAGTTGAACCGGACATCCCGAGAGTTCGAGACAAGGAATGTGTGGAGAGGACGGAACCGTTCGTGGTAGATTAAAGGACAAGAGTCGACACGAGTAAGAGTCGAGTCCAAAAGCAAATCGAGTAAGACACGAATAAGAGTCGAGTCCAAAAACAAATCGAGGGGTACGACGGAGGAGATTGGTGTATAGAAACGAATGTGAATAAGATAATTCTAGGTCACAACGAATCACCGATTGGTATAGTGAGAAGTTCGGATTAAAAGTTCCCTCTAACGGTTCCAAGTCTAGGACTAAGATGTAGAATGAACACGTTGGAACCCATTCAATGAATTAGAGGACATGGAATCAAAGGAGTTGACCTTTTATTTCCTATTAACACTATATGAACTAGTAATATCACAATAATACTAGTTTACTAGCAAATGTCTCTTCCGAGAAAGGAGAAGAAAGAACGAGTCAATTAAAGAAGAGTTTGAAGATAAGAGTCAAGGTCTCAGTGAGAGAGTCTCTTAGTAGGTCACGGGAGAGACGAAAAGAGAATACGACTCAGAGAATAAACAGTACAAATTATATCCACCCTAAAAGATAAAAAGACTCACTAAATATGTAAATGAAAACCAATCGGAAGATAGAAAGAAAGATCTTGGAGTCGAGGCCCCCGGATCCCTATAAGAAACAAAAGCCAGTGATGAGAAACACGGATTGTGTCAAAGGTAATGAATCATCCAAGGGGGAGTTTTACAAACCGACGTGGAGTAGAATCACCCTAAATCAAGGAACTGGTCCCTATCTTGGACCCGTGACGTAATCCTCACTCCTCAGAGTCGAAACCTGATGGTCCCTTCAAGGGGGTTTAGAGACAACTGTGTTTCTCTGTAATTTGTAGGGACTCCCTTCGGAGGAACTATTTGAGAGAACGACGAATTTAATCACGAAACCTATCATTAGTCATTCAAGACTCTTCCTTTGTGCTACCACTTAGTTTGTCAAGTCGATATCTAGACGAGAACCAAGAAATCCTCCACTGACTCGTCCTCCCAAGAGACAAGTTGTTCCGTCCCAAAAACACCTCTAATACACGGTCTATGTGTCCGGACCCAAATTAAGAATCGAGGTATTAGACCCCGACACACTAGAATTAGCACAGTACACTGAAGAATGTTAAGGTCAAAGGAGTAGACAGTTTAGTGTATAATGAGTCGTGGCTCGATTGAGAATTGATCCGTTGGTATAGAGATTCTTAAAGCTATTTAGAATTTGTACCATCTACAAATTTGTATCTAGTCCGAATTTGCACTCGGACTAATAGGTGTCCGAGTACGGTTACTATATCCTACTGGGTGACCCTAAAGGACCACGTTCGTTCAAAGAAAAAAGGAACCACGAAGTTCAGGTTCAAACTCATCGTCACCCACTCGACCGAATCCGTCCATCCTAGTCCCCAAACAACGACGGGTAATGGACACTCTCTGACTAGAACCCTTGTCTCATCTCGGGAGTCAGGGACTGTTCTGTCGGGACGAGCCTACAGTCGACTTAGGTCGATTGGAGGAGACGTTAGAGTCTCGGAGAAAAGAGATCTCGGGAGAGAGAGAGAAAAAAAAAAAAAAATTTAGTCAACTTAGACAAGGGACTCGTAGTGTGTCCTTTACTAAGGGGGAAAATGGAGTTCCCCGTTTTTTTTAGGGTAAGGAATGTCATTTTTCTCATTCGGAGAACAGATGAAGACACGTAGATCGGCCGGTGACCGACGCTACTCTCCTCTATGGGCGAAACTCGTACCTCACCTCCTCACTCGACGAACCTTCGCTCCTGATGCCACCACAGACGCTATCTACCTTCAACAAAGAAGGCGTTAGGAGGAGAAAAAGAGGAAGGAGGACAACGTTTGAACGCCCTGGCTGACCCCGACACTGAAAATCTCTCATCACAAACATCCAGTTCTCTGCCCATTGACACAGACATGAAGCTCGCTCAAGTCCTCCCACGACACGAACTTGAGCCGTTCACAGGCACTACCTTCTTGACACTTTCATACACACACCCTGTTTTAAGTCTGCACATTGGCGTCCTTTCACCATCACGCATGCACCACTCACACACGCGCGCTCACACACGCGCTCGGTCCCCGACGGGCGGGCGGGCGGCGCCGAGGGGCACCCGGCCGGGCCGGTTACTCGCGCGCCGACGTCCCCGCCGCCCGCCCCTCCCCCGCGGCCCCGGGACGCCTACCTCCGCGCCCGCCGCGCCGCGCGAGTAAGGCGCGCCCGCAACGACCGTCCCCCGCCACGTCGGTGATCGGCCCCTGGCCCCGGGCCTGGGCCCCGCCGCCCGCCGCATCCGCCGCGGCCCCCGACCCTACGCGTGCCCCAAGGCACCGCCGCCGCAACCGCCGCCGCAGCCGCCGGCGCCCCCGTGCTCGATCGCGGCGCCGCGCCCCTCGGTCGCCTCGGGCCGCCCGCTCGCCTCCGCCGCCGCCGCCGCCGAGTCCGTCTTGTCGCCGCCGTCGGCCTCGGGCTCGCGGCGCGCGGGTGGTACCGGCGGGTCCCGCTCGGGCCGATGGACCGCCGCGTCAGCCTGGGACCGAGGTTGTCGCTCGCGTCGTGCCTGAGAGGGTACGGGCCGAGCCTCCTGCTGGACCAGCGGCCCCGCGGGGACGTGTCGGGGCTCACCTCGCTCCTCGCGAAGGCGCACCTGTCCTTCTTTGAACTCCGGTACAATGTTCCATCCGTAGGGGGGACGCAAGAGCCTGAGGGGCCGGCTCGGGGGCTGTCGAAGGGCTTGTAGGAGCAGGGCGCAGGGTCGCGGGCCCGGTTTCAGCTGAATCAAGGAGCAGGGAAGGGAGCGCCTCGGCTTCCTGTGGGTCCCTCTCCTCTGGAGCGCCCTCAGGGGTGGGAAGGTGCGGAGGGTCCAGAGGTCCGTGGCCCTTGGGACACGATTGAATTGGCCGAAGTCTTTTCGGCTTCCGGCACAAACATGGGCGCGCGGGTTCAACGTAAGAACCTGAAACCTCTACGGTTGAAATCAGACCTGTGGACCCGACACGGTAGGCCTGGGTCAGCCTGCCGTGTCTCATACGCACTGAGAGAGGAATAAGCAACCGTGAGAACTTAAGGTCGAGACAGAGAACAAAGAGAGGGAAGAGAACAGTCATAGGTGAAGGAGGTCGACTCCCCGGAACAGAGCGATAACCCTTTGCGAGGCGTCTACAGTTCCGAATTCTGTCCTCAAGGGCGGGGGGTGGGAGGTGGGCCCTCACTCTCCCCGGTCCTACCCCCACTCGCCGGTTTCGCACCCCTACCACAGTCCCTCAGACGACCCAACCTCCTGTCACACACAAGTAGCGGACTGTGCGAATATTTTGTGTAGAACTCAATGTGAACCAAGTATTTTTAGGCATAATACCTACAGTCTGAAACGGAAAGTGTCAAACCCTAAAAAAAAAAAAAATTTGAGGGAGCAAAGAGACCCTGAAAGGGTCAGCATTGTCGAAATTGGTACATCCTGCCCCTAGTTTAAGACTAAGAATTACCCTCTTAACCCTAAGAATCTCACTTATGATTTTACAGGTTCCAGTAAAACTAGAAGAGATTTTTACAATTAATGATCGCATGAACATGGCGGTCACACCGAGTAAAGGTAGTAGATCTCTTTATTCCATCAAACTTACTAACAAGAAGTTTATGGTGTCTCCCTGGTCCGCAATGAAAGTGACTCCCACGTCACCACCTAAGTAAGTCATCGACCACAGGAATGCAGTCCCTCCCATCCTCGAAAGATCGAGCGAAAACCGAACCACGTATTGAATAAAGCTGAAATAGTCAATCACGTAGCTTTGCACCCTCGAGAAATCGGGAGATACCTTTACGTCACCAAAAAATCTTGTTAATTCGTCCAATAAAATTCTGTCTTGTTCTACAAAAGGTTTTGTTATTGAACCACCTTTGTTTATCGTCCTCATAAACCGTCCGCAAAAAACCTACTCGACGCTTGAACAGAGAGAACAACGAATAAAAATAACTATTTGTAGAGGACACGAACAGGACAGAAAGAAAGGGGGAGAAAAAAAGGGGAGAAAATTTAATACATTGTAGGATCCTCTCAATGAAGACTCTATTTGAGAAGTATTTCCTTATAACGTTTCATCTAAACCTTTAATTTTGGGGTCAACGTAAAGTCATTGAACAAAATCAATAAAGTAAACAAGGTACCAAGAAAAACGGATCAAGGATAAAATTTTGTTTTATAATTTAAATAAGTCTTTTGTATAACCACATTCTAACAAATACAACTTGACAATTGTGTGTATGGAGAGGAAAGTCGTTCAAAGAACAAAACAAGTAGACCTCCCAACACTTCTGTCTACCGAGAACATTATTATGACACAAAAGAAATGGACGGAACGGACACGAGTATGTGTGTCTGTTCACTACATTCGTAGATCCTTCGAGAGAACGTATTGGACTCGAAATCTTCACCTAAAGAAAAAACTTAATTAAAGGTAAATCTTATTTTACTTTATACCCACTCCGTACAAATTTTTAAACTTCCGAGAAGGGAAACATCTATACTATAAGACTGTCCTCTGTCAAATTTTAACGAAACAACCCTATTTCAAAGAATTCGCAGAATTCTCAAACGTAAAGAAGTCGTTGGATGCGTAATTATTTTATAAGTGTGAAGTTGAGGTTTCTTCAGAAATTATTAAATTGTATCACGAAATTGAAAAGTGTCAGTGACCATTCACTTAATGTGGAAGATCCTTTCATTTAAACTTACGTAAACTGCTGTCTTGAGTCACGTGACACATGGTTCCGTAAAACAGCACGTACGAAGGGTCTCAGTTTAAAACAATCTCGGTGCTCCGAAATAGAAAAAGAAAAAAACTTTTAAAAATTAACCTCCTATTAACGAAATGTTACAACACAACCAAAGACGGTGTGTCGTTACACTGAGTCGGTATTTATCTGTATACAGGGGAGAAACAAACTTGGAAGAAGGGTGGGACGTGGGATAGGGTGGGGAGATCCAACAGTGTCTCGCGGCCCGACTCGAGGGACACAATGTGTCGTTGAAGGGGATCGATGGACAGAAATGGGGACCACTCCATATACAAAGTCACGACGAGAGGCACAAACAGAGCGGGCGAGGAAGGAGGTGACACAGGTGCAGACCACAGTGACAGACGTAGAGACAAGGACGGGACGCATATCCGGGTAGTCATGGTAAAAAGATCTAAGGCACGTAATTACATACTACAAACAAAAAGAAAAAGACTAAATGAAGTAGGACATATTGTCCGAGATCTCTCGGTGGCACCTTATTCCTCATTCTGATCAAAAGACTTGGTTTGTATCAGTACACAGAGTAACGAACTATGATCCACCAATTTCGTTCACACCCGTTGACCTTAGTGAGTCTCAATCCAAGTTTAAGGACAACTTAGAACCCTGTCAAACACCTGTGGAGAGACAGAGTCAAACGGGTAGACATTTTACCCTGACTACGATCATAATATGAAAAGAAAATCTCAAAACACTCTTAATTTTCTCTATTACGGATTACTTGTTTTTGAACGGTATGGTAAAACATTTGCCATTGTCGAATTATATATAGTCACGGTCACTTCAACGAATCAACACAGACTGAGAAACGTTAGGGTACCTGACATCGGATGGTCCGAGGAGGTAGGTACCTTAAAAGATCCGTTCTCATGACCTCAACCAACGGTAAAGGAAGAGATCCCCTAGAAGGGTTGGGTCCCTAGCTTGGGTCCAGAGGACGTAACGTCCGTCTGCGAAATGACAGACTCGATGGTCCCTTCGGGATTATATATATATATATATATATAGTCAACGAAAAATAATAAAGTAATAATAATAATTATTTATGATATCGTACTTAATTTAGACAAAGATTACGGATCGTGTTAAAGACTGTCAGATATAAACTTATAGATCCCTTTTTTCAAACGTAAAAATATTAACGACTTCATTTTATTTCTTACTCCATCCTCAAACCCTTCAGTTGTTTATAAAATTATAACAATCTACAGGACCCCACCCTTTGAAAAACAAACTTTTCACGGTTAATCCTTTTCAGAAATAAAAGGACCAACCCAAAGACTAATAACACTTAAACCTAAACGGTAAAAAGAAGTGTATCAACGGAGTTTTATACATATCCAAGGATCAAATTTAGTCCTATTTATTCTAAGAGACGGAAATTCAGATGTATCACGTTTAACCACTAATATTACGAACCTTAAACAAAGGTCTCTCTGACAGGACCCCCATTCAATTACAAATTACCCAACATAAAAATAATCATCTCTTTAAGAAGATGCGTTACCTGGTTTTTAAGTCACTCGAATTTTATACCCGTTATCCCATCACCAATTTATTTACTTACGGTAAGAACCTACTAGTAACTGAGGAGTTTCTTAACTATTGTGTATTTTAGGTGATCCCGATTTTTTTTACATCCTTTTTTTAGTGATCAAAAATTCAAAAACGAAAACAAAAAACCGACTATTAATGAAACCTTGTCGGTACGTCTCATAGACTCTAACAACGAACTTAGATTTACTTCTAATGACTAAAATAATCAGTCGTCAAAACATTTACCTTTAAGTAAAAGTTCAAATTCCAAAACTACTCCTACCAGCTGGAACCGTATCTATGTACCCGTTATAATATTATTACTTCTTTTTAACAAGAACTAAATGAATTATGACTATAAGTCTTAAATCTGAAGTATGAAGCACACCCTATCATCATAACTAATTCAGTTAATTTAAACTCAATACCAAATGTTTCTCCTTCCTCTCACCAGATCTCCTTTCAGACCTTCTTACATCGTTTAGTCACCCATTCTTCTCAGTCTTTATATCGGGACCACGACCGGTTGCAAGACTCTCTGTTTGTACCTTAAACAATTGAAATCTGAAAAGGAAAAAAAAAAAGAAAACCCTAACAAAATATAGAATGTTAATATAAAAATAAAAATGTAACTTTTTACATATGTGTACGGTATGTTAACTTTCGAGGATGTATTTCAAATCTGAGTATCCGTAACAGTTTCAAGCCTTAGGGAGTATACAATAGTATCTTTCTTCATAACCGCCACTTACTCCGTCACCGGACAAAAATATTTAACTCCAACTACAGACCACCCGAAAATCCGATAACGACAATTTCTGAAATTTTCGGTACAAAACCCCTGAAGGGAACCACCAGGTCACCAATTCTGAAGGTTAGTCACGTCCCCCGCACCCAAACTAGGGATCAACCCCTCGATTCTAGCTAGGATGTACGGTACACCGTGTCGGTTTTTTTTTTTAATTTTTGCTTCGTTTTGTACAAAAATGTACAACTGTCACTACCCGTGTTGTCCTAAGTAACTGACGACAAACGAACTCCTTGTCTTGATCAATGATTTTGTCGACTAGGATGCCAACTAATTTTCATTCTCGTCGTCAATGTATTAATGCATAGAAAAATTAGACCGTTTTAAATCACTTCTAACAGAATACGGAACCATTTGTCTATTATTAAAAAATCTACGAAAACACTCTCTCTACTTCGGTTTTATATACTTTTACCTCCTCACGACTTTTACTTTTGTTCTCGATTCGACCTAGCTCAAAAGATCGATCCCGAACTATTTTCGATCATTTGTAATTCTTGTCCACGTTATTGAAATACTTCGAATCACCAACTTTCGTTTCCTGAGAACCGGTCTAGACCTAAGCTCAGAGCCAGAATGGCAATTCGTCCCTCGAACTCTTTTAAGCAATGGACGTCGGGTAAAGACTTTCTCCCACTACATCCTAAGACTACATCCTCGTATGGATGTAGGACACCACCAACACTGATAAGTCTCTTATTTTCTACATACATCTTGTGGTGTCACGACCGGTGTATCCTTCACGACCTATTTAGTGATTATTGGTATAAGTAATATTTGATATCAAGTATTTCATGTGTAAAAAGATAACTTTTACTTTTAGATCGTATGACCTTTTACTTAATTTACTTAATTTATTTACCAAGTAAATAATTTTACTATTCACTTGTAAGTGTCGATGGATTTATAATAATAACCGGAAGGACCATCGAGTGTCACATGGGCCGCTTAATCGGGGACCACTTCCACCAACTCACGTATTACTCATTTCGACATAACCTGTGCTTACGCCTCAAAGTGGAAAACACGACCTACTCTCCAGAAACGTGACAGAAATCGACACTACTAAGAACGGAACTCTTAAAAAGTAAGGAATTTACCAGACTTCGGTCAGAAAAGATAACAAAAATGATTTCTGTTTGGAGTCTTAGTCAATGAGAGGAAATACCAAACTACAACGAGACTTGAACAGTAAGTAACCGCGGAAACTTCTTTTACGACCCCCGGACCCCATTGTACAAGATAAACGAATAGATATGTTACCCCTGGTACCATCAGGACAGAAGGTCCCTACAACACTCGTGTCTTCCTCCACTACGCCCACTTTACGACTCGGGTCCCGGTCCGTGTGTCACAAACCAGTGTTGTCGGGACACGGTGCACTACCTCTCCCTAAAGTTTTGTGATCTGCCTCTCCCTAAAGTTTTGTGATCTTTCGTTTACGAACGGTCCAAAAAAACAAAAAAAAAATTCTAAAAAAAAAACTACACCTGGTAAAATTTTTCAAAAATAACTTAAACAATGTCACAACAAAGACAAAAAAAAAAAAAAAAANTCTCCCTAAAGTTTTGTGATCTGCCTCTCCCTAAAGTTTTGTGATCTTTCGTTTACGAACGGTCCAAAAAAACAAAAAAAAAATTCTAAAAAAAAAAACTACACCTGGTAAAATTTTTCAAAAATAACTTAAACAATGTCACAACAAAGACAAAAAAAAAAAAAAAAAATTACAAAACCACAAAACCGGACCTCCNTCAAAAATAACTTAAACAATGTCACAACAAAGACAAAAAAAAAAAAAAAAATTACAAAACCACAAAACCGGACCTCCGTCCACCCTAGGTTCGAGGGACCGGTCCCTACCTTGTACCCGGGGGACGTAACCTTTCGTTTCAGAATTGGTGACCTGGTGGTTCCTTCAAAAAGAGAGAAAAATTTTTTGTTTTTGTTGACGTATACTTAACGGGGACGGGTGTCACTTTCAGAAGAAGGTTAGTCTCATCAAATAATCCTGTTCACACCATCTCAATCTCTCGTCTTGACTTCCAAGTCTGACAAATCTTCGATTTCCTTTTATGTAGCCTCCAACATCTCGGGTCGTCATTTCGCGAGCCCTCGACGCGAGCCCGACTGGACCCAACCCCAGGATTAAAGCAGGAAACGTCCCAGGACCCTCCTGAGACACTGTCTCCGTCCCCCAGTCACGAGAGTCAGTCAGAACGGAGACACTTCTGAAGACCCTGAAGCCAATTCAACTAGTAACTATTCAATTTTGTATGTTTCTTAAACAGGATAACTACTAAATTTGTCCGTCCTTACATAGACCGACGCTGATTGTCTTTTGGGTTGAGTCTCACCGAATTTGTTCGGTCCCCCAATAAAAGGGCTACTTTGTTTTTTTTAGACCCCGACCCTCCAGCTCCGGGATTCTTGATGAGTCCCCGAAGTCCCTCGGTTTGTTCGGAGGGGGGCTGGAACCGGCAGGGCCGGCCACCGACACCGGAGTAACCACGTCAGACCGATCCTGAGATGGAACTCTACTCGGACACCAGAGACGTCCCTTTGCCCGTCTCTTGGTTTTACCAAAAAATAAGTTCTAATACACTGTTCAGAGAGAGGACCTTGAAGGTAGACATAAAGAAACCGGTGAGAAACGATGTTCCTAAGACCCTTTGTTCCTCTGAAGTAAAGGTCGAAGAGCATCTTCCTCCGTTCCTTCTTCCCTTAGTCCTACCTAGGACACTAGGTTGGGCATCAAAGGGGTGTTCCCCTTTCGACTCCAGTGACACTGTCTTTGTGGTCCAACAGGACTACATTTTCGAATGGGCGCAGTCTCTGAAACTGGACGTAACTATTGAGGACCTTCAGGTCTAACAAACCATCACAAATACAACCACCTTAAAGAAGAACCGAATCAAGTCCTTATTTGGATTAAAGGTTTCTCTTTTGTGGAAACTAGTACCCTTCGCCAAGAACACAAAAATGTGGATAACTTTTTTCCTGAATCCCGGCTATTGATTCATGATTCTGTCATGATTCTGAATCATGATTGATGATTCTCTCATGACATTGACAGAAAAAGAGGAAGTGAGAAAAGACGGACAGTTCACGAAAAAAAAAGGTAACTTTTAATATGTCGTATTGTGTAGGTAAAATGGAAAATTCTTTGTAGAATAATAAAAATTATATAGAATAATAATTATTATGGAATAGAAATTACATAAAATTTTAACTTCATATCAATTAAATGTCACATCACAACTAAAGACGACATGTCGTTTCACTGAGTCAAGATGTGTGTGTCTGTAAGAAAAAATATAAGAAGAGGTAATTCCAAATAGGGTCCTATAACTTATATCAGGGGAGACGACAAGTCATCCCGACACAACAATAGGAAAGACATACACCTATCACACGCCCATGATCAGGGTTTGAGGGTCAGGTAGGGAGGGGTAAAATGGAAAATAATAAGATTCTCTGAGAAAGAGAAGAGGGAGAAGGAAGGCCGGGTGGTGTGTAGAGTTCAACGAAAATTTTATCTGACCAAGTCACATCAAGTACGAAGAAGGGAAATCCCACAAAAATCTCACCAGTGACGTTATCGTAGACCGGTTACTTCGGTCTTAAACAAATCTTTTACTTCAGTAAAACCTCCGTCAAACTATTATCTTAATAGTAGTCTAAACACGGTACAAAACGACAAACTTTAAAGGGTCTTACTACTCGATTATTTTTACGGTCAACCGAGTAGGAATCAAATATGACAAATGAATTTTTAGATCAGGAAATTTTTACGTACCTCCCCACACCCCTCCCACGAAGGGAGCACCGGATTCTGAGGTTCGAGAGTTACGTCCCCCAGATCCAAGTTAGCTAGCGACCAACCTCTCGATCTAGGGTGTACACTGTTGATTTCTAGGGCGTACGACGTTGATTCTGGTCCACGTCGGTTTATTTATTTATAAAATTTTTTTACGTACCCTATTATCACTGGTATTTATAAGGAAATCCATTTTACGAATTATTTGGTGGACTCTACTCCGGGACAAAGTCATGACGAGGTATCATCTAAACGTCACACACCCCGACTGGAACCGTTCTTTGGGAGGAAGACGACGTTTTCGGTGGTGTAAACTAAAGATTAGGAACACCGTGGTCGTAAATTATATGTTTCGTGCGTTTGGTAATTATCTGTGTAAAACACCTACAACATGAAAATATTTAGGTAAATGATGGATTATGCGATGATTATTGACATCGACTACTTTGGTAAATATAAACATTGTGTATAATTTAGGACAAGGGTAAATACTATGATCGTATATTTTTCTATTACTAGTGAAAGATCGAGACTTCATCAAAAAGACATTGACACTGATTCTATTTAGTACATAATCAGACGTATAACTCAACTAGACCTCGAATTGATGTAGAGAAAATATCCTTCTACGAATTTATATTCTGAACTTTTAATCGGTAATACAAAAAAAAAAAGGTCTAAAACTTTCATTATGTTTAAATATCTTATAAACTTTTATGTTTGTCTACATTTTTTCTTTTTGGTTTTCCGTAGGGATTCAGATCTTAGGTCGTCATTGGTGACTATTGTAAAACCCATAAAAAAAGGACCAGAGATTTTTGATACGAGTCTACATTAAATAAAATCGTTGTCTATGACTCAAGGACGATGCACAGTCACTGTCATAACCCGAAACCCACTCCCCACCCCGTCTGTTTTGGTTCTGTCTATGCCAAGAATAAGGGCACACTGAACACAGGGACTTTAAGATTTGACCCTAGTATGGAGGGAAGAAACTTCCTTTACCTTTGGGTAAGGTGATAAGAACGGATCTCTTAGGGTACCTGTCTCCCCGGACTGTCCAACATCAGCTACCCCAGAGTTTCTCAGCCTGTGTTGACTCACTGTTTACGAAACCATAGTACCCATAAAAGGTAGAGTAATTTCTAAGAACTTCTTGTCCTAAAATTTATCGAGATATTATAATTGAAACTGTATGCTAAACGAATTTGTAATACTGTAAAAAAGAAAAAAACGAGTGTCATTTCTTAGACGGACGTCACGTCCTCTGGACTCAAACTAAGGACCCAGCCCTACTAGGGGACCTCTTCCCTTACCGTTGGGTGAGGTCATAAGAACGGACCTCTTAGGGTACCTATCTCCTCGGACCACCCGATGTCAGGTTTCTTAACCTGTGTTGTCTCGTTGATTGTGAAGGAGAAATACTGTAAAATATTGGAAAAAATCCACCAGTAAGTAACTCTCCTTGGATTACAAAGACAAGTCTAACAGGGTCTAAATCCAAGACCGAGATAGTAAATTACCGACGCCACCCCACAAGTTAGCGACAGCGGTGACTGAGAACGATGAGGTGCCCGACATCGGGTGGTCCGAGGAGACAGGTACCTTAAAGAGTCTGTTCTTATGACCTCACCCACCCAACGGTACGGGAGGAGGGTCCCCTAGAAGGACTGGGTCCCTAACTTGGGCACAGAGGACGTAACCGTCCGTCTAGGAAGTGGTGACTCTGAGGTCCCTTCGGGTAACCAACACACCGGACCCCGTTCAATTATTGAAGAGACTCGGAGTCAGAAGAGTAGTGATTTTACCTTATTTACATCAAAGATCCAATATTCTTTTTATGACATATAGTCCGTACGTGGTCACAGGATACACCACACTATGAGTTCTTAATCGTCCATTACTCACAATTGTGACGACGGGGTTTGGGAAAAACGGACTTTTTGAAAAAAAAGTAGGAATTAACAAGAACATCCTTTTTAAGAAAGATCACTTTTAAAATCGTGTTTCCCTTATCTGTAAAAATTCCGAAAACTATTTAAACGTTTTTATAAAAGACCGTTCTAAGTACCCAATCCGTCTTCTCTGTTGTCTAAACATCCGACAGACGAGGAACATGGACACTAGGGTGGTGGACCGAACTCAATCACCACCACTCTCTAATCCTTTCTTGACTTACTGGTTGGATCTCAATCTCAAGACAACCAAAGGAAGTAGCTTTTGAAACTTACTACAAAGAGTATGTGGTAATCGTACAGACCCTCAGTACATTTAATTTTGGTTTCCTCTAAACTTAAGAAAAGAAAGAAAATAAGAGAAATGGGAACTCATATCGTGTCGTGGGAACTCGGACCACACACACGTACGATTCAGCGAAGTCAGAACAGACTGAGAAACACTGGGGTACCTGACATCGGACGGTCGGAGGAGACACGTACCCTAAGAGGTCCGTTCTTATGACCTTAACCAACGGTACGGGAGGAGGTCCCCTAGAAGGGTTGGGTCCCCAGCTTGGCCGTAGAGAACACAAGGGACGTAACCGTCCACCTAAGAAATGGTGACCGCGGTGGATCGTCATTTTGTAAGAGGTGGAACTTCGAAATTTGGTAATTTGATGGAACTTCGTAAAATCAGATCCTCGTATTAAAAATTGACCGTACACAAATGTCACCGAACGACATTCCTCGAACCCCCTTCTCGTGTTTGAATATATAAAGACACCTCCCCTACATGACAAAAATAATAACGTCTCGTCCGAGTCTTACTAAACTAAAAGAATGTCTGAGGATAATTCAGTCTACAGTATCTATGGATAAATCATATAATACTTAATTGAATTCTTGTGTGTAAAAAAAATTTAATGTCTTTAAATTTTTCGTTATATTCCCTTTGAAAATTTTTCTTTTTATTAGTAAACAGTAAATGATAGGATATCGACAAAAGTAAAAAGACGGAACCTTACATTAGGAACCCTTACAATAGGAACCTTACATTAGGACCGACAGGTCACCAATCCTGAGATATGAAAGTGACGGTTCCTACACCCAAACTAGGGAACAGTCCCTTGATTCTAGAGTGTTCGACGAGTCGAGTCGGTTTTTTTTTTTTTTTTTTCTTTTTTCTCTTCTCATCAGGAACTCTATGTAGGAACTGATAAACGTACTCAAATACATCAACATCGTAACTAAAAACATAAGTAGTAATTATATGATTTAATTTACAAAGACATAAAGATTCGTCAAAAGTCTTAATTTTAAAATAACAACCTATTACCATGTAGACTAGTTTTTTTGGAAAAAACGTCAATATCTGTCGGAATATCACTTACACTTAATGTATCGAAAAAAGAGGAAACCTTGATACAAGGCTCCTTTGTCAAAACTCCTTATATCAATGATTTTTTACTACCATTAAAACTTTCGTCGACGGTTGAAATTAACCCGTGAATGATACACGTGACAAGACCACGAAATATGGAGACGTCAGTAAAATCGGAGAGTACGTCGTTGTGTACTCCACATCTACGACAAACCTAGAAACAAAATGTCTGTTTTTCCGACATTGAGGACACTTAAAAACCTTAAGACTCACCTAGGTCTGTGATCAAAGGAACAACATCTCAGTTTCGAGAATATATGACACCTCTGCATAGTTTAGACTTAGATCCTTCTAGTGGAGATGAGGTCTTCTCTAAAGTCACGAAGTAGTCAAGACACGACTTTACGTCTCCCGACACCACCATCCGTGTCTCTACCCGATCCTAAGAACCACTCTCACGTCTACAAGGTTTCGTGATGGAAGACGAGGGAAACCAATCCAAAAGAGACAAGAAAGGAAACACTTTGTCCATATTGTTGTGGAGAGAGGATCCCAATAACACTTCTAATATACTTTTACACATATTTCAACCGCGGGACATGGATCAGACACACAAAGTTTGAGTGGAGGATAAGAAGACATCGTAGATCGCGTCACGACACTTTTTATTGAACACACACAAATGTCTCATTTACTGAGTACTACCCAGACCTAATTTCTGACAGGGTAAAACCCGACCACCTGGACGTAACTGGAGTATCCTACCTTGAAATTTCGATTTCGTACACGAACTGGAATTCTTTGTGGTTTATCCCCACAAGGACCACCAGGTCACCAATTCTGAGACTTGAAGGGGACGTCCCTCACACCCGAGTTAGGGACCAGTCCCTTGATTCTAGGGTGTACGGGGCACCACACCGGTTTTTATTTATCTATTTACTTCGGAATTTTTTTTCTGTGGTGTATCAAAACGGAACGAATTCACTCATTCCGTCTCATTAAGAGGTGTACGTTCCATCAGAAAAACGTGGAAACTCAGGTCATCTTACAATATAATGATCACTATTATGTACTTACACCACAAAACTTACTCTTATACGCCTTGAAGTAAGTTCACTTCAAACACAGATGCAGACTTGATGTAATCAAAATATTTAACTTTAAACAGTTTCACCTATATTAAAAAGTTACATAAACCAATGTCTAATAATAATAATCTTATTATGTAAAGGTCTATGAACAAATTTATACTAAATTTTCGTAGATTCATTCTCTACCAAAAAATACAATCAAAACAAGTAATGTGCTCCTATAAGTAATTCCATAAAACCCATCCTCGCTCTATTTGATGAAGAGGGTCATGTCACCTACTGAACTCGTTGAACTCAAGTACTGGACCAGAAGGGGACTGTGACAGTGGAACATGTTCAGTGAATTGGAGAATCCCAAACCTAATCTACGGAGGATTTTAGGAGAGGTAGGGGTCCTAAGACCCAGAAAACGTATCATACGTTATATTTGGGCCATGATTACCGCACACCACAATCTCCGCTTGAGTCGAGATGCAGGTACTCATCAAAACCCTCCTTAAACGGAACTAGACTTAGCGTGTGTACTCGTGAGTGTCGTTTACCCCTTCTACCACTTTACTTTTGTCAACGTCATAGAAACCTCCTCACTCATAAAGGTTCTGTCGACTGGTGTTCGAGACGAAAGACTGTAGAACCGTTAGTCCAAATGTCATAAGATACCTGAGTTACAATCGACTACATTCCCAAAGACGTCATTGACTCGTCCTTCCTGTCACGTGTAGTATCGACTCTGAACACCCATAACTGTATGACACAATCTACTTGTTTCCTCTAACATACGAAGGGGTCCGTCGTAGAAAAACAGTGTAAAAGGAAGGAGGAAACGGTTACACAGGTCAATAGTTCAAAGTACACGGTCCCAAATCTAGACAGTATGTTTGGTGATCTTTTTACATCGACCCTTTGCATTATTACAAGTAATCTTTTTTCACTTTCACAATCAACAAGTCAGTACAGGTTGATAAACACTGGGGTACCTGTCATCGGGTGGTCCAAGGAGACAGGTACCCTAAGAGGTCCGTTCTTATAACCTTACCCATCGGTAAGGGAAGAGGTCCCCTAGAAGGACTGGGTCCCTAGTTTGGGTTCAGAGGACGTAACACCCGTCTAAGAAATGGTAGACTCGGTGGTCCTTTTAGAGTTAATTTTTCTGTAGACGTACGGGTGTAAATTTCATAAAAGTCGTAACTAAATTAACACATAACTAATAACTCTTGATTGTGTCATAGAGAATAGAACATGTCTTATGGTGACCTCGAATATAATAAATACAAAACTCAATTAAGGAAATAGTATAAGACTTGAAAACTTCACGGTAAGTTTCAGTATAACACTGTCCGAAAATAAAAAAATTTAACGAACTAATATGACTAAATGAAGATTTTTCAGTCCTTTTACCTACAAATCGAAGTTATAACCTCCTCGTCAGTATATTTCTTTACAAAATCAGGTCCCCCTTACAAAAAGAATTTTTTAAAAAACATACCCTTTATCTTTAGGTTCTATGTCTCAAAATTAAAAGAATATCCCTAGATATTAAATCATTTTGTAACGACCGTCAGTATAACAGCGGAGTTGTCTTTCTAACGAAGTTTTCATATAAATGCCCCTCAAGGGACCTTTAGGTCACCAATCCTTAACCACAAAAGTGACGGTCCAAGTCAGGGACCAACCCCTTGATTCTAGAGCGTTCGGTACGTCGTGTCGGGGGGTTTAATAGTCGTCACTTACCTATAGACCCTACTTAATAGATACCTTTCAAATAAACTAGTTCAGATTCATTCATCCTAACTTGTTTTTGTTGGTCTTTTTACCTAAACTTATACTTCCTTCAAGACGTATTTACTAATCGAAAGTTCGAACATTTTTAACAGAGTATTATTTAGTAAGTCCTTATCGTTCCGGTAAACCTTTTGGACCACCCTTTAATAACATACACAATTTCAGTACTCCAGTACGTAACCCCTGACATGTCACTTACTCCGGAAAATGGAAATTTTTCTTATGTTAGATCATCTTTTCTTTTAGATGGATTTGAACAATTATCCTTTCTTTTCCTGTAGGGTATCTTATTGCGACACAAATGAATTACACGTAGAATCAGACCCCAACGGATGGAGATAGGGTGCTCTATTTCCGAACAATATTGATCAAATAAACCCTTCACGAGAGTTCCTCTCCTTCACTCCTTTATTTCCCTCAGTACACCTCTTCTTGCGTTTCGGATATGTACTACGTATTCACTGAACCAATGGAGACTCTCATTAACGACAAAGACCACTCAAGGTCTCAGACGTAGGGACTCAGTGTGTAGACTCACTGAGACTTTCTTAGTAAACAGGTAGTCGAAGACAGGGAAAGACTTCTCCTAGCTCCTAAGGGTCCAGCGTGACCATTTCTTGACGGACGGTTACGTCCTCCACTAGGGACCCAGTCTCTCTAGGGGACCTCATCCTTTACCGTTGAGTCCATAAGAATGGACCTTTGAGTGTATCTGTCTTTCGGACCGTCCGATGTCAGGTATCACAACGTCTCAGCCTGTACTAACTCGTTGACTCGTACACCTGTGCCGTGTGCCGTGTGTGCGTGCGCGCGTGTGTGTGTGTGTGCCAACGGAGTACTTCAAATGGAGAAACGAAGACTCAATGTATGTGCACTGTGTGTGTGTGTGTGTATGTGTGCGTGCGTCTGTGTGTGTGCCAACGGAGTACTTCAAATGGAGAAACGAAGACTCAATGTATGTGCACTGTGTGTGTGTGCGCGTGTGTGCGCGTGTGTGTGTGTGCCAACGGAGTACTTCAAATGGAGAAACGAAGACTCAATGTATGTGCACTGCGTGTGCGTGTGTGTGTGTGTGTGTGTGTGTGTGTGTGTGTGCCAACGGAGTACTTCAAATGGAGAAACGAAGACTCAATGTATGTGCACTGTGGATGGTCGGAGTCTTCTGTAGACTGTTTGAGGGTCTCGTCCTTCACTCTTCAGACAAATGACAAACTCTACTCCACGATAGGTCATGTTTCAGTCAAATGTGTACTTGTCTCGGAAAATGACATCGGACTGACCTTAGTCTCTACTTCACCACCCACTCTGGCACACATATCACACTATAGAAGTATTTGAAATTTACGTTTTTCTCTTTTTTTCCCTCTCTCCATTCACCTACAAATTTTATAATGTGTAAGAAACAAGATTTAGTTTCAACAATGACATTTAAGAACACAAAGACAACTCAAACGACATTACACTCTAACATATTTATTTGGAAAGACACCGGTCTTTCTACTACCTCATTCTTCGAGGTCTTAAGTGACTGTCTTTGTGACTGAATTATTGTTATATGTTAAGTTTTCAGTAATACTCTTACGGAACTGTTCGGGTTTCTGTTCGTATCGTCGTCACTTTACCCAATCGTTTCACCAAAGTAAAGTAGATGTGGTCGGGGTAAGGATTCGGTCGTTTCGATCGTTAACCCTTTTTTTCGCGTTAAACGAAGAAGAGGGAACCTTACCTTTCTCTTATCACCTTGTATGGAAACTGAAAGGTCGAAAATCCCCTTGATGGGTTCCCGAACCAAAAATAAAACGGACTGAACCTCATGACTACCCCTAGACCGTATCAAATCTACGGACCTCTGGACACAGACTCTTGGACGTCATGACGTCTGTCTGCAATCTCCCTCGTTCTCTGAGCACTCATTCTTTAGTCGTCTGAAAGAGGGTCGTACGGGTCTCTCCTCCGTTTGGAAGACTTTCTAAACTTTCCGGAGGTCTTAGAAAACGACCCTACTAAGTACCTTCAGAAGGAGATACTCCGGTTAGATATTTCTGACCCTCTCCACCGATAAAAAAATTCACTTTTTAGTATTCTATTGTACCGTTTATTGTGCCGTGTGTTTTTTCGTTTTGTACCTGGTTAGTTCACCTGCTTTATTTGGAATTTGACTGGGACTCCTTTATTTCTAGACACTCAATGGACTGTTTCTTAAGTTTTATCAGTAAAATTTCTTGGAGTCACATGACGTTCTCTTATGTCATTTATCTTATTTGTTTCGTTACACTTGTTTCACTCTTATAGTTGTGTCTCTTTGACATTTTGTCTTGGTTTGTTTAAGACCTTGACTTCCCATGTCATTGACTTAACTTTTTAAGGGATCTCCCCTAGTTGTAGTCTGAACCAGTCCGTCTTCTTTCTTAGCCACTGAAATTCTGTCAAGTAAACTTTAATAACCAAGTCTCCTTACTTTACTTTTTTCTTCTTCTTTTCACATTTTCGGAATCCCGACATACCTGGTTATATATGATATTCTCCTCTCTCTCTATTCGTCTGTCGAAGAAACTTCTTTATCACCGTCCTTGGAAGGGTTTAGATTCCTGCCTTTACTTGTAGGTATAAGTTCTTCGAATTTTCTCAGGTTGATCCTACTTGGGTTTTTAGAGGTACGTTTCACTAGTTTGTTAGTCTTTAGTTTCTGACTCTTAGAACTCTCTTTGCTCTCTTTTCATTGAACAATACCGTGTTCCCTTGAACACATTCTAATAGTTGTCTAAAGAATCGTCTTTATAATATCCAGTCTTCCCTCACCTTACTAGACAAGTTTCTTTCTTTCTTTTTTTGAACAGTCGATTTTTACGATATAAGTCGTTTTGATGAGAAGTCTTCAATTTCTCTTTATTTCTGGAAGGACCTGTTTATTTTGGGTTCCCTCAAGTATTAGTAATTTTGTATACTTTATTCACGAGACCATTTCTTTTAACGATATTATCTACGTGTTTTCGTTTACTCTTTCCTTATTTTTGTACAGTGATAGATATAACGTTTGAGATAGTTTTAGAGTTACTGTATAAACTTCTGTATCTTTTTTTAATCTTTAAGTATGTCTTAGAGTTTCCTAGGGTTTATCACTTTGGTCAGAACTCTTTCTTCATGTCTCAACCTTCGGAGTGTGAAGGACTGAAGTTTGTATAATGTTTCAATGTCAATAATTTTGTTAACTCCCAAAAGAACCACCAGGTCACCAATTCTTAGACGGAATATTACGTCCCCCGTGCTCAAGCTAGGAACCAGACCCTTCTAAGGTGTAGGTCGCCTCGTTGACTCGGGCACTCGGTGTCGATGACTTAGGTGTGAGATCCCTGGCTCTCGATGTTGACGACTGGGAGGCACGGATCTCGGACATGAGACGTTGTCCTCTCTTCGGTGGTGTTACTCTTCAGACGTGACGTCGTTTCTCATCGGGGGTGAATGGTGTTGATCTCTTTCGGGAGCACGTCGTTCCTTCTGGGTGATGACGTCTGTTTGTTTGTTTGTTTTAGAATTTTTACGGGAATTAACATAATCGTATTTCTGTCTGTATATCTGTTATCTCTCGGGTCTTTATTTGGAAGAGTAACTGCTTCCACGGTTCCGATATGTCACCCCTTTCCTATCAGAGAAATTGTTCACCATTATTCTTTTGACCTATGGGTGTAACTTTTCCTAATTGTATACCTGGGAATGAAAGGTGGTATATATTTTTAATTGAGTTTTACTTAATTTCTGGATCCTCCTATCTTTAATAAAGTTTGTAGAAAAGACTGATGTTACCATACTTTGACCTTTAGTCTGTATCGTTCTTTTTACCCTTTTCTTATTTGTGTACCTCTGATTTGTTGTACGACGATTTTTTGGGTTACCCAGTTATCACTTTATTCGTCTTTTATGGGACTCTGTTTACTTTCACTTTTGTGTCGGAATGTTTTAGCTACTCTACGTCGTTTTCGTCAAGATTCTCCCTTCAAGTATCGCTAAGGTCTGAAGGAGTTTTTGTTCTTTTCAGTTTATTCGTGGGATTGGATAATGGGCTTTCTGAAACTTTTTCTTCTCACTTCTTTTGAGTTTCAGTCTTCTTCCTTTCTTTACTATTTTCTAACCGCTCCTCCACCACCGACGTAGCGAAACACTATCTCTGTGACAGAACGACCCGACCCTACTCGACTCGAGGACCACCTCCGTCCCGTCGGTTCGCCCAGGGTACCGTCATGTCACCATCGTCAAACTGCCGGGCAACGACGACGTCCTAAACGTCCGGTAATGAGAAACAGTCGGTGCTTCGTAGACCTCGGAGCTCATTTTGTTCGAAAAGTTTCAGATGACTTCAGACGGAAGTCACCATGGTCAATGTCTACACCCAAACTTGGGGTTTACTGTTTTACCCTTCGTCGTAATTATAATCCACATTCTGAAGAATATATCACCGGTTTTAGTTACTTCGATTTCTAAATGAGTCTCCAGTTTGATTTTTTACTTCATTTGCATACTACTGAAAATTCAAGAATGAGTAAATATACTCATGGTCCAAAAATATTATTTTATGAAGTTTCGATACTTAAAATTTTTACTAAATCGTGTTCGATTTAGTCTCGGAACCATATTTAAATAGTATACTAGGTCGTCAGGACGCAGACCCATATATATGTTTTCTCAACTGTTATTGCAAGGTCTCTATCGAAATGTGGGTACAAGCAATGTCCTAATAAGTGTCATCGGTTCTCAACCTTCGTTGGATTTACAAGTAGTCATCTATTTACCTATTTCTTTTCTACCATACATGCATGTTGTCCTATATTGAGTATAAATTTTCCTCCCTTTAGAATAGTGTACAATGTTGTACGTACTTCGAACTCCTGTAATATGATTCACTTTTCACTTCATTCGGTCCGTGTTTTTCTATTTATAACGTACTAAGGTGAATATACTCCGTAGTTTCTATCAGTCAGAATCTTTGTATCCCATATCACCACCACATTCCCCAACTCTCCTCCCCTCGTCTCTCAGGAGTCACCAATACCGTAGGCAAAAGTTTCTACTCCTTGAAGATCTCTAGACTACGTGCTGTGACGTATGTCAATTATGAAGACATGACATATAAATTCTTTTCAAGTCAAGTCAACGAGTCAGCACATGTTGAGAAACACTGGGGTACCTGACGTCGTGTGGTCCGAAGGGACAGGGAGTGGTTGAGGACCTCGAATGAGTTTGAGTACAGGTAACTCAGCCACTACGGTAGGTTGGTAGAGTAGGAGCTAGTAGGGGAAGAGGACGGAAGTCAGAAAGGGTCGTAGTCCCAGAAAAGGTCACTCAGTCAAGAAGTGTAGCCCACTGAATTCATAACCTCAAAGTCGAAGTCGTAGTTAGGAAGGTTACTTATAAGTCCTGACTAAAGAAATCCTACCTGACCAAACTAGAGAAACGTCAGGTTCCCTGAGAGTTCTCAAAAGAGGTTGGGGTGTCAAGTTTTCGTAGTTAAGAAGCCGCGAGTCGAAAGAAATATCAGGTTGAGAGTGTAGGTATATACTGATGACCTTTTTGGTATCGAAACTGATCTACCTGGAAACAACCGTTTCATTACAGAGACGTAAAATTATACGGTAGATTCAACCAGTATTGAAAAGAAGGTTCCTTGCTCGTAGAAAATTAAAGTACCGACTTCAGTGGTAGACGTCACTAAAACCTTGAGGAGGAGTTTTAACTCAGACAGTGACAAAGGTAACAAAGGAGTAGACACACGGTACTTCACTACCCTGGTCTACGGTACTAGAATCAAAAGACTTACAACTCAAAATTCGGTCGAAAAAGTGAGAGGAGAAAGTGAACGTAGTTCTCAGAGAAATCAAGAAGAGAAAGACGGTATTCCCACCACAGTAGACGTATAGACTCCACTAACTATAAAGAGGACCTTTAGAACTAAGGTCGAACACAAAGTAGGTCGGGCCGTAAAGAGTACTACATCAGACGTATATTCAATTTATTCGTCTCACTGTCATATGTCGGAACTGCATGAGGAAAGACTAAACCTCGGTCAGACAACAAGGTACAGGTCAAGATTGACAACGAAGGACTGGACGTATGTCTAAAGAGTTCTCCGTCCAGTCCACCAGACCATAAGGATAGAGAACTTCTTAAAAGGTGTCAAACAACACTAGGTGTGTCAGTTTTCGAAACCGCATCAGTTATTTTGTCTTCCTCTACAAAAAGACCTTGAGAGAACGAAAAAGTCACTAGGTCGCCTACAATCGTTAAACTAGAGACCAAGGAGACAGAAAAGACTTAGGTCGAACTTGTAGACCTTCAAGTACCAAGTGCATGACGACTTCGGACCGAACCTCTTAAACCTTGTAAAAAAAACGATCGTACACGACGACGAAGACGATTCAGTAGAGTCAACACAGGCTGAGAAACACTGGGGTATCTACCGTCGGGTGGTCCGAGGCGACAAGGACCCTAAGAGGTCCGTTCTTATGACCTCACCCCACGGTAAAGGAAGGGGTTACGTACTTTCACTTTTCACTTTCACTTCAGCGAGTCAACACAGGCAGAGAAGTCCTGGGGTACCTGACGTCGGATGGTCCGAGGAGGACGGTACCCTAAAAGGTCCGTTCTCATGACCTCACCCAACGGTAACGGAAGAGGCCGATCGTACACTCTACCCACGTTAACACACCATCAAACTCGTAAGAAACCCTAACGGAAAGAAACCCTAACCTTACTTTTGACTGGAAAAGGTCAGGACACCGGTGTTTAAACAACCGTGTAACTCACGTCGTGAAAGTGTCGTAGTATAAAATCCTAAACTTTATCGAGTTGACCTTAAGGTAATGGAGGTGATCGAAACAAGTATTACTACGAAGGATTCCGGGTGATTAAAACGTAAGGTCCTACAGACCGAGATCCACTCACTAGTGTAGTAGTACCAATAGACTCAGTACTTCTAGAAAAAACACATCAAGAAGTCACACAACAATGATGGAGAAGAATTATAGAAGACGAAGACAATGCAGGTATGGTAAAGACAGGAAATAACACGGGTAGAATCGTACTTTACAAGGGAAGCATAGAGATTAAAAGAACTCCTCTAGAGATCAGAAAGGGTAAGATAACAAAAGGAGATAAAGAAACGTAACTAGTAATTCCTTCCTTCCGAAAGATTAGAGAGGAACGATAAGAAACCTTGAGACGTAAGTCTACCCACATAGAAAGAAAAGGAGGAAACGGAAAGTGAAGAGAAGAAAAGAGTCGGTAAACATTCCGGAATGAATCTGTTAGTAAAACGGAAAAACGTAAAGAAAAAGAACCCCTACCAGAACTAGTGACGGAGGACATGTTACAGTGTTTGGAGGCAGGTATCAAAAAGTCCGTGAGACAGATAGTCTAGCTTAGGGAACTTAGATAAACAGTGAAGGTGACATATTAGTATTCCTTAAACTAAATCCAGTATGGAGTCACCAGATCACCAAAAGGGATGAAAGAAGTTAAATTCAGACTTAAACTGTTATTCCTCAAGTACTAGACTCGGTGTCAGTCGAGGGTCAGAATAAAAGTGACTGACATATCTCGAAGAGGTAGAAACCGCCGTTTCTTATATTAGGTAGACTAAAAAATAACTGACAGACCACTACAGGAACACATCTCAGAAGAGAACACAACAACCTTCTCCCACAAACGATACTGGTCACACAAGAGAACCGTTTTGAGACAATCTGAAACTGGACGAAACAAAACATGAGGTTCTGGTTAAAAAGGACAATGAGGTCCCTAGAGAACTGAAGGATGAAACCGTAAGGTCAGGTGATATTACTTTTCCTGTAGAAAAAACCCACAATCAAGACCTTCCAGAACATCCAGAAGTATCTTGACAAGTTGAAGTGGAAGAAGTCGCAATGACCAGCCCCGTATCTGAACCTAATAACACTATAACTTACCAAACCGAACCTTTGTTCGTCTCTAGTAAGACAGTATAAACTCTAACGTAGGTTCATGACGTAAAGTATAGAAAACAACTGATACCACCGATGAGGTAAAGAAGATTCCCTAAGAACGGGTGTCATCATCTATATTACCAGTAGACACAATTCAAGTGGGTAAGGTCAGGTAAAAGTAATCGACTAGGGATTTTAAAGGTACAAGTGAGAACGGTTGAGGACAAACTGGTGGAGGTTATACAGAACTAAGTACCTGGATTGTAAGGTCCAAGGAGACGTCATAACGAGAAATGTCGTAACCTGAAATAAATAAATAAAAAAAATCGTAACCTGAAATCAAGGTAGAGGTCAATGTAGGTGTTGACCCACAACAAAAAGAAACCGAGGAAGACAAGTAAGCAAGACCTCAATAAAGAGGTAACTAGAGATCATCGTATAACCCGTGGATGGCTGGACCCCTCAAGTAGAAAGTCACAGGACAGAAAAACGGTAAAGTATGACAAGTACCCCAAGAGTTCCGTTCTTATGACTTCACCAAACGGTAAGGGAAGAGGTCACCTGGTGCAAAAACAACCTTGAGAGGGTGTAATGGAGAGACTGAACCCACCGGGATGTGCCGTACCGAGGATCAAAGTAACTCAATCTGTTCCGACACCAGGTACACTAGTCTAACCAATCTAAAGACACTAACACCAGAAGTAAGACAGACGGGAGACTACCTCTTCCTATTCTCCGAATACCTTCGAAGGACCACCCTCTCTACTGACTTCCCCTTTGGACCAGAACAAGACTACCCACCACGGTACAAATCATTTGGAAATTAACCCAAAAAACAACTATCCACCCCGACACAAGGGAGGGACAACAAACTGGACTCCGGTTTGATACCACCTCTATTACTTTTCCAGGGGACGTACGTGTGTAACGATGTGAGTCACGGGACTTGGGACGTCGTCCGGTGAAGGCTGGGTGTGGAGACGGTCTCTGAGGACTCGTGAGTGCCCGTTCAGACCCAGTCAGAGAACACTCCAGTGACGAGGAAAGAAGACCCAGGACCACGTGTATTCGAAAACAAACACGGGAGGTCCTCTTACAACGGGGTCAGGACACATTCAAGACCACCGAGATACCACCCCAATTACCGCTGGAGGAGGTCCTCCCGAATACGGTGTGGGTCCAGACGGCGTGGGTCTCGGGGACGGGGACGTCGTCGGGTGACGACTGGGCATGGAGGAGTCCTCCGAGAGTGTGTGTCAGGACCGAGTCAGAGACACCCCAGGGACCCAGGACCACGTGTGTTCAAAACACTGTCGGGAGGCTCGCAGAGACCGCCCATACCTCAAATTAAGATTTACGTTAAAACGTGGAGGATGGTAGAACGACTCCGAAGAAGAAACGGAAACCTGTGTCCCATAGAAAAAAACCACCCTAGGTTTTAAGAGGACAGCTACTAACAAGTCGTCACTCAACATTAAAACCTCAAAAGTGTCCTCTTCCACTCGCGTGTAATAAGACAAGACGGTAGAACCTCAATGAATTCTTTCTTTGGAATTTTTTTCAAGTCAAGTCCAGTCAGCGAGTCAACACAGACTGAGAAACACTGGGGTACTTAGCGTCGTGCGGTCCGAAGGGACAGGTAGTGGTTGAGGGCCTCAAGTGAGTCTGAGTGCAGGTAGCTCAGGCACTACGGTAGGTCGGTAGAGTAGGAGCCAGCAGGGGAAGAGGAAGACGGGGGTTAGGGAGGGTAGTAGTCTCAGAGAAGGTTACTCAGTTGAGAAGCGTACTCCACAGGTTTCATGCCCTCAAAGTCGAAATCGTAGTAAGGAAGGTTTCTTTAGGGTCCCGACTAGAGGAAATCTTACCTGACCAACCTAGAGGAACGTCAGACTCCCTGAGAGTTATCAGAAGAGGTTGTGGTGTCAAGTTTTCGTAGTTAAGAAGCCGCGAGTCGGAAGAAGTGTCAGGTTGAGAGTGTAGGTATGTACTGGTGACGTTTTTGGTATCGGAACTGATCTACCTGGAATCAGCCGTTTCATTACAGAGACGAAAAGTTATACGATAGATCCAACCAGTATTGAAAAGAAGGTTCCTTGCTCGTAGAAAATTAAAGTACCGACGTCAGTGGTAGACGTCACTAAAACCTCGGGGGGTTTTATTTCAGACTGTGACAAAGGTGACAAAGGGGTAGATAAACGGTACTTCCCGACCCTGGCCTACGGTACTAGAAACAAAAGACTTACAACTCGAAATTCGGTTGAAAAAGTGAGAGGTGAAAGTGAAAGTAGTTCTCCGAAAAATCAAGGAGAAGTGAAAGACGGTATTCCCACCACAGTAGACGTATAGACTCCAATAACTATAAAGAGGGCCTTTAGAACTAAGGTCGAACACAAAGAAGGTCAGGTCGTAAAGAGTACTACATGAGACGTATCTTCAATTTATTCGTCCCACTGTTATCTGTCGGAACTGCATGAGGAAAAGGATAACCCTTGGTCTGACAACAAGGTACAGGTCAAGATTGACAACGAAGGACTGGACGTATGTCCAAAGAGTTCTCCGTCCAGTCCACCAGACCATAAGAGTAGAGAAAGTCGTAAAAGGTGTCAAATAACACTAGGTGTGTCAGTTTCCGAAACCGTATCAGTTATTTCATCATCTACAAAAAGACCTTGAGAGAACGAAAAATGTACTAGGTCGTCTACAACCGTTAAACTAGAGACCAAGGAGACGGAAAAGATTTTGGTCGAACTTGTAGTCCTTCAAGTGCCAAGTACATAACGACTTCGGACCGTACCTCTTAAAACTCGTAATGAAATGATCGTACACTCTACTCACGCTAACACACCATCAAACTCGTAAGAAACCGTAACGGAAAGAAACCCTAACCTTACTTTTGACTGGAAAAGGTCAGGACACCGGTGACGACTCAAAAGGTTTACACGACCGTATAACTCACGTCGTGAAAGTGTCGTAGTAGAAAGTCCTAAACTTTAACAAGTTGACCTTAAGGTAGTGAAGGTGATCGAAACAAGCATCACTATGAAAGATTCCGGGTGAACTGAAGTGTAAGGTCCTACAGACCGAGATCTACTCACTAGTGTGGTATTCTTAACCATTTAAAATACAAAATAACTGATGTTATTTTTAGGGGGTTTCCTTTTGAGGACACATGAGAGTAGAGTAAAAACCAACAGTAAAATTGGATTATACTGACTATACTGTCTAAACGGAATCCATTTGGAAACATTGGTCAGTACTAGAAAATTTTTGATAAATTTTCAAAAGTTTTACTTTCTCGATTTCGTGAACTTCTTAGGACCGTTTAAGAAATGGAAAACAATTTTCAAAGTTCTCCCCTTGTGAATCATGTAAAGTATTCCCACTTTTGTTTAGGTAACTTTGAACTTGGTACTTATAAAGGAAGACTCTCTACGCATTTTTATTCAGTCGTACTTCCGTCCAAGGACACCATTGACCTTGGTGCATTATCGTAAATGTAAACCACAATTGTACGTATATTGTCCTTTTCCCTAAGTCAATAAAAGTTCGAGAGTTTGGGGTTTACATGACTTATTTGTAAAGAAATTTTTTTATTTATATGCTTTATCTAAACATACTGAACTTCAAATTTACAAGAACGTAAGGTATCAATTGTTAACATTGTCATAGTGAAAGAGTCTAAAGAAATAAAAAGTTCACCCGATAGTACCAAACCGAGTCGATGATTTAATTTAATAACGGACGAACGTGTAAGGACGACCAATGCGATATTAGAAATGGAGGTAACCTTTCTTACGGGATAAAACTTACAAACAAAGTCCGACAAACTGATCTTTGTGGAGACAATTCGGAACTTCGTACCTATACATTCACGCTAGACACGATACTTAGATCTTTCCTTTCTTAATTTTTACGGTGTGTGACACAATTTTTATGTGCAATGATCCCCATACTCTGTGAAATCTTCACCTTACTTTATTTTATATTCCAGGATTCCATATCGTGTCCCTTGATGTCAGTCATAACACACTATTTGGTAGTACCTTTTCTATATTCTTTTACATATATATACATATTGACTCAGTGAAATGTCGTCACTAACTGTCTTGTGACATTTAGTTATTATGAAGTCATTTTTTTCGAAATTTTCACCTCACTTTTCGCCATGTTAATTTAACAGGACTATTAACCAATCTTGCCGAGATCAATGTCCGTTTGTACGTACCGTATATATGTACGTATACATATTACATGTGTATATATGTACAGACATATTATAATTATCTAACTTAACACAGGTGAGTTTTAAGTATACAACTACAAGACTGGGGGTCTTAGAGTCTTACACTGGAACAAATAGCCCAGAAATATATCCATTAGTTTCACTTCAGTAATCCCACCTGGGATTAGGGCATATTGGTCACATAAACATTTTCCCTTTAAAACCTGTGTCTGTGTATCTCCCGTCTGTCACACTTCTGTGTCACCCTCTCGGACCGGTAGGGAGTGTCACGAGTCTTCTTAGGTCGGAGCTTCGAGGAAGCAAAACCTGAAGATCGAAGGTCTTAAAATTTAAATTTAAAAGTCAAGTTCAACGATATCAAATTCGGCAGATCAAATACCATGAATCAATACCGTAGTGATTAATTGATTATACAAAGGGACAATACGGTGTGTAGTCCTATATGAATAAATCCCCATTATGTACTAATCAAAAACTTGTAAAATTGTAAAGAGTCATAGAGAATTCGTAAGAATTCTTTGATCAAAGGGTTAAAACCGCCGTCTCTTTAACTCCAACCGGCACCACTACTCCGTCAATCTAAACCTTTCACCTAGATCTTGGAGACTGAGTTACGACATATTTAAGTCTAGCGAGGTATAAGTCCCTATATGCGTAAACACGTCAAACATCGTCACGTTCCCAGGTGACATCTGTATTTAGGTGGATGAGAGAAAGTTGTGGTTTTTTTTGTTTTGTTCGGGGAGCGCAGTTTTAATATGTACAATCTTAACTTAAAAGCCCTTTAATCTTTGTCTACCGTAGTTTACTTGTACAAAAAGGTGACGGGGTTCCACATGCACGGAAAAAGAACACGAGTAAAATAGTAGGCATCTTCCCTGTGAACTCAAGTCACGAGTCTTTACACCGTCTCCTTCACAAGGAAGTCGACACAGGGAGAAGCTTAGGTCGTGTGGGTCCCAAGGACACAGGTGATTGACTCATTTCGGTGCAGACTCAAGTGCTGGAGGTTCACTACACTCTTGTGTGGACCGGATGGGTTTAGAGACTCCCACTTAACCTTAATCACCATCTCTTCTTATTTCTAAAAAATTTGTTTTTTCTGAAAGCCGACAGAACACGTCGTACACCCTAGAATCAAGAAGTTGGTCCCTAGTTTGATCACGGGGAACGCAACTCTCGTACCTGGCGGTTCCTTTAGAACTTCTTTCGATAAAATTTTAAGATCTATAAAAACAAGAACGATACCCTCCACTCGTCTCTTCCGTTACCGTGGGGTGAGGTCATGAGAACGGACCTTTTAGGGTACCTGCCTCCTCGGACCATCCGACGTCAGGTACCCCAGCGCTTCTCAGCCTGTGCTGACTCACTGAAGTGAAAGTGAAAAGTGAAAGTACGTGACCTCTTCCTTTACCGTTGGGTGAGGTCACAAGAAGAACGGACCTCTTAGGGTCCCTACCCCCTCGGACCACCCGACGGCAGGTACCCCAACGTGTCTCAGCCTGTACGAACTTCGCTGAATCGTCGTCGTCGTCGTACCCTCCACTCTCTCCAATCAGAAACCCACTTTTTTAAGATATGGATGAACTTAAAATATCTGATTCTCACTTTCGACAATTTGAGTAGGCCGGTTACTAAAAGTGTCATTAATTTTTTAACACAACTTCTTATCAACTAAATGGTACAATACAATTAAAGACGAGACGTCGTTTCAATGAGTCAAAATGTATATATATAAGAAAAAGTATAAGAAAACGAAATACCAAATAGTGTTCTATAACTTATACCAAGGAACACGATATGTTATCCTTTAACAACAACAAATAGGTAGGATGTATATTATCGAACGTAGACGATTAAGGTTTGAAGGGTAGGGAGGGGAACCGTTAGTGTTCAGACAAAAGACATAGAAGTATACACACGTGCGATTCAGTGAAGTCGACATAGACTGAGAGACACTGGGTCCCTGATATCGGGTGGTCCGAGGAGACAGAACCTTAAGAGATCCGTTCTTATGACCTCACCCAACGGTACGGGAGGAGGTCCCCTAGAAGGACTAAGTCCCTAACTTGAATGTAGAGAATACAAAGGACCCAACCGTGTACCCACCGAAGTATCATTGAAAATTAATTCTGTTTTCTTTGATGGAAGATACTTCGACCGTAAGAAAGTCAGTACGAATACAACAGACCAAAAGATAATTAAGTTTTATATCGTTTTATACAGTGAACTTTTCAGAATACGATCACAACTTTTATTCTGATATGTCAAAAACCTCATTACTTTTTGAGTTTGGAAAACCTTCTTAACTGGATCAGTAACCGTTTGAAAATAATAGGTAAGGTTTTAACTTAACTTAAAGTATAAGTCTTTTATCGATTCGTTCCTTGTAATATACTAATAATAAATATACTTAAACTTTTAAGACACTGTGACTTGAACACCATATCTTAAAAGGACACAAAATAGAGGTACTCACGGAAAAGATTTATATGAAAAAAACTCACGAAAATAATACTGACAAAGGTAGGATTGTAAAGTTTGGACTCTACCAACCTATCGTAATGGCTGAGTTACCTGCACTCAAACTCGTTTGAGACCCTTTACCACTTCCTGTCCTTTCGGACCACACGACGTCAGGTACCCCAACGTCTCTCAGTCTGTGCTAAATTGTTGATTTGTTGTTGTTGTTAGATCAGTCAGTAAAGTCTCACTAAAAACCAAAACCAGTAATTTTAACAGTTCAAATCATCTCTATGTTCTTTACATCGTTTTCACTTAATATTTACTAAATGTGGTGAGCTCAGTTCTTTCTGTTATAAGAATCGTAGAGTCCTTGTACTGACTTCGCTGAATCGTCGTCGTCGTCTTCGTGATCGGAGTACGGATGAGGAAACTTCAGTATTCAGAGAAGTAAACCTCTCATCATAGACAAAATCGAATGGTATATCAAAATGGTACACATACACACACACACAAAATATATATTTAGAGGTAGGGACATATGAAACAACCCAAAACGGAAGAAAATTTGAAGTAGATTTACGTCAATATAACATATATTGGACAACCCAGACCGAAAGAGGGAGTTTTAAACTTTAACTAGATATAAGATATATGACCTCAAATAACTAAAAGTAACGACTTACAAAAGACACCACACTCGTATAGTATTAATTAGGAGAGGTACACTGTTGGGAACGGAAAAATAACCTGAGAATCAAGGTATGTATAAATTACACTAATAACTACAAACTAAATCCAGACATTGAAACGATAAACAATAAACAGAGTAGACAAAAAATTAAAATAAAAGTTATCTGCAATAAAAAATCTCGTCAAAATCCAAGTGTCCTTTTAACTCGTATGCAAAGTCTCACAAGGGTAGGCAAGGGACAGGAGTGTGTACCTATCAGTAATTGTTGTAGAGGGTGGTCTCATGATGTCACCAAGATTGACGACTGGGATGTAACCGTGTAGCATTAGTGCGGTTTAGGTATTAAATGCGATCCCGAGTGAAAACTACAACATGTAATATACCCAAACTTGTTTATATATTACCGTACAAGAAACTAAAAAAAAAAAGGGACAGGTCGGAAGAAAATCCAATTAATAAAGAATATTTTAAAGGTAAATTAAATCTAAAGATCGTCCTCGAGAAAAGGAATAAAAAATTTTATCATCTACATTATATTATGATACGTAGGAGTTCAACTGTGTCAGACAAATTAAAGAAATGGTGAAGTATACTTTCCTTTCCGAAACGTTGGTAAACAGTGGTAGGAGGTCAGAAATAATAAAGTAAGGATATACCCAATACGGAAGAGACCACCGAGTCTGCCATCAGACAGACGTTACGTTCTGTGGACCCAAACTAGGGACCCAACCCCTCTATGGGACCTCTTCCCTTACTGATGGGTGAGGTCATAAGAACGGACCTCTTAAGGTACCTGTCTCCTCGGACCGCCCGATAGCAGGTACATAGCGTTTTTCAGACTGTGTCGCCTCGGAGACGGTGTTTAATATTTGGGGTGTCATGTTACCATGTCTAAAAACAAAACTTGTCAGTACACATAAAACTTCTTTAGTTCTCCTATTCAAACACTTAGATAAACGTTTAAACGGTAAAGAACTCGAAAAGCAAAGAGGGAATTGTTGGTTCAAAGATACATTACAAATGGAAGTAGGATTTTTTTTTTTTTAGGGAGGTTCAAATGAATATTATGTTAAAAATGACCTCTGGTCAAAGGAATCAAAATAAATTTGGACAAATAGTGACGTATAAACAAGAAAACAAACGAGACTCATAAAATAACACACGTATATGGTCAGATAACATGACTGCTAGTAAATAAAAAAGAGACGATCGATAATACTTATTTCGACGATACTCACAACACATACATCAAACTACCTGATTAAAGAGAACCTACACACGATCCCTACTTTTACTATATACCATTCTGATACAAAACAAAGTCTTCTATGAAGGTCAAAAGGTTTCACCAGTAATGGTGGAACGCGACATAGACGTCAGAATTCTCAAAAGGTCAACGAGACATTGAAACGGTGACTATCCACAACATTTAGAAATTGTAACATCAGTAAGACCACTCCTACATGGTCGTAAGGTGACACCGAAGTCTACACGTACAGGAACTAATGATTACTCCAACTCGTAGAAAAGGACCAAGGACCGACAAACCTGTCAGTGAAACCACTATGTAAACAAGTTATACTACAGTAGAAACAACAACGAGTCGCACAGTACAGGCTGAGAAACACTGGGGGACCTGACGTCGTGAGGTCCGAAAGGAGAGGAAGTGGTAGAGGAACTCGAACGAGTTTGAGTTCAAGTATAGGAAAATGTATTGGGGTTACGGACCGAGAGACCGAAGATCGACTCTCCAACACGTCCCGTACTGCACCAAGAGTCTACGAGGAGACTTTGGTCGTGTACAAGGGTACCTCTTCCGTGAGCTACGACGAAAGCGTAAGGACCAGAAGACAAGAAGTGACATAGGACCGAACCGTCAAGAAGTCAGAGAACAACTACGACACTACGGACGTTCACCTAAATTTTTTTACAAGTAAAAAAAAATCAATTGGTGTTATCCTCCCAGAGACAATGGAACAGACAGGGATGACCTTCACCTTAAAGAGTCTTAACAAAAGAAAAGTAGTTTATTAAGGACAAAAAGATTAAAATTTCTATACCTCCTTTTGTTCGGTACTCTGTCATTCAAAGTCTCCCTTATTGAAAATTCCCCTTAAATATACCTTGAAGTGAACACCAAAACAATGTTTAATAAGGAACCAAAAGTTACTTAAAACGTACTTTCTGGGTATGAATATAAAAGTCACAAGTAAAATGTCGTAATGAGGAACTACAAAATTCTTTTATAAAACCGATGTTAACTTGAAATTTTATCAGATCTATATATTAATACCGTTGTTCATTCAGTCGTATAAGAAAGTGTCATTGAAGAATTTATATTTTTATAGACGGGAAAGTCAAATAAACGTTGTTTACCTCACAGGGAAACTCATTGGCACCTGACACAAGAGTATCTTAAATACGGTACATTACGTCACGTGACCCCCTCGATCTCGCTCCTACCGTCTCATGGCGCGAGGTCCCTAGACAGAAGGGTGGACCTGTCGACAACGTACCCGTCTTAGATAGACTATATTGAGAAACCCTTGAGACCTCAGACCTGTACCCGATAGTCTGACTACTCCGGGTTACTATAATACGATTCACTTTATTAGGTCAGTGGTTTCTGTTTATGACCTACTAATGAACATACACTTCATGAGTCAGTTTAATTACCTCTGTCTTTCACCTTACCACCAACAGTTCCATACCCTCCTCCCTTTAACTCCATAACAAATTACTCATCTCAAAGCCTACCCATTCTACTTGATCAGAATCTACTTTTGGTGGCCCTACCACCACCACCAATGTGTTGTCACACTTACATGAATTACGGCGACCCGGCATGAATTTTTACCAAGTTTAACCATTAAAAATATATATAAAATAGTGTTAATTTTTATTTATTAATTTTCACTATGTTTCGTAACCTGTTGTAACAATAATTGAGAATAAGGAGTTTATAGCGTTAACTCGGGGTTAAACTTACATAGCTCTGAAGGGACCACCGAGTCTACCATTTCGTAGACGGACGTAACGTCCTCTTGACCCAAGCTAGGGACCCAGTCCTTCTAGGGGACCTCTTCCTTTACCGTTGGGTAAGGTCATGAAAGTGGACCTTTTAGGGCACCTGTCTCCTCGATACTAGGTACCCAAACGTCTCAACCTGTGCTGACTCACTGAAGTGAAAGTGAAAGAAAGTGAAACTTACATAATCCGCAATATCGAGAAGTTTCTTTAGTATACCACTTAATAAAAGGATTTCACTTCGAATGAAAATCTTACCTTTGAGCACAGACTAAAAACAAAGACAACTACATGTCAAAATATATGAATCAAAGACAATCACCCTGGGTAACGGAACTATACTGTAAGTCAAGAAAATACACTACCTCAGAAGAGGTAGATTAGTTTATGTAGGAACTGATAAACATTCATAATGTTTTTTCAGTAAAATAAGATCTGACACTTAATAGATTACTTGTAATATTTACACATGAGAATTCGTGCTATACCGACATCATTCCTAACGTATCCTATCAAAAGGATTGGAGTCATGAAAAAAGTCCTCTTTGAAATACTTCTGATTCGTTTACTTATTTATTAACCTTTTGTTTTTCAGGTAACTAAGTCCAATGAGTCATGGTTTAATTCCCGAACCTTTGTTAAACTTTTATATCGACTTAATAAGTTTCGTAAGAATCTATGATGTCTGAAAAATATTTACCGCGAACAAAATGAGATTTTCATTGTGTACCGATGAGGATAATGTGACGAATGAAATCGAAACGGAAAATCTAATAAAATCAGTAGAAAATCAAATTCTACATATCTGCACGATAATGACACCATAACCAAATATTAATTTACGAATATAAATGTGAAATTATCTACATGAGATCGACGACGACGACGACGATTCAACGAAGTCAGCACAGGCTGAGTAACGCTGGGGCATCTGTCATCGGGTGGTCCGAGGGGGCAAGGACCCTAAGAGGTCCGTTCTTGTGACCTCACCCGACGGTAAAGGAAGAGGTCCCGTACTTTCACTTTTCACTTTTACTTAAACGAGTCAACGTAGACTCAGAAGCGCTGGGGTACCTGACGTCGGGTGGTCCGAGGAGGCAGGTACCCTAAAAGGTCCGTTCTCATGACCTCACCCCACGGTAACAGAAGAGACACATGAGATCGTCCAACGAAGTTTTCAATAGGGAACCTATATAAAAACGTTAATTAAAGTAAGAAAGTTTCAAATTTTACCTTCTAAAGTCGAAATAGGAATTCTCATATATAGTGATACCGGAGTTCAACAAATGATAAGACACTAAGGAAATAATCTATACTCTATGATTAATCTATGATTAAACACCACAAAAAGAAGACATAGACTTCTGGACAGAACAGAGAACCTGTACTTACTACTACTGATCGACCTTGATTGAACTGAAGTTTCAAAAAGAAAGTTAAATAACTTATATACATGTCTCTATCTTTTACAGTTCTTTTCACTCACTCGAGGTTAGTCCGAGTCTTAGACCGAGTATAAGAAGTCTATAAACCACCTGTTTGTGACAGATGTCTCCGTCCCGGGACGGAACCCTCTCCCACTTCAATCGGGAGACCACCGTCGAGGTCCGGAGAAAAAAAGGGGGAAAAAAGTTCTTTAAAACGGCGACGGGGTTTAACGGATAAGGTGGAATCACTCTGTCTGGTTGGGTGAGTAATCAGGACGACAGAGATCTTCCAGAAAGTTGTACAGGAAACACCTCAAGTGAAAAATACGTTTCTAATAGCTCAACAAAAGACATTTTACATGTCGTCTAGGAGAGACTCGGTCCAAGATCAGTTATAGTAAAAGAGGTAAAAGAATATAAACCACTACAAAATGACGGGATCTCCGAAATCTCGGAAACCTCCCCATCGTGAGACCCCTCGTTCGACCAACCCAACAGTGAATAAAATCGAGGTCCTCTTCAGGTGTGTCCACGGGTCTCGGAACAAGGAGAAACAGAGCGACTTACTCGGGTACTGGTAGGATAATAAATAAGATCCAAGGATTTCCATTTACCCTTAATTACCTCACACACATAAACATAGAACAGAACAGACACTATATAGATGGGATTAGGTACTAAAGAAAGAACTTGGTCTTACTTCGTTAATTACGACAGAACCGTATAAATCATCCTAACGGGGGATAATGTACTTAGTCCCTATGAAGACCCAGTACTTTGTTTTATTATAATAAACATAATCGAATACCTATAACAACGACACAGAGGTGTAAACAACAAGAGGTCCAAAGTCCTCATTATCCCACCTCCTAACATCTCGATATTCATTATTCACTTTACCCAACCCTATAATTAGTCCCTCACTACCCCCAATTCCGTTTGATCTCTCCGTCACGGACCGGACGTCCCCTGTCAAGACGAACCACCGTAGTCCAACAACGGGAAACCTTTACATCCGGTCCACACCGGTCTAGAAGGGTAACAAGTTTGTCTTTCCATCTTTAAACTAAAAAAAAAAACGTAAGTCTGAGGTTTAATTTTTATATATAATAACTTTATATCAACTAGTCAGTAGTCAGAGAAATAAAATAATAACTATTGTGCAGGTCTAACAATCATTTTTTCATAGATACCCGGTTCATTGTATCATGGATAAAAGTCTGAATTCATATCTCATGTCTTTCTACGGAACAACTAGGAGGTCCATCGTCCATTAGGACCAATGGTCAGGACATCCTCATTGGAGACCCTATGTCATAAGTCACCGAGAATGCCACCGTCCTTTTTTGGGTCTAGGTTTACTGAGGGTGTCAACTGGTGTCAAAATGGATTTTACTTACCAGGAAAATAGTAGTATTAAATTAAACAACAGGATAATAGAATAGTCATCAAAGTTTATGAATTCTTTTTTTAGTTATAATTTCATAGTCAAAACGTTAGGTTTCCTACAAACATGATAAAAAAAAATTTTTTACTGTGTGAAATTTTTTTACTATTACAAACCGAAGGACGGAACATTTACATAGTCCGAAGTAAAATAAAAATTATAAATTTCTTACACGATCTGAAAATCTACACAAATTTAACTATGGATCTCTTTATTGTATACTAAGTATGAAAGAAGTGACCACTCTTAAAAATTAAGTCATCTTAAAAAATTTTTATTTGAAATAAGATCTCGTTAAAGTCTCAATGTCTTATCAACACTTATATCATCCCTCAGGGGTATATCGGGTGGGACAAAGGAGAAAAATAATTATGGAATGTAATCACACCGTGTAAAAGTGTTATTATCATATAACAATACTGGGTCTTAGATATAGAATAAGTCTAAAGGAAGAAAAAAAAGATGGACTTCACGAAAAAGAGAAGGTCCTAGGGTACGTCTTATGGTGTAATGTAATTAACAGTGTAAAGGAACCCGAGGAAAACCGACTGCCTAAGAGTCTGAGGGGCACAAAAACTACTCGAACTGTTAGACTTCCCCATGACCAATCCTTGTAGGGAATAAACCCCCAATCAGACTCCAAAAAGAGGACCAAGTCGATCCCGCTACTCAAGACCCCTCACACTGATCCCGTCACTTCATGACAAAAGTGGTGTATGGTAGGTATACTGGACAGTGACAACTACGATTAGGACTAGCATCATAAACAGCCCGAAGAAATGACATTACTATGAGAAATTTGTAAAGGAGAGATATTACCTGTACCTTCCTTCACGGCTACAAGGCGGGTATGAAGTCCTCCCTGAGGACGAATGGAGGAACACTCCCCTCTCAGATCCATCATAAAATCTTAAGAAAACGTACCCTCTAACTAAATGAAGAATAAATAATTAATAACCAAATACAGAAATAAACTAATAATTTTTAAAAAATTAGCAGTAATAATAAAAATTAATTAAAAAAACCCGGTACAAGACGTCGTACACCCTAGAATCAAGGGGTTTGTCCCCAGGCAGGTCGGAGACGGGGGACGTAGTCTTCGTGTTTCAGAATTGGAGACTTGGTGGTCCCTTCTTGGGGTGAAATTAAAGAAATAAGTCAGTAAACAATATAGTCAAAGTCAAGTCAAGTCAGCGAGTCAGCACAGGCTGAGAAACACTGGGATACTTAACGTCGTGCGGACTGGAGGGACAGGTAGTGGTTGAGGGCCTCAAGTGAGTCTGAGGCAGGTATCTCAGTCACTACAGTAGGTCGGTAGAGTAGGAGACAACAGGGGAAGAGGAGGACGGGGGTTAGGGAGGGTCGTAGTCTCAGAAAAGGTTACTCAGTTGAGAAGCGTACTCCACCGGTTTCATGACCTCAAAGTCGAAATCGTAGTAAGGAAGGTTTCTTGTGGGTCCTGGCTAGAGGAAATCTTACCCGACCAACCTAGTGGAACGTCAGGTTCCCTCAGAGTTGTCAGAAGAGGTTGTGGTGTCAAGTTTTCGTAGTTAAGAAGCCGCGAGTCGAAAGAAGTGTCAGGCTGAGAGTGTAGGTATGTACTGGTGACCTGTTTGGTATCGGAACTCATCTACCTGGAAACAACCGTTTCATTACAGAGACGAAAACTTATACGATAGATCCAACCAGTATTGAAAAGAAGGTTCCTCATTCACAGAAAATTAAAGTACCGACGTCAGTGGTAGACGTCACTAAAACCTCGGGGGGTTTTATTTCAGACTGTGACAAAGGTGACAAAGGGGTAGATAAACGGTACTTCACTACCCTGGTCTACGGTACTAAAAGCAAAAGACTTACAACTCGAACTTCAGTTGAAAAAGTGAGAGGCGAAAGTGAAAGTAGTTCTCCGAAAAATCAAGGAGAAGTGAAAAGCCGGTATATAGTCATATCTGATACCTATAAAAAAATAAAAATAAAAAAAGAAAAAAGAAAAAACCTATAAATAAAATATGAGACCTCATCTTCCGTTATGAAGAAATAAAACCACGAGTCTAACAAGGTCGAAACCGGTAACCCTCGAGAAACTGAACCAAGGACACAGCGAAACTACATAGGTGTCCCAACCATGGAAAAGAAAGAAAGAAAGAAAAAACTCGTGAGCGAAAGATCGTAACGTTCTATCGATTCGAATAGAAATATAAGGAACCGGTCGTGATCTTAGTCGATAAAGAGATTCCTTCGAAGAGATTCCTCGGGACCAAAGAAAATAACCTCAACACAGGACTCAACACAACAAAGATCCGGGAGAGTCGACTGTCTCGTTCCTCGATATAACACACATCATTCGGTATGTGTGAGTATAAAAATTTATAAAGATAAACGTAGGAAGACATAGACATAATTCGATTTATACTCGAGGGGTTCACCGAGTAACCATTTCTTAGACGGACAATTACGTCCTTTACACACAAGTCAGGGACCCAGTTCTTCTAAGGAACCTTTTCCTTTGCCGTTTGGTGAGGTCAGAAGAATGGACCTCTTCAGGTACCTGTCTCCTCGGACCACCCGATGTCAAGTACCCCAGAGTTTTTCTCGACCTGTACTGAATCTCTGAAACTTTGTTGTTGTTTGTACTCGAGTCTTGACTAACGAGGTTGAGATTGGATAATGGTGTACTTAGTAATCTCGAAAGAAGACAACAAACAGTTGTGGGTGAGGTTGTTACTCTTTAGACCGAGGGTCCTAGGTAGTAAATAAATTAAAAAGTTCAGGTCATATATCATATACTACCAAAATCTTAACAAATATTTATGGGCGATACTCTTTCTTAAAATAGTTGTCTCGAATATGTGTGAAGGAAACCGGAAATGGGAATGTGTAACGTGAATAAAGAAGTTTTTACAAAAATAACCATATGTTATAACATACAAAAACCACATGTTGTGTCACTAAATGTCAAAAATTTTTGACATGAGGTAAATATTAATGATATTATATAACCGACACAAGGGATACGACATGTCATATAGGAATAACGAATGAATAAAACAAACATGGGGAATTAGAGAACGGAGATACTACGGGGAAGGAGGAAGGGGGAGGGGCGACTATTTGTGATGGCATCAAACAAGAGACACAGACATTCACTATAGTACGTCACAAACAGAAAGAGGCAGACTGAATAAAGTGATTTTCGCATTATGTGAGGTTCAAATAAGTAGAACAACGTTTACCATTTTAAATTCAAAATAGCAGAAAATTTCTGCAAAAAACAACCTCATATCAAAGAAATATTACATAATTAAAGACAACATGTCGTTTCACTTAGTCAATATACATATACATATAGGGGAGTAAAAAAAAAATTAGGGGAGGAAAAAATACAAAAGAAGGGTAAATCTAGTGGTGTCTCTTAACTCATCTCAAGAGACACGATTTGTCTTCCAAGAGTAATCATTCGATAAAATATGTATCAGTGTGACGTGAATGAAGATTCCTATGAATCCAGTCGTAAATGGAGACGCCACTTAAATAAAGCATACAAACAATATAAGAAAACAGTGACAGACGTAAGGTAAGACCCTAAAAGGTTGAAGTATTTATTAAATTTTAAACGTATGTGACTCCAAAAGAGACATACGACAATTCAAAATACCCAAAACTGTTTACGTCTTACAATATATAAGTGGTAATAATATACATCTTATGAAAGTGGTAGGATTTTTAGGGTACATGAAATGGACAAGTTGAGAGTAGAAAAGGGTCGGAGGACAGTTACTGTCTGACAAATGATAGAAATATTATAATGGAAATAAGGCTTCCAGTACATTTAGATTAGTGTATCACCCACCGGAAAAGTCCGTCCGAAAGAAAATGAATCAACACACACAAATTCTAAGTAGGACTAAAAACGTACCGAAATATATCAAGTGAGAAAAGAAAGAATTATCATAAGGTAACACACCTTCTACTAAAAAAAAAAAAAAACCGACGTGACACACCGTACCTTGAAGGGACTGGTCCCTAGCTTAGACTCGGGGGACGGCACTTTTGTACCTCAGAACTGGTGACCTAGTGTCCCTCCAAGGACCTTCTGGAAAAAACAAAATTTTTTTTTTACATATATATACATATATATATATATATAAATGGACAACTCTACCAAAGGCAAACCGATGATACTTATTTCGAAGATATTTGTAAGAGTACGTCAACAAACACACCTACGTTTAAAAGTTTACTTAACCTATTTAAGGATCCTCACACTAACGACCCAACGTACAATTCTGATACAAATCGAAATACTGTACAGTTTGGTATAAGGTTTCACCGACTCATGGTAACACGGAAGGGCGACCGTCACTTACTCTCAAGGACAAAAAAACGTAAAAGTAGTCGTAAACCGTAACTTTCACAAAACCTAAAATCGGTAAGATCATCTACACATTATCGTGGAATAACAACAAAATTAAACACAAAGGGATAACTACACACTACAACTGGTTGAAAAGGACATTTGTATGCAGTAAACAGTAGACATATAGAAGAAGTCACTCCACAAACAAGTCTAAGAAACAGGTAAAAATAGAATAAAATTTTACAAATAAATATAAATAAATGAATAAACCGACGAGGTCCTGGAAGACAAGAGTAACGTCGTACACTCTAGAAAGATCAAGGACTGGTCCCTAGTTTGAGGTCGGGGGACGTGACCATCTCGTCTCCGAATCGGTAACCTGGTGGTCCTTCAGGGGTGAGTAAAATTTTAACCCAACAAAAGAATAATAACTCAAAATTTTTAATAAACATATAAAAACATATGTTGAGGAAATAGTCTGTGCACAAAATGCTTATAAAAGAGGGTTAGAAATCGAATAAAGAAGTAAAAGAATTACCACAGGAAGTGTCTCTTCAAAATGTAAAGTAATTTATATTGAATGGACAGAAAAAAAAGAATCTAACATCAAAACTATACATAGATTTTTGAGCGGTGATTTGGGTTCCAGTACATTTAAAAGAGGACAAAAAAGAAGACCTTTGAAATATCAAAACTTAAAATGTAAACCCTAACACTAAGTAAAGCACAATTAAAAAAACAATTCCACATTCTATATTCAGATCCAAACAATAATGCCAAAACGTATACCTATAGGTCAACAGGATCATGGTAAACACCTTTTCTGATAAGAAAAAAGTCACTTAACGAAAACACGGAAAAAAGTTTTCAGTCCACAAAGATGAACACACCCAGACAAAGACCCGAAAAATAAGATAAGGTAACTAGATATATAGATAAGAAATTGGTCAAGGTGGGACAGAACTAAATCTAAAATTGACCATAATTAAAAATCAATCCTCAAGAGTAAGTTGAACTGTTGTTACAAACACACAAACACAAAAGAATTTTGTAATCTAAAAAGTAGTGGTAGAACAGTATTTGAGAATTGTAACGTGTAGCACAAATAAAAAGTTCAATTGGAACTCTTACGTGTAGAGATTAGAAGGAAGTCTAGGGACATTATAATTAATGTTGGAGAGGGACTGTATACTATATGAATAAGTCAACAAAAAATAGACAAAGGAACTAAGAAGGATCCTTAACTTCTAACTACTCTCGTCCTGAAACAAGAACAACGGGAAGTGACGCTACAGAGAAAGTGGATCCTGAATGGACCGTATATCATTCTAGAACTACTACATTGTATTTGATCTACTTACTTTATACCCCAGAGTACAAACATTATAGAAACTCGTCGTTCAATAACATGTTTCCGCTTAAACGATTTATCGATTGGTAAATTTGTAATTCGTCTTGAATATTAACCTTTTTAGACGTGAGTCATAAAAGTTTCAATCAATTTACAATGAAAATAAAGAATTTATGTAACATGAATTAAGTCAAATAAGAAACACGGTAGAGTGAATTATAAAACTGATTTTTGGTTCTTTAACCCAGTTTCCGGAAAAAGACGTTAATGGATTCGTTCACTAGAATCTTTTCAATGTTAAAACGACCCAGAGTCACCTGATGATCAAAATTACTGATCTACTAAAGAATTCAAGGGTAGTCAGGGATTTTAAGACGAACTATTACTGGAGTAAGGAACACCGTATAATGTGATCCAGAAAGGAGTTTTATTGCAAGTTCATGGCCCGAAGGGACAGCCAGGTCACCAATTCTAAGACTCGAAGGTCACAAAGATTACGTCCCCACGTCCAAGCTAGGAATCGGTCCACCCACCTCCCTGATTCTAGGGTGTACGGTGCACTACGTCGGTTTATTTTTTTTCCAATTACATCTTGATAAAATAGAGATTATCGTAAACTGAAGTCAGTTGGTATAAAATTTAATAATAAATTTTTTTTTAGGGGACATGTAGACGGAAAACAACGATTCACATGGAGAGACAATTAGAGATATAAAAAAGAGGTGACTTAACATCAAAATAAAAAAACAGTAAGGGTAATTGCACTAAAGGTGTCCCGAACAGACAGAACGTCAGACAGTCATCCGAGAGAGTCGTCTATTATTTACAGCACCATCCACCTTCAGAGGATGCGAACCGGTGTGGGATCAGGGGTCTGGGACACTTAAACAAGGGTACCGTTCCCTTTTGATTTTGATCCCAATATCCACCTTAATTCAAGTGATTCGCCGACTAGAATTCCCCGTAACGGGACCTAATAGGTCCACTCGGGGTAACATTAGTGTTTCCACTATTTACTTTGTCCCTCCGTCCTCTCAATCACCCTCTGTACACTCTTTTTGACGTGGTTGGGAACTACCGAAATTTCTACCGCCCCGGGTTTCTTGCACCCATGGATAGTTTCACTCACTTTCAGCGGGTCAGCACAGGCTGAGAAACACTGGGGTACCTGATATGTCAGGTACCTTAAGAGATCCGGTCTTATGACCTCACTCATCGGAAACGGAAGAGTTTCCTCTTCCTCTAGAAGGGTTGAGTTCCAAGTTTGGGTCCAGAGGGTGTAACGTCCGCCTAAGAAATGGTCGACTCGGTGTTCCCTTCGAGTTCCTATGACCTCACCCATCGGATAGGGAAGAGGTCACCTAGAAGGTCTGGGTCCTTAGCTTGGCCCCAGAGAACGTAACGTCCGTCTAAGAAATGGTTGACTCGATAGTCCCTTCGTTTTGATCTTTTGTATTTCTTTGTCTGACAGGTGTCCTCGAAGGTCTCTCTGACCTCGGGACGGTTATGGATCTAGAATCGGGTTATTTTGGGTAAAACTTGAAGACTGGAACTTTTGACATTCCAATATGTAAATACAACAAAATTCGGTAATTCAAACACCATTAGACAATGTCGTCGTTATCCTTTGATTACATTTATGTCTACAGATCGGTACGTCACCAGAGGTCGGAAAAACCGTGGTCCCTGACCAAAGCACCTTCTGTCAAAAAGGTACCTGTTCACCCTCCCTTACCAAAGTCCTGCTAAGTTCGCGTAATGTAATTAACCCGTGAAACAAAGATAACAATAATGTAGTCGAGGTCGAGTCTAGTAGTCCGTAATCATCTAGAACCTCCAACCCCTGGCGACCAGATCACGTTTCTCGTGACACGTTTAGTTAAAGTCATTAATTGAAGGACTTTTGTGAACATTTTATATAGTTCCGTTTATTAAAGTCCCCGTACCCCAGGGATAAAAATCCAAAGAAATTACTTGTAGTTCTCAATATTATGAGTGAACCTTACGATTTTGCAGTACAGCAAAAGTTCCAATCAAAAAATCTCCAAAACGGTTACTTCACGTTTTCAACCTTCTTTAAACTTCCACAGTCAACCTCAGACCTATTCTCCCTCAAGTAAGGAGAACTTTATTGTCAAAATTGAAGAACCAAATGATGTCATAAACTCTCCTTACGACTAGATATCTTAATTTTTGTGATTTATTAAATATAAATTTAAGCCTAATACAACCTACCAAATCTCACGGAAGGGTCCACCGAGTCACCATTTCGTGGACGCACGGTTAAGTCCTCTGCGTCTTCTGCACCCAAGTTAGGGACCTAGTCCTTCTAGGGGACCTCCTCCCGAACCGTTGGGTGAGGTTCTTACAAGAACGGACCTTTTAAGGTGCCTGTCTCCTCGAACCCGCCAATGTCAGGGACCCCAACGTCTCAGCCTGTACTGACTCGTCAGTCCGTGTCTACCAAATCTTGTTCACAAATAAAATTTTTTATTAATTTTTAAAACAATTCACATAAAATTTTATCGATCACAATTTTACTTAATGTAAAAAGACCTATAAAATAACCTGTCTAAAGAATAACTTCACCCTCCCTCCTTAACTAACTCAAGTCTCAACAATTAGAGAATAATCTTAGTCTTCCTCGATACTTCCAAACAACAACGACGACGACGATTCAGCGAAGTCAGCACAGACTGAGACACCCTGGGGTATCTGCCGTCGGGTGGTCCGAGGGGGTAAGGACCCTAAGAGGTCCGTTCTTGTGACCTCACCCAACGGTAAAGGAAGAGGTTACGTACTTTCCCTTTTCCCTTTCACTTCGGAGAGTCAGCACAGACTGAACGTCGTTGGGGTCCCTGACGTCGGATGATCCCAGGAGGCAGGTGTCCTTAAAGGTCCGCTCTCATGACCTCACCCAACGGTAACGGAAGAGGATTTCTAAACAACTCCAACACTATTAACACATCAATTCATTTCGACTCCAAGTCTCTCCCAGCAAATTCTCAAATCGAGTTCAATCGAGTGGACCAAATAAAATCTTGGAACTTGTTTTTTAACTCTAGATTTTAAATTTAAAAGAGACCCGAGATTTAGGTAGGAAGAAAAACAGAACGATCTGTGTTTCCACTCACTTTCAATCTTTTAAAATTCGAAAATTTCAACTTGAATTAACAAAGTCAGTCAAGTCCTCAATGAAAAATATTTCTCGGTCGTCATATATCCAAGAGAAAAATTTACGTCGTCGGTATTTGCAAAGTCTGTTTATCCGAAAGAATAAAAACGTCTGTAAAGAATACACGTCAAAGACTTAAAAGAGGAAAACACATTAAAAGAACACACTTCACTTTCACAATCAGTGAGTCAACACAGACTGAGAAACTCTACGATACCTGACATCGGGAGGTCCGAGGAGACAGGTACCCTTAGAGGGTCGTTCTTATGGCCTCACCCATAGGAAAGGGAAGAGGTCCCCTAGAAGGACTGGATCCAGGTTGGGCCCAGAGAACGTGACGTCCGTCTAACAAATGACAGATCAAAAGAACACTCCGTTGGGATTTATCATCTTCAAAACTTTCCTATTTTTTCCCGGTTCTTATTCTATTTTACCAGCCAACAAACGGTCCTACCGTATATGACCTATTCCTAATAAAACACGAAACCTGGGTACTTTGTACTAATAAACTATACGGTTTTTACTTCCTGGATTAAAAATTTCGAATTACAACTGAATTGATAGACTAAAAATGTCAAGAATGTTCTTAATGCACACCTAAAAAACAAAGAGGTTGAAAGAATCTTAATACAAATTGAAACCATATTTAAGACGATTGTACATGGAGAAAAAGATCTTACATATATAAGTATATGAAAAAGGAATATTCGAATTAAGAATATACAAACAAAGAAAAAACGGAAACACAGACTAGTCTTTGTACTGATTTACACATTTGAGACTTAAGTAATAAAAGTCAATTGTACAAACTGGTCTAACACACTATCTTCGAAGTTTCAGGAAAGTTTCCACTTTCTTGTTTATTATTCATTGACTGTGTCCACCCCTCTCATTTTTAGTAATAAATTCTATTTTAACAAACCTAGATCTTATTGATGAACCCCTTTTCACGTAAAAACTCCAAAAATTTTCGTATAAAAACAAACTTAGTAGCAATCAGTCCCGTCTGAAGACTTTGAACCATATTACGTGAAAGTAAAGGCAACAACACTGTTGAAGTCTTAAGACAAAATACCAACTTATCTTACCTTTGACAACCTGAAAAAAACTCTCCCAATCGGGATCCTGTACTTATCGTATGACTCATAACGTTGAACACCGGTGTCTATAGAGTAGATAAACTAATTAATGAGGAAAACACAGCATAGTCCCCCTCTCAACCAATCATTCATCCTGAATCTCTAACAGGATGACTTACTTCATTCAGTCTGTTTCTGTTTATACTTCTATAGTGAACATACCCTTAGATTTTTTACCACGTTTAAATATTTTGTTTCAGTGTCTACACCTTTTGTTTGAATACCGAAGACCCTACCCCCACTTCTCTTCCTCCCTCTTCCCTATTTAACCCTCTAATCCTAACTATATATGTTTGATGATAGACAATATATTTTGTCTATTGATTATTCCTGGATCAAATATCGTGTCCCTTATGACACATTACTGGATGTACCCTTTTCTTAGATTTTGTCCCACACACACATATATATATATATTTGTATATTTATATACATATATATTTACATTTGTATATATATATATTGACCAAGTGAAACGACATATCGTCTTTGATTATATTGTAACAGTTAGTCGATATGAGGTTATTTTTAACTTTTTTTTTATCACTAGTCGTCAGAACCGTTCTCAAGATTTTTGTAGCCCCATTTATCCATGTAAAATAGAACACTAGTAGTTCTAGTCTCTTCCCTTCGACTCCAGCTCCATTACTCCGAAAGACATACACCTTAGTCAAGTAGAAGTCACTCGGACAGTCGTAAGAGTAGAGACGGGTGCCATTACTAATCGTCGGGGACCATTCCCCCCAAAGTCGCACACGAACAGTCACTCCAGAGAGTACACTTTGATTTACAACCGAACCGTAGAGTCCTTGAGTCTGCTACCGGTTTACCCGAACCGGAGACAATTTGTCTCAAAATTAGTAATTTACCTTTATCTACTTCAGCCACTTGTTTATGTCACCGAAGTTTCGGGACTAAAACCAAAAATTTATCGGAGATTGAAACGAACCTCCTCTCAGTTCACTTTATAAAGTGGTGACATAATAGTGGTTTCTCTTGACGAAAACATCTAACCAGGAACGAAGAGATTTGTACCACAGGATGTGATTCCTAATCTTGACAATAAGTCTCCATTTATCACAAACCTATCTCTTCATTATAATTTAACATACAAAAATTTTTTCGAAAAGGTAAATAAACGCATTACCAATAAGTCTATTAAATGTTTAATATCTTACTCCTTCGGATAAACATTCTGACACCTTAAAGATAAATCCACACTACCCCCCTACCGATTATAATACTGTTTAATAATTGAACCCTACTTTCAATTTGAAGGTTCCAATACAATTTTTACACTGAAATGACGACCACACCCCTATACGTACGCTCATCTTTTTCTAATTAAAATGAGTAAACGTCGAAGAGTTTAAGACTTTAACGTCATGATTAAGATTTCACAATATTATCCAGTCAAACCAGTCAGTAACTTCGTAAAGTACATTCCTTTTTACACATAATCTCCACGACGTTAAGAACTACCCGGTATTTAGGTGAATCATATTCTCAGACGTTTAACCAATTTTCATACTTTCCCCTTCCTTTAAATAGTTCTTTGGGATGTATGTCTTATAAATATCAATCGAATTAAAATTGAACAGAAATGTTAATTAGACTATCTCGTGAAGGACGTTCTTCTATCCTCACACATAAAAAGTCTGGTCTAAACACTAACGGAAACTCAAGAAATAATTTTGTATCACGAACGTTATCACATTTATACATTTATAACAAATTCACGTTTCCCTAGAGTACAAAAAGTGTACCGAACAAAAGAATCAGTATAAGTCAAAGACAATTTGTTTTAGTACAAAACAGAATGTAATAATAATAAAAAATCACATTGCAAAAATCATTAAAGAAGTGCACACATCATTCGTATTATTATCGGGGGTTTTACAGGTACAGGAAAAAGAACCTGGGACACTCACAATGGTATATCCTACCTTCCAAGAAGTTTATACACAAATTTAAATCCTAGAACTCTACCACTCTAATAGAACCCATTAATAAAAAGAAGACAAACTTCTTAAAGAAAAGTACAAAGAATGGGACTTGTTAGAATAAAACGGAAGTAAAAACTTTTTATTCACAGTAACCTAATTTTTAATATCCAACTAAAAAAAAAAAGAAAATTCTATAAGGTGACAGAAGACCGAATGAAACAGATCCCACTCTATAACCACTAGTAGTAATAGAAGTAACGAAACATTTATTACACATCTAAAAAGAAACACACACGCAAGTCAGCACAGCCAGAAACGTAGAGGTACGTGGCCCCAGACGGTCAGAGGAGACAGGTACCTTAAGAGGTCCGTTCTTCTGACCTCACCAAACGGTAAAGGAGGAGATCCCCTAGAAGGGTTGGGTCCTTAGTTTGGGTGTAGAGAAGTAGAAGACGTAACTGTCCACCTAAGAAATGGTGACGCGGTGGACCCTTCGGTCAAAAAAGAAACCAACAAAATTTTCAAAAAAGAATTTGTAACTAGAGTTCGTTAAACTACATATACAGACACAAAATGGGTACACAGAATACGAACCTCAAACAACTCGACGAATTTAAACACGCACATATCAAAAGTAAACTGAATCTTTTAAAAGTTGACAATAAAGAAGTTTATAAAAAAAGAGAAGGAGAAGGAAACTTCTGAGGTAAATACATGTGTAATCTGTCAAACTTCAACAAACTATCGAACGACTACGGGACAATTAAAGAAAGGTCACACACACACACACACACACACACATTGATGACAAAAGAAAATCAACGACAATGAAATTTGGGTGATTAGAAAAAAAAGGGGGAGACGTTTAACCAATTCTCACACTTCCCCTTTTCTTTCAATAATTCTTTATAATGAATATTTTATGACCGTATCTCAACTGTAAGACACTGACAGATTACACGACAATGAAGGTAGGTTACACAGAAAGAAGGATCTGATCAAAAATGGAGATCTTCAAGTCAATCCTAGAAAGTTTAAAGAATTAAAGAATTTTTAAAGTTTAAAACGAACTTACCAATGTGTATCATTGGCAAAAAATACAGACGATTAAGATTGAACAATCACAATCAAGACCCAGTCAAAATGAATTAACCGAATAGAGGAATAGCACCTAACATAAACGGACGAAGAAATGCACGGATTATTAAAGACGATTCTACGGTCTGTAAACTTAAAATAGAACAACCCACGGCTTATAAAAACACAAGAACTCGAAACAATGCCCTATATCAATTCAGTGAATCTTTCCCAAACGGGAAACTATAGAACGAAAATTCGAAAGAATCCATCTTGGTCTCGTCGAAAATGAGATTAAAATGGAGGATGACTCTATTTTGGGAAGATTTATGAGGTGGATTACAGGACAATTAATACTCCAAAAGGTGAGACTAATCACTCTTGTTTTCCTCGGTAAAGGTCGGATACACTCGAAATCCCTAATAAGGGAGAGTAGGAAAATCCCATCCAAGAACACATCAAACGAGTGTGTGTACCCAACCAGTCGACTTCTGAACTCCCCATGGGGTCGTGTAGAGGTCCCAAAGGACAGAAACATTGGAAGAAGAGAGACCATAAGACGAGACGTTTTTTCCGTAGGACCTTAGGAAATTGAGGACCGAAGCAGACGAGTTGAGTTCCACTAGTGGTCTGGAAACGGACCGAAGGACAAGAAACCCGGTGTCAGATCTTTAAGATAGGTCCGTCATCCGAAGTATAAAACGAGGGTAGATCAAAACCGAATTTTGAATTGTAACTTTTTTGATTCTAGTACCGTAGGTCAGGGTAGTGAAGTACCGTTTATCTACCCCTTTGTTACTTTTGTCACTATCTGAAATAAAAGAACCCGAGGTTTTAGTGAGGTCCACCACTGACGTCGGTACGTTAATTTTCTGCGAACGAGGATCCTTCTTTTCGATACTGGTTGGATCTGTTGTATAATTTTTCGTCTCTGTAATGAAACGGTTGTTTCCAGGTAGATCAGTATCGATACCAAAAAGGTCACCAGTGCATACCTACACTCTCAACCTGATATTTCTTTCGACTCGTGACTTCTTAACTACGGAAACTTGACACCACAACCTCTTCTGAGAACTCTCAGGGAACCTAAAGTTCCTCTAGTTTGGTCAGTTGGGATTTCCTTCAGTCAGGACTTATAAGTAACCTCCCTGACTGCGACTTCGACTTTGAGGTTATGAAACCGGTGGACTACGTTTCTTGACTGAGTACCCTTTTCTGGGACTACGACCCTTTCTAACCCCCGTCCTCTTCTTCCCCTACTGTCTCCTACTCTACCAACCTACCGTAGTGGTTGAGCTACCTGTACTCAAACTCGTTCGAGGTCCTCAACCACTACCTGTCCCTTCGGACCACACGACGTCAGGTGCCCCAGTGTTTCTCAACCGGTGCTGACTCGTTTACTTGACTTGACTCCGAAGTATACCAACGGAACGAGCAAAGGACAGAGAGTCCTCAGTGACAGGAAATAACGAGATACAGGTCACAAAATTTTGGTAACAGACTTTATAAAACAGGTGAAAACTCAGCAATTTTCACATACCTATTTAGACCAGGGACAAAGAGAACGACACTCTAGAATCAGTAGAGGTTCTTCGTCAGTATCCTAACGGAACATCATCAATTGAAGTATTACGGAGAACAAATTCTTTTTGTGGGTCCGGAAATAAGAGAATGAATACCGAACTTTTTTTAATACAGAAATACATAAAGCCTAACAACTACTGAATAATAACCTTCTAGACATTTTATGTAACATTTAGAAATGACAAGTTGACATTACGACTTTAGGTAATTTGAAGTTCAAGATTTACTGAATGTTTGGACTTTTTACCATCGTATCAATGGTGAAACACACACACACACACACACACACACACAAATTTTACACCTTCACGTCGGTAACATACCTAACATACATTGACAAAAGACTTTATGTACTTTAAAGTTTAAGTCTTTGTTACCTCACAATATTTCAAAGGAAACCACAGAGAATCGCTGTCGTTTGTTTATTAAAAGAAACCTAACGTAAAAATATACACTAATTTTAAAAATCCCTACACTACTTCAATAACTTTAAAGAACCTTTTGATAACGGTCTTAAAAAGGATTACAAACGATACTCTTTGTTTAACGCATAAACTTGTGGGTTTAAGTACATAAATTAATGACTATCTTTGGACAAGGTGTAAAAGAAAACATGTTAAAAACGAAAACCGAAAGTTTATCTTTTCTATTTTCGAGACACGACAAAACACTATCGTTACGCTAGTCACAAACTCTATTCACTTTCCGTTGAATAAAAATTCGGTTAAAATGAATTTTTAGAGACCAAGTCGAAATCTGAAAACAACATATAGATCATTAAAACCCAGTAAAAGTCAGAAGGAAAAACGAAAGAGAAACACCGGACAATCTTTTTTACTTTACCAAAACTTCGTTTCAGAAAGTGTTTCACGAAACCTGAGTCAATAACAAATAAACGGTACCGAGATTTAGTTCAGGTATTTACTCTTTTACGAAAACCGAGGGACTCACTCTGGTCTCCACGACTAATGACACGAACTTGGTGGCCCCGAGAGGAACCGAAACGTCCTCCGTCCGTGAAGTATAACTAATAGAGATTTCGCAACCCTCGTATCGAGTCCCAATGTCCACTCCCTGACCAGGAGTCACTCCCGTGGCCTTCGACAGGGAGTCCATCGGGGTGAGCGTTTCCGGACCGAGAGGCCCGAGGTACCGTGGGACCCGTAATACGACAGAAGGTGGGATTGGGGGAACCCGGCCATCTCCGTCGATAACCGACAAGACCACGGGAACAAGCACCAGTGCAGCCAGTAGCATGGGAGTAGGTCCCATGTCAGGTTGACTTCAGACAGTTAATATCAGAATTCGACAGACATCCTTTCAAGATGAAGAAATACATTTTTTTACCCGATATTATCGGTAGAATACCCAAAAGGACTACTGAGTCACTATTCCTTAGACGGACGTCACGTCATCTGTGCACTCTACGTCCAAACTAGGGACCCAACCCTTCTAAGGGGACCTCTTCCTTTACCGTTAGGTGAGGTCATAAGAACGGACTTTTTAGGGTACCTGTCTCGTCCGACCACCCGATATCAGGTCTCCCAGTGTTTCTCAGCCTGTGCTTGCCGTGTCGTGTGGTAGAATATACTGAAGTCATTTACACCTGCAAGCACCGGGATCAACGACTTCTTGGACTCTTTACTACAAGAAAATCCTTATTATTTTCATAGATACTTTACTGTCCGAAAACACATATTTAAACAGGAAAGGCAAAATTTACCATAATCGTCTTTTCCCCTTATTCCTTTCTTCCTTGATAAATTCTTAGACCCACGACCGGTGAAGACTGTGGGAGAGGAAAGACTAAGAATGGACTAGAAGGATACATGTCCAAAAAAAAAAAACGGAGTAAAAGAATATTCGGTTTAGAAAGGTTGTAAAGTCTAAATAACAAAGTAGAGGACCCGTATTGTACTTATAAGGCAAATACGAGAACTCAATCTTCCACTACATTAAACGTTTAACTATCTTTTCTACATAAAATTTAAATCCTCAAAATGATCGTGAATACGAATAATCTACTGTAACGTCGTCTATCCGTGCCGGCTTTCTGGAGAGTACAGACGAGGGACTAGAATCCCTGTGGCACACTTGTCTTGTCTGGAACCGAGAGTGGAGGTTTCCGAACTTCAGTCCCTAACGTCCTCAAACCCTTGGAACTTGTCTACGACTCGTTTCGGAAAAGGAGGGCGGGAGTCATCGCGACCAATCAATTCACCTGACTCTTCGGGACGGAGACAAAGGGGACAGGGCACCCCAAAATGCTGACTCTTGTTTGGAGACTCACTCTTTCGTCTGGTCGGGAGTAGGAAAGTCCTCGACCTTTGATGTCAGGGGGCGGGGTTTAACGGCCGGACCCTCCCGTCACGATTTAAGACTACCTTCCTGCTTCACGACATTGACCCTCGGGACGTAGTACAATACATCGAGAGAGAAACCAAGTCCTACATTTTAATCATTAAGACCTTCAGGAACTCTTCGGACACGAGTGAAGAAACTGATTAGACACTTTCCTCGCCCCTCCACCATAAAAATTTTACTTCCAAACACCACATCAGGACTAGGTCTAATTCATAGGTCCCGTTTTGAACTAAAAAGAGAGAGGAAGGAAGGAAAAAGAGGAAGAGGACAAAAAAAGAGGAAAGGGAGAGAGAAGGATTAGGAAGAAAGAAGAGGGCATTTCGTCCTCCCTACTCTTTACGGACTTTTTACACGAGAAATCATAAAGAGTAGACACTCACCACTCCACACGTATATACGTACCTTAAAGTTCCTCATTTTTGCATCTCAACCTAAATATAAAACCCCCCGCACTTATACGATTATGATTCAAATGGACACAACGAGAAGAAACCTAGTATAGATATTGACTGAAACACTAAATGTGTGTATACTGACAATTCGTAAACCATTTATACTTATATATTCAGACTAAAATCGGTATAATTTTACGTAAATTTTCTTTGGATATTTCCCAGTCACTAATTTCTTGTCTAAGGTCCTATAGGTAAAGGGACGTCGACTCTCCCATTTAATTATTAGTCTTACAACGGACCTCCCCTCCCCTCAAACCCCCTCTCGCCTACGTACATATACATCCCGATCAGACAAACGGTAAGTGAACTTTCATAGTATTGCAACAATTAGTCGATATGGGGTTATATTTTATTTTTCGAATTTTTATTTACACACCTCGTCTCTCTAGTTGTTGTTGTTTAGTCTTATAACGAACCATTACAATATCTTGTCTAGAAATTAATTATTTATTTTTATTAATTATTTACACCGAAATATCATCTTTCCTTATAAGATTAAATTAACTGATAAAGGTCTCTTGACTTCGGATATGAAAATTGATGGTTTAGTAATCTTTAATGTAAAGTCGTATATAAAAAGACCAACGTTTCTATTACATACAAACAAGATCTTCTTCAATTTTCTTTCCGATTCTTTTTTTATTTTCGTGGAAATAAAATTGAGTAGTCACTATGAAAATCACTAGTGATAATTAGGAACCAAAATATAGTAATGTAAAAAAGGACACTGACATATATATCCGACATTTTTAGTTATAGTCTTTTTTTAGTCCCCATAAAAAATATTGATGATAACAAATTTATAAAAATCAAAAGAAAAAAAGGACTTGATCACAAAATTCCTGACATATGTACCAACTTCAGTAATCACCTGACCTCCGATGATTACTTTTCATAATGGATCCATGTTAAATAAACGAAACTTTTCACGAAGATGATGGACTTATATAGATTTTAACCTAATTTTAATGTCCTTATCATTACGTAGTGAACTGAAAGTTCGTATATCTCCAAAGATTTCTGAAGGCTTGTAAAGAAAGAAGTCAAAAGTTTGTACAAATTCTTCCGTAACAAACAAATACCTTAATAAGGTTAATAAACCTTTTGGGTTTTTGTTCTTATAATTTTTTTTAGTCATAGTCTAACTCGTATGACATTTTGTAAAATTTCAAATCTATGAAGATTTTAAGAAGTATATAAAAAACCGAAAGAACTTATGTGATTGTATATATATATATATATATATAAAAAAAAAAAATTCTAAAGTCAAAACAGGACGTCGTACAGACGTAAAATAAAAACAAAGGACAAGACTACAATTATAGGACTTCAATCCTGGGATTGGACAGGAGTTAAAAAAACGTAACACTAAGTGGCACGACACTACACCAAATCGTCTATTGGTCTGAAAAATCCTTAAAACAATTCTCATTCATTCTAAGTCGCTCTCCTGAAGTTCTTATTTCTTATCGTCGAGAACGACTTTAAGTACCAAAATAAAGGCAGTCAGAAGAATACCCTCCGACTTTTCACTGAGGGGGTCTCTGTAGGTACAGGATTAACGGTTTGGACACTCATATAATGGTAAATACCGTTTCCCTGACACGTCTATACTAATTTAATTCCTAGAACTCGGCCCATCCAACGGGACCCAATAGGTCACCCGGCACACATTAGTAGATCTACAGGAACATTCTTCTTTCCAGTATCATTGTCTCTTTCTCTACCCTCCTGTCTTCGTCTCCAACTTTACCATACGAAACTTCTACTTCCTTCTCCGGCACTCGGTTCCTTACACGTACCGTAGATCAGTGACCTTTTCCGTTCCCTTACTAAGAGGGATCTCGGAGACCTTCCTTACATCGATCGGAACGGTTGTGACACTAAAATTGGACACTCTAGGTAAATCCTAAAGATTGAAGGCCCGGTCGATCTACTATTTAAACCCAAAATTCGGGGACTCAAACACTATTAAACAATCTCGTCGTCATTCTTTGATTAGATAGAGATTTGTCCAGACATAGGGGGGGTGGAAAAAAAAAAACGGTGGGACGAACTGTACACCCTAGAATCAAGGGGTTGGTCCCTAGCTTTGACATGGAGGACGTCACTTTGTGTCTCGGAAGGGAAGACCTAACGGTCCCTTCAAAACATACAAAATTTTGACTTATGTCTTATGTCACGTACGATTGATTTCCTTTTCTTTCCCACTCACTGATTCATTCACTGACGACTTAAGTTCGTGAACTTAAAATAAAAAATCGTGAACTTAAAAATTTGTCTGTCAGATCACTAACAGTCTATCTGACCATCACCAAATTTTTTTTTTTCGGAAGGGGTTTAGATCTCCATAATAAATTATCCATAGACAATTAAGTAATGTTGAAACGATACGAGTCCCTCTTTAAGGGGTCAATTAATTTGTCACGACACAAAATGTTTCGGGAACTTCGTGTTTTTCATTTTGTTACAAAAGTTCTCTCTTTGAGTAGAATTATTACTTTAAAGAGTTCAGAATGGTCCTTCATCAGTCCTGTTCATTCTTGTCTTGAATAAAAGAGTAACGGCGGACCATGTCTTAGTGATAGTTATCGAAGTCGACCTTTTTCTGAGAGTTGTGTAAGAGGATAAAGTATCCAGTCAACTTAATTGATTCGTCTTTCAAGACACAGACATCATTGGTAGGTACAGACACTCTAAGATCTACGGCCCTCTTCACTACTTGCCCGTTGGCACGGCAAAACTGGTCCAGCAAGAAGGACCGTCATACTGTACGTGACACAGCGGAGACGAACAAAGCGACCGTCTATTGGGAAAGGTCAGGGACATAAATACGCGTTCACTGAAGGAACCTTGGACACACAAAAGAAGACAGTGAGTCAAAATCTTCAAACGAATGGACCGTGAACTCGGATGTCGATTGACCTTCACCATGTAATCTTCGGACCACTTCCCTATGAATTCGGTCGAGAAGACTGTAGTAGTGGAACTTCGAGTCAACTTTTGGACTAACTCTTACTACTCTTCCATATTTTTGACGACCAGCAGACCCCGAGGACGGTGAGTGTAGAGACCTCCGACACACCGTAACGGTAAAGTACAAGTACCGCCACTGGACCTAATCTGGCACAGAGGACACGGAATACTTTCTACACCTTCTTTCACAAATCGTACAAGTATCCTGTGGAAGACATGACTTAAAACGACAGCAACAAAACGAATTCTCATTTTTGTAATAACAAGACACTACCGAGCATAAGATCTTCACAGGTCTCGACTTCACCATCACATCTAGAATACTAGTCGGAAATGGTATTCGGGAGTTTTCGTTAAACTTAAACCCTGAAGAACCGACAGGTCACCAATCCTGAGGTTCGAAGGTGTCGTCCTCCGTGTCCAAGCTAGGGACCAACCCCTTGATTCTGGGGAGTTCGGTGTACCCCACTGGTTTTTTTTTTTTTTTTCACTTAAGAAAAGAGGTAAATCCTCTCGACACTTCTCTTTTCACTAAACAGTAAAGAATTTTCTTTATATATATAAAATGTATCTAATATATATTTTATTATATATGTTTATATACATAAAGAAAAAGGAGAGGGACATTAACCGAACTACGAAATCATAAACTAACTAAAAATTTCTAAAATTTTTAGAAAAATCGACGACGAGTCACGATATTGGTCTGAAAATATCGGGACCACCGAGTCTGCCATCTCACAGACAGATGTTACACCCTCTGGACCCAAGCTAGGGACCCAGCCCTTCTAGGCGACCTCTTCCTTTACCGTTAGGTGAGGTCATGATAACGGACCTTTTAGGGTACCTGTCTCCTCGGACTATCCAATGTCAGATACCCCAACGTTTCTCAGCCTGTGCTGACTCGCTGAAGTGAAAGTGAAAATTCTGGATTCTGTCGGTGACCGTCAAAGTTAATCTCTAAATTTATTTAACGAATAACAATTTATCAAGTATCATCGTAAAAAGTTCAAGGAATCACAGATGCCTAGGGGACTGGTGGACACGGACCTCTCCACGACTTCAGACGGACCCTCTCCTCAATGATCTCTGTGGAAGATCATATTCCCAAACCTACAATCTTTCCCGTACCTGATGAGCCTCTTATAACTCTCCACAATCCACTAGTCTCATGACGTCCCTTCTTTAGACCCCGTTTGTTTTCTTCCCTTCTCAATTAGAAGAGAGGACCTCATCCTCAGTTACTGTAAATTTAGAGTCGTTGAAAGACCGGTACACTCAAATCCATTAAATTGGGTGCAGAGATGGAGTCAAAGGAGAAGACACGTTTATTACCACCAGTATCACAGTTAGAGATCCCCTCGAAAGTATTCCTGATCGTCTCTTATACATCTTCGGAGACCCTATGAAGACCCTTAAAAGACGACGCACCCTATGGTCAGAGAAAGAAGTAAGAGGGGTCCTGAGGACCTCTGGTAGGGACCATGAAAGTCGTCCGGACTGGTCCGACCGTCCACGGTTTGTCTCGGGGTCTGAGCACACCCTTCCCAGACCGAACCCTTACGGGAACGTATTCGTTGTAAACCAGACAAGGGAAGTTTCTCAAAGGGAACTCTCGTAGTGTGCGATTTGGACCCAGTCTAAACAAGGTCCCGGAAGATTAAGACATAGTGCATCGTGTATAAATTTACAAGGTCACCCAATAGAGAAGTGAGTCTCGAATTTGACTCCTTAGAAAGGCCGTTCCTACTTTCCTTTCCTTCTTCCCAACGACCGGGCGTGTCTGTCTTATCTTTTCTTCGAACACGTGTCTGTCGGGTAGTCGTCTGGTGTAGGTGAGGATCCTCCGTCCGCCAAAGAGTTAAGGGATTTGGGTCGGTCCCAAAAAAAAAAAATCTATTCCCAACCAGAACCTGAAGTGTAAGAAAGGATGAGGACCACGAGGTAGGGGAAGAAGGGTGGAGGGGGCGAAGAGAGTTGAGTCATCTAATAGTGTTCTCTCTCTAGTCTTAGGATAGAGAGGTGGAAAACATTCTTGATGCACTTCCCTGAATGGACCACTAAGTCACCAATCTTGGGACATGAAAGTGATGACTCCCCGGTCCAAAGTAGGGACCAGTTCCTTGATTCTAACGTGTTCGGAGGGTCGTGTTTTATTTTGTTTTGATGTTCTTTTATGGTTCCGGAAGGATTTCTTCCCCTTAAAACGGGGTGTCGGACCGTCTATCTCTGACTAGTCCGACGAGGACAAAAAAACACAAAGATTCCTTTCCAAAAACGTTTTCCTGTTCGGTTCTGTAAGATGAAGAATCCAATACGAATTCTTACGAGTCAAACCGAAATTCAATATCCTATATATTCAAGATCATAATATTACATGTCATACTATTTGTATCAATTGTAACGACATACAATGGGTAATTTCAACAATTCCTCTTCCGTTACCGTGGGGAGAGGTCATGAGAACGGACCTTGTAGGGTACCTACCTCCTCGGACCATCCGACGTCAGGTACCCCGCGATTCCCAGCCTGTACTGACTCGCTGAAGTGAAAGTGAAAAGTGAAAGTACGTAACCTCTTCCTTCACCGTTGGGTGAGGTCACAAGAACGGACCTCTTAGGGTCCCTGTCCTCTCGGACCACCCGACGACAGACACCCCAGCGTGTCTCAGCCTGTGCTGACTTCGTTGAATCATCATCGTCGTCGTTTCAACAATTCCCTTAATTTAGGACTTAAAAGTAGAATTCCTTCTATATAAAAAAGACAAAGAAAATAAAATATAGACAAGTCAAGTCAAGTCAACGAGTCTCCACAACCTGAGAAACACTGGGGTACCTGACGTCGTGCGGTCCGGAGGGACAGGTAGTTGTTGAGGGTCTTACATGAGTTTGAGTACAGACAACTCAGCCACTACGGTGGGTTGGTAGAGTAGAGACAACAGGGGAAAAGGGCGGAAGTTAGAAAGGGTGGTAGTCCCAGAAAAGGTCACTCAGTCAAGAGTAGTCCACCGATTTCACAACCTCATGGTCGAAGTCGTAGTCAGGAAGGTCACTTATAAGTCCTGACTAAAGGGAACCCTACCTGACCAACCTAGAGGAACGTCAGGTTCCCTGAGAGTTCTCAGAAGAGGTTGTGGTGTCATTTCGTAGTTAAGAAGTCACGAGTCGAAAGAAATATCAGGTTGAGAGCGTAGATATGAACTGATGACCTTATTGGTATCGAAACTGATCTGTCTGGAAACAACCTTTTCATTACAGAGACGAAAAATTATACGACAGATCCAACCAGTATCGAAAAGAAGGTTCCTCGTTCGTAGAAAATTAAAGTACCGACGTCAGTGGTAGACGTCACTAAAACCTCGAGGGGTTTTATTTCAGACAGTGACAAAGGTGACAAAGGGGTAGATAAACGGTACTTCACTACTCTTGTCTGCGGTACTAGAATCGAAAGACTTACAACACAAAATTCGATTGAAAAAGTGAGAGGAGAAAGTGAAAGTAGTTCTCCAAGAAAGCAAGAAGTGAAAGACGGTATTCCCACCACAGTAGACGTATAGACTCAAATAACTATAAAGATGGCCGTTAGAACTAAGGTCGAACATGAAGTAGGTCACAAAGACCTACTTTTGTGTGACTACTTTTGTAAGTCACAAAGAGTACTCCATGAGACGTATATTCAATTTATTCGACCCACTGTTGTATACCGGAACTACATGAGGAAAGGACTAGACCTTGGTGAGACAACAAGGTACAGGTCAAGATTGACAACGAAGGACTGGACGTATGTCTAAAGAGTCCTCGGTCCACTCCACCAGACCATAAGCGTAGAGAAAGTCTTAAAAGATTTCAAACAACACTAGGTGTGTCAGTTTCCGAAACCGTATCAGTTATTTTGTCTTCATCTACAAAAAGACCTTGAGAGAACGAAAAAACTACTACGTCACCTACAGCCGTTAAACTAGAGACCAAGGAGACGGAAAAGATTTAGGTCGAACTTGTAGACCTTCAAGTTCCAAGTGTATGACAACTTCGGACCGAACCTCTTAAAACTCGTAATGAAATGATCGCACACTCTACTCACGTTAACACGTCATCAACCTCGTAAGAAACCGTAACGGAAAGAAACCCTAACTTTACTTTTGACTGGAAAGGGTCAGGACACCGGGAACGACTCAAAAGGTTTTAAACAACCGTATAACTCACGTTGTGAAAGTGTCGTAGTAGAAAATCCTAAACGTTCTCGAGTTGACCTTAAGGTAGTGGAGGCGATCGAAACAAGCATCACTACGAAGGATTCCGGGTCAACTGAAGTGTAAGGTCCTACAGACGGGATCCACTCACTAGTGTGGTAGTACTAATAGACCCAGAACTTCTAGAAAAAACATGTCAAGAAGGTACATAAGAACGGTGGAGAAGAATTATAGAAGACGAAGACAATCCAGGTATCGTAAAGACAGGAAATAGCTCGGGTAGAAACGTACTTTACAAGGGAACCATAGAGAGTGAAAGAACTTCTCTAGAGATCAGAAAGGGTAAGACAACAAAAGGAGGTAAAGAAACGTAACTAGGGACTCCTTCCGAAAGAATAGAGAAGAACGATAAGAAACCTCGAGACGTAAGTCTATCTATATAGAAAGGAAAAGAGGAAACGGAAAGCCAAGAAAAGAAAAGTGTCGATAAACATTCGGAGGAGTCTGTTGGTAAAAAGAAAAACGTAAAGAAAAAGAACCCCTATCAGAACTAGGTACGATGGATATGTTACAGTACTTGGAGGTAGGTATCAAGAAGACCGTGAAATAGTCTAGATTAAGGAACTTACATAAACAGTGAAGATGACATATTAGTATTCCCTAAACTAAATCCAGTATGGACTTACCAGATCACCAGAAGTGATGAAAGAAGTTAAATCCAGACTTAAACCGTTATTCCTCAAGTATTAGTCGGTGTCAGTCGCGGGTCAGAACAAAAACGACTGACATATCTCGAAGAAGTAGAAACCGACGTTTCTTATATTAGTTAGACTAAAGTCATAACTGGTAGACGACTACCGGTGCACATCTCAGAAGAGGACACAACAACCTTCTCCCACAAACGATACTGGTCACACAAGAGAACCGTTTTGAGACAATCGGAAACGGGACGAAGGAAGGCATAAGATTCCGGTTTAAAAGGACAACGAGGTCCCTAGAGAACTGAAGGATGAAAACGTAAGGTCAGGGGAGATTACTTTGTAGACAAAACCCACAATCAAGATCTTCCAGAACATCCAGAAGTATCTTGGTAAGTTGAAGTCGAAGAAGTCGTAATGACCAGTCCCGTATCTAAACCTAATGACACTATAACTTACCAAATGGAACCTTTGTTTGTCTCTAGTAAGACAGTATAAACTCTAACGTAGGTTCATGACGTAAAGTATAGAAAACAACTGATACTCCCGACGAGGTAAAGAAGATTCCCTAAGAACGGGTGTCATCATCTATATTACCGGTAGACTTAATTTAAGTGGGTAAGGTCAGGTAACATGAAGTGACTAAGGATTATACAGCTGTAAGTGAGAATGGTAGAGGACAAACTGGTGAAGGTTAAACGGAACTAAGTACCTGGATTGTAAGGTCCAAGGATACGTCACAACGAGAAATGTCGTAGTGTGAAATGAAGGTAGTGGTCAGTGTAGGTGTTGACCCAAAACAAAAACGAAACAGAGGTAGAGAAATAAGAAAGACCGCAACAAAGAGGTGAGAAAAGGTCATAGTATAACCCGGGGATGGTTGGACCTTCGAGTAGAAAGTCACAGGAAAGTAACAGAGACCACCTCTGCACCCAGCCGCCACCAGACGACGTCCTAACCCCCGTGACTCACGGAGTCAGGTACGTGTACCTGGAAAACTTCCTCCAGTGGTAATAGAAGTAATGGAGGTGGTATCAAACCGGGGTCCATTTATTGTCCCTCCCTTGTACCGGGGTGGGTAGTTGTCTTTTAACCTAATTTCTAAATGACTCGTACCGGGTGGGTGGTCTCGTCTGGGTCAAAGGAACAGTCAGTCAGAAAGGGTAATCCTTCGAAGGTATTCGGAGAACGGACCTCTTAGGGTCCGTACCCCCTCGGACCACCCGACGGTAGATACCCCAGCGTGTCTCAGCCTGTGCTGACTTCGGTGAATCGTCGTATTCGGAGAATAGGAGGTAGTCTCCCGTCTGTCGACCTTTTGGTGTTAGTGTCTTTTGATTGGGTAGACTAGTGTATCTAGTGTCGGTACAGATTGAGTTACTTTGATACTCGGTACGGTGGGTTCCCGGTGGGTTCTTCCTGCCCAGTACCGTCTCTCAAGACTGTTTCGCACCAAGTGACCTCTTCCCGCACCGTTTGGTGAAGTCATAAGAACGGAACTCTTGGGGTACTTGTCATAAAATATAGACATACTCTACCATCTACAAGTAATTTGAATAATATCATTATCTTTTCTTTCTAGAGTACAATTCAAAAGAGTGGTATTATTTTCAAATTTTTTAAATTCAAATTTATTAGTTATTCGGTAAATTTAAGAATTTTTCTCTTTAAGAGTCAAACCCGAAATTGTAAAAAAAAGGAAGAGGTTTATCGTGTCCATCCCTTTACTTGGACCTACCCAAAACATTTTCACGTCATGTTCACGACAGACACACAAAAAGTTCAATGTGACTTTCTGCCAACACAGGTCGAGAAACGCTGGGGTACTTGACAAGGGTCGGTCCACGAAGAACAGGGACGCTAAGAGGTCCGTTCCTACGACCTCACCCAACGGTATGAGATCCTCTAGAAGGACTGGGTCCCTAGTTTGGACTCAGAGGGTGTAACGTCCGTCTAAGAAATGGTAGACTAGATGGTCCTTTCTGTCTTTTTTTGTGGAGTCCACCCAATCCATATCTTCTGTCAACTAGGTCAAACATGTCGGTCACCGTAAGTGGACCTCTACCACATCGAATCACAAACAGGTGTCAAAGGACCTACAAGAGGGCTCAGAGTTCAGAGAGATTAGTGTGTCACAACGAAAAAGGATGAACAACGACAAGGGGAGTGGTGTCCCTTGTTCACAGGCACAGTATTTGTAAACTTGTAGAACTTCCGAGAGACGATGTTGACTTTGCCTTACAGTCCTTAGAAAGAACCCCCTTATAAATACAAAATACTCCTAGGAAGTTTGGATGTCGGAACCCTTAAAATTGACTTCCACTAAAGAACTAGGTGACGACGACGACGACGATTCAGCGAAGTCAGCACAGGCTGACACACGCTGGGGTATCTGCCGTCGGGTGGTCCGAGGGGCCAAGGACCCTGAGAGGTCCGTTCTTGTGACCTCACCCGACGGTAAAGGAAGAGGTTACGTACTTTCACTTTCACTTCTACGAGTCAACACAGACTGAGAAGTACTGGGGTACCTGACGTCGGATGGTCCGAGGAGGCAGGTACTCTAAAAGGTCCGTTCTCATGATCTCACCACACGTCATTACTCATTTCTTCGGGGGACTGACGAATCGACCTCTCGTTATTGTCCTACTTACACACACACAGACAAACAAGACCTCTCGAGTTTCGGGGAAACATCCTTTTGAATCCTTGTTATCTACGTTGCAGATCAAGACTACAGTCTCATCTTTTTAATAGAAACCGATTCTAATAGAAGATAGAACGGAATATTGTAACTTTACGTACGACCTTGCACTACGGGCGTACACGAAAAGGACCGAACGACGAGAATATTCAAACCGGGACCATCTGAATTTCAAAGAGGTTCAACCGGTTGGAAGGCGTACTTGAGAAACTTGAACTATCTGACCCCCGCTCCAGTCCTCGTCGGTTCTATTGACCTCGATCCTAAGACCACAACTTTCTACAACTTCACCTCGTCAAGTCTTGTCTACGTCTCACTGAATGACGTTAATTAGGGTAGAAACATCCGAAGAAAAGTTTGAAAACTTGACGAAGAATGTAACCGAAACATACAAATAGAAAGGGAATTGAAGGGTCGGTATTATATAAACCCGGTCGTCTTGAATCTTAAGCACGAAGTAAACACACTTATGTCAAACCTTTGAACTTCCCAATCCTTTCAATACACAGTTATCCTTTAAATTGAATTTGGTTTCGACACACACACATAAAGGGTCTGGACTTGGACAAATTGGACCTTAGTGATTCGGTCGACCATTAACTCGTACCTGAGTCCGATTTATCTTTGTTTACCGATCGTTCATATCAAAACCCGTCTAAGAAGGTCTACGAAAACTAAATACACTAAGTATTTCTTCCTAGACTTAGTGGAAACAAACACTTTACAAAGAACTGGTGGTAAAGGAAAACTCCAAAAAATTTTATGACAACGACTAGAAAGAAAACAAAAACAAAAAAAAAAAAATCGTATCTTTCTAAAAGAACTGAGACTAGTAAAAGCCATGGGTCGTTTCGATAGACGAAGTGGTCAAAGAATAAAGAAAATGGAAGTAGACAGTCAAGAAACACGGTCACTTAAGATCTAAACAAACATTCGTCTGCAATTTGTTAAACTTAACACTTAGACTGTAGGGTCAAAAAAAAAAAAATTTAAAGATGAAGTGTCTGACTTTTCAACATCCTTCCGTAAAATCAGTCGATACTTATCTTTTTACTTTTAAGTCTCTGAACGTATTAAAATAACCTTCCTTGGAACCAGAAAGGTGACCTAGACAGTTTCTTTGATCGATTATCTTTACGAATTAATTTTTGAATAACTATACCGTTTCGTTAGGTAATAAAAATATCTACCAGAACTACCTCCGGTCTAAATACCTCTAATGGAATCTCCGTTCTTATATACTGAAGGTACCCTAGAGTAATAATTAGATTATACTTTTATAATAAAACTTTTTTAAAGTGATTTTCTCAAAATATTATGAATTGTATACGTTTTATGACTTTTCGTGTTTTTCAGTGGGAATTTGTAAACATAGAGTATAGATATAGACTTCTATCTATAAACCGTGTATATAGATTTCTACATCTCTTTTGATCTCCCTGCCAGACAGCTTTTCCTAATAGAGACTACAACCCTTCATGTTCTTTTTTTAAGGTCTCCCTTTTTTTGTGGTACGAGATGTAACGACCACAGGGGGACGTGGGGTATGGAAGACCCCTGTCTCCTTCTACTTCATACCACTTACAAAAAAAGTAAGAAGTTAGATAAAAATAAATAAAAATTTAATTAAACATAACCTGACACTAACGAAATGTTACAACAAAATCAAAGACAACATGTCGTTTCACTTAGGCGACACACGTATGTATACACACACAATCAACGAGTCAGTACAAGCTGAGAAACGTTGGGTACCTGACATCGGACGGTCCGAGGAGACAGGTACCCTTCTTATGACCTCACCCAACTGTCGAGGAAGAGGTCACATAGGTAGATAGGGAGAAAAAATCTGTAGGAAGGGTAAATCCAGTGGTGTCTCGTAACTCACCTCAAGACACGAGATGTCATCCGAGAGAGATCAATACATAAAATACGGATTATAGTCACCACATATATACCGTTAGAGTTAGAGGGTCGCGTAGGGTGAGGAGAAGGGGTGAACTATAGACATTCAAGAGATATAAACACGGAGACACGAAACGTCAACCCAAGTAAAAAGACCTAAGACTCACACTCGTAATTATGTGTTTATAAAAAGACTGAAGCGAGACTCACGGCCATAGATCTAGGTAGGTGTAGAGACGTCTACTGTGACAGATCAAGGAAAAACGTCGACTCACTATGAGGCAACATACATACACGGTGCAGAAATAGGCAAGGAGACAACTACCTGTAAGTCCGACGAAGGTACAGGACCGACAACATTTAACCACTTACAAAACTACGGGACGAAAAGACTATAAAATACCATAAGGTAGTAGACCTAAAAACCAAAGAAAACTAATAAACCTCGTACTCTCTTCTAAACCACAATTAAGAAGTAGTCCTAATTACCCTCCTTTGGGTTCGTCTATTAAGTGTAGACAAAAACCCAGACATTATGGATTTCAAAATAGGGTTTGTTTTACTATTGTGGAACCATATCGGACTTAAAACCTTCGACGTAAAAAAGAGAAGAACCGAGGGAGGACGAAAACTTTATGAAAGAGAAGAGGGAGGGGACGAAGGAGATCAACATCCATCCCGACCGGATCACTAACACATTACCACGGGAAGGGTAGAAGAGACTCTGATCCAGGTCAAGTCTCGTATAAACATTTCCACATCTAGTCACATTCATCAGTCACCCACAAACAAAGGAAGTGATGACAAGGACGTTCTTCTCTATCGCAGTTTTCTGTGATCCGAGACTTAAAGTAAGTAACCTTTTTAGTATAGACCGGAAACAGTAATGACTCCACTGTAATGACCGAAACGTTCCGTCTTAGGGATGTAGAAAACTCGGGTAGATCCGTCGAGAAGTCTCTTCCGTTACCGTGGGGTGAGGTCATGAGAACGAACCTTTTAGGGTACCTGCCTCCTCGGATCATCCGACGTCAGGTACCCTAACGTTTCTTAGCCTGTGCTGACTCGTTGAAGTGAAAGTGTGTAACCTCTTCCTTTACCGTTGGGTGAGGTCACAAGAACGGACCTCTTAGGGTCCCTGCCCCCTCGGACCACCCGACGGCAGAGACCCCAGCGTGTCTCAGCCTGTGCTGACTTCGCTGAATCGTCGTCGTCGTCGTCGTCGAGAATCCCGAAGGGTCACCACGTATCCATTTCTCAGACGGACGGTCACGTCCTCTACGTCCTCTGTGCCCAAGTTAGGGCCCCAACCTTTCTAGGGACCTTACCCTTTACCGTGGACTGAGATCATAAGAACGGACCCCATAAGGCACCTGTCTCCTCGGACCTCCCGATGTCAGGTTTCCCAACATTTCTTAGTCTGTGGTGACTCGTCCGTGTCCGTCGAGAATCGTCAATCTGTTATCACGACCTGTCGTCCGTAAAGATTTCGGGAGTCCCAGATTTTCTCCAAAAAGATTGTGAAAATTTGATTAACCTATCAAACGTTAAAAAGTCAAGAAAAAACCTTCTATAAGTATCGAAACATCACATTACTCCCGATATCGAAAGGAGGAATAGTCGGAATGATGGTCCATTACACATTGAGGATTTTGTTTAAACTGTGTTTTAAGACGGAATGCACGTTCAAGAATAAGTATTCGTCCCGAGTCATCCTGATAAGGCACTTGGGTTACTTCAGGATCGAGAGACAGGAAGACGGTAAACATGTCAGAAACATACTTAACAAGGGAACTCGGTCTCCCCTGAAGACCAGTTGGGATTGTGACCTTTGGAATTCGATTCCCACGACTAGGTTTCCCCAACCCGACGACCGAGAAGAGTCAAGTACACGGGACAAACCAGTTCCTGACCTTATGGGATGTCAGAAACATCAGTCAGGTGTAAAATTTTGGTAGCGACAAAGTGGGTACTCTTTTAAAAAATTACAAGCAAAACGATTGTTTCGGAGACCATAAATACTTTCTCTTTCTTTCTGACTCTTCGGATCACTGACTGGGACCTCACACAGGACGCACCTCCGAAACGTCACGATTCCTTCGTGCGGACCTCACAAGAGTCGACCTCATTCGTCGGTAAGGACCCCACAACCAGTCTTGGTCGGTTGTGTGTAAACAGTATACTCAACACGATTTCATAAATTTTATATTAATGTTGTGTTACCCTCCTACAAAACACTAATAAGCAGACACACTCTTGGTCCAACCCTCCACGTAAACCTGTGTTTTTTAGAACTTTATATTCCTTGTAAAAACACCAACTGTCCTTTTTAACCTTTGTGTAAACTACAATTCTACCTGACCCTTTTGGACCTGTGTACCAACGGTCTCTTGTCCGGGAAAGTCACGAAAAAAGACCCGTCTCCGTTGAACCTTCACTCTATTTTTGTGACTTTCGTCAGCTTAGTTGAAGAAACATATTACATCTTTACACACGATTTCATTCCATAGGAATATTTCTGTTTCAACTAATATACATACCTAGTGTATAATTTCGTATGTGTTGCGAAAGTGAAAGTCGTTGTCAAAAAAAAAAAAAAAAACGTTAAATCTTTTTTTAAATAAAAACCGACACGACCCAGAAGTAAGTCGTTGTCAAAAAATTTATAAACTAGAGAACTGGAAGAATGTAAACTTTTTAAGAAACTCCTGAGACTTTCTCTACAGTAAACACACCCAACATCGACAACTATGATTGACATAATCTTTCATCGTGACTCATAAAATTACATAAATAGTCATGTAACTTTGTATTGAGATTTGGATAACGTACAAGTATTTCCCGTAAGAAAAAAGGTACTTTTTAAAACAGGAAAGGTTTTGTTCTGAAAGTCACTTACTCACTGTAACAAAGTATAAAAACGTAATATCTGTAAATTTTTATAAAAAATGATTTCTCTAAGAAATCATAGGGTACATGAGTCTCTGTCGACCTAAGAGTACGGACGAAGACGTAAGTCGGACAACGTGACAATGAAAAGTACATCGGAGACTTTTTAAAATCACATACGAACATTCCTTTACTCTTAATTTTTCCGTTTCTTACAGAAGTCAAGTCAAGTCAAGTCAGCGAGTCAACACAGGCTGAGAAACGCTGGGGTACTTAACGTCGTGCGGTCCGGAGGGACAGGTAGTGGTTGAGGGCCTCAAGTGAGTCTGAGTACAGGTAGCTCAGTCACTACGGTAGGTCGGTAGAGTAGGAGACAGTAGGGGAAGAGGAGGACGGGGGTTAGGGAGGGTCGTAGTCTCAGAAAAGGTCACTCAGTCGAGAAGTGTACTGTACCGGTTTCATGACCTCAAAGTCGAAGTCGTAGCAAGGGAGGTTTCTTTAGGGTCCCGACTAGAGGAAGTCTTACCTGACCAACCTAGAGGAACGTCAGGTCCCCTGAGAGTCCTCAGAAGAGGTTGTGGTGTCAAGTTTTCGTAGTTAAGAAGCCACGAGTCGGAAGAAGTGTCAGGTTGAGAGTGTAGGTATGTACTTACCTACAGAATCATAATACTTTTATCAACACCAGAGAGTCTGGAGGAAGGGGATGGAGGAGCTCGGACGTCTTTCCGACAGTCCCGAAGGGTTCCCAGGACCCGTCGTGAACTTTTTGAACTGAGTCGTTCACGGACGGGTGAGTGCTAAGTTAAACCAGGGATACGAGTGGGACTCTTCAGTAAATGAAGAGGATAAAATATTACCTCCCTCTGTCTAAGGAGGTCTGGACGGGAACTCATGTGTCATAACACTCTCAAGGAGTCGACGATCACATCGGTTAAAAATAAAAATAAAAAAATAACTGTATATCAACTAAAAGTCACAACAAAATCAAACGACATGTTGTTTCACTAAGTCAATACAATACGAAAAAAAAAGTATAAGGAATGGCGACACCAAATAGTGTCCTATAACTTATATTAAGGGACACGATCATCTCATCCTGACACAACAAATAGAGATAAATATGATCAAACGTAGACGAATAAGGTCTGAGAGTTAGGAAGAGTGGGGTGAGAGGGGGAACCGTTGGTGTTCGGACAAGAGGTACGAAGGATCTATTCGAGTACACAGTATAAATTTGTCTACATTCACTATAGTATACCATAAACAGAAAGAGACAGAATGAAGTAAATAATACTATTAGAGATTCAGGTAGGTCACACCGACGTTTACCGTAACAAAGTAGGTAAAATTACGAACTCATTATAAGGTAACATACATACATGGTGCAGAAGGAATAGGTAAGTCAACAACCACCTGTAAATCTAACAAAGGTACAGAACCGACAACATTTACCACGACTATACTCGTATCCCCTCGGAGATAGAAAGACTTAATATCAAAACAGACCTAAATACGGGTCGTCACCCTAACGTCCTAGTACACCACTGAGACAAAAATCACAAAACTCCTTGGAGATGACAAGACGTATCACCAACGTCGGTTAAAAATTTACCAAAAGACTACTAAGACAAACACGTTAACAAGAAAACGTCGTGTACAGGAACAAATGACACTGAACACAGAGGGAAGATTAGTTTGAATCTAAAGTCCCCTCCCTTCGTAAGTGGTAACAACTCCGTTGAAACACTTTTCTCTACTCAACAAACGTTTCTCAAGGACGAAACCCACCAAAAGGTTTATAAACATATAGGTCAAAAGTGTTATTATAAAATTACGAATTACTCACAAATACTATTCTTATGTACCATGACAAATGGTACCAAAAACCCTATACACGAAATTTATCCAATAAAGTCCTGTCAGTGAAATAAAAGAGTGGAATACACCTAATATAAAGTGTGGAATCTTTCCTTTCACCTAAACCGTCTGACAGTGGATCGGAGATTAATTGATATAAATATAAGAGGTGTCTGAACACGAGAGGTGCCTCCAGTTTCGTCCAGAGACACGGTTCGTAAAGTCCTTGTCTAGATAACACATCCTAGACACAAAGTCTTAAAATTTCAACGTCATCTGAAACAAAGTACATGATCAAGAACTTATCAGTTACTTTTACTCAATACTCTTTTTACTTTTAACGACCTTTTCGTCGTTACTACTCGGGGGTTAAAAATAATAAAACAAGGTATACGTATGTTGATGGGAAAGTCCAATGGTATTTCCAAAGGTTTACGAGTAGGAGTCAAGACACAATAAACCATAATAAAGGGCCCATATACCCTCCTCTGGTATGAAGTCCATCGTGGGTACAGGTAATATTTGTGACACGGAAGAGTGGATGAAGTTTGGACCTAACGAAAATTTTTTAACAAACCGGTGTGAGGTATCGAACACCCTGGACTCAAGGGTTTGGTCCCTAACTTGGGTACAGGGGGCGTAATCTTCCACCTCAGAATTGGAAACCTGGCGGTCCCTTCAGGGAGGTTGGACCTAAAAACAGCGAAATGTAGGACAGAAGGTAGAAATTGGAGTCACATTTGATCTCTTAAGCAAGCATAAAAAGAGACGGAAGAGTTTATTATAAATTCATCACAACATGGAACCTTTACTACAATGTTTTCATTCCATACGTATGAGTTTCATATAAAAATTTTTCCTAGTGACGACAAGAGTTTTATGTGAGTCTGTATACAAGTTTATTGTAACAAGAATTGGAGTAAAAGAGTGACGTGTTCTATAGTCGTGACTGAATGGTCAAACTCCTCCTGTTTTATTGTTCAATCCCTCTCTTTCTCCCACAGGGTCTACCGAACTCAATTCCCTTCCTTACTCACCAACGAATAAAAAAGAAATGGACCCAAGAATGTCTCAGTAAAATGACTTCTGAACATACACTCCCCTCCTTGTCTCCCTGTCAGTCTTCCCCGACGTAGACTCTTTTTCCCTCGCTTGTCCTAGGTCACACAGTCGGCCCCGGTCTCCTCCGAGATCGTGTCGCCAGGGGTTGGCAAAACCGTGGCCCCTGACCAAAGTACCTTCTGTCAAAAAGGCGTCTGACCGCCAACTCCCCACTCCTACCAGAGTCCTGCTACGCTCGCGTACTGTAAATAACACGTGAAATAAAACACCGACAGAGTCCTATAAGGTGGAGTTGAAATCCCAATCTCAATCCCAATCACTTGAGACGATTCTCTTAGATTACGACGACGACGACGACGACTACTCCGTCTCGTCTCCATCGTTGCGCTCGCTACCCCTCACCGACATTTATGTCTACTTCGAAACAAGTGATCGGACGGCGAGTGAAGGACAACACGTCCGGTGCTTCGTATCACCAGGTACCAGACCCCCACCACCTGGGAAGAGATTGTCCATCTCTCTCGGTGAAAATGTAGTCTACTCCAACTAAAGGTTCGACCGGTCGACAGTCGATCTCGACACTGACAGTGTCAGTCCTGGACCCGTAAATGGTAAATGACACACGATCCGTCCCGGACTAAAGAAAAGTACCTTGGACAAAAATAGGAGTTTCTTTCTTTCTTTCTTTCTTTCTTTCTTTCACTTCAACGAGTCAGTATAGACTGAGAAACGTTGGGATACCTGACATCGGATGGTCCAAGGAGACAGGTACCTTAAAAGGTCCGTTCTCATGGACGTACCCAACGGTAAAGGAAGAGGTCCCCTAGAAGGGCTGGGTCCCTAACTTGGACCCAGAGGATGTGATATCTGTCTGTGAAATGGTAGACTCGGTGGTCCCTTCCACAAAGTTCTGTCGGGGTTCTTCCTCCTATTCTCCTGTCCCTTCGGGTACCTCCACTTTATAAACAAGTCCCCTTTCGTCGAGTCTTCGTCACTCCGACCCTAACCTTGGGTGCAGTCCCCCTATGTGCCGGAGAACGAGAGGAGTCTACTCGACGTCCAACTGTTCTCGTCCTCGACCCTGGCTGTACCCGGGGGCCCCCTCGACCTCGTCCAGACACGAAAGAGCGAGGCCATATCAAAGGATGGTCAAGGGGGTCATGAAGAGGTCTATTTCTTCTACCTGCTACTTCACAGACAAAGGTCTTTGTAAAACTTCCTTTAGTCTCGCTCCGGTTCTCCCTGAATTCAAGGAGGTCTCTCCTTCAACTCTTTGAGTTCCTATCGTTCGGTGATTATGGTCTACAATAAATAGGTTTCCAAAAACCGATGTAACGTTATGAAAGACCTAGAGACGATCACGAGACGTTAGAAGGACTTCGGCGAAACTCAAAATTTTTATATGCATGGACTTAAACTTTGGCACCAGTCAATTAGGTTTTATACGAGAATTTTGGGATTTAAGAAACTTTATTGTTACCACCTTTGTGTCTTCCTTAGTGAGGTTTACTAATAAACTTCATAATAAAATAAGGTTCACCTTTTTTATAAAGACTTAACCGTTGATTAAGTCGATCTCATTCGACACAAAAACACAAATTTTTTTCTAGTGTAAATCGCGAGACAATGATGTATGTGTACCTTACAAAGGATGAATTTAAAAATTAATAATAAGGAATCACTTTCGGAGTTTCCTCCAAAGTGAGATCGACAGAAACTGAAAAGATGGATTTACTATTGTCTTCGACAATAGAAATCAGTATTCCGTTGTGTACTACTGTATAAGAGGACATTACCTACACCTCCCTCCACCTACACCCCCACTCCTGATGATTTACAAGAATATTTTTGCTGATAACTAAACACTGGAGTCAAGGGATTAATTGGAAAAAAAAAGGGGACACACTGTAAAAGTCATTGTAAGATTGAAATTATAGAAATAAAAACTAGTAAGAAAGACGTAAATCTCTCACAAAAGTTTAAAAATAGAAAACAAGGTCATTGAACTCAGTTTTTTACAGAAGCTTAATAACGAAAAATAAAAAGATGGTCTTGCAAGACGTCCGACAGAAAGAGAAGACGTGCATGTCGGGGACCAGATCCCGGGTGCAACTGAAGGTCGTGTGGAGAGATTAACTATCTTTTGAACCTTACCTAATCAGGAGAGTTAGATAAAAAGACGAATTATTTCTCGCTACGTCTTTGAAAAGAAAACCTGAGTCCGACAACTTTTACAAGGATTTTATTATCGGGTGTAAGGACGGAAGCATTCGTGTCACCTTTACTAACAGAGGGCTACGGACTTTTGAGATGTCACAAACTCTCTCCGAAAAAGTCTATGACTAAGAGGAAGTTACACACCATTCACCTCCAACCTTTCCTCACCTCCGTTTGTCGGAGACCGTATTAGCGGTCTCTCCGGTCCCTAGGTCTCCGACTCAAGGGGAGGAGAGGTAGTCACACGTCGAGTCCTAGGCACAGACTCGGTCCGGACGGGAGGGGGACACACACCTCCCCAGTTTTCACACGTCTTAAGAGAGGCACGGGGGGTACGGGAGGAGTGACTCTCGGTCGTGGGTGAGACGAGAACACGGACACGACCTCCCTTCGGATGGAACCGTCACGGAAAATCCTGTGATTCCCTGAAGGGACCACCAGACACCAATTCTGAACCCGAAGGTTCCGGTCCCCGTGTCCACACTAGGCACCAGTCCCTCGACTCTGGGGTGTACGATGTACCGCACCGACCTTTTTTTTTTTCTTACCGGTCTTTCACCGATAAAACTTTATTTAGGAGTACTATGGTTGTAAGGAAAACTCAACCAAAGAACACTTTCAAGACCGACTATTCCTGGGCGATTCCGTGGATCTCGAGGGGAGCACGACAGAGTCACTACCAGTTGGACACACAGGGGGTCGGGTGACGGGAGGAGACCCTGGATTCCGGAATGGACGACGGGACTACGCCAGTACGGAGACCGAAGTAATCTTGAAGGTACGTGGACCAAACTTTCACTTCGAATCACCCACTCGAAGGTAGTGTCCCACGTGACGAGGTGCGAACTCCCTTCTGTGAGACTGGACTGAGAGTCCAAAACAACTCGACCAGAGTAGGACACCCTCTCCGTCTTGAAGGAAGGATTCCTCGTCAACAGACACACACCCACGAGTAACCACGTCTGTGACATTGTTCTCACTAGGTGCCTCGTCGGGTCTCGGACCGGACCCCCGTTCTCACGAAAGGGACGACGTAACGAGGACAAGATGTCAGCTAGGGTCCGTCTCTTCAAGTCGAGAGCGTCGTACGGCAGAAGACTAAAGTCAAGTCAAGTGAACGCAGGCTGAGAAACACTGGGGTACCTGATGTCGTAGAAGAGGAACGGTCCACTAATAAAGGAAGAGAGACCTCCCTCCAACCCACGCTTTGTGAGTCAAGATTAGGAAGAATTACAGACTTCACTACCCTCAAAAGGAGGGGTGGGGACTCGGACAACATTTCGTGACCGGAGAGGGGTACTGATGGACCAGACGAAGGCCTAATGAGACGGGACCGGTAACTCAACCACACAGTCCCTTACGTCCCATTAAATCGAATTTCCCCCACACTAATCTTTCCATTTCTTTCGAGACCTACAAAAGGCTTCATCTTTTCTTGTCGAAAAACCTGATAGGTACTCAAACCTATTATCCAACAAATGTGACAACGAGTGGGACTTAGTAAGGTCAACTCAAGGTACCTATACCCTCCTAACTGAGACAATATAAAAAGAAACTTAAAATACGAAACCTAAAAACCCAAGAGGGACGGTGGTCGGAGGGGAAGGACTCTAGTTCGTTGTAAAGGTAATTTAATTTTTTGGACTCAAAGGTTTACCTCAGACATATTCTCTTCACTTTGAGTCACATATTGTCTCCATCACTGAAAAGTTCTAGTTTGTCACAGTCTCCTTAAAGCACAAATTAAAAATTCAGACGAATCCTACAGGACTACCTCTTCCGCTACCGTCGGGTGAGGTCATGAGGACGGACCTTTTAGGGTAACTGCCTCCTCGGATCACCCGACGTCAGGTACCCCAGCGATCCTCAGCCTGTGCTGACTCGCTGAAGTGAAAGTGAAGAGTGAAAGTACGTAACCTCTTCCTTTACCGTGGGGTGAGGTCACAAGAACGGACCTCTTAGGGTCCCTACCCCCTCGGACCACCCGACGGCAGATAACCCAGCGTGTCTCAGCCTGTGTTGACTTCGTCGTCGTCGTGCTACAGGACTACTACCCTTATTCTTGTCTTTTTAAATATACAGTCAAAAACATAACCTAGGATCCTTTCCAAAATTAGTCCCTCTCTCTCTACACCATAAGTCTAAAACTTCAACACGTGTCTTTCGAGGATTTTCACAGGATCTCAAAATGAACAAAGAAAAAAAAAATTAACTCCATATCAAATACAGATTATGACACATAATTAAAGTCCACATGTTGTGGCACTAAACTATAAACACATATTACACTTTACTAGTTATTCAGATCAATTGTAGACAGTGATATGTACCGATGTTTTTTAAAAAAAAAGAACTCTCTTACCGAAAATTCTAGAAAAGAGAATCGTTGAGTTTATACGTCATGTCATAATAATTAACGTCAGTGATACGACATAATGAAAAGAAAATCCTTTATTCTTTTTGAAATAAAGAACTACAGGATTTTAGTCACTTTCGAAAGATGACAGGTATGTATAATTTCCTCCATCATTCTTAGAGAAATATCAGAAATAAATTATAATTTAGAATCTATTAATACGAGTCACTATAACTTTCTAAACCCTTAAGGGCCCCCCAGGTCACCAATCCCCCGAAGGGTCCACCGCGATCACCATTTCTTGGGTGGACGGTCACGTCCTCTGTATTCTCTACACCCAAGCTAGGGATCCACCCCTTCAAGGGGACCTCCTCTCGTACTGTTGGGTTAGGTCACAGGAATGGACCTCTTAGGGTACCTGTCCCCTCGGGCTACCCGACGTCAGGTACCCCAACTTTTCTCAGCCTGTACTGACTTTACTCCTCGCGTGTGTCCGTAGTCGTCAATCCTGACACGAAAGTGACGGACCCGGGTCCAAGTCAGGGACGAGTCGCTTGAATCTAGGATGCTCGACGTACCACACCGGTTTTTTTTTTTTTTTTTTTTTGACTTCCAAAGTATACAACCTCATTGAAAAATTCACAATTAACTTGATCAAAATTATTATCATGAAGGGATTTAAGTTTATAAAGTGTCTTGGCGTGTGTATGTGTCTTTGATTCATCATCACCATTATAAATATAAATCTTATAAATAGTCAAATAATATTATTCAATAACACTAGTCGAAGAAATAGTATCCATGTGTACAAATTATGACAAAATTTACAGAATAAAAAGAACTAGACGTCCATAACTAATTATACCAGGAATCCTTTTACGTACTTTTTATGAGGTACAAAAAATTTTTCCTATAAAGTTCAAAGGTACACGGAGACAAAACACCACACCACATTACTACAATGTATGAGGTTAATGATAGATGAATCTCCTGAATTCTGGTAAACATAAACGAAGGATAATGAAGACATTATTTGAGAGTGTTGGAATCACCAAATTTTGTTGTCTCTTAATAAAAGAATGTCAAAACCTCCAGTCTTCACGTTTTATCTACAGAGACCGGATTTTAGTCACAGAAACGTCCCCACACTAGAAAGACCTCCAGAAGTCCCTCTTAGGAAAAGGAACGGAGGAGGTCGAAGATCTCCGACGGACATGGGACCTAGTTGGGGAAGGAAGTTGAAATTTCGGTGATCTCTTTGAGACAGTTTAGAGACTGAGACTGAAAAGGTAGAAAATTCCTGGAAACACAATGTGACCCCGGTGAGTCTCTTAGGTCCTATCAGAGAAATAAAATTCCAGCAGACAATCCTTGGGATTAGGGTAACCGTAGGGAGCAAGAGGAAGGGGTACATTGGACTGGACAACTACTCAAAGTCACTAAATCCTACACCTCCAGTAATAAGACGGATGGTATGGTGAAATTGACGTGCATAGGTCTTGTTGTAAGTCAAAAGGATGGGATTTGAATCAGAAGGAGACTACAAGACACAAAATCATTGAACGAAGTGATAGTCAACTCGTTTATCTATGGAGTATCAATACAAACTAAGGTAGGAAACAAATGAAGTACACATTAGACAGTAGGCGAAACACCCAAAACGAAACTAGAGAGAAAACTTGGTGACACCCTTGGAGGATGATGAGAGGGTTATATACAGATAAAAAGACGAAATAACTCCATACTAACCCATTTTCAACACGTCAACCAGAAGACATATACGTGCAAGTGTAGTGTCTAAATTGGATTGTGTCTAACTTTTGTAAACTTTTTATTAAGGTCCTTCAAGAGGTCTCGTTTTGAACTTAAACGTCGAGTGTCCGTTGATAAATGTATCGTAAATGTAACATAATCCATAATATTCATCACGTCTCTACTGAATTTATATACCCTCCTACACACATCCAATATTCGTTGTGATACGGTAAAATAAATAAAAAAATTATTTCCATTTTTTCCTTGGAAAAAAAAGTGTGGTACTCCGTGCACCTTAGAATCAAGAGACTGGTCTCTAGCATAGACATGAGGGATGTAATTTTCTCGTCTCAGAATTGGTAATCTGGTGGTCCCTTCAGGGAATACGGTAAAATATATTCCCCGAACTCGTAGACCTAAAACTATAGAAGTCCCCAGAACTTTCGTTAGAGGAACAACTATGGCTCCCTGTGGACGTATATAACTCCAACACGTTGTCCTAATAAAAATTTCACATGTTGGAAACCCATACAAGAGAACTGGAGGACGTCTACAAACAGTGTGAAATATCGATCTCACCAGAAATTTTTTACGTTTATGTGGTCACAATGAAGAGAAGAAGTTTCGGAGTCTCATTTTTATTCGGACACTACACCGGAGTTCTAGTATGGTGAGTAAGGACTAGGACCCTAAGAGACACCGGGAGGAGGGTCAAAGGTGAGACGGAGTCCCGGAAAAGCACCTGAGGAGACAGACGGTGCCTCCAGAGGGGAGAGAGACCAGCAAGAAGTAGCAATGAAGCAATCGAGTGTAAGTAAGAAGTCAAAACTAGTCATGGGAAGGACTGCCTTTTGGAAGGAACACGAGCAGTTCCTAAGGTCGACGCCCAAGTGTCTGGAGAGACATCAAAAAGAAGACGTTAAAAAAAGAACTTTCCAAAAAAACTTCACCTAACAAAAAATTTCAGAAATAACTTAAACAATGTTGTAACGAAGACAACATACAAAACCGGAAAACCGGAGTTTCGTACACCCCAGGGTCGAGGGGTTGGTCGTCGACTTGGACGTGGGGGTCGTGACCTTCCGTTTAGAGTTGGTGACCTGGTGGTCCCTTCCGGGAAAGAAGACGTCAAAATTGACATCTCATGAACCTATAGAGGTGAGACTTGTGTTTGTACTTTAAGTAGTATATATGTGGTGTGTACACATGTGTATACTAAAAAGTCATCGAGAAGAATCAGGACGATATAACTTTAAGAGAAGGGACACTCCACTTGATATTTTATAAGGACTTACTACAAAGTTAAGTAATGTTGAAAGGAAAGAGTAAAGACACAAACAGAGTTAGAACAAGAAAAATGTGGAAACCAAAAACTTAGTCTTTACCCTTCTTTAGTGAAGAAGGGGGTACTCAAGGTGAGAAGGGATTTCCACTGGGATGCGACCTAAGAGTCAGGGGAAAACATAACTGACCCCGACCTACCTATTATTTACTACCCTCCACCTCAGTCCCGGCCAGGACCACAGAGAATCATTTTAGCACCTCCTCCCGAAGGGGTCATAGACCACGAGGTGTCCGACGAGAGACTTGTACACGACACCACACCCGGAATCGGTATTAAATACTATGTCCCTAGTAACGGCACTACGACAATGTATTAAAGAGAAACACTAAAATTGTTTAATGAATAAGTCGACGTGGTCAACACCGCACACCTTAGATTAAGGGACTGGTCCCTACCTTGGACCCGGGGTACGTGACCCTCGTCGTCCTTTAAGAGAGAAACACTACCAATTAATCAAAGAGAGAGGAGGTCACCCGTCACTCCAAATACCCATATTCTTAGTATAGAGAAAAAAAGAAGAGCAAATAAAGAGTCACACCCACTGGGCGATAAGGTGAATCAAATCATGATTCCCCATAGACTCCTCCACCTGAAGAGTCACGATCTTTACCAGTTGCGGACCCGTTTAACCCCACTCAATCACATAAAGTCACAGAAGAATCGTCAATGACTGTTTCATCCATATTTTGCAAAAAACTCATGTTTTCTCAAATTGTTTCCGACTGTACTACCGTTCTACTGACAAAGACAAAATGAGTCAATTATGTTTAAGTCTTATTCATGTCGATCAGTAACACGTTTGAGTGGCCACATTAATAATTAAAGGACGTGGAATCTACAGATTAAATGTCAACATGAACCGTTTACAATTACTCAATGTCTTCGTCTCATACTTCACACTTTAAGTCAGATGAGTCACGACACACTTGGTCTAGTTATTACACGCTATAAATTATTCTGCCCTCAGTACATAAATATATCGTAACGTCATGACGTCCAAAAAAAGGAAACTAAAACTTCTCACCAAACATGTCGTTCATTCCTACTCCAACAGACCAGACAAAGATAACTCCTGGTATACTGCATTGAGAAACCCCATTAAAATTTTAGGTCAAATTTTTTTAGTCGATACTAAGACATAAGGGTTATTAAATAATAATAATTGAGATCAAGTAAATTAATAATTTCGAGATCCGTCTTATCGGAAACAAGGAGGTCACACCGTCCATTATATAAAAGTCTCTCCACCAGGTCTACCTAACAAGGATACATAATCGTTTGTATGTTGAAGACAAGACTTTCCATCGCCAACCATACGACGTATGTTTTATGTGTTATAACGATCGTAAGTAAACCTACCAAAGGGAAGTCAACAAATCAGCTATTCAGTACAGACTGAGTAACGCTGGAATACCTGACATCGGGTGGTCCGAGGAGACCAGTACCCTAAAGGGTCCGTTCCCATGACCTCACCCAACGGTACAGGAGTAGGTCCCCTAGAAGGACTGGGTCCCTAACTTTCGCACGAAGGACCCCGAGGACGTAACCGTCCTCTAAGAAATGGGGAATCGGTGGACCTTTTCGGGTATATCTCCGAATCTTTGTACGTCATTGTATATTTGTACATATATCGTAAACCTTTGAGAGACACACACACAAGCGAGTCAACTCACACTGAAGTCGTTTGTCCCTAGTTGGTTTGCATACATTGAATACGGTCCCAGTCCAAACGGGTGCAGAGACACCCTCTCTGTGTCCCTAGACGGTCAATCGGACCCAAATCGAGTGTCGAGACCCAAAATAAACACACAGAACACGTTTTCTTACAATGGGGCAACAGGATTGATTCGGGAGCACTTATAACTCACGGGGCACCGAGCACCTAGCAAACACGTAGCACTTATAAATCACACGGAATCTACTCAGGACGCCTAAATCCCGGAATACTTATAATCACGAAGTACTTAAAGTCCTCAGAAAACAATGAAGGTGGGGCAACACACAAGTGTGTATGTACAAGTCAAATGAAACAGTACAGAGTAATGGAGTGTGTAGACTTCTCAAAGTAGAAAGGTAGATAAAAGGACACAACGACTCGTCTTAAAGGACGGGATAACCCATCTTAACTTAAAAGAGTCTGTTATGTCGTCCACATACGGTGTCTACAGGTCAACATTTCAAAGGACTCGGAACACGGGTCTTCGAAGTCTCTCTTCTTTTACAAAATAACAAAGAAAAAGAGCAAATAAAATTTTAAATGAAAATAACTTCATACATCAACTTAATATTACAACACAATTACAGACGACATGTCGTTTCGTTGAGCCAATATGTATGTGTACGTGAGAAAAAGTAATACCAAATAGTATCCTATAACTCATATTAAAGGAACGATATGTTATCCTGGAACAACAAATAAGGGATATATTATTAAACGTAGACGATTTGGTTTTGAACGGGGGGGAAGAGAGAACCTTTTTAATAAAAAGTATAAGTTTTAAAGTCCAGTCATAGTACTTCAAACACCTACGTCTACCATTACGACAAACTTTGAGGAATGACAGAAGCCCCAAAACTTGAACGTTACTGATCAAGACAGGGAGACACAACATTCGTAAAATTACATCAATGTCACGTTTCAAGATATCATATACCTTTACAGTAAAACATTCTTTTTCACAATCTGATTCTATTTATCCAAAACCCACCGATTCTTCGAGACAAAGTAAGATTCTCAATTTAGAAGTATGTCGAGGACTGAATTCATTTAGACCCTCGCACAAATTCCAAATCGTCATTATCTATCCTAACAAACGTAAACGACACAAAACACCCTTCATATAGCAAGGAAAAGTAATTATTGATCGGTCCTTCCATGGTTTTCACCGTAGAAGAGACGGTAGAAGCCCCCCCTCAGAGGAGATCCAACAAACTCTTCTGTATAAACTTATCTGTGGAGTCGGTAACGTGTATATGATGGATCTTCTCACCAACTTTCGTTATATTCACGAAAAGGTTTCACTGACTTTGGTTTACACCTATTTAACGACGACGACGATTCAGCGAAGTCAGCACAGACTGAGACACGCTGGGGTATCTGTCGTCGGGTGGTCGGAGGGGGCAGGAACCCTAAGAGGTCCGTTCTTGTGACCTCACCCAACGGTAAAGGAAGAGGTTGCGTACTTTCACTTTTGACTTTCACTTCAGCGAGTCAGCACAGGCTGAGAATCGCTGGGGTACCTGATGTCGGATGGTCCGAGGAGGTAGGTACCCTAAAAGGTCCGTTCTCATAACCTCACCCCACGGTAGTGGAAGAGGTCACCTGTTTAACCCCCTAGTATTTTTATTTGTGTATAATATTTATAAAANCGAAGTCAGCACAGACTGAGACACGCTGGGGTATCTGTCGTCGGGTGGTCGGAGGGGGCAGGGACCCTAAGAGGTCCGTTCTTGTGACCTCACCCAACGGTAAAGGAAGAGGTTGTGTACTTTCACTTTTGACTTTCACTTCAGCGAGTCAGCACAGGCTGAGAATCGCTGGGGTACCTGATGTCGGATGGTCCGAGGAGGTAGGTACCCTAAAAGGTCCGTTCTCATAACCTCACCCCACGGTAGTGGAAGAGGTCACCTGTTTAACCCCCTAGTATTTTTATTTGTGTATAATATTTATAAAATAATATCGGAATTTTATATTTATAGATAAATGAATAAAAACAACATCCTGGGTTCCGGAAAAGACTTATACTTCCTAATCTTTACCAGTACTAAAAATCCTAATAAACCGTCTGTAAACCCTTGTCTATGTCGGCTGAGAACCATTTGTTTCCTGTGCCGACTACCCCCTCGTCTCTACAGAGCAGTCGGAACCCTCAAATCCCAGGAGAACACACGTACAGCGAAGTATGACGTCCTCCCGTGCCTCCCAAAGTCACTACACCTCCAACTCATCCTCTCGCCGAAGACAAAACTATGGAAGTCAAGAGAAAATACACATTGAACTAAAAGTTCGACTCGAAGAGACGAGGTTTAGTCACTGTCTCGTCCATTTCCTTCCGTAAAGAGGCTAATCTTCGAGAGGAAACACGGTAAGACCTCGGGGGACCCGACTGACCCTCGCCGTCGAACTCGTCACCACGCTCACCTGGGTCGGGGTCTCCCACACAGGACGTACCTTCTCGTCTAGGGTGAGAATCCGACGAAACTTATGTGTCCTTCTCGACAGTAGGGCGAGACTCACGACGTGAGCCCCGACTCGCGAGACGGACCTCCTCGTGGGGACCAGCAGCACTGGGACCTCCCGACTCGTATGTGACCGTCACGGGACGGGGTCGGGGAGTGGTGGGATCGTGGCCCAGCACGCCGGGCAACAGAAACAAACGGACCCAGACTACCAAAAGAACCTTCGGACCGGAAAGTCGCGATCTTGGGTTACTACTCAACCAATGTCCCCAGACCGGACACTGAGTACGGACTCCCGGGACGGCGGGTTTCTGAAACGAACCTCGCCTTCGACGGGAGATCGTCACTGTCCGATCTTGACCCCCTCCCACACACAGGTGAAGGCTCGGGGAGTTCTCCGTTGAGACTCTCCAGGGGACGTCTTGACCGGGACTCCGGTCGTCCCCCAGGGTGAGTGTATGGACCTGGTGACTGAGACGACAGGAGAATAAAATGGAAGGGAGGAGGTAAGGTCGCTAGGGACCCCGGTCAAGGACGTAATTACTGAAAGCGAGTTTACGAACAGTGTCTCAGATAAAGAACCCTCTTAGGTTAATTTTTTTTTGTATCCTGGTTCCTGACCAAAACGGGGGACAAGTCTACTCCCTCTAATTCAGTAGAACGAATCTCAGTAGGTCACCCACGTGACAACTTGGTCACTACTCGAAAAGTAATGTCGTAGCACACGCCGAAAACAAAGGTAGGAACGGACAACCGGTAATAAAGATCTCTTGCATCTTCAAATAAATAAGGACACTTTAATGGTTATTCGTTCGTAGTCAGGTCACCCACCTACCCACCATGCGAGAGAACAGAGACGATACGAACTACAGTCTCTCAACGTGTACCTCGTCTTTCGAGGAGTATCTCCTCAAGCCTCGACAAACCTGATTCCTCTTTAAGTAGAAAGTACGTGTCAAAGGGTTTGATCCCTCGACGACTGATTCCTGCGTCACGACTAGGAAACGGGAGCGCTACGAGTCGGACCGGAACCGACCTTCGTCCTGAAACTGCAGAGACTGGCCCAACCTACATTTGCCGGACGAGCACGACTCGTCAACACAGACGACGAAGAACCGAGAGCAGGAACTCGGAAGATAGATACTTTACTGAGTAATATTCCTTCAGACAATTTTTGTTTAGAGAGGGACAACATCTCGTAGAGAATTTTGAAGAGAAATTAGTTTCTTAAACGGAAGTCGAGGTCAACGACGGTCCTTTGCAGCACACGTAACTGCTTTCGACACTATCAATGCCATGAACTTAAAGAGCGCTTCTACCTACGAAACCCTTTACTCAAATAAAGGGAGAATACACTTTCACTCTCCGAACCCTTAATGTGGGTCTGAATTTTGAGGAAAGTACCGTTTAGATGTCGGATTGACTTTCACAAGGTTCAAAGAGATTACTTTCACTGAGGGAAGAGACTCGTAAATGCACAGGAAGGGTAACAAGAGTCAGGGAGCAGTAAAACAGCCACAGAATTCTAATAGGTAACCTTTTTCCGTCGACGGACGGCCTACTCGGTGCCTTTATTTTACTCAAATGCGTCTTCGTCTCATCCTGGTTACGGGCACAACTCCTTAGTCACCCTCTATAGAATGAACTTTTTTCTGTTCTTAAAACACCCCGAAGGGATCAAGGGATCACCAGTTCTTGGACGGAACGTTACGTCCTCTGTGTTCGAGCTAGGGACCAGTCCCTTGATTCTAGGGTGTACGGAACCTCGTCGAGTCGGGTACACGGCGTTGATCTTTCAGGGACACGACGTTCTGAGTTCCTTCTAGGACGGGCGGTGTCGGTTCTGGACTGAGTCGGTTCATTTACAACGAAAAAAAAAAAAAACGAAAACTCTTTGACTGGAAACTGGTACTCACGAACGAAAGGAAGAGGGCAGATGATTAGGAAAGATGACCACACGCAGACAGAAGGAAGCTTCTAGATTTGCGTGTGAGGGACAGGGACCGAAACCCTTTATGTGAACTTAAGCAGTGCAAACCGAGACGCAAAGGGTCCAAGTGTAGACAAAGTGTAGGACAGGAGACCTCAACGGTGTGTGCGTACACGACGAAGTGTAGCGAAATCCACGACAACTCAGCATCCTTCTGTTCTTTACGACACACGCACGGTTCAACGAAGTCAACACAGACTGACAAACACAGGTACCCTAAGAGGACCGTTCTTATGACCTCACCCAACGGTACGGGAAGAGGCACCCTAGAAGGGTTGGGTCCCTAACTTGGGCACAGAGAATTCAGAGGACGTAACCGTCCACCAAAGAAATGGTGATCGTGGCGGACCCTTCGGGATTCTTTACGACCCTTCCAAATTTGGGTCCCACCCACCCCGGACTCCCAGAGAAGGGACCACCGAGTCTATCATTTCACAGACGGATGTTACGCCCTTTCGACCCAAACTAGGGACCCAGTCCTTCTAGGAGACCTCTTCCTTCACCGTTGGGTGAGGTCATTAGAACGGACCTCTTAGGGTACCTTCCTCCTCACACCATCCGATGTCAGGTCCCCCCAGTGTTTTTCATCCTGTACTGACTCGATGAAGTGAAAGTAAAAGTGAAAGAAAACAGTTCTCTGACTCCTCGTCTATGGAAAATGTGGAACAACGACTCACCTTTCTTGTCCTTCCCTTCGACTTGGCCACCCCTCCAGCATTCTACGTCGCTCTTCTACCATAACAAGGGCACAAGACTCGTAATCCGTGGATCTCAACAGAGACTTTCCGACTACACAGGAGTCCCCAACTCGACACACGAGAAATTGGGGCGCCTGTGAGTCGAACAGGTTTGTGTCCGGGAGGACCACCTGGTACCACACGTACTTAACGAGCCTCAACAAAGAACGAGGACCAAGACAAAGATCCGAGGCGGTGGTTAAAAGGATCCACGAGTGACGTATATTTGATCGTGAATCGTCACAAAGAGTCCTCCTCCTCCACCACTAACAAAAAGATTTTACATCTCACACAAAGGGTCTTATACTGTCTGGAAACAGAGAGAAGTATGGAAAACGTCACAATAGTTACGTAAACACACCATGTGAGTTAAAGAGGAAGGATCTTACTTTCAAAGGTGTCTTTTGAAACACTCCCCTTTTTATAGGAGATTATTTATTATAGAACAAGTAAAATACTTGACCGAAAGAGGTCTGTGTCAGGAAAGAAGTCCACAGTACTACTCTTTATGTACGTCATAAGGTGCATACCGACTGAGGATCAAAACCCAATTTTAGCCCTATTATAAGAAACGGTAGAGAGAACAGTAACAAGTAAAAAGAAGAAACCCTCCTCCTACCTTCACCTATTTCATCCCTCGTCAATCTAAAACTCAGGGATAGAAATCTCTTATCAGACGACAACTAAAAGAAGGTTTGACATTCAGGAAGTTTACTAAAATTTGTTACGAAGGTTTAAAAGAAAACGAATAGACAAGAGAAGGAAAAGGTAGTAGAGGTGGAACTACTCCCTGCCTGTGTCATCTTCTAGTTATACCGGACGGACGGGTTCCTCGTAAGCAAATTTTTTTATACTCTGATCAAAGGGAGGTAGAGTCTCCGTCCTGTCACCACTCAGGTCCTCTGGAAAAAAGTCTACCCTTAAAGAAGTACGTGACATCGGTGAACTCACAGAAGGTCTGTTGTAGAATGAACTCGGTTACTCTAATGTTAGTGGAAAACGTTTTAGATCATCTTATCCCCACCCTCCCTTGTGGACACACAGAACAAAACACTAAGGAATGTAAAACCCTGTATTAAACCCCGTTCTAACGAACGCTTAATGAAATTCTATGTAGGTGTCTTCGAGTTCTACAAGAAAGAAGTTACGATCTCCACTTGAGAGACGAGAAGGGAACTGGGAGTAACAGAGACGAACACTCACACTCCCCCTCAAAGAGCCCCCACACTCGTCGTCGCGATAAAACTCTTCAACTGGACGTCGGGAACGTCGATACTGTCCGTACATTGTATCGTGGAGTAAAAACTTTAATTAAAGTAACTAAGGACTGACGTAAGTATTTCACGAATAAACCTTCACGGCGTCGGTATAATAAGACAAATATCGGTGACTCATCCATGTTAATTCGACTGACGGAACATGTCCCCCTCTCAGATGTACCTTAGTCCCGGTCCGTCACCCTTTCACCTCCGATAGAGAAGGAGTGTCATCACCCTCCTCGAACCGTGTTGAATGAACTTCCACTCGTAGGACGGAACCCATCTAAAACATGACAAAACGTGTAAACAAAATTGAAGTTGGAAGGAAAAAAAGAAAAAAAAAAATTTAACCTCATATCAACTAAATGTTACAACATAAGCAAAGTCCATATGTCGGTTCACTAAGTGAAAATGAATGTAGAAAAGAAAAAATCTAAGAAAAGAGCAAATCCAAAAATGTCTAATAACTCATCTCAAGGGATACTATATGTCATCCAAGAATAATCAATAGATAAAATATATATATCATCACACACATACAGTCAGGGTTAGAGGGTTAAATAGGTAGGGAGGAGAACTAAAACAATTAGAATTTTATCGGAAACCTTTAGGTCTCAACTGACCCAAATCAATCTATCTACTCATTTATGTTTAAGTATTTCAGGAATAAAAGAATTCCCTCTATTAATTTTTTACTAAGCTAAATACTATTTTTGAGTATTCACCAAATGGAAATACCTATGCACACAGATATGAAAAACCCCCAATAAAAGTCTCATGACGTCGACATAGGGTTCTTTTTAACCCTTTACTTTTGTCAAATGTTTTGATGTTTTATTACATCATTAGTATAAGAAAGCACCGTATGGGTAAAACTAGAAAATTACTCACAGGGATCAAAAACACACATACAAATTACTTATGACCCCGAAGGGACCACCGAGTCTGGGATTTCTTAGGCGGACGTTACGTCTTCTGGGTCCAAGCTAGGGACCTAACCCTTCTAGGGAATCTCTTCCTTTACCGATGGGTGAGGTCATAAGAACGGACCTCTTAAGGTACCCGTCTCCTCGGACGGGTCGATCAGGTACTCCAACGTTTCTCAGTCTGCACTGGGTCACTGATTGTGAAAGTGAAGTTCTCATAACTTGAATTATCAACATTAGTTTAAAGTGTATGTCAAAACACTAGGTAAATTTTTAGTACGAATAATTAAAAAAATGACTTATCAAATAACATTAGTGAAAAAGGACTGACGAAGTAGAAAACGTTTAGTAGTTTTGGTAGAAAAGTATATTGAAATTTTTTTAACTTATTCACGGATACAGATTTAAAAGAATTACGAGGAGAACGAAAGAGGTACGAAAAACGAATAAAATTTACAATGATTTCACTTGAGTAAACACGACTATCAAAAAGGAGAAATAAAGGACAAAACCTAACATAAGAATCCTGGGCCAGAGGGTCTTTATCTTAATGTCAATAAGAAACACATTTGGGTCAAGAAAAGGTTCTACTAATGTACTTAAATATGAATGACACGTTCGTGATATAGGAATAACCACGAACGCCATAAAGACTTAAAACACCATTAACATTGTATCAAAATATTTAATATTTTGGAAATGAACTCTATTTTAGAAATATTTAAGAGTCCCTTCTATGTGGTAAATTTTTCTCCTACCCAACTCCATAACATAGACTGGAGAATACATCAGTTCTCAAATAAAAGTGTGGTAAGACTTTAAGTGGACTTGTCTAAATCGTTTTAGTCTTTCTATTAGATCTCTTAAAATGTGAAACAAAGCCCTCTCCACGAAAAATTGATACTTGTGGGTCACGAACTGTCTCGGAGCGACCTTTTCGAACATAAAAAACTCTGACCACTTATTAGTTTCGGACTCTGTAAATCAAGGAACTTGAACTTGAATTCTTTTTACTGAAATTTGAGAGGTTTCATTTATCTCATGTTTTCGAGGACTCTTCTATCTTGACGAATTCTTTTACTTATGTAGGTCTAGGTACTACGATAATGTCTTCTAAGTAAAATTAACGCTATCTTACACTAGGAATTGGCTTCAATGTCAAGACCCTTCTTCATATTTCGATACCCAATCTTATACTGGTGGTACAAACGTAATATTTATATGTATGTATAAAATCCTTTCCTTTATCTCCATTACTATAGCCAATATTGAAAATAGGTTCCGGTTTCTGATAATGGACTTTTAATGAGGAGTTCGTAACAAACTCTACTTTTGGTGTAAATTTCCACCAAAGGACGGATGACTACTTTTTACTTAAGTACAATTGGTTGGTTTCGGAAATTTACCTTGTTTAATATTAGTCTACAATCTAAAGCTAGTCAAAATTGTTTTTGTTTACTAAGAAAAGTCTCTACTCTTAACTACCGAATCGGGAGTTTCTCAAATTAGAAAAAAGTTTGGGTCACAAAACCCTCCTCCCCTAGCCGAATTAAAGGATTTTCGTACGACCACTAAATAGCCGTCGTTTCACGACTCAAATTCTTTATTCTCGAGGAAATTTACAAAAGGATCCACAAACCTTACTCCTACGACCCTAGACATCATTGAACTAATATGTGTCGGTGCAAAATGTCTTCCACCTCCACACGTCGACCGACACCGTCGTCCTGGACACCCCCGACATCCAGTCTAGGAGAGTCTTACTGATGGAAACGACAGAACGAAACCGTAAAGACTCGAGTAAGTATTTGGACATCTAGTATTGGACCAGGAGACCTCACACCCCTTTGCAGGAGATCCGGAGACCTGTAACGACTAATAATAATCGAGATCTCTAGAGAAGATTACGCTACGTTACACTCCGTCACAAGTAAATTGTCTGGAACTCATCTCGTCCAAATCTTTCCCGACCTTCGTCAAAATTATTATTTTCAATTCAGAAACTGGTGAAGATGGTAGGCAATCACTCAAGACTTTTAAAGAGACCCGGCATTTCTTACTACTACTTGTAAGTCTCGTAACCCTACCGGAGTCACGGTTCTCACTGACTCCGACAGTCTAAATTTGGGAAATGGACGGAGTCTTATTAACATAAAGACACATCAGGACCCCAAGTCCACTTTTCACGTCATCTACCAGTACCCGTTGACTCGATCCTACTATCTTTTGGTCAAACTGACTATCAAACCTTTCCTTTCGTGACCGCAGTGGTGCATTAAAACCGTTACAGTGTCACGAACTCTGAATTGACATACACTCTTAATAGGTCGTACAAATATTTTTACGCATAAGGATCCTATGGCGTCACTAATTCTAAGACACCCTAATCTCCCGTTAAAAAAAGTACTCGTGAGAAGAGGAGGTCATACAGAAGGTTCAACGACATTGATGTCAGGGGACCTTGGACTCTTTCGGGACCAGGTCAAAAAAAAAAACCGAAGTCATCTAGAGGGAAGAAACACGGTCACTTTCTATTTAAAACACTACGTCAATTTACATAACTGGTGTATTTTGTAATACCTTTCCGGTACACTTAAGGAACAGGTGCACTATCAAGTGACCCGAAGAGGCCACCGAGTCTACCATTTCTTAGACGGACCTTGTCCAATTAAAACACCTCTTTCACTTTCACATCTCTCCCATGTAACGGTCTCGACCTCAAGAGGAACGTCACTCCTAACGTAAGAACGTATTATCAACAATCCTCACCGTCCAGTTGTTGTAAGACAACCATGTTCAAGATTTCAGTATCTTCTCACTTGTCGATCTGTGAGTAAATCGTGACCTAGATCACGGATTCACGTCACCATACCTCGTAGTGGTTATAACGACATACACCTCAAAAAGAGTCACTGGAAGTCTATACAAGTCTAGACAGACAAAACACGTTTCCGAACAGAAGAGAAACCTGACGGCGTCCGCAGCAGACATGGTGACGGAAAGGTGACAGAGTGGGAAAAGACAAACAGAAGGGTAACCTAAGACATGGCGGTTCTTCTGAATTTTCGTTTTCCCAAGGAGTTCAGACAACGGGGCATTCAGTAAGGGAATTACGGTGACAACAGGGGCTTTAAGGATCACACCACGGCGGCTAAGGGTGACACCCCTCCACCCTGTTATCTTGGGGTGCGGAACGAAGATCAATAATAATCAAAAACCGGTACGACACGTCGTACACTCTAGAATCAAGGGGCTGGTCCCTAACTTAGGGATGGTAACCTTCACGTCTCAGGATTGGTGACCTGAGGATCTCTTCGGGTCTCCAAGATAAAATTCACGAGACTCCGTGTATTTTCCCTTTGACTTCGAAAACTATTTGTCCGTACCCGTAGATGGCGTAAAAGAGACGGGTCTAAAGTGAAAGGAGTTGAGGGGAACACTCTACACAGAGTCAGGAAAGGGCACAATTTGTCCGTCAAGTCTTCGAGGGACGATGTAGGTATGAAACTTAAGGACATTAGATACTGAGGATTTATCACAGGTTGGAAAATCTCATGAGAACAGTAAAATTTAATGACTAGAGTTTCTTGAATGTCCATTCTACATCCAAGAAACTCCAGTCTCAACGTCCAATGGTAAAAATTTTAAGAATACCTCACACATAAATGTAAAAACTTCCACTTTTATCTCGGAAACCCTCTGATTCAGTGAACCTCAATGTCAGTTGTCGTTTGGACCTCCACTTGGGTCAAAAGAGACTGAGGTATTAAAACTAGAGAGACATATAAGGAGTTCACGATTTATTGATAACAGATTTACTTAGTTATTTACTCAGAAGGTCTCAATTTTACTTAACTTCTTCAGGACCACTTTCCTTCGTGTAGAAATATGGGAAGGTGGGTACACAGGTAAAGCCTCCCCTCTTATTGTTTATCTAGTGGGCGTCTAAAGACGTCTATTGGACTTGAAATTGTACGGACTTTGTGTAAACCAAGACTAAATTTTGGTCAACCGCACGAGTAACGGCACGAGTAACGGCACAATGATGCTTGTTTTCTTTATATTTGAAGTAACTACCTTATTGGTAGATGTATTTGAGAATTTATCTAAACCCAACCCGGTTTCGACCCGTAATTCCTTTACCAATAATTACAATGTATAAAATAAGTTTGATGAGATTAAGGAATGGGGAGGGTGGTGGAGGTGGTTGTGGTCCATCGGAAAACGAAAAAGGAAATTTTACAAGGATCCCCCAATTCTGTCTATGTCGAACCTAAAGTTCGACGACTCCTGAGGAGGACAAACCTTCATAAGTAACAAAAACCAGGAAGTCTGTACAGTGACACTAGAGACGAACTTAGAAAAATTAGGAGACACCCATCATCGTCTCAATAATAGGTGACATCCTCGTAACACTGTACCTTTACCCTATACTTGGTGTCACATTACATCTTAAAAGATTACTGTACTTTTTATTTTGTTCACGTCATTTAAAATTATAACAAAGGAAATTGGGTTATACATTTATACCATGTGAAAGTTGTATATTAGTCAATTACTCCAAAAACGAAAGAAAACGTAACAGAAACTTTGGGTGACACAAAAATTAAGAAAGTCGTGTAGACCCAAGTCTGCTCGGTGTAAAGTTCGTGAGTCATCGGTATCGTGTCGAGACACCGTCTCAGGAACACTCGACATATTTCCGGTACTTGTAGGAAATCACAGACTATTTCGATCTTCTCACAACGAATTTTTTTTATAACACATTTATGAGTTCAGTAGTTTATCACAAAGACTGGTGTCCGGTTTGATTTACTACGAAGTCTCTAACGAACACATTCTTCCTTATCCCACACTTACTTTCTGTAAACTGTTCTGGTTTCAAAGACAATTAGTTGACCTGAGTCTCAGGTAACTACATACAATCCCAGTAGTCAGGAGTTCCTTCAGAAGTAACAGTCCGGTTATTTAAACTTCAGACTTCTTTGAGAATCGGTTCAAAGAACTTCTCAAGTTCACACAAACTTCGTTACTTATTATATTACATTTACAACCACTTATAAACAAAAGAATACAAACTGCCGTTGTCTATGAAAGACTTTGATCTCGGGCATCTACTCTCTTGTGACCGGACACAGGCTCTGAGGATCTGACGGGACGCACACCGTCCCGGAGGTGACAGAATCCAACAGGAGCCAAGACTTTATAACGGTCTCGAAATAACGGGACTCTCTAACTTACACTTTTTTTTTTCAAGGGACTTTAGACTTACAACTCTACACATCAGACGTTTCCTGAATTAACAAACTCGATCGTCCATAATTGAACTTTCTCCGTAGTCACCGGGTGGTAATTATCTTCTCTATCTTCCTGAAGAGTGGGGGTAGTATTATAAACCGTAGGGACAATCAAGACAACTTTGAAGCCACCCTTTACTTTTTTTTATCGGAGTTACCTACAGAACCTAAAAACCACATCCATAGTAAGTCCATTACCGGACGCGAGAATCGGGTCAACAGTATCTAATAGGTAGAGAAAAGAAATTTTGAGAATCGGTGACTTGGGAAAATCTTACACCATTTAGATTTATATTGTATTTATATTGTCCATAATAGACAAAATCGAGTATAAAGTAAACTACGCGGGAAAGTTATTTTTTGCCGGAAGGAAAAGAAGATCAATGGAAGGTAGTGGTTTTTACCGGAAGAAAATTTCATATTGTATATATTTTACTCTTTGTATCATTCATTCCAGAGGGGACCAAGTACGTAAAATCTCTCGTAGAGAAAGACAGAAAACAAACCGACAATGTAAACCTACACTGAGTCTCCAAAAGGTTTATAACCTAACAAATTCACAAAAGTCAACACTTCAACACTTGAGATCCGTAACAAATTTGAAAAAATGAGTCTTAGTCAACGTGAATTTAGTCATAAAGTCAGATCTTTCACGATCCAATTAATTTCGGACACTACAAGTCACGGTCCGCACCAAAACACCCGACAATTGACAGGATAATGGAATCAGGCAATCAGTAACAGAGGAATCCATCGAATACACGTGTAAACTGAATCTGTAAATAGTCGAAGACAATATGTACAACCCGACCTTTACACCGGGGTCACTACCATTTTAGAACCAAGAGAGATTTTCCCAAGTTTACTGACAATTGGACTAAAAAAAGGGGGGATTAACTTCCGATAACTTTGGATAAATAAGTTCGATAAATTTCCGTAAGACTTTTTACGTTTCTTCCTTCACTATTTATTGGGTTATTAAGTTGGTGAGTCTATCGTGAACAAGTATAAAACTACAAAAAGGAAAAAAAGAAAGGGAGATCGTATATGTAATATACACACACGTATGTACATATGAATTCATATCTTAACTGGTACAACATACAGAACAAAACATTAGGGTCAGGGGAATTTGTTAAATAACGTAAAAGCTTGTACCCTTAAAAAGATTTGATGTTATTACTTTGTCATAGAATTCCTATTTAGGCTTCGACTTCTTTGGTAAGAATTTATGGGTCGGTGAGAAGTCTATTTTAAATAAAATTAAAAACCGACAAAGAACTTAAAAAAAACCATCCGGATGTACTAAAAAAACAAAAAAAGTCCCACTCACTTAAACTAAACAAGAGTCACCTGAATCCTTCGTCCATTCCCCAAAATCCTTTCTACTCCAGACTTGTAGGAAGGTGAATTGATACTATATGATGGAAGTTTACTGTGATGAATGACGACCTCAGATTTGACCCTCTACAAGAAATCAACCGACCTCAGAAACTCTCTGAAACTAACTCTTGACTTCTTTGAAATTTTTAACTGAATTACAGACGATAATGAAGTCAGTCAACAGTCTCGAAACGTACGGTCAGATCTGACAATCTATACCAATAACTTGTATTTTTCAAGAGATTTCTGAAGGAACCAACAGGTAACCGGTTCTGAGACGTGAGGGTTACGCACCCCGGACCCAAGTTAGGGACCAGTCCCTTCGTCTTAGGATGGACGTCGTCGAATTCTAGGACACACGACGTTGAGTCTGGACCGTGTCGGTTCGTGTGTTTATTTTTTCGTAAAAATTTTCTAAGGGTAACCTGTTTCCAAATCAAGAATGACTTTCTCTTGAAATTTTCCAAGAGATTTTCCAAGAAAATTTTGAGGGAAAATTTTCCTTCATATGTCTTTGAAGTAGAACCTGTAGACAACGACTAAGGAGAAAGTCGTCTTAGTCGGTTTATCCCTTCAAAAGACTTTGTCATTATAGGCTTATTTTATATACCATATCAAGAAAGTCGTATACCTAATTTATCTGTGTCATTCACTTACAAAATTTTTAACAATCATTTTATAAAAACGTTCTCTTAGTCTGATCGATTTGTCAATATCAACAGAAAGTCCATTTGAACTTTACGTCGTCGGAAGAATCAACGTTTAGACGATGTCGACCCCTTATGTCCCCCCGCCCTTACAGGACTTAGAATTGTCTAAATTTCTTAATAAAGAGTCAATAAAAAAACATTAAACTTAAACCAGAAAAGAACGAGTCTAAGGTGTTCCCACTTTTTTTGGTAATGAAATAAGGTATAACATAAAATTTATACTTTATGTACTGGGAACCGGGAATACAAAAATCTAAACCGACATATTTCGTAGTCTACAATACCTTTTCGTAAAGTCTTACTTTTCCCATAAACTTATTCAAAGGTATACGGGACACTTCTTAACTTTTAGTTCGGGAGTGGAAATTAAGTCATTAATTGATCTGAAAGGGACATCAAACCCCCTAACATTATCAAATGTGGACAGAGTTGAAAACGACAAAAATAACCGACACCGAAAACGGTAGGGTATAAAGAATACTTCGTTTCGATACTTTATTTTATCCGGTTTCGTAACCTCTTTAATATTATTTGTATTTTTTACTTAACAAGTCGAATTTTACACTTTACGAGATGGACGTGTTAGGTACTTCGGTACAAAGTCATCATCACTTCATTAAATAAGGACCTTAAGATACAGTACTTTTATTTCTGTTAACGAAAGTAACCGTCCTTCTAAGGTTTCCAAAAAATTTGGTAGTTTACTAATTGAAAGCCTTGTAGTCCGTCCGTCTTTAACAAAACATTCCTGTCAATCTTTTTCGGACGATTTAGTAATGTACACAAAAGCACAACGACACTTACTTTTTCTACTCCGACATAGTCACATATTCTTACACTCCGAACTATCTTGACAACATGGTGTCTTATATCAGTCTGAAAAGTTTCCAGTGTCTCGAGGTACTGTAGTTCAGACCCAACCGAGTAAAGTGTCCCGCTACAAAAGGGGAGCTTTTTTAGTAACGCAGTTCCATAATAGTATGGAGGATAAAAAAGAACGTCGGATCGAGAGTTCACCAGACGGACCTTCTTGGGAAATTAAAACTCAGGATTGTCATCGATGGATCAGGATCACAATTCTCATTTTACTGATCGAAAAATCACGTAACAGGTCTTATTCTCATCGATTCTAAAGATTATTCAAATTAAACCTACCTCACCACTGACACTTTTCTCGAGACCCTGGGAACAGGGATCTTGACTCAAAATCAAAACAGAACCTGGAGTGAGTAGCCCACGAAACTGATATACTCAGTTCCAACATTCGACTTACTTCCGTCCCGGACCGGATACAACTCAGTGGTCGTACTCTGAGTGCATGAACACTTCACTTTCTCACTTGAAAGAAAGATATCTTTCTTGTAGAATATATGGATTTTTATGAGGTGTTTGGAGGCAGAAGAGTTAGAGAGTCAAATAAGTTCTCCTCAACAATAAAACTACGACTCCTCAAGTCTCATACCTTAAGAGTTTAAACTCGTGTCTTCCTAGCCCTCCCCTCTCTTATGAACCCCCTTTACAACAAGAGGGAACTAACTGAAGAGACCAGAACCGTCGAAACGAACACACCTCAGTCACTTTCACGTCCTCTGGGTCTTTGGACCCCCACTCCATTCCTACGAGGGTCGTCTCCCGGCTACTGACCCTGAGTGGAACCAAACAAGGTCTCTGGCACTGGTGGGTGCTCAGGTTGGACTCCGAACAGGGTTCAGGAACACCCGAATCCTTCACCTGACAACATCCTGAATCCCCTTTAAGTCCGAGTCTAAACCTCAAAGAACATGTATTTGTAAGACCTTACTTTTTTCGGTCTCTAAAAACTACCGTGGTTAACAAGCTAAAGGTCGACGGGGAATCTAGTATTCCCACAATTTCCACGTCCAAAGACCAATTTAAAATCTACAAAAGGACCACCCTCGCATTAATATTAAACACACATTGATTCCTTTAAGGTGGGGAGGGGGACGGGGCCGAAAATTAAGTAGATCCCTAACTTTCCGACCAGACACTTCAGACAAATCGACCTGAACCGTACTTCCCCGTAAAGTTCCAACACTGTATTACGCAAACAGTACTCGTTTCATTCATAGAATTTCCTTCAAAGACCAAAGACATTATTTTGTAGTAACATAGTACTTTAAATTTGGCTACTTAAAATTCAACACTTCCTCAGAAGACACCCACTTTCGAAAATAGACGGGACGAACTATCCGAAAACTTATATGGAAACTAACATTTTAAAGAAAAACTTTCTTCTCAAGGGAACTACAGTGATTTTAAAAAAAGATTAGAAACACCGGACCATACGTCAAAAGTAACGGTGTGTCAACATAGTACCTCGTTCTCACTGAAATTTGATAAAAATCGACATCTCTATTTCGGTCGGGTTCTCCATCGACTCAACTTCACAGGGGTCCCGTAAACACAGTAATTCAAACCCACGGCTAGAAAATACAAAGACCGGGAGACCGATCCTGGTTGGTACAAGTGGAAGAAAAGAGAGAGAGAGAAAAAAAAAACAAGTTTTAACGAAGAAATACAAGAAAGTTCTTAAGTGATAACCATATAAGGGATCAATCTCACTTTTTTTAGTATTAAACATCTCAATTGACGTTTTTTAAATAAACACACTGAAGGGACGACCAGATCACCAATTATGACGGGTGAAAGTCATGTTCCCACCGTCAATCCAGAGACCAGTCCCTTGATTCCAGGGTGTACGGTGTTCCACGTCGGTCTTATACTTTAGACACCGTTACACACTAAGTCTACGAGTGTAGTCACAGACGCGAGTCAAACAGGACAACTACTACACACACATGTTTTTCACTTCAATTCTACCGTAACTTTAATACACAAACAAAGGAAAAGACGACATCGTCTATTTGAATAATAGAATATCGGCCACCAGTCTTCAGTCTTTACACAAAATAAACCCGATAGGATTCCATAACAGTCCCGACGTGAAGGAGGTTTCTGGGATCTCCTTTTGGGTCTAGGAAGGAAAGGGTTGAAGATCTCCCGCGGACATAATGAACCGAACACCGGGGAGGAGGTGTAAGTTTCGGTCGTCATATCAGAGACATTCAAAGAGACGAGACTGAGGGAGGAAACGTTAGTTACGGGAAGAGAGGAAGACTAAGACAACAGTGTAACGGAAGAACCTGAGACTGGAAGGAAGAGGGAAGAATTTTCCCGAGGAACACTAATGTCACCCAGGTGGACGGATTAAGTCCTATATGAAGGGTAGAGTTCCAGAATTAAATTAGTGTGGGTGTTTTAGGGAAATCGTATATATTCCACTGAATAAGTGTCAGGTCCCTACTCTTGTACTGTAGAAACTCCCTGATAAATCGACGGTGTATAATCTTATGTCAAAATTTAAATAATAAAGAAAAATCGAGAACAAAATATGTAAAGGGTTTGAGAGAAACTTTTAGTGTCTTTACACATGAGACACGAGACGAAAAATCTACTTTTGTACAGTTATTTTTATGTGTCAAAATGTTTTATCATCTTCTATAGAATGTAAATTGACACTTTAATTTCAACCACTGTTTTCTTAAATCTGAAATTATGACAAAAAGACCCCGTCTCTCCTAAAGAAACTTAAAACTTAAGGGATGAATTACCTGACTAACCGGTGTTAAGAACTCAAAAGTCCTTGAAATCACTCACGTGACCAATATGTGTGTGTGTCTGTATGTCCGCACATGTGTGTGTGTGTGTGTCCGGTGTTAAGAACTCAAAAGTCCTTGAAATCACTCACGTGACCAATATGTGTGTGTGTCTGTATGTCCGCACATGTGTGTGTGTGTGTGTGTGTGTGTGTGTGTGTGTGCATCCCAGGGAACTACCATAACGGGTAATCCACAAACCCCATGGTCAGAAGGTCTAAAGTTGAATCTTCAAGAACGAGGTCGAGTAAAGAGACAGGACCGGTCCCCCACCGAAAAAGACAATTGGTGACAAAGTGGGGACGGACTTAGGCTCTGGATCACAAATGTAAGACTTTCTACACTAAACTCCGATAACGTTCGTTCTACGGTAATCCAGAAACAAGAGGAGAGAGACTTCTAATTTTTCTTTTGCAGGTGTCCTGGAATTTTGAAAACGTGTATATTTTGACCCGAACAGGAAGTAAACATCCGATGGTAAATCTGTGTTTTTACAAGTTTATGTTACTGGAAATTTAATTAGAGTCCACTTTAAAACAGACCCTGGAACTGGTACTGAAACATTAAGAGAACAAGAAAACAGAGAGAGAAACATTTACACGTATTTCCTCACTTAATTTCAGTACATACTACGGTCGACTTTAGGTTCATCTAATATATTAGTCGCGTTTCGTATTTGGACTTTATCGAGGCTCCTCCGGAACAGTCTACTCGGTAGTGAACTTTTCCGTCAGAGAACGAACCTTGACTAAGGTCTGTCCTTCATGAGTGTCGTCATGTCTACTAAGATAACCATCAACGTAAACAAGTATACCCATCGAGGAATTGATACTTTTTTTTTTTTTTGTTCTAATGAAAGTAGACACACACTTTTATCTCCGAACACTCCCAAAATCTGTCTTTTGTCTCACGCTTCCATAGATTTCTACAGACTAACTATCCTGATCACAAAATAAAAGGTAAAGTATAGTGTCTACTCCGGACACTTGTCCGTGACTCGAACCCCCCTCGCTCCGACCGTAGAACAAATGGAGACACAAGAACACGGACTATGAACTCTCACAAAACTTATGTATCCAACCTTTTGCTTTGATAAAATTTACATATGTAAAAATAAATGTCGACGACGGCTTCCTTTTCCGTTTTCACCCCTTCTGAAAAAAGTCTTCCATTCACTGAAAAATGAGGACAGAACCGTTATTAATTTCTCCTTACATGGACAGAGTCATCGACGTAGCCTTCGGGGACTTTCGAGGGGAAGAGACACTTTCCCTGATCCAAATATCGACTTCTACGAGCCCCGTTCTTTTCCCACCACCCGACAAACCCTATCTTGGGAAGTTTCCGTCGAGGGAGACCCGTTTGAACTGCTTCGGAACCTCCGCTCCTGACGAAGTAGACGACGGCCTAATAGAAGAAATGGACAAGAGAACCGGACAAAGGAGGGAGGAATTTGTGTATGGACTGGATCCCTCGACCTCTCCTCAGAAAGAAAGAAAAAAAAATTTTAATAAAAAATTATCTTCTATTAACGCAACGTCTTAAAACAACAAAAGACAGTTTGGAGTTGTACTTAGTCGGTATCCATATGTATATAGGGGAGGGAAAACTTGGAGGCAGGGTAGAGGGAGGGGTCGGGCGGGGTGGGGTAGGGTGGGGAGATCCAACTACGTCTCGGGGACAAACTCAAAGGACTCTGTAGGTCGTCTAAGGGTAACGGACAGATAAAATGTATACCATCGATAGATAAAATGTATACCATTATATTCAGAGGTACAATGGGAGAAGTATGTAGCGTGGGAGAGGAGGGGAGAGGGGCGCAGTCTCCGAAGTAAAGACCATTCGCACTGGTACCTATCCCACTATTTTAACTGTCTTCTACGAATGACCTGGAGAGACGAGTGCTGACCATTGGACCAGATAATGTAGGGACCGCCGGGAGACATTCAAGACTGGAAGTCACTTCAGTCGGACCGGTCAGTATTTCCCTTTGTCCTCATTTTGACTACCGTTCACTAAACTCTATGACAGCTCTCGTCAACTAATGAAGACCAATCGACACAAAATTTCATTCACAAAATACATCCCCTTCTACAGACAGAAACGGTTCTTCAACTGAGTTCAAGGGTAGGAAGAAAGAAAACTCAAGGAAACTCAAATAAGACAACTATAAACACAAACAACAACCATAGGTCTTTCGTACATACATCCTTGTTTGTGTGTCAAAGAGAATCTCACTGTGTGTCATCGTTGATACCTACACCAATTTATAGCGACACCATCCAGTAGTTCGAAAACCTTTTATGGACACACTGGTCTACACCGAAAATGTTCATTCGAAGAAATAAGAGAACGAAAGACACACTAGACTAGAAAAAAACCAGTTCAATCAATAAGTAGACGTAAAAGAAGGTTCCTATAATTTTCACTTATAAAAGTCTCGACTATGACCAGAACGGGAAAGAAGTAAGACTTTTATGAACAAATGGTGGACGACACCCGTTGTGTGACCTTTCTGGTTTTACTCGTTCCGTATCAGGGGCGGGATTTCCGTAATCAGACCACAAACTAATATATCGACGGATTTATCGTCCCCTCAGACCCGGTCTCTCCTAATTCGAGAACTGACCCCGAACTCCTCTAATTTTTCCTGAAGAACTCTAGAAAACTTCTCACCTTTAATCGGTTCATCTCCCTATCCGAACCCACCCATCTTTCTCGTAAGACTCACTTCTTTGTCTTACCTCTTTTCGAGGCTACACCTCTTTAAGTACGTCGTAAGTGTAAAGTTTCGTAGTAGACTCTCCGGGTATCACGTCCACTCCAAATGACAGGATATATTACTTCATGGAAGAAACATACCCCCACCCCCACGTAAGGATTTCCCTAAATTAATTTTTAAACGACAGGACCGGTTTATCTTATACGGTCTGGTGTCAAAAGGTAGGGACGAAAAATCCGGGGACGACAACTTTAAACATACGATCCAGACTTCGGGGGAACGAACCGTAATAGACTGTAACCAAGCACATGTCGAACATGAGTTACGAACCCGTTAAGTCTTAGAGACGAAAACCGACCCCATCCGAACGGTGTTCCGTTTCTTTTCTCTTCTGTTTATCTTTAGTGTCTCAACGGAACCAAACAGACACTACCATGTTTATCTACGTTAGATACCTTCCTAAAAAAAAAAAAAAATCAAGAAATTGAACATTTCTCTACATTTTTTGTCTGACAAGTCGAACTATACTGAGTGTAAAATTTTTGCCTTAGTTTTGTGCCACATACACCAGTATTTCCTGGAAGTAAGAATCCTCTAAACGATTATAAATAGTGAGAAATGTCTCGATACGTATGTAAGGTCGTCAAATTTACCTTTGTGTACAGACTTAGGCCCTTGTATGCACGTAGGGTGTTTGGGACTCAACCTTAGTACCTAAGGTAAGAAACTAGTGTCCAATTACTCCAGAGACTCATTGATTTACCTCATGAAAAATTAGAGTAAAAGAAGAAATCGAGTTATTTCTCACAGAAGGACTAGTTGTTCCCAGGCACAGTCTAAACCTATGAATGGCACCCTTTTTCGAGGACATTGAATTATTTTCACCTTGTCGAGTCTACAGTCTTTTCATCAAAAATCACAAAACTGGTCTCTTTTCTTATTTAATGTCGGATATAATCTTACTTCCTTTCCTCCTCAAAACTTAACAGGAGGTCCTTGAAAGAAAATCAACGCATAAAGGGTAAATTTTTATTATCGTAAAACCCTTTGTAAATCTTTGTTTTTTATTCGGTGTAACAACCAACACTCGTAGAAACCTTCTTTACGAAAAAAAGAAAGTCCCTTTACGTGTATACTTCCAATATATACGAATAATAATCCTATAGAAAACCTAAAACTGAGACCCCCATACATAGTGTTTGACTGTGACTGTAATTTTAGAGAGAAACTCGAATCAAATTTTAACCTGACAGGAGCGGGGAGTAAAAAAAAAAAAAATTAAAAGGACTGAAACTTTTCGAGATTCGGACCTTCACATTGAGCACTTAAGTATGGTCGAGAGGGACTACCCGAAAGACCCACCGAGTCACCATTTCTTAGGTGGACACTACGTCTTCTATGGCCTCTACGACACCTACGCTAGGGACCCAGGCCTTCTAGGGGACCTCCCCGCCCGTACCGTCGGGTGAGGTCCTAAGGACAGACCTCCTAGGGTACCTGTCTCCTCGGACCGTCCGCTGTCAGGTATCCCATCGTGTCTCGACCTGTGCTGACTTCGCTAACTCGTGCGTGTGAAGGACCACTCTCCTAACCTTCTCCTCCTGCTCTGAAAATCTATAATAATATAAAAAAACAGTTTTATATACATTTTGGTATTGTTATACTAATATAATTGATAAAAGTAATTGTTAAAAGTTTTTACTTTTTTATTTTGAAATTTATAGAAATTCTCATTTTTACCAAGCTAACGATGTTTCCAACTTTAGTATCAAATTGTTGACGACCCTAGTAGTCTAGATAACACAGTTTAAACCTCGGTATTACATATCAACAAGTCAACTGAGACGTGAATTTTAAGAGGGGACCTCAGTGTCGACGATGAATTAAAGTTCCTCGAAAGACCAAAAGACATCTGACAAAACAACAGACACATAACGGTCCTTCTAGGCGACCTCCTCTCGTACCGTTGGGTGAGGTCATAAGAACGGACCTCTTAGGGTACCTGTCTCCTCGGACCACCCGATTCAGGTATCCCAGTGTTTCTCAACCTGTGCTGAATTCGTTGAATCGTACGTGTGTGTGTTACAAAATAAAGGTGACTATGAGACAACCCCATTTTCTGATTGGCCCATATCGTCTATGTAGGTTGTTATGGTACGGAATTTCTTGTCAAGAAACAAGGTGAAACTACATTGTAAAGTTCCTCTCATAAGGTCGAACCACCCGTCACGACAGAGTGCGACAGTCACTCTCTGGGTGTAGAGAAGACACTGACTAACAAGGAATTCCGTATGTAGAGTAGACATACCAACTTCGACCCAGTAATGGTACCGGTGTCCACTCGACTACTCCTCCGTCTTCTACGGGACCAGAAGTCCAGGTCCAGACCCAGACAGCACACAGTCACCAAGAGTGCAAGACATCCTCTTTTGAGGACATACACCGGAATACATTGACATCAGTATCCCCACCCCCCTCCTCACAGACCTCCTTTATGACTAAAACGTTCACGACGGATTGATTTCCGTCTGACAGTCCTTCTTCATTACACCAGTTCTCCCATTACAGAGACAGAATACGAAACTTTGGAAAACATAATAGAACTCCCGACGACACTTTCACATGGTGTCTAACTCACTGAATGTGTTATTTTACCTAACAGAGTGTCAAGACCTCCGATCTTCAAATCCCAGTTCCATACCCGTCCCGAGACGGAAGACTCACGACTCTCTCTTAGACCAGGTACGGAGAGGACCGAGGACCTCTAAACGAGTGGTAGAAACCACAAGGACCGAAGATCTTCGAAGTTGGACTACAGACGTACACCTCAAGAGGGACACACAAAGACAGACACAGGTTTATAGAGGAAAAATATTCCTGTTGTCGGGATAACCTAATCCCGAGTCAGATCACTAGAAGAGAGTTATTAATGTAGACGTCACTGGGACAAAGGTCAGTAAAACGTAAACTCCATGAATGACCACCAATCCTAAAGTTGTAATACTTAAAACCCCCTATACCGAGTCGGATATTATAGAAAATTACCTCCTTTACTAAAACATATTTTAAATGATATCAGTCTTTTTAAACCATTTTGATTTACAATAGTGCAAAACTATGAGTCAAACTAAATATCTAAAATTAAAGGATCAGTGAATATGATCTCTGAAGGGACCACCGAGTCTACCATTTCACCATTTCGGATGTTACACCCTCTAGACCCAACCCTTCTAGAGGACCTCTTCCTTTACCGTTGGGTGAGGTCATGAGAACGGACCTTTTAGTGTACCTGCCTTCTCGGACCATCCGATGTCAGGTACCCCAGCGTTTCTCAGCCTGTGTTGGCTCGCTGAAGTGAAAGTGAATATGATTTGGAAAAAGAAAGGAATATCGTTCAGTAAAAATTCAACAAATATTGTTTATGTATTAGTTGTACGTTCTTTTTCTTTTGTTATAGATGAATCAGTAGGATGGAAACTTTCTTTTGATGAGAAATATGTAAACAACAGTCAGGGATGTAACACAGACTGAGAAACACTGGAGAACCTACCGTCGCACGGTCCGAAGAGTCGTAGAGGACCTCAAACGAGTTTGAGTACAGGTAACTCAGTAACTATGGTAGGTTGGAAGAGTAGGACACAGTGGGGGAAGAAGACGGAAGTCAGAAAGGGTCATATCGGTAGAAAAGGTCACTCAACCGAGAAACGTAGTCCACCGGATTCATAACCTCGAAGTCGTAGTCAGGAAGGTTACTTATAAGTCTCAACTAAAGGAGATACTAACTGACCAAACTAGAAGAACGACAGGTTCCCTGAGAGTTCTCAGAAGAGGTCGTAATAACAAATATATGAAATCAGGAAAAAAGATATATATATATATTTTTTACATATATTTTACGAAAATTATAAGACATTAACCGACTACTCTAATGTTTAATCTGGTATAACCTATGTAGGGTCTACAAAAGGATACAATCTTAAAACGTGTAAGAAGTCATTAACACAAAAAATAAGAAACGGAGATTGATATGAATGTTTTCCTCCCTTACCTAAGTCGAAACTAGCGAAAGACAGATCAAAAACAGGCGAACACTACCGTTGAAATTAGCTTTGTGTACCTTTACTAGACGGTCCTCAAAATGTCGAGACACCCGTCATCGAGTACCGAATGAGTGACAGACAGGACAAAGGAAATTAGTCAAGAAAAAATGCAAAGAGAACACTTTATTGATACCACTCTAGAACCTCCCCTTTTACACAATGTGACATAATCCACCCCTACTCATTTCACTAACATAATGTTTACACTAAGTAGTTTCGTTTTACGAAATCCTTAGAACTTAGGGTAACCGACTTCTCCCCTTTTAGGTCACTCACAACATTAAGTACTTTGGTCTAAAAGACAATGTAACCCAATATATGTATTAAAAAGGTATTTCATGTGTAGCGTACAAAATTTACACCCCATAAAATATAGGAATGATATGCAGTCAATCTTTTGACTGGACATTTGATACCAAAAAGTCTTCCCGAATAGTGATTCCGGTCATATTTATTCTTTGACAAACTACCAAATACACCATATAAAAATGATGGGAGTTCAAGTAGAAAAATCCGTTTATCTAATGAAAACAGTTAAACTCTGACCTTTCATCGTTTACAACAGAAGACCCCATTTAACGAACCTCCTTACCGACCGAGGGAAACATAGAGTTTTGTTCATGTAATCCACCAGAATCTACTCCTGATGAATTTATAAAAATAACCTTCCCTCTGTTTACAGATTGATGTTAAAGAAGAAAGAGGTGACCGGTAATTAAACAAATCAAACCTATCGAGTATCAGGAGACCAGTATCTTTATTGAAACCTAAATTAATAAATTTTCACGTAAGTAAAGTGACATCGAGTACCATACGAAAGAGACTGTGACTCCGAAAAACGAATTTGTACATTTTAGTTTAAACTAAATTTATTTTAATCCTATAAACTGTAAAATCAGAGTCACACAGAAAGTCATCCCTTATATAAGTGCACAAAACGTTAAGTTTGTAAGGGTTTTCTACATACATGTCACCTCATAAACTACGGTGCCAACACTTTTACCCGCCTCTTCGGACGTCTTACTGTCCCAACTAAAGCTAAGGTGTGAGTTTCCAACAGTGGTTACCCACAGTAGTGTTTACCTATCCATCCGGAATGTCGATTGTAAGTCCCTGGGACTCAAGAATGAGGACTGTTGTCGAAATACTGGGACTCACATTCAAAGTAACTCTCTTAGATAGTGAGAAGAGAAGATGTTGACTGATTTATCTCCACTCACCGTGTATATACTGAACCTTTTTTCTTTGTTGGGGGGTCTGTCCAATAGACCAGTAGAAAACGAATGAATAAATAAAAGATTTAAAAATAACCTCATATCAACACGACCAAAGTACACATGTCGTTTCACTTAGTCAATACGTATATATATATATATATAGAGGTGAGAAATCTAAGAAAAGCGTATACCAGTAGAAAATCTTTCAACAATTTCCATTCTTGGACAGGATAAAAATCAAGAAAAAAAACGAAAGACAGAAGGTCGTCTCAGATCGTCAATTCCCAATCACTCTTTTCTAAGTCTTTTTTCTGGAAGAATACACTAAACGAGGAAGAGACAAGAATCACACGAGATTCAAGACAGAAACACAACCAAACTCGTTCTACTCGGACCACAGTTCGGACACAAGAACTCGTATAACATGTCAGTGGACAACTCAAGACAGTAGCACAGTCCATAAGAAGCCGTCAGTAAAGTACGACGAAACACTCTTGGTGTAAACGAGAATATCAGGAGAGGGACGTCGGTACCTTTATCCCCCACGTTAACTCTCAGGAAATTTGACCCACAAACTCCGGTACTTATATGGGATTAACGATGATACTAAAAAAATTTCACTGATTATTATCACTTGCACTTTTCACTTTCAGTGAGTCAGCACAGGCTGAGAAACACTGGCGTACCTGACATCTCATGTACCTTAAGAGGTCCGGTCTTATGATCTCACCCATCAGAAAGCGTAGAGGTCCCCTAGAAGGATTGGGTCCCTACCTTAGGTCCAGAGGGAGTAACGTCTGTCTAAGAAATGGTCGACTCGGTGTACCCTTCGGAACAATTTATTATCAATGGATAATAAATTATCAATTTATTACAATCAATTGATAATAATTTTTATTAATTTTCAATAAATTTATTAATAAAATTTTCAATAATTTATTTCAATAATGAATTGATTTCAATAGTTTATTTTTTCATAATTTTCAATAAATTTTATTAACAATTCAATAATTTATTAATCTTCAATTTATTATAAAAATTATCGTTTTATTATCAATTCATAATAAATATTCGTTATGGTATACTTTCAAATCAACATTGACCACTTTTACAGGAAGACAGAAGGATTCTGAGTTTCGTAACCTACGACACCTTTTAGTTTAACTCAAATACTAACCTAATAATACATCCGGAATTTTCAGTACGAAAACGGTAGCCATAAATCACTGAACCCTTTACCTAATAGTATAGTTACGTTTTTAGTCCTGTTTTCCGTATATTTATCCAACTGAGTTTAAAACAATATACATAAACACGGAACTTTCCAATGATTCTTTAATAACATTTTACAATTCAAGACAGAGTTTCCACTCTAATACCAACTAAACTTAAGAAATATGAAAAATACCTCACTTGGGCACAATAAAAATTTTAGTTCTAATTAGTGGTGACGGTGGTGGAGTACCTCCTTTTGTCTAGTATTACCGACTAGATCCAACTCCAACACGTACTTATGTATTTAATTTCGGTCAAACATCTTGTGTGTTATAAAACAACTCTCTTCACAGTTTCCAGTAAACTAAGTCGGAGGGTACTTCATGACTTCAAGGAAGACATAGTGGCTGTCGTCCATATTTCTGGCATGTCCAGAGTGTATACATATGTTCCGTTTACTAAAAATCAGTCACGACTAAACGTCTTGCAAAGGTGAAAAAAAAAGTAGGTGCACGAGAAAAACAAAACGGTAAACCTCCATATTTTAAAAAAAAACTTCTAAAAATTTTTATTGTAGAAATACAGAAGTCTGATTTCTATTAAATTTAAAATAAATAGTATACTGAATTAAAAGTATGGTGAATGGTAAGACAAGAGAAAATCCTCGTCCTAGTCACAACATACAATTTACACCGTTGTTATAGACCATGTCATAAAACTCGTATCCGACTACTCATGTCAATATCACTCCGGTATTATAGGTATCATATCTATACTAGGTCTTAATCGATTTCGGATACATTAGAAGTCCGTGACTCAACCGAAAAAAAAAAAAAGGATAAGAAGTGGGTTTATTTCTCCTTACAAACCGAATATAACAGTAACGATCCATGTATTATATTTTAATTCCTATGATCTTAAGACTGATCGTCCATTCGGGTGAATCTTTGACGAGTGCACGAGACAGTGACATTAGACTGGACTGGAAACCGAACCTCCAGTACACCGTCGATTCCACCGGTCTTGTACGTTTACGTCCCTCGTAGGAAACTTTCTCAAGTTGACAGGACCAAGACACATCACCCTTGAGGACGGACTAAAAGAAAGAAGTAATACCTGGGGTGTTCCAAGGGGTCTTTTCCCGAACTGGTGTCGTACTGTCGGATCACCCCATTCCGTCACTGAGAAGTACACTGAGGTCCCTTACGACACTGTAAATCATTTCTCGAAATTTGAAATGACGAAATTTTACCCACATGTCCCTGAAGGGACGAATTCTGAAACGGAAGATTACGTGTCCCGTACCCAAACTAAGGATCAACCCCTCGACTCTAGGGTGTCCGGAGCACCGGTTTTTGTATTTTGTCTTCTTTATAACATTGTAAGTAATTTCTGAAATTTTTACCAGGTGTGGTTCTTAGGAATTTTTTGACCTTTATCTTGACGGTATACTGGGTCGTTAGGGTGCCGACCCGTATGTGTGACTCCTTTGGTCTTAGCTTTCTCTGTGCACATGGGGTCACAAGTAATGTCGTGACAAATGTTATCGGTCCTGTACCTTCGTTGGATCTACAGGTAGTCGTCTGCTTACCTATTCTTTCGACACCATGTATATGTGTTACCTCATAATGAGTCGGTAATTTTTCTTACGTAAACTTAGTTAAGACTACTCCACCTACTTTGACCTCGGATAATATGTCTCACTTCATTCGGTCTCTCTTTTTGTGGTTATGTCATATAATTGCGTATATATACCTTAAATCTTTCTTCCATTGCTATTGGGACATACACTCTGTCGTTTTCTCTGTGTCTACATAACTTCTCAGACAACCTGAGACACCCTCTCCCACTCCCGCCCTACTATACCCTCTTACCGTAACTTTGTACATTTAATAGTATACACTTTGCTTAGCGGTCAGGTCCAAACTACGTACTACTTTCTACTACGATACTTTCACGACGTAAGTTATACGGTCGTTCAAACCCTTTGAGTCGTCACCGGTGTCCTGACCTTTTCCAGTCAAAAGCAAGGTTAAGGTTTCTTTCCGTTACGGTTTCTTACGAGTTTGATGGCGTGTTAACGTGAGTAGAGTGTACGATCATTTCATTATGAGTTTTAAGAGGTTCGGTCCGAAGTCGTTATGCACTTGGCACTTGAGGGACTACAAGTTCGACCAAAATCTTTTCCGTCTCCTTGGTCTCTAGTTTAACGGTTGTAGGCGACCTAGTACCTTTTTCGTTCTCTCAAGGTCTTTTTGTAGATAAAGACGAAATAACTGATACGGTTTCGGAAACTGACACACCTAGTGTTATTTGACACCTTTTAAGAAGTTCTCTACCCTTATGATCTGGTGGATTGGACGGAGAACTCCTTAGACATACGTCCAGTCCTTCGTTACCAATCTTGACCTGTACCTTGTTGTCTGACCAAGGGTTATCCTTTTCCTCATACAGTTCCGACATATAACAGTGGGACGAATAAATTGAAGATACGTCTTATGTAGTACTCTTTAAGACCCGACCTTCTTTCTGTTCGACCATAGTTCTAAAGGCCCTCTTTATAGTTATTGGAGTCTATACGTCTACTGTGGTGGGAATACCGTCTTTCACTTCTCCTTGATTTTTCGGAGAACTTTCACTTTCACCTCTCACTTTTTCAACCGAATTTCGAGTTGTAAGTCTTTTACTTCTAGTACCGTAGACCAGGGTAGTGAAGTACCCTTTATCTACCCCTTTGTCACCTTTGTCACAGTCTGAAATAAAAACCCCCGAGGGTTTAGTGACGTCTACCACTGACGTCGGTACTTTAATTTTCTGCGAATGAGAAACCTTCTTTTCAATACTGGTTGGATCTATCATATAACTTTTCGTCTCTGTAATGAAACGACTGATTCCAGGCAGATCAGTTCCGAGACCAAAAAGAACACCAGTACATACCTACACTCTCAACCTGACACTTCTTCCGACTCGTGGCTTCTTAACTACACAAACTTGACACCACAACCTCTTCTGAGAACTCTCAGTACCTGACGTTCCTCTAGGTTGGTCAGGTAAAACTTCCTCTAGTCGGGACCCTAAAGAAACCTTCCTTACTACGATTTCGACTTCGAGATCATGAAACCGGTGGAGTACACTTCTTAACTGAGTAACCTTTTCTGAGACTACGACCCTCTCTAACCCCCGTCCTCCTCTTCCCCTGCTGGCTCCTACTCTACCGACCTACCGTAGTGCCTGAGCTACCTGCACTCAGACTCACTTGAGGCCCACTACCACTACCTGTCCCTCCGGACCATACGACGCTAAGTACCCCAGCGTTTCTCAACCTGTACTGACTCGCTGACTTGACTTGACTTGTCCTACGAGCCCCGACCACGTGACCCTACTGGGTCTCCCTACCCTACTCCTCCCTCCACCCTCTCCCCCAAGTCCTATCCTTGTGCACATGTGGACACCACCTAAGTACAGTTACATACCGTTTTGGTTATATTATAGCATTTCATTTTATTTATTTAATAATTAATTTTTTTATATATAGAGAATGATTTAAACTTTTTTTACCAGGTGTGGTTTTTTTCATTTTTATTTTCTTTACCTAAATATCTTCTTAACCGTACAACTTTTTAACCCACACTACCACTACAGTAAAAGAAGATCTATACTAGACTTATCACAACTTAACCAAAAAAACAAACAAACAAAAAACATAAAAGTTTCAGTCTGTCGACCAACCACCGTCGGTCCTGGACTTCTACGAAAAACCTGAAATTGACAACAATCATTTTATATTTAATAAAAGAAATTTGACAACTAATCGTACGAGAGAACTCGTACATCTGACACGGACATATCACTCTTTTCAAGACCGATTTCGACATTCAAAACGATTTATCCCGAGACTTAATCCCAGTAACACCACGTAATCGCCCTGTCGGTTTCCCGACCTCCGTTTAATCATACCATTTTATTTACCATTCCTAAAACATTAGGAAACATAAAACAAATTTGTCAGTCCAAAGTTCTAGTAGAATTCCAACCAAGAAGACTTCAACCATGGACAATAAAGAGATAAAATGAAATAGGTCCTCTGTATGTCATTACCGAATAACAGTAAAATACTCAGTCAGAAAAGAAGTTAAATCCTTATGACAGACCAAAGAATTTCTTGTCGGAAAATGGACTATATAAATTGTAAAACGTAAAATAAAACTGATTTATCTAACGCAATCCTAAACAGGAAACCGATTAAGTCGATAATAGAACGAAACAGAGACCAATCATGAAAATTTACATACCTGAAACAGTAAATACACTAATATACGGACAGAAAAGTACAGGGGAGGGTACCTTTCCTCTCCTCGTCCGACACAAAACGTAGTGGACGAAAGACCGAGAAGGTCGGAGTCGGTTATCCGGATGTACACCGTGGTCTAGGTTTCTACTTGGAAGACATCTATGACCGGTACTGGACACACCGAACGACACTTTTGAGACTCGCTCTGAGCAGGGATTGTCTAACCCCTTTGATTTTGGAGCTCACCGACACCCTGACACCTCCCTTTACAGTACTATGACCCACCCCAGCGCCTCTTCGGTCGTTACCGGCATTCCCGGTTCCCATTCGAGACCCCAATATCCTTCTTCTTCGACTCAGTCGTCTTCTTTGGTCAGGTGTCTTCCTTTACACCCTGTTTTGTTTTTGTTGAACTCTTCGTCTATATCGCCTTCACTAAGTACGGAGACCACCCCTCGACCGTTAAACACTGTAAAGAGTTCAAACTTAACTATTCACAGAAACGTCAGAAGAAGGAAAGAGAACTACGACAACTCTTTGACCTTTCGGAACATTAATTCAAAGTCTACCTTTACATATTTTCCATAAGTTAACGAACTTATTAAAGTATTAATAGAATAAGTTTCCCTTAGGGACCACCTAGTCGTCACTTCTTAGACGGATGTCACGTCGTTTGACGGACGAGAAGTCCTCTGTTCCCAAACTAAGGAACCAACCCTTCTAAGGGACCCCATCCTGTACCGTTGGGTGAGGTCATAAGAACAGCCCCTTTAACGTACCTGTCTCCTCGGGACACCCGGTGTCAGGTAATCCAGGCTCTCAGACTATACCGAATCACTGATTTGTTGGAGAAGTTTTCCAATACGAGCATGAACAATTATTTTAAACCACACACACACACATCTTATCAAATTGGGAAGTCACTCATAGAGTTTAAATCAACGTAGAAATTTCCTCGTTACAAGAGATTTATTCTGTATTCTGTAGGACGGTGTTACCCAGTAACTTAATACATATATCATCGTGTATGTGTACTTAAGATAAGTCTGTCTCACGAGTAGTATAATACAGACTGAGAACACTGGGGAGCCTGACATCGGGTGGTTCGAGAAGACAGGCACCCTAAAGGGTCCATTCCTATGACCTCACCCAACGGTAAGGGAAGAGATCCCCGAGAAGGACGGGGTCCCTAGCTTGGGGCTAAAAGACGTAACGTCTACCTAAGAAATGACAAACTCGGTGGTCCCTTCGGGTAAGTACTATATGACTATACCATACAAAAGTACATATTTTTATGTAGTATGGTCATGTACTACTTGTGACACTTATCTTAAGTATATATATATACACACACACACTCGCACATAAACATACACACACACACGCATATGTATACATATATATATGTGTATACATAAACATATACTTATCATAAGAATAAGGAACCACCGAGTCTGCCATTTCGTAGACGGATGTTACGCCCTCTGGGTCCAAACTAGGAACCCAACCCTTCTGGGAGACCTCTTCCTTTACCGTTGGGTGAGGTCATGAGAACGGACCTTTTAGGGTACCTGCCTCCTCACAACATCCGATGTCAGGTACCCCAGCGTTTCTCAACCTGTCTGACTCGCTGAAGTGAAAGAGAAAAGTCATAAGAATAAGTCCCACAAAGAAAAACCATCGGTCAACGGTCGTAATAAGTTTCTTAGTATTCCAGTAGTAACGACAATTATAGAGACCACCTTTTTCCAACACGACAGGAATAAAAGGTTTTACGAAAAGAACACCCGCAAATAACATGTAACATCCTAAAGGAGGAAGTGGAACCTGTGACCGTGATTGTAACATCACAATGTGAAAAACTCCCTTCAAATATCAGTCGGTCGTACGTCTCACCAAACATGTCGACATGTCGTAAAAGACACAAAGAATCATCACCAATCCCTCTTGTGCAACAATGAGAAACGGAGAAATTCATTGTACTAGGAACTTAATTTAATAATTTATAGGGCTTACAATGTGAGAATAAAACATACAAGTCGTCAGCACCGAACAGGTTTGATCAAAAAACCGTCCAAAAATAAAGCAACCTCCGTTTAAGGAAGAACTTTCCTCGACGGAAAATTCACCATTTTTTTTTTTTTCTAAAGTAATGGAGAAAAAAGGGGGAACCACTTTAGTTTTACTAGATCCTCCTCACATATTCGCACGGAAAGAAGGAATCGTAAATAATGAAAATCATGAAAACAGCGGGACCTAATAGTAAATGAATAATTTTAAAAGACGAAGAATCACCAATTTCACTACTCCTAACCCTTACTTCCTTAAATCGGTCTCTACTTTGGTTGATGTCCGTTTATAATACATATCTCCGAAGACACAAAGGAAGAGCTAAAAGAAAGAACTCAAGTGTTAGTTAATCAAAAAACTCCACCCCCCCTTTAGAAGGTTAAGGGTACACGGACAAAGGAAACCTCAATGGTTCTTTGGAATTAGGGTACACTTATTCTTTTGAAATTTGAGTCACTCGAACCTCAACAAAAGAATTTATCTTGAAGAAGGACAATATAAAAAGATACCCCAAAAGGTTCCGTTACCAGGTTTAGGTGCACATTCAGCCATCCTCCACGACAAACCCTTCGAGACACCACACCAGGGATCCAACCATCCAACCCTCTCGGATGTAAAAAGGACCAAAGTCGGTCATCTAACTCTCCCTTATAATTGTTTTAACTCCTTTACCATATAAAGTCATAAATTAACCTTGTACTCACACAGAGAAGAGTAAACGTGAAGTGAAATCGAAGGGAGAGTGTGTAATTTTTTGTGTCACACAATTGGAAAGTGAAAAGTGAAACTACGTAACCTCTTCCTTTACCGTTGGGTAAGGTCACAAGAACGGACCTCTTAGGGTCCCTACCCCCTCGGACCACCCGACGGTAGATACCCCAACGTGTCTCAGTCTGTGTTGACTTCGCTGAATCGTCGTCGTCGTCGTCGTCGTCGTTGGAGTATGAGATAGTTGGACCTCTGAAGACAGTGGAAGACCAAAGTACCTTTATGATTTCGCTTTGTTCACTTCAACGAGTCAGTACAGACTGAGAAACACTGGGGTACCTGACACCGGGTGGCTCGAGGAGGTAAGCACCCTAAAAGGTCCGTTCTCATGACCTCACCCAACGACAAAGGAAGAGGTCACCTTTATGATCTCCTCTTTATTAAAGACGGAAGTCTCTCGGAAGTTCGTCTTCCCTTACTACAAGGGTTCTTCTCGAATCTTACTTTCTAATGTATGTCCGATATATTTCTGCGAGAACTCTCAGGGAACCTGAAGTTCATCTAGGTTGGTCAGGTAGGATTTCCTCTAGTCAGGACCCACAAGTAACCCTCCTGACTACGACTTCGACTTTGAGGTTATGAAACCGGTGGACTACACTTCTCGACTGAGTAAACTTTTCTGGGACTACGACCCTTTCTAACTCCCATCCTCCTCTTCCCCTACTGTTTCCTACTCTACCAACCTACCGTAGTGTCCGAGTTACCTGTACTCAAACCCATACGAGGGTCTCAACCTCTACCTGTCTCTCCGGACCGCACGACGTCGAGTACCACAGAGTTTCTCAGCCTGTGCTGACTCGCGGACTTTACTTCCTCCGGTAAACACTCTGTCAAAGGTGGGAGGGACACTCGAGTCACGACAGGTCCATGTCCCAACACCCTCTTCCCTTCCAAAGGTAGACCGGGAACAGGAGTCTTTCCAGTGTGAATGCCTCTTCACCGTGACCTCACGGTCGGTCGTACCGCTGTCATCGTCTCTTTCGTCTTCCTCACTAAACAAGATGAGTCTTTTCAGTCCCTTCCGACGGGAGTCCTCTTGCACAAACTCATCCTTTCCATTTCCCACATACAACTAGTTCTAATCCCGTTCGGAACACCTTCTCAAAGACTCGTCTCTCGTCCCAACTCTAATCTAATTCCACAAAAGATCTGGTAAGGTGACGGATGTACTAAATTACCTCCGTTCTACCTTTCCGTAAGGAACACCTTTCCTGGAGAACTCCCGGAAACGTTTCTGTTTTATTCGCTGTCACCTCTCTCCTGAAGGGACCACCAGGTCGCCAATTCTTATACGTACGGTCATGTCCCTTGTACCCAAGCTAGGGACCGGGCCCTTCAAGAGTGTACGACGCCCTGTAGACTCGGGCACACGGTGTTGACGACTTCGGACACACGAGATCTGGAACACGAGGTGGTGTTCTCTTCAGGGAAGTTATTTGGACTTATGACGCTGATCTCTTTCGGACTCGTTTCATAGCGCCTGTGACGTGTCATCTTTCTCTTTCTGTCACCTCTTACAAAAAGACAGGACACTGGATCTCTCGTTTACTCAATTTTCACTATATATATATTTTTATACATATATTAATATAGTAAAAAGACTCGATTAATACGTCTTACTTCACCTTCCAACTCTCCCACTCATCTTCCAAACCTTCAAGTCTAATTTGAATCCTTTAGTATGACAACATAAGTAACACATAACTTTCTACTACTCTTAATTTCTACTATCGGTCCTATTGGTCTGTAAAACACAACTAAACAAAACGTCGAAGACTGAAGAAACATTCACGACCCAACTCCCTACATAATAATGAAAAAAGAAGGGAGAGGAAAGGACCTCCCCTTTACGTAAGGGTCCTTCTAATTGAAAATTTACACGAAACTTTGTACCCAAAAGTTGACAACATTATGGAAGTAACATAAAACCTACTATTGTAAAGGTTCAAACCTTACTACCGATATTTTATTTATCGAAGTAAATTGATTGGAGGATACTATCCGTCAAAATTTTTGATATAAAAGGTCCTTCTGTCAACTTTCGAAACCGAAACGTCAAATGAAGACCGACACAAATTACCCTTAGTTTACTTTTGAATTCTGGTCACTAAAGTTAAACCGTTTATAATCTTTTAAACCAAGACAAACAAATTTTACTTTTGAAGAGAATTTCTTTAACAACCGGTAGTTGTTAAATCGTATAAGATCATTATCGTAATTTGGCGGTAATACATCACTACTTGTTCATGTCTCTTCCGATCCTTATAAGCTCTAGGTCATAACATACGTTTTATTTATATCGGTTAAGAAAAAAGTCTACTTCTCAAAGATTGACTTAATTCACCTTAAGTATAAGGGAAAGGGTAAAGGGGTCTGAGATGGTAATTGGTAAAATCTCAATGGTTTGAAAAGTAGACGTTGTCACACCAATTGGAAGTAACCATATCCAAACGGACTCCTGGGAAATTTTGGATAACTACCGATTTGATCTCTAAGACCAAATTAACAAGACCTTCATTTCGAACACGTAATCACAAAGGGGTGCGGGGGGGTGGGGGGGTTTGACGGTTTCACTGAATGTAAACGTCGGTTCCAACCCTCGTGACTAACCGTACACCCGTTCGAGTTTCTCTTTAATATTCAAACACAACCAGAGATTACGACTAATTTTCCTTCCTTAACACACATAAAACATACAAACACAGTCAATAGTTACCCAAAGTGAAAGACAACTCAAAGTAAGAGAATCCTGATTTACGAGGTACCATACTAAAGGTTCCCGTATATGACACCTTACGATCAAGATATAATACAATTATTTATATCATGAAGATTTTCAAGGTACAAATCCATTCAAACTCCTTACGACAACATATGTTCATTTTGTCCAAGAAAGGACGTCTTGACGAACGTCGGTGATTACACAATCAATAAAGATTAAACACTTAAACAATCTCCTTATATATAATACGTTGTAAAGTGTTATAAACACAAACCCCACTTTTCTAACAAATTAAAATATCTGATAGTCACTTAGTAAATCTTTAAGTAAAAAGGGATAGCTGGTTCTAAACACAATCCCGACCTACATTACGTCAAAATGTTTCCTCCGAAAGAAAGAAAAGAAAAGAAAAAAAAAAATTGAAAAATAAAATACAACCTCATATCACCGAGTCTGTCATTTCTGAGACGGACGTCACGTCCTCTGGACCCAAGATTGGGACCCAGTCTTTCTACGGGACCTCCTCCCGTACCGTTAGGTGAAGTCATAAGAACGGACCTCTTAAGGTACCTATGTCCTGAACAACCCGACGTCAGGTACCCCAACGTCTCAACCTGTGCTGACTCGGTGATTGTCAAAGTGAAAGTGTATCGACTAATTGTTATGACACTATCAAAGTCCACTCGCCGTTGTTTACTCCGAAAGAATTTTTTACATATAGGAGTCACCCGAAATACTATCCCCACTCTCACATTTAGTAAAGTTTCGTGTACTAAAAACGGATTTTGTGTTGGTAAGAGGAAACTATTGACACGAGTTAAAGAAATTGTAGCGAGGTGACGGAGGGTCTTTTTCGATTTACAGATGGGAAACCGTAACCTATAAGTAATGTCAGACCAAGGAAGGACGAATAGGAATAGGGGAAAAGGGAAAGGACTAAATACGGTGCAGGAGTAAGACTTAGTTGGTCAACCTACTTTGTTTACTCTCTACAGTAATAACATTTCTTGAGTTGATCCTGGGTACTCTAGACTCAAGTTCAGTGTTTGGTACTTTAGAATCCGTTCAGTAAACCAACAACTCTGAGTGACTACATACTGTTTTGGTTATGTTATAACATTTCATTAATTGGAGGCTAATTGTCTTTATTTAAATATAATTTTTTACCCCTGACAAGTAGTATCTTAATCACAATTTTTAGTCAACTTTAACTCGTTAAGGTTTAGCTAACTTTAACTTTTCGAGACTCGTTTACACTCTGCACTACCCTAAGAAGACTCCAGGAGGACATACCCATGAACGTAGAAACTCTAACTCCCTTCGGACGTCTTGAAATAACAAAGTCCTACCCTGGGGCACAGAAATGAAGAAATGTAAGACCGACGTGGTACACGGAGCGTCCAAGGGGCTAGTCTCTAGTTTGGTTCCAGGTGTCGTCACTTTCGTACGGCAGGATTGGTAACCTAACGGTCCCTCAAGGGTCGTATCCCAGGGGTATAGAAATTAAAGAACTCTTGTTTTCTTGTGCAGATATTATAACCACCATTGAAAAAAGTCAAATCATAATCACTATCATTGAAAATAAACCCTTATGGTGAAAGACCTAAGAATACACCTCTTTTCTAAGGTAAACAAATAAAAAATAACTTTATATAATTAAAAAAAACCATAAACTGTCATTCTTATAAAAGAAGGAGTCACCGAGAAGGGGAGGAAAACAAAAGAACTCCACCACAGTCACCACGGTTCAAAAGTACGTCACCCTATCAAACGTGACAATGAGGATCTTTAGGAGTACGGCGTAACAAAGTCCCACCTCTTAACAGTCCCTTACTACCCGACACCGACCCCCTCCAAACGATGGTTATGTCTTAGTAGTCCCGGTTGGTCTCAGAGTAAAACCTACGTCTTTAGAAAGACAAGACGAACCGTCTTCTTCTATTTTTCTTTTAGATCCGTTGAGAAAACTAAGTCCTCGACGGTCAAGAGAGACCCACGTGCCTTACAAAGCACAGAGTCGGTGTTCTTACACGGTAAAACCAAGTGCACACGCAACGGAAGGGAAGAGTACGGACGAGACGAAAGTCGAACACCGAAACACCGAGAACCGAGACTCGGTATTCTCAGGAAACTTCTGGTGAGTACTTGGTGAAAAAGACGTCGGTCAACCGGACAATCATCCCCCATACTCGGTACGTAGTACTACTAAAACTTTCGAAAATGACTTGTAGCTGACACCCCGTGACAATCCGGAGACGTTCTTGTACCGTTTTGCCCTCTAAGACACCTCCATAAATAAACCCCTAGTCATATCCAAACCTATCCCCGAAGAGTCACGCATTTCTTAGATGGACGTTACGTCCTCTGTATTCAAGCTAGGAACCCACTCCCTTCTAGGGAACCTCTCCCCGTACCGTTGGACGAGGTCACAAGAACGGACCTCTTAGGGTACCTGTCTCCTCGGACCGCCCGATATCCGGTACACTGGAGTCTCAACCTGTGCTGACTCACCGACTCGTGGTGGTGGTGTATCCAAACCTATAACATTGATTGTCAATTCAACCATGTCCGTACTACCTAGTCATGACACCCCCAGGTCCCCTTGGTGAATTTACCCTGGACATTAGGCCAGGGTATTGAAGTACCCTTTATCTACCCCTTTGTCACCTTTGTCACAGTCTGAAATAAAAAACCCCGAGGTTTTGGTGACATCTACCACTGACGTCGGTACTTTAATTTTCTGCGAATGAGGAACCTTCTTTTCAATACTGGTTGGATCTATCGTATAAGTTTTCGTCTCTGTAATGAAACGACTGATTCCAGGTACATCATTTCCGATACCAAAAAGGACACCAGTACATACCTACACTCTCAACCTGACTCTTCTTCCGACTCGTGGTTTCTTAACTACGAAAACTTGACACCACAACCTATTCTGAGAACTCTCAGGGAACCTGACGTTCCTCTAGGTTGGTCAGGTAAGACTTCCTCTAGTCGGGACCCTAAAGAAACCTTCCTTACTACGATTTCGACTTTGAGGTCATGAAACCGGTGGAGTACACTTCTCAACTAAGTAACCTTTTCTGGGACTACGACCCTCCCTAACCCCTGTCCTCCTCTTTCCCTGCTGTCTCCTACTCTACCGACCTACCGTAGTGACTGAGCTACCTGCACTCAGACTCACTTGAGGCCCTCAACCACTACCTGCCCCTCCGGACCATACGACGTTAAGTACCCCAGCGTTTCTCAACCTGTGTTGACTCGCTGAGTCGACTTGACTTCCACTTCTTCTGGTCCTTACAACCTGTCTACACTCTGTCCTTCTATGTCCCTATCTATATTTCTTTACCCTTACTTCTCAGAACGATCGTAGATCACCATACCTCTTCTCCTTGTCCTTTCTTAATTCCTACTGAAGTTCCAAAGAGTACACTTTTCTTGTATCATAGTAAATCGTCCTCTCGACAAATCCTCTTTACGCAACTTCGGTTCAACCTCTACAAACTATCACACATCGGCTCTTTAGCCCCGACCTTTATCACTGAGTAAACCTTAGTGAACGTAACAAGGTCATTACCACTCCACCAAGGACATTTTAACGGATATTTGACCCTTAAAAGAATAGGTTGAAGAATTGTAATACCTTTTATTAGTAATATAAAATACCATTCATTAATACCTAAAAAATTTTTCCTCTAATTTTTTTTACTGATCTTCTATAGGTCATCCTTTACCCCGTATACACATAAGAAAAAAAAAAAAAAAAAACCGACACAGGATGTGCCAAACACCTTAGAATCAAGGGACTGGTCCTTAGCTTGGATGTAGGGGCCGCCACCTTCGTACCTAAAAATTGGTGTCCTGGTCGTCACTTCAGAGTCACACACAAGAAAGACTTTGCACCCAGACTTAAACCTCATTGAGTCGGAAGTCATTTTCGAAGTAAAGGAAACCGACAACGAAGGAGCCGAGAGTAGGACAGAGTGCGAGGAGACGGGACTGAGAGGGCGTGAGTCAAGACTACGTCCGGTCACGGAGCGACGGAGTTTGCGTGTCCACCAGTGCGTCCCAAGTCTCTGGACTTGCAAGGAAGAAGGTCTCCCGGCGCACACAGAGGGGTCGGAGGCGTCACCAACACACCGTGTTAGTATTACTCTGTCCTCTGGGTTCCGATGACATGGTCAAATAACTATCGACCAATGACCCTTCTCTCGTAACCTACTCCTCTTTCTTCTCCCTCGAGTAGGGTCACAACTTAGAGAAAAGATTCAGAGACCAAGGAATAAGTAATTCCCTCCCGTCTTGGTAGACCAGAGATTTCGACACTAAGAGACGAAACACCATATGTCTTTATTCTAGGTATAGGTATGATATTCGTAAGGGTTATTTAGTCCTCTCACAAGTTCATCGTCGAGTACCTCATATAAATAAGAAGAAGAAGTACCCTCTAAATACGTTGTGAGAATGTAAACGGTTCCGAAAATAAAAAGATTTGAGGGGTCATTCTATCCCGTCGTCTTACAGAAGTTGACAATTTCTTCAAACTACTCGTTCGAGTAGTGGCTTTAAGTAGGCCCCAGTAGAAGAACCTTTGGTACACTACTATTTACCCCGTATATGTTTTTTCTAAATACTAAACGGGACTCGGAGGACTGATCGAGAACAATTGACAATTAAAACCTGTCTTTACCATTGAAGAGTAATTAGTATTCCTTTATAATAAAACATGAGGGGAAAAACCACCTCCGTTACATATTATTCGATTCGTTAAATTCACAGAGTCTTGACTAACCCACTCTTTGTCTTAACTTAGGTGTCCTAATAAAAACACCGTCCAAGTGTAGTATACGGGATGGAAACAAATCACTGTTGTAAGGAACGTCTAAAACAAGTCATAAACCCATGGCTTTCCAAAACGAAAACATCTTTCTTAGTTCAATACCATCTCATGAATATAGTTTTACAAATGGACATTTGACCATCCCCGACAGTAATTATTGATCAAAAATAAGGATGACTTCTTACGAATTAACACCGAAGAAATGTACACTGTAAAATTTTCTAAAAATTTAAAAATTCTTTTAAATGAATAAAAATTAACCTCCTATTAACGAAATGTTAAAATACAACCGAAGACGATATATATAGTTGTACTTAGTCGGTGTCCACTTAGTCGGTATCCAAATACACATATCCATATGTGTATACACGTATCCATATGTATGTATCCATAAGTAACTTTTTCGTTCTCTCAAGGTCTCTTTGTAGATGAAGACGAAATAACTGATACGGTTTCGGAAACTGACACACCTAGTGTTGTTTGACACCTTTTAAGAAGTTCTCTCCCCTTATGGTCTGGTGGACTGGACGAAGGACTCTTTAGACATACGTCCAGTCCTTGTCGTTGTCAATCTTGACCTGTACCTTGTTGTCTGACCAAGGTTTAGCCCTTTCCTCATGTAGTTCCGACATATGACAGTAGGACGAATAAAATTGAATATACGTCTCATGTACTACTCTTTGCGACCCGACCTACTTTGTGTTCGACCTTAGTTCTAACGACCCTCTTTACAGTTATACAGTCTATACGTCTACTGTGGTAGGAAGACCGTCTTTCGTTTCTTCTTGATTTCTCTAAGAACTACTTTCACTTTCTCCTCTCACTTTTCAACCGAATTTCGAGTTGTAAGTATTTTGATTCTAGTACCGTAGACCAGGGTAGTGAAGTACCGTTTATCTACCCCTTTGCTACCTTTGTCACAGTCTGAAATAAAACCCCCCGAGGTCTTAGTGACGTCTACCACTGAAGTCGGTATTTTAATTTTCTACGAACGAGGCACCTTCTTTTCAATACTGGTTGGATCTATCGTATAAGTTTTCGTCTCTGCAATGAAACGGCTGTTTACAGGTAGATCAGTTTCGACACCAAAAAGGTCATCAGTACATATCTACATTCTCAACCTGACATTTCTTTCGACTCGTGACTTCTTAACTACGAAAACTTGACACCACAATCTCTTCTGAGGACTCTCAGGGAACCTGTCCTTCCTCTAGGTTGGTCAGGTAGTATTTCCTTTAGTCAGGACTTATAAGTAACCTTCCTGACTACGACTTCGACTTTGAAGTCATGAGACCGGCGGACTACACTTCTTGACTGAGTAAACATTTCTGGGATTACGTTCCTTTCCAACTTCCGTCCTCCTCTTCCCCTGTTGTCTCCTGCTCTACGAACCTACCGTAGTGACTGAGTTACCTGTACTCAAACTCGTTCGAGACCCTCAACCACTACCTGTCCCTCCGGACCGCACGACGTCAGGTACCCCAACTCTTCTCAGCCTGTGCTGACTTGTTCGCTTGACTTGACTATATATACACGGGAGGGAAAACTTGGAGGGAAGGTGGGTTGGGGCAGGGAGATCCAACAGACTCTAGAGGACTAAACTCTAGGGACGTAGTATATCGTTTAAAGGTGACCGATGGATTAAGACATACACCAGTACATTATACAAAGTCACGATGAGGGAGTTGAACAGGGTGACAAAGGAAAGGGGTGACACACCCCTTTCTCTCAAAATCTAATTTTTTTAAAAAAAATTTTTAGAAAACCGACGTGACGTACCGTACACGCTAGAATCAAAGGGACTACTCCCTGACTTGGACGTGGGGGACACAAGCATCGTACCTCAGAATTGGTGACCTGGTGGTCCCTTCAGGGTTGTATACTTTAAAATTCCACAAAATTCAGTAATATAAGACTTCTTGAAAGTCTGACGCAAAGAAAGGAAGAACTCTCAAAAATTAAGGTCTCGGGGGTTTTCGAATGTATACGTAGTAAACGGATTTAGAATTTTACCAACAACACCGGTACCTTAATTCAATAAGTTATGCATAAACAACTAGCTCACTTACTTTACTAAATGAGTAATTTTTTAAACTTCCTGAAAAATTACACACGATCCACGACACAACCCGTATGTTACCACTCGTTAAATCTACATTCAAGACAGTAAAACCTCGTTTGTCTTTAAAATGACTTCCCATATCTTTCTTATATTCTTATATTCGTTTATTTTATTACTAACTAATATTAGGTGAAAATTTCTTTGTAGGTTACATACCTTTACCCCTTTCTGAATAATTTACCTACTTGTGTAGTTCACTTTTGAGTCAAAAAGATTTGTTTTATTAAAGTCCTCTGTCGATTTAAAGTTAGTAAACGAACCTTATCTGTTTTCGAAAAATTTCATAAACGAAGTCGAAAGTTTTCGTTAAGAAATGGGAGGACGAATCTGATCGTGCAGATTCTTTAGAATGGGTACTTCCTATATTAACAGAAAAGACATAAACAGAAATAACCTTAAGAAAATGTCAAGAAGGTTTTGTCATGATGTAAGGAATTCTCAATTCGGAGTCGTCCTTATTGCTTCGTAGAGTAAACTACACAAAGGTAATGGATACTACAGTTCTGTCAACCATTTATTAAAGAAAAATATCTCGTTGGTTTCACTCCCGCCCTCCCCTCTTTTCTGACTAAATTGGGGTCGATTTGTAAACCTAGGAGCCTTTACTAAATCCCTGCGAAATAGTACACTACCGACGATAAGTAATAGACGAGGCACAACCTACCTGAACCCCAAAACAAACGGAAAGTTTAGTCCCGTTGTGAGCCTAACACCAAAACGACAGCACGGGAAAGAAGTACAGCCTTAAAAAGATCCCGAACAACGTTTAAGTCCCCGTTCTATAAACGAAAGGAATCCAAGCCCCCACTAAACCGCGGTAGATCCAACTAAAACAACAACAAAAAAAAAGGGCGAAAGGGACGTTCTTGTGAACACGACTTATCAAAGTTCGTCACTGTTGTCTACCTTCCTTTACAAGATCACCACAGAAGCACGGCCCTCGATCAGTTTATAGCTAATCAGAATCTACTTAGTAAATATTGAAATTCAAGATTATTATACCATCTCGAATAGTGCACACAAAATCCTTCGGTAATCAAAGAGATGAAAGATTCCTTCCTACTCAACCGATGTACCAATGATCATACCAATCTACCTCTTTTGGAGTGAACTCCCTAAGAAACAAAAAAACAATGACACCATTTTATGTGTATAGTATTGTAAATAGGAAAATTGGTACATATACATATGTCAAGTGACCGTAATTCACACAAGTGCAAAAACATGATGAATTTAAGAACGACATTTTTATCGTTGAGTAGACTTAACATAAAATTGTAATTCTATCGGTGAACAAATATCCCTTTTTTTAAGTATGACTTAGTGTCTTTGATCTATAAAACGACCTTTCTATTTTAAACTTTAACATTACCGCAACGACGAATAACTGGACCCTATCGCTCCTGAGAATCTCCAGTCGAAACGTGGAAAGTCCCTTGTCATAGGTCGGGTCTACGACCCTTTCTAACTTTCGTTTTCCCCTTTCCCCACCGTCTCCTACTTTACCAATCCATCGTAGTGGAGGAGTTACCGATACTTAGACTCATTTAAAGCCCTCGATCACTTCCTGTCCCTTCGGACCACATGACATCAGGAACCCCAACGTTTCTCAGCCCATAGTGAATCACTGACTTGTTGTTGTGTCCAGAGACGTTAAACGTTTCCGTTGAGACGTGAAGTCCCCACTCGCTTTTACGTGTCGTCGACGACTAGGGCCGCAGAATGAGGCACAACACTTTCTACGAACACCTTTTCTCGTGCGCGCATCTCGAGTAAAGTAGAAGGGACTTTACAACTAATTCAGGTACACACACGGTACAAGGTCCTACCTCTTATCACTGAGACCTTCCCGTCTCTTCCTCCAGTCTCTCTCCTCAAGATCCGACCACAGTATGGACCTTGAAACACCTTGAAAGAGACATTACTCAAAGACCACTGAACTTTGACATCACTCAAAGACATTACTCAAAGACCACTGAACCACTATAAGTAGACGATCTGGAACGGGAGTTCAGACCGGGTACGTTAGTGGTAAAGACAAGATGGCCAGGTCGGACAACAGAAGAGGTGTCGGGCACCAGAACGTCCTTTCCACACCAACTGACGTGTTGGGTAGCAAATTAACCTGTTTAGCCGTTTTTGTGGATACGAGGACTTTTATACCTTGAAGGCAAACATGACGGACACTCCACTATAAATGAGTACCCCAAACAGTTGGTCAGAGAGAATCTGTGGTGACTTGTTTTAAAACACAACAGACCGAAAGAGTTGATTGGGTACTCAATTTCCTTTCGACTCAACTTAAAGAGTCGAATCTTTGACCCCTCAACCTTAGTGACACCAGCCAGACAGAAGACTTCCGAGACACTACCACGGTCAGAGTCTAGGCCTGTACTCGGAAACACCCTCCCCATTATAAGAGTGAATGCGCTTTTGGAACACGTAGGTTTTTGTAAACCGACGTAGATCGCTAATTTCACGGAAGGAAACTACTGTCTCGAGAAACGACAGAAGAAGGAAACGTAGATTAAAACAGTTCGAAGGGTCTATAAAGAACTTCGTCAAAGGAGGGATCAGTAGACAGTGGTAGACAGGTAGTCTCTTTGGAAAGGTAATGGAGGTCTGGACTTGAACCGACCGGACCCGACTTGTGTCGATCCGTGGGGTGAGGTCATGAGAACAGACCTTTTAGGGTACCTGCCTCCTCGGACCACCCGACGTCAGGTACCCCAGCGATTCAGTCTGTACTGACTCGTTGAAGTGAAAGTGAAAAGTGAAAGTAAGTAACCTCTTCCTTTACCGTTGGGTGAGGTCACAAGAACGGACCTCTTAGGGTCCCTACCCCCTCGGACCACCCGACGACAGATACCCCAACGTGTCTCAGCCTGTGCTGACTTCACTGAATCATAGTCGTCGTCGTCGCTAATTTCACGGAAGGAAACTACTGTCTCGAGAAACGACAGAAGAAGGAAACGTAGATTAAAACAGTTCGAAGGGTCTATAAAGAACTTCGTCAAAGGAGGGATCAGTAGACAGTGGTAGACAGGTAGTCTCTTTGGAAAGGTAATGAAGGTCTAGACTTGAACCGACCGGACCCGACTTGTGTCGTAAAAAGACAACAGTCACACTCAAGACTTACCACCTCACCAGTTCGAAATTCTATATAATACAATAGAGAACAAGGTTTTTTACCTAAACTCACCGAAAATCATTGGATGCACACAATTGTCTCTGATTTTTTATTTACGTTCTCCTTTAACCACACTTCCCTTCTATCCTTAGACTTTTACTAGACTTCACTCCTCGTAATTCCAAACATATGGTGTGTGTGGAGCCTTAACCTCGAAGGGGTCAACGGTCTCGACTTTTCGGCCGGTCAATATTCTCCGTGTTCCAAGTCCTCTAATTTTGACGTAGTCACCGAGTCCTTTTGGTGTCCAAAAAAATTTTTGTTATAAACAAATCCGACCCGGTCCAGAATTGACATCGGGTACCCTAGATCAAGGGGCTGGTCCTAAGCTTGGACCCCGGGGAACGTAACTCTCGTACCTCAGAATGGGTGACTTGATGGTCCCTTCACGGTGTTTAGCGATATCTTCGGAGTTGGAGTCTTCTAGAAAACACTTAAACGATTTCCCCTATTACGTCATACTCCGGTCATCTGACACAACAGTTGTCGTTGGTGGGGATCGAAGACACACTAACAAAGGTCAATGGAGAGTCATATCTTTTTATCAACGAAAACACGACGACACTCAATTTCATCAAGATGTTCTCAATCCCTAAATTTTATAGATCCTACTGGATATGTTAACACTCTGTCAGGAGATACTTATAAGAAAACGGGTCGACTCAGTCTATTCCACCACTAGCTCGAAAACAATAATGAGTAAGTCAAAAATTTTCTTTTATATAAATAAACCGACGTGGTACAGAATCAACACCGTACGTCCGAGAAATCAACGTCGTATGCCCTAGACCAAGGGACTGGTCCCCTATCTTGAGACCGGGTGACGTAACCATCACGGCTCTCGGTGACCTGGTGGTCGCTTCAGGGATGAATACGTAAAAATAGTAATGATCATTAAGATCGTTATCGTGGTGAAGGATTGTACACCGATGAGAAACGTGTCGGGGGTATCGCACAGTCTGTAATTCCGTGATCGACGGCTTCTGTAGAGCATTAGGAACGTCTTTGAGACGTCCTCGAACTAAAACTGAATCCCTTTCCTTTAACCGAGTCTCTTAAACTGACTGAACCGGGCACGCGGAACATGCCTAAGGTGGTGGGTTCTGGTTCTTCAACTCCTCTCTCCCGTCAACTCGAGAAAATTCGGTTTAGAATTTTTGTCAGGACCCTCGTCGGAAAAGAAGAATAATCGGGTACACGTCTCTATCGGGGACCGATGGGGGAAGGAGCGGGGCACGGACCCGTGGGGACCAAAGACCACCGGGGCACACAGCGTACGGACGGAACACCGTAAGGTGTCGACCTAGGGAAACTCTGACTTAGCACGGAGGTCTCTCTTACTCTCACTAACCTTTTCGATCTATTCTTGTTCACAAAAGAACGAAACTAAAAATTTTTACGAGAATTCGAAACTTTTATATTAATTTAAATTCAACCAATTACAGTCCTTCCCGTCAGAATGTTCTTCCCCTCTTTTTTTGGAAGGTACATTTCTACGAACTCTAAACTATATAAAGATGGTACAGGAACACTAATTTTTAAATTCACTTTTTTTTACATATCAAAGAGAGGAAGGTAGTAACACTGCCATATAATATACAACTTTTCATCGGAATTGTAAACGGACATATATAAAATTCGGTCTCCGTTTCAGTGAAAACTTATAGTTAAAAATTACTGTCACAAGCGACTTATCATAATACGGGTGTCAGATTTGACAGCTTACACACAACTTTGTTTCGTAAACGAAATATACCTGTCTTTCCCTGGTAGAGGTCGCTGGGGGGGGGGGGTTATACTGGTGTTAAACACCATGGAATCCAGTTGTACCTCTTCGACTACTATTCAAAATTTCTCCCTCTTCCATACGTTAATCTTGGCGTAACCGTAAAACCGTCCATAAATAAAAAGGTCCCACTTGCACGAAAATCTTCAACGGTCATCAACGATCCGTCTGAAGTTGTTTGTGTTTCCTGTAATGGGTTCGCAGGTTGGACTGACCAAAGAGTTAAATTCAAAACACTAGGACCGAGTTTTACATCATTTGAGACAATGGTAAACTTAAACCTTATGTGTTAAAACGGTCGTTAACGTAACCGTAAACTCAGTCATCACTTCACTTAAAAGAGGGGTCCTCCGGTCCACTGACTGAACTTCGTTTCCGTCCGTCAGGTTCTAACACCCGGTCCAGTAAACTTGCCGGAGTCTCCACTTCTCTTCGATATACTTCTTTTCTTGAGGTAGAACGGTCCTCGTCGACGGAAAAGGAAACCACGAGAGGAAACACTACTACTCTAAAAGGACGACCTCTATACGAACGAAATTTTTTTTGGAAAGAGAAAGAAGACCGTTTACTTGTTTTAAAAGTTTGTGGATCCATAGGAGTCAAGAAATAAATTCATCGAAAAGATCTACTTAAACCTCGTTGCAGTCACTTTGACCTCTTGATGCACAAAAAGCCTGATCACTAGTCTACACATTTCGAAAACTTTTTATTAAAGACTTGGTATCCAGACAGGTAAATGAAACAAAAATAAAACGTGACTGAGAAACCCGACTGTTGTCATGACACACCCGGTTGTTACCATGACACGATAAACGATACTCTACCTTTTGCGTCTGATCAATACTTTCGATTTATAAATTTTCTTTTGTGGAAAATTTACACACTCAGTACGACCCCCGTTCTACGACTATTTATATTGACAGGAAAGGTGAAAGGGTTCGTCTCAGTTGTATGTGTAAACTCTTTAATTATTCTCACACTTCATACTTTAAATAGACATTTTCTTTACTTATACTTATTGGGTAATAAATTGGCCCAATTTTAAGAGGCATTATGTAATTGTCTTAATCGAACAGGGTACGAAGGACCACTCCATATACGGATAGTATATCGGAAGGTTTTCCGATTCCTAGAACGTCCGACGAATGTAGCACACAAACCTGTAGTAATGCACCTATACTCATGATATTTCTACCTGTAGGGAGACGTATATTTGAGAGTAACGATTATTGGAGAAAATAAATCAGAGGAACCAGATCTTGTAAAACTAACTCTGAGTGTACTACAGACACACGGAGTACGGATCTTGGAGAATCCTTTAAGTGTCACCTTTATTACCATCAACTGTGAACATAAAATCCTACATCTTCTACGAAGAAACTTTTTACGCTGTGCATCACAACGGAAACCCTCTATCTCCTAGAGAGAAAGGACGAGGACTTAAATGAAAAATTTAAATAAAATAAAATAAAATAAAAAAATGGTAGATGACGGAAAAATCCATCAAATGTACAATTAAAATTTATGTTGTCTTTTACAAGGAAAAGTATTCAAATACAAACCTTTTTATCGGAAAAGAAAAAGAAAATAAGTCGTTCTTTCGAAACATGAATAACTTTTTTTCCACGTCTCTTAATGTCTCGTCTTTGATTTCTTTTCGGTGCAAGGAAGAATTTCTATGATATATATAAAATCTTTAGAGAGAGCAATACAAGGACAGTATCTATTCGGGGATGGATATATGTATATTAATAAATAAATTCAGATATAGATATATTGACACAATAAATTCAGGCATATATATAAAATAAATTGTAAATAAATTACAGTAAATGAGATGGTTGATCAGACATAAAAAAAGAAGATCAGTAGTAGAAAAGAACAAGTATTTATAGCTAAATGTTGTAAGACAAACTAGTACCTGAGTGAATTATTAAAAGAGTAATCTTATACTGTCACAAGACAAGTCAATCTTTTGATCGTAATTTATGACTTATAAACAGAATCATTGGTAACTTTCTCTCCTACGGTTTACAGACGGTATTCCTCAAACCAAGTATTTTATGTCCTTACAGTTTTAGAGAAACTACGAAATCTCTTAGTCTTGAGGAACCAGAAATCGAATCAAGTCTTTAAACTTCCTTGAGTGTCTATTAAGTACTTACATCCTTCATAAACTTACGGCATTTTGTGATAGCCATGAGGTCTCCTTACGTAGGACCACCAACATCATAGTTTTTGCCTTCTTCACGAAAAAGGGTTCGACTAAAAGGTGGGAGGACTTTTGGTAGTGGGAGTGGTGTTAGACACAGAAAACCGAACAGTCGTGAAACCTTTGAATTCTGAAAAGGTTCAGTGTTTTGGGAGAAACCGATATGTGTCTATGAAAAAACTAAATGACTATCCCATAACTCCTGACAGGGAGTGGTAATGTTCTTACACACGAACTCCCTAAACCCCTCACGAAAGATTTTCACACACACACATTAGTACCCTCTCTTCGCGCGCACACACACACACACACACACACACACACACACACACACACACATTTAGTACCCTCTCTTCGTGTCGAGACGTTTGTACTTTGGCTATTTCAAAAGAGACCGAGAGAAACCACGAAGTCAAACTGGTCTTGATGTCTCTTTTCAACTGTTTGAAACGGAACTAACTGACTAAAACATTCGCAACATTTGACAAGTCTCACGTGTGACGTAAGTCGTTACATAAAAGGTCTTTAGTGTAGTAAAGATGGGGGGAGTTGAAATCCCGTACAACTCAAGATAAGTTGAACACAGATCACAGAAGTGCGGAATAAAATTAAACTTTTTCAAAAGTCTTTATTTGTACTGTACCACTTAAGGTAATTTCTTGTTGCTGAAACGAATAAGTCGTCCGACGTTCTGACAGAGTCTCCCGTCCCAGTCGAGAAAACTGACTCTTGAAGATGTCATCTTGTACCCCCTTCAGTAGACGACCTCTGTACACACCATGAACCTCCAAAATCTACGAGTGTCACATAATTTTATAAGGTCGTTGACACCACAGACTCGACAACCAGAGTCTACGTAGCGTCACGTGTATACCTCAGTCACAGGACTATAACATGACTAGGAAGATGTAAAAGAGGGTGAGTGGGTGAAATTTACGGTAAAGAAAAACGGGAACCAGTCTCTTCGGAAACTTAGGTTCGGTGATTTCCATAAATCGTATGTGTCTTAAAATAAGACACCACACGTGTTGTGAGAACACACGATTGGTGAGAGCGACACTGAGTCAAATAATCGCATCACTACAGGATCCTGAAATTTCCGACACCATATCTTTCTTGTTACGGTACAGATCACAGTCAGAGATCTAGTTAATAGAGACAGAGTGTTGTCGTGTACACGTGTGTCTGTACGTGCGTGCGTGTGCACGTGTGTGTGGGGGGTAGGACACAGAAATCACCGGTCTCGTGACTCCATGCCCCACCGAGCCACAACAACCTTTAGGAAAGATAACAGACTCACATTTCGATGAACCATAAGGACGGAAAACAAAATGAGATCTGTTGAAAGGTAGACAACCGAAGAGAGAGAGGAAAAACTCAAAGAAAAAAAGAACCATCAAAGTGATGGATTCGAAACTCATCCTAGAAGAGGACACTAGGGGGTCAACCGTTGATCCTGAGTCTCACCTCCCGACACACCAGGACCGTAAGCCTTTTCTCAAAGTCTTGACGGCTGTGAACTCAGACATGTGAAAAAGCGTAAATAATTCTCCACCGTCTTAGTATGGTTGTCGGTGGTGCTGTTCGGTGGGGAGAAGGGACGTTTACGGGAAGGGTTATTCTTCTAACTTCACCCTTCTTTCTCCACCACTTAGAGACCCCTGCAACCTGACCACCCTTTACCGTCACCAGGGGTATTTTTCTCTCTCCTACAGAACGCTTTTCTTTCCTAGAAAGGTTCCTTTAGAGAGTAGTTGTAGCCCGTACAAACGCCCTCCTCCTTCTGGTCACAACCATGGACCACGGCATTGACGTACTCGTCGTCCGAACGACCGCACGAGGACACGGACACACTCCAAACTTTTCTCGTGACCCCTCTTTGAGAGGACATCAAGTCGCCCCAGTGCACCTATGGCCGCTTCCGTCGACCAGACCTCTCGACAGAGAAACCAATGGGTGGGTACTTCGGACTGACGACCCACTCCTCTCGGGTCGTGGACCTCTGGCAACCTATAAGGTGACGACAGAACCTTCCCCTGCACCCTCCCACAACCAAAAGAGTACAGTCCCTTCACCTCCGGAGTACCTTCGGAGTCCTTTAACTGTCTGAGGGGTGTTCTCTCGGTGTGGACGTTAGGAAGGGACTCTCCGACAGTCGTCGGCCAATCGTAATCAGTCTCCTACGTGACGTCACGTCATCTCTCCCCTAACGACCACGTGGGTCCGGTCCCTCCCCCGCAAACGGCGACGAAGACAGGAAAGAAGGGGACTTATCGATTAGAGGTGCCCGTGTACGAGACACGAAAGGTATGCAATTAAGTAGCTTAGGAGGGTTGTGTTGGGGCACTATGTCCAAGAAAATAACAAGCATAAAATGTCTGTGTCCTTCGATTCCGTACCTCTCTAAAATAAAAAAATTAATTAAAAATAATCTCATATCAAAGAACTTTTACACGAGTAAATATGATATGTTGTTTCACTCAGTCGATCTACATATGTGTATAGAGGAGAAAAAAACCTAAGGAAGGGCAAGTCCAGTGGTGTCTCGTAGTACACCACAAGGGACACGACTGGTCATCCAAGAGTAATCAACAGACAAAATATGTGTCATAGTTGTCACAAATATACAGCTAGGGTCAGAAGGTTAAGTGGGGGCGGGGGCAAGGGAGAACCACAGGTCATACAAAAAAGAGATACAGACACAGAGATAAAGACGAAACGTTCATTCTAGTAGATGTGACAATAAGACCTAAGGTGTATATACACAATTATATACCTTAAATAAAAAGTATCTTTCTAAATCACAAACTTTAAACCTTACTCCACCAGGTCGAGGGTCCCAACACCGACATTGGTGACATAACAACGTGGTAGGCTCTAGTTTTCTGCACTGAAACTTAGAAAACTGACAGTGATCGCTGTTTTTTATGTAAAATGTAGGACTCGGACATATGTGGATGTATCTTCATTTACCTTCTTTTGAATTATTGTAAATGTACATTATATCGGACTATAAAAAGACAGAGTAATTTTTTTACGATCAATGGTCGACTCATCTTCGAGACTTCGAGTCTTCTCTAAACTTCCCTCCCTCCGTGTCGTGGGCTAGGGACGCACGGAAGAGACAGCGAGAGAGGAGAGGAGGGGGACAGGTGTGACGGTACTCAAAAGACTCAACATTTGGACTCACCAGTGCCTCTCACCCCAATTGTCTTAACCAGTACTCTCACCTCTCAATGGGAAGTGTCCTGACTCAAAGAGTATGACGAAAGTCATACTGATCTTCGACTACCTAAGAACCCACCGAGTCTACCATTTCTTAGATAGACGTTGCGTCCTCTGGACCCAAGTCAGAGACCCAACCCTTCTAAGGGGGTCTCTTCCCTTACCCATGGGTGAGGTTATAAGAAAAAACCTCTTAAGGTACCTGTCCCCTCCGACCGCCTAATATCAGGTACCCCAACTTTTCTTAGCCTGTGCTGACTTACTGATTGTGAAAATGCAAAGAACATTTTCTGTCCCTTCCTCCCTAAGTTCTCTCGGCAACTTTCAGTACTACAACCCCAAGTACAATGGGGTACCACCACCACCACCAAATCAGGATTCAACACACAGGTTGAGAACGCTGGAGTACCAGATATCGGACGGTTCGAGGAGATAGGTACCCAAGACGTCCGTTCATATGATCTCACCCAACGGTAAACAATGGGGGGTGATGGAGGGGGAGAGGGGGCGGTTGAGTACCAAACAAACACTCGACCAATATAGTCGGAAACAGATTTACTGAAACACTCCCCGAACGTTAGACGAATCCTACTGTTATCCGTTAAGAGAAGAAACGACGACTTCACCCCCAAACCTCCACGATTAAAGTCTGAACTTATATAAAACATTATGATCGGGTCTCATCTAAAATAACTTTTCCAAATAAAACAATCAAATCTGAAGAAATATTAACATAACTAGTGAATATCGTGTAGTATAAGTAAGTAAGGAGCAGGCAAATATTAAATAAAAGTCATTTTGAGTCGGAGAAATATAGGAAAGTTATTTGAAAATTTCAGTCGGACCTTAAGGGAAACAATTTTTATTCAGTTCTACTTTTTTTGCAGCATTATCCTTTTCTACTTTGGTTGCAATCAGGAACTGTTAAATAATTCTTCATCTTCGCAATTACCGTTTTGAAGACAATCTCAAGTAACTTAGTACGAAAAATCTCTGGTCTTTTAATGACCCGGGGGAGAAGTGGGGTGGAGGTTGAATGTTTAACGAAAACATCCGTTACTCCTCACGGACGGAACTTGTGAAATGTCCGATTTTACTAACATTGGTGCAAGACCGGAATCAGTGGGTAACCAGCCCTTTAGCCTTACTTCGGTCTACCAAGAGATTCCCTCTAAACCTGGAGGAAACGCACATGAGGACGGGAGGGGGGTGGGTGGAGAGGATCACTCTGCACAACAGACAGAGTAAATCTTTGATACTCTTCTCTGGGTCGTGTGTGGTCATAATACCTCCTGTAGGTGGTGTAGTGTCTAACTGAGAACTACTCCTTGACGACCCCTTTAACGAACGTCTCGAAGTATGGTCGTTGGAGTCACGAAAACGGGGACCTTGTAACCGAAAGAAAAATCGAAATACCTGTTATGACTTATGACATGTTTCCTTCGTTCCTAGTTCCAAGATTGAGTTCTATGACAAAAGGTAGGATTAAAAGGAAGACCATAAGAGAACTTAGAAGTACCCTACGAGACCCAAGGACACACGAAACATTCTAGGGAGGTCAGGAGTACCACTTGGTGTATGTAGAGCTCACGGTAACGACTCATTTATATTGTACACAAAAGTTCCGAAATCGAAACGAATAGATGACGGAGTATCACCAACACCAACTTTCGTTCAATACGGGGGTTTAAACACCACCTTCTCACTCTGGTGTCGAAAGGATGTCTGGAAACTTAGAACAAGATCCAAACCGTTCCCATCCATCCATACTGATTCTATTTTCCAAAAAAAAAAAGAGAACTCTATCGCCCTACTTCTACTAACTTTCTAGTACAATTAATGACTTATACTCTAACATTCCTTGGTAGGTGTAAGTCATTACTTAACCCTGTCTTTCGTATAGTTGTTAAGTGTGAACCCTTAAGAGACCGTGAGGTCACCAACCTTGAGACACGAAACGACGGTCCACGCTCCCAAGCTAGTGACCAGACCCTTGATTCTAGAATATTCGACACATCACGTCTTTGTTCATTTGTATGAATTGTCAAGTCTTCTTCGTCCATCTCAATCTCCACAACTAGGACGCTTCGTTGTCTTGACAATTGACCGTCACAATGACACTCTTCGGTAAAAGGGAAAAGATTCAATCAGAAGAACAGAGATTTTACTCCCTTGATCTGCTTTACTTACATTGATGAGACGGTTGAGATTTTAAGACACTGAAAGGTTTACGTCAATTTAATCTTGGAACTTTTCTCTTAAATGGTGGTACTACATACATTCATCTTTAGACCCTCAGGACTCTAAACTCCGGGAAATCGTCACAGACTCAATTATAATTAGTAGTGTGGGAGTAACGTCAGAGAGCCGTCTTACTAACCGGAGGTCTGGGTCTTATGTCCACAAAAGGAGTATTAAAACCTCACTGTGTTTACTTTTATTGACACATATGTGTAGGTACGTACGACGACACTAATATCAAATGATCTTTCGAATGAATGAGAATCCGTATAAGAACCACGCAAAACTATGTAGGTAACATCCATAAGTTATTTACAAATAACAAGACTGAACTTTAAAATATCGTAATAGGCAATTTTTACCAGTCAATATATAGTGGAACAATGGAATGGAATATTAAGTAAAATTTTGTAAAATATTTCGGTGTTGTAAAATTGAATCTTTCTCTGGAAGTCAAGCCAAGTCAGTGAATCAGCACAGGCTGAGAAACGTTGACTCACTGAAAACCCTTCATCATATAAATCATTCTACTAACAGACCGTCCTCCATCGAACAAAAATATATAAATAATGTCTTGAGAATATGTATAAAACATATAACCCACCTTCTCTTGTTCGTGACACGGATCGTGTATCAACCTTGAAACAATCAAAAAAGGGGGAAAGGAATTTACTCACAAATGATAATCACCTTCCGAAGTATTAAACTTTAGACACGTGTACCTCCGGTTCGTGTTCAAGGGGACTATCGGACAATGTATGTGAACTTGCAACCCCAGTACGGTCATTCATAAAATTGGTCATTACGTTCTCTGTTTGTCCTTTGTCTAATTATCCGATCAGTGTTATTACTTAGCAATAACGGAATCTCGATTAGTAGCTCAGGAAAATTATTGCACTAACTACACAAATCTTCTAATCTATAAGAACCCTGAGGGGACCACTAGATGACCAATCCTGAGACGTGGAGGTTACGTCCCCTCGTGTCCAAACTAGGGACCAACTCCTTGATTCTAGGATGCACGGTGTACCATACCGGTATTTATTTATTCATTCCCGAAGGGTCCACCGTAATCAGGACGGCTACGTCCTCTGTGTTCTCTGCGCTCAAGCTAGGGATCCAACCCTTCTAGGGAACTTTATCCTTTACCGTTGAGTGAGGTCATAAAAACGGACCTTTTAAAGTACCTGTCTCCTCGGACCACCCGATGTCAGACACCCCAGTGTTTCTCAGTCCATGTTCTTGACTCGTGTGCACGCACGTGTGTGTGTGTGTGTGTGTTTCTTTACTGATCAATAAGAGACGTCATATCGTACATAAATCAGTCCCACCTACCAAAACTACCAAACAGGACGACCACCATCGACGGTATCAGGTATATTCTCTAACAAAAGTGACCCTACCCGTCTGTGTTTGTGACGGGGCTGAAACCGGTTCATCGGTCTTTATCGAATCCCTAAACATCTCAACAACGGTTTTAAGGTCACGACACCGTAGTAGAAGTACCTAGACCAATCAAAAGTCAAGAAAGACTTTGACTCGGGGTGACCACCCTGTTTGTGAGTCTCTAAGTGTGGGTACGTTTGTACCCCCTGGGGTCCCCATCCCCGCCTTTAACTTTCGGGGAAAGGACTCACAGCCTGATACGTTAAGAGAAGACTTCCCCCCGAAATAAAGGTACTTTTACATCAAGTCGTTTCACACTTGAGTCTTGTCAGGTCGTACCTTTTGACGACCTCAGAACGGAAGTAAACGGTACACAAGTCAGGTGTCCAGACAAACTTAGTCCCATGGTACATAGGAAATGGTTCACAGTAACGGGGATGAAACACGGTCGTTTATGTACAAATCGGACACATCCGACACTGGAGTCATCCTTTTGTCAACAAATTTAGTCGTCAGGGGTTGGAAAAACCGTGGTCCCTGGCCAAAGCACCTTCTGTCAAAAAGGTACCTGACCGTCCCTTCTACCAAAGTCCTACTAAGTTCGTGCAATGTAAATAACACATAAAATAAAGATGATAATAATGTAATCGACGTGGAGTCTGGTAGTCCGTAATCTACGACCTCCGACCCCTGGGGACTGAATTTAGTGTCTTCAGGATTATTCAAGACAGAACCTCTTAAGAATGGTTCAAAGACCTAGATTCTTATGTCGACATCGTTAAAGAAGTTCATAAGTGTTGGTCGGCTTCCTTACCTTTATTTACTGTAGAGGTGTACGCGACGGTCCTGATGAAGGTTGGAAGTCTTATAACGTGCACCAGCTGACGTAGACCCACATGTCTGTAAAATATTAGAACTGACACAGAGGTGGTACTGAATGGTACCATGCGTAAACAACTTGTAGATAATACTCGATCTGTGATTGGTCCGGAACCTAAACGGACACTAAAGTCAAGGCGAGAGACGACATGATCGGAGTGAAAGGTAAGAGAAGTTAAAGTTGAAAACACATGATTAGTACAGGTACCCTAAGAGGTCCGTCTTTACGACCTCACCCAATGGTAAGGGAAGAGGTCCTCTAGAAGGACTGGGGTCCCTAACTTGGGCCCAGAGGACGTAACGTCCGTCTAAGAAATGGTAGACTCGGTGGTCCCGTCGGGTATACTTAGTGCACGACGACGGTTTACCCACCGGTCGACGAGGGGTCTACGTCGTTTCGGAACGATAAGGTAGATGTACTTACGCGACAGGGGGGGGAGAGAGAGAAAAACGGATAACTACGTAATAAGAACTTTCCAGTGAACTGTATGACTGTATTTCTTTAGTCACTAGGAATACTTACTTAACTTGTATGGTAGATAAGGGGGAACCTCAAAACAAACGTATATTGTGACGTAACGTTACATTGTATACACACTTCAGGTCTACATCCGTCCCACCAACGAAAGAGGACCTTTGTAAAGGAAGAGGTCCCCTAGAAGGGCTGGGTCCTTAGCTTGGGTGTAGAGAACGTAGAGGACGTAACCGTCCACCTAAAAAATGGTGAAACGGTGGACCCTTCAGGTATATATGTGATGATACATATTTTATCTATCGATTACTTTTGGATGACATATCGTATTCCTCGAGGTGGTTACGAGACACCACTGGATTTACCCTTTCTTTATCTTTTGTCTACCCTATACACTTATATATGCGTATGTATATCGACTAAGTGCAAGAACATTGTCGTCTTTCATTGTACCACTTCGATAATATGAGGTTATTTTTAATTCTAAAATTTTTAATAGACCTGTCAACATTTTAACAGACCTTTTAAGGTGTCTGTCTCCTCGGACCACCCGATATCAGGTCCCCAACGTCTCAACCTGTGTCGACTCCCGTGTGCGCACGCACGCGCGTGTGTGTGTGTGTGTGTGTGTATCACATTTACACAGTTAGGGCTCGAGGGCAAGGTAGGGTGGGGAGAAGGGTGGAACCAATAGGTATGTAAACAAGAGATGGACACACAGACGAAGACGAAACGTTTATTCAAGCAGATGTAGTAAGAACGATTTAAGATGTATTTTCACTATGATATCATATAACTAAAAAGAGGAAGACTGAATGTCATACGGTCACAGATCCAGACAGACGTAGAAACGTTATCGTGTTAAAGTAAGGAAAAATACCGACTCATTATAAGGTAACACATATACATGGTACGAAAGAAATAGGTAAGGAGACAACTACCTGTAAATTCAATGAAGGTACAGAACCGATAACATTTTCACTTATAAGACCACGTACATAGGAAAACTTAATACAAAAAGAAACCCACATACGGGTCCTCACCCTAACGAACCAGTACACCATCAAGATAAAAATCAAAGTTTTCCTTGAAGGGACGACAAGAGGTACCACCGACATGGTTAAATGTAAGGGTGGTTATCACATTCTCCCAAGGGAAAAAAGGTGTGGTAGAGGTCGTAAAAACAACCATCTAAAAAACTACTACCGGTAAGACTGGGTACACTCCACGATATAGTAACATCCAAACTAAACCTAAAGACTTGTATCTCTGTTAAAATTATCCATGTCGAACAAAAAATAAATAAATGAATAAAAAAATCACTTGTCTTATTGTTTTAAACTTCTCGATGAATTTTTGGGTAAATCGTGTTCATCGATAATGAATTTATCCGAAGAAAAAATAAGGTTGACTTCAAATATAAAATAAAGACTCCTAAGGTATCCGTTTATTACAAACATTATTAAATATCGGAATAGACTCTAGTTTAAGTCATTGACAAAACACTATATTATTCGTAAAATCTCTAATTTCTGAACAAAAGGGTAGTGACAATTATAAAATGAATGTCAGAAGAATCCGTTGGAGTAATGAACACAACCTTGAAACGACGAATTCTATCCAGTGTCAATAAGTCCTAACAACAGAATTTCTCAATAAAAGTTGTATATCTAATACAAGACGCATATCTGTAAACACACGCACGTACGTCAGCGAAGTCAGCACAGACTGAGAAACGTTGGGATACCTGACATCGGGTGGTCCGAGGAGGCAGGAGATTCGTTCTTGTGACGTCACCTAACGACACGGGAGGAGGTCATATCTGTACACTACAGTACGATTCATCTTACCAGACTCGTCGTCAACGATGTACACACACGAATCAGCACAGACTGAGAAACACTGAGGTACCTGACACCGGACGGTACTAGGAGACAGGTACCTTGAAGGGTCGTTCTTATGACCTTGTCCAACGGTAAAGAAGGAGTTCCCCTAGAAGGGTCGGGTCACTAGCTTGGACGTAGAGGGCACAACCGTCCGTCTAAGAAATGACGACTCGGTGATCGAGTATCGACATCGTTGGTGAATGACTTGTTAGTGACACATAGCACCTCACGATTCAGTCACCTAAGGGGGGCTGAGCTTCTAAATCAAACAGTTTCCCCGTTGGACCCCACAACCCTAAAAATTATTAGAGGGATCCCCTAAGAAACAATCATCCACTCAAAGGAAAAATTTATTATAACCTAGAGGTTTTTACGGCGGTTCTTGAGAACATGAGGACAGTAGATCTAAGGATCAACAATTGGAAAATGACTTAAAAGAAAGGAAACATAATCGGATACATTGGAAATTTTGTTCTTCAAACAAACAAACCGAAGTAGTCCAGAATCCACACCGCGTGCCCGTGTCATCAACACCGTACGACCGAATAAAAGGGTGCCGTACACCCCAGAATCAAGAGGTTGGTCCCTAGGTCGGACACAGGGGACGCAACTTTCCCTCTAAGTGTCGGGGACTTGGTGATCCCTTCAGGGATACATTAAAAAAAATTTCTGATTGCGAGGTAGTGGGGATTTACGACACCACACACGGAGGGAGGTTCGTCTCGGGAAGGGACGTAGACATAGACATCACTGGTGAGACACCGGTGAGAGGAAGGGGGTAGCGACGGGACCAAGGGGAAGTGACGAGAGGTGGGAGGGACCCGACAATCTCTGAACGTGGGACAGGGGGAAAGACGGGGCGAAGGAACCTACAGACACAATGGTACTACCACTCTGTTTCATTCATTCTACCATTCCCTCCTACCCTTTCTTACCTTTTCACTAGAGAGTCGGTAGTCCTTTGGTCGTGACATGTTTTAGTAGTGTGTTAGGTTATAAGACAAGTCTAAAGTAGTCTACGGGGCCGTCCCGGCTAGAAAGGGAAAGACCAGATCCTAACATATACACGTGCACTCAAATCAACAGTGCGGGTGGCCAGAAGAAGTCATACCTTGGGTAAGGACACAGAGAGGGGACAAAGAGCACGGGAACTACCCCCTTTGGGAAAGGACCTTGATCTGAGTCCAGTACGTCAGAACCGTCCTTACTACGGCCCGGGAAATTCCACATAGTGCAGTCCTTTTTATTTGACAGATTGGTGACCACTACAATTGACACCAGCGAAGTACTCCAACCACTTACGATTCAAACAGGTGACACTTCAGTGATAATAATAGGGGGAACATAAATTAAGACAAACCATTCCTCCATAAGGGTATACCACGGAATAGGACAAGAAGTAGTCTAGAGGCGGAGACTCGGGATCGTAAGCAGGTACCGAGGCTGGAAAAATCTGACGACGAACTATCAACGACTTACTACTACCAAATGAAAGTTATAGGGTGGAGATAAATAATCAACCGTAAGACATTCTCGAAAGAAAAGAGGGACTAAATAGTTGACTAAATGAGTAAATTGAATAAAGTCATACATACAGACTTAAGAATAAAATATATCATCTAAAATTAGACTATTAAAGTAATAACACTACGAGTGTAACAAGACCTAAACCTTAGAAAGTGTAACTGGGGACACAAGAAAGCTGCTGAAGAATAGAAAAGAACTCGTAAAAGGACGAAAGTCCGTGGTATCTTACAAGGTCCGAATATAACATAATAGGGACGGGGTCGGGATAGGACACAAGAAAAGAGAAATTTAATTATTTCAAAAACCCCCCCGGTGCAATACGATATCCGTCCTAGAAATCAAGGGACCCATCCCTAGTTTGGACACGAGGGATGTCACTTTCGCGTCTCAGAATTGGTGACCTGGTAGTCCCTCCAGAGAGCGGGAACAAGAAAACTCACCTTCTACGAGTGATCTTAGTACTAACCCCATAGTTACCGCGACAATGAAGATCCGGGAGAGTCGTCCGTCTTGATCCTTTACATGTACACAGATGTATATAGGCGTGTATACATAGACACTGATAAAGACTTAGACAGACATATTGAATGACATACTCAAATAAGACTATCAAGTCAAACATTAAATTAAGAAGTCATAAGAAACATCGGAAAGAAGAAGAGATCTTTAACTCCTCCGACCGAAGGTAATAGGAGTCAGACAATTAAGACACGGGTCAATCAATTAATTAAGGTTGGTGTGTCCTTCGAAGAAAAGACGGTGGTACCACGAGGGGATAAGAGGAGAGGGAGACCGTCGGTCGTACGACGACGGTTACAGAGACATACCGTGAGTCAGGGATAGTACCAGGGTGAAGGACCCTAGAGTCACAGAAGCACGGTCCTCCCTCCTTTTCCCTTACTTATCTCTCCTGGGAGGTGGGAGGTGGAGTCCACTTAAGTACACGACGGTTCCAACTTTTAGTGCCATAGTTACACAATCCATGTAATACAGACTAAATTTATAAAGTTTGGTTTGTAAGAAAACAATACTTTATCAACGTCAAAATCTCTACGTAGAAACAATAGTCGAACAGAAAAATATTAAACAGGTTAAGAAAGTATGTACTTTATCTCTATTTAAGAATAATTAACACTCTGAGATCGTCCCATAACTATCGACTTAAAATAAGATTACAAAAATTAAAGGAAACACACTCATCCTACAAAAGGTTTTACCTGACCAGACCACATAACCATCGTTGGACCACGACAGTCTCAAAAATTCCCCCTCTACGAAAGAAAATTTTTTTAAAAAACAACCCCCATATCAACTAAATGTCACAACCCAATCAAACCCAACATGTCGTTTCACTTAGACAATATGTATATGATTGATGTAGGTGAGAAAAAAACTAAGAAAAGGGTATATCCGGTAACGTGTTAATCTCAAGGGATATGATATATTCCCGGAAGGGACCACCGAATCTACCATTTCGCGGACGGGCGTTACGTCCTGGGGACCCAAACTAGGGTCCCACTCTTTCTAGGGAACCTCTTCCTTTACCGTTGGGTGAGATCATGAGAACGGACCTTTTAGGGTACCCACCTCCTCGGACCATCCGATATCAGGCACCCCAGCGTCTCTCAGCCTGTGCTGACTCGTTGAAGTGTATGATGCATCCCCCGAAGTGACCACCGAGTCGTCAATTGTCAGGTGTGCGTTACGTCCTCTACGTCCAAATTAGGGACCCAACCCTCTAGGGGACCTCCTCCCGTACCGATGGGCGAGGTCACAAGAACGGACCTCTTAGGGCACCCGTCTCCTCGGACCGCCCGATGTCAGGTATCCCGACGTTTCTCAGCCTACACTGACTTCACGGACTCGTGCGTGTGTACGACATATCACCCAGGAACAATAATAGACACAATATACATCCTCACACAAGAAGTGTAAGCACCGAAATATTCCTGCACGTAGGACTCGAACCTAAAGAGAAAATCAGAAACTTCAAGAGAGTACGGAGAGAGACGAAGACGACGAAGTGATTTAAGTCTTCGTGATTATGGTTCTCCTAGGGTACAGAACAGAAGGGCCTCAAATTTTTACCCCAAAATTTCACCATTGTGTAGAGGATTTGATTGAGGTAGAAAAAACTTCCTTTACACCTCCCTCTTCATCAACCCTCGATCACCGGATCTAATATTTTTAGTTTCGAGGCTTGGACTAATATCAGTCCTCTTAGGATTCCCACTAGATTTCGATTTAAGGCAACGACACACTAAGTACTACTAGATTCTGAAAAGTAGACCAAAAGTAAGAGACTTCTAACAATTCAACCAACGATAATAGCTGTCACAAATCCAAAATTTGTTAATTTTAGTTCCATATCTCAATGGATGCATACGCCACAAGTCCAAAACAAGTAGACAACCGTGTACAAGTAAGACGTCTCCAATATATCGTGTTCAAATGAAATCTATTAGAGAATGTATCACCTTTTATAGACTTTAGTCAACATCCCATTCTCTCAGACATTTTAGAGTGAAAATGAACTTTTTAACCTAATTCATAATAACTTAAATATGGTCAAAGTTTAGACTATATCAAATCTAAAATTTTGTAATCCGAAAAATCATCGCAAGTAAACTGATTTCTAATTTAAGGCATTGAACTTCTAAACTTTGTCAATATTTTCTACCTCTTTAGTTCGTTCGTTTTCGTCTTTTTAAACTCACACCGAACTCCTTTTTGTAACCTCTTTCTTTTGATCTGAAAAATTGAACCTCTTGAAAGTATAAAACCTTAAGACTTTTTATAACACTTACTCCCTACTTTTCAAAGTAGAGATTACAAATCACTTAAAGACGAGTAACACAAAAGAGACACTACTTCAAGAAACACTCTGAGTACCAGGACTTTGAGGTAAAAGCACCACACACCAAGAACTCACTGTGGACAGTAAATCCTCGGATTTCTTCTGAAGTCCTTGGTGTCTTAATCATCAAGGAGGTCCGGTTTTATGACAGTTGTGTCAATTACCTTTATTGGGTGATCTTCACATACATACGGGGTCACCGAATATTTCTCTATAATTCTATCACAATTTCGTACTTGTAACTGTAAAAAAGATTTCAATAAACGTACTTAATATGGTAGATTTTAACGAATAAGTTGTTTTCCTATAAGGAAAATTCAAAAAGACTAAGACCGTTCATATAAAAAAATATTCATCCATATAAGGTGAAATTTTACGGAACTACTTTAATCGGAAAACTCTTCCTAACAGTGTACAAAACATGATTGACATTTCTTCCTCCAATTTCTATTCTGAAAACTGATTTTTACCCTTATTGAAACAACAGGAAATCAGAAAGGTGATCTTTATTCTTTGGTCTTCAGTCGATTCAGAGGTACCGTTAGTAAAGATAAATGTTCTACTTATCGTGTAAAATCAGACCTAAAACCCTTATTAAGAGTTTTCACTTTTCTTCGAGTGGGTTTTATAGTCCACAAAACTGATCTTTAAGTCAGTAACTAATAAAACGTAATGTTTCTCTTTCACACTGTACTGGTAACTACTTGTTCAAAGAATCAACTCTAGAACAGACCCCCTTGTATCCTTTCTTGATAAAACAACTAATATGACTTCAAAGTATACCAAGTTGAGATTATTTACATATTTAATAGTACCATTTTACGTCCGATAAAACATTGTTAAAATATTCTTCTACCCCTTTTATAATTCTCAACACTGACTATTGAAACAGGTGTGTACACCTTTTGAACCTAATTTACTCAAAATAAAACAAACAAGAGTAGTCAATGAAAGGACTTTTAAGTCTCAACACGTTGATTTTCTTGGAGAAATAAACAAGTCACGAATGACATGACATCCATGAATCACAAACAACTTATTCATTTATTTTCTATAAAACGAACATTCAACTGAAACTTTTAAATTAAATATTCAAAATTACTTTCTCTTCAAAGGAAGGAAAGTCGGAGATCGTAGACGGTTGGTGGTTAGACAAAGAGAGGGATATCAAAACGGAAAAAGTCTTACAACATTTTCATCGTAGTATACTACGAATCAGAGAACATAGAAAAATGAATGTCATTTAGAACCTCTGAGTAGATCCACCAGTCCACATAGCCATTAAATAACAAAACCAGGACTCATCTGTAGACAACACATGTATATGAAGTAAAAACGACAACAAGTAAGTGGGTAGGTGTCCATAAACTCAACAAGTGTAAAATGCCGATAAGTATTCACTTCAAAGACACTTTAAGCGTATATCCAGAAACACATCTGTCTACAAAAACAAAGAGAACCCACTCACGGAAGTTCACCTCGACGACCGAATATACAGGCACATATAAAGTGAAATAGCTTTTGACGGGTCACACAACATTTCCCGTACTAAAATCGAAGGGTGGTCGTTACGCACTCTCAACATCCAAAAGTGTAGGAGCAGTCGTGAACTGTAACAGGTAGAGAAATTGCCATAAGTAAGACCACCTATGGAATCATCGAAAAGTAACGTCCACATAAACGTAATTCCATTCCATTTATGTATTCTACATAAATGCAAAAAGAGTACCGGTCACAGCGACTCGTGCAAAAGGACACGACAACCGATAAGCACATCGTAGAAAACAAGTCACAGTTGTAAAAGGATTAAAAATTTTATACAGTAAATAACTTCAGCGTTCTCAAGACCTGTGTCCAGGAAATAACCTCTATACAAAACATTTACAAAAAGAGGGTCGGGTACTGAAACGAGACTTAAAATTCGTAAAAGTAAACTGGGAAAAATACATCAAAAGTAGAGACATCATTTAGATGGAGGGGGTATATGTATGTAACTAGTAAAATAAGTCAATGCAGGAATAGTATAAATATTAACAAAATTTATAGGATAAACTATGAATTCCTTTAGACCCGGTAGAACCTCAGACCAAGACAACTGACACGACAGATAATTATTCCCGAGAAAAAAGGGGAAAAACACAGATCACTAAAAATTTAACACAGTCCATAATACACGATTTCTTGTTGCCTTTGACCCCACTTATTACATAGTCATTCGAGACTACGACCCTCCCTAACCCCCGTCCTCCTCTTCCCCTGCTGTCTCCTACTCTACCGACCTACCGTAGTGGTTGAGTTACGTGTACTCAAACTCACTTTAGGCCCTTAACCACTACCTGTCCCTCTGGACCGCACGACGTCAAGTACCCGAGTGTTTCTCAGCCTATGCTGACTCGCTGACTTGACTTGACTTGACCATTAAAGAGAAAAAAGAAGTCCGAGAACTATATACATTGACACAACGATAACAGTCATCAATTCGACTTAAACTTAAAACGAAAAGGACATAAATATAAATAACACTCATGTTATATCCTAATTTAAAGGAGTCACCACCGGACGACGATGGAACTCGAATCACACTCCGGAACCCACCCGTCCTTCCAAAAGAATCACTAGGTGGAGCTAAAAGTCCAGTCACGACGCATGGACACGGGGTCCCGTGGGGCACAAGGGTGGAGAAGGGAACGACCATCTGACAACAACGAACAATGAACCACGTTCCAAGTACCACCCCACCTCCCACTCAACTATCAGAGGAAAGAGGGGGTTCGGAGTCACAATCCTCTCGAGAGACACGGACTGGGAATCCTTTCCCCGGAAGAGTCACAAGGACGGGTGAGTACTAATAAAAACTTTAGACGTACTAATCAAAACTACCATAGAACAAGGAAGTTGTATGAAAACTATGTAAAAATATTCGTATTTACCAGATACAGCTAATGACATTATAGACGTAATAAAACCACCAGAAAAAGACATCGAACAGACAATAAGAAGTGATCAGTATCGAAAAGGAGACTATAGAAATCACCAAAAAAACTAACACTCGAGTAGTATTAGTAACCTAAAAATTGGTACTCTAAAGAAACTTCTGGCACAAATTTCAGGAAACGAGGTCTGTCATAAACAGAGAGACGGACTCTCGTGTCGGAATCGGATTCCGATAAGGTTTACTTAAACAAAACAAACACCGAGGACAATGGTTCCCATTGTAATTATATCTGAACCCAAACTCTTAAGAAGAAAAAAAAAAAAAAAAATTACCGCAAACTCTTAAGAATCCCCTATCCCTTCCTCACCTAACCCTCAAACTCTAATCGTCTAACCTTTTAGGGTCCTTACCTCCTCGGACCACTCGGCGTCAGGTACCCCAGTACTTCAACCTGTGCTGACTCGCTGAAGTGAAAGTGAAAAGTGAAAGTACGTAACCTCTTCCTTTACCGTTGGGCGAGGTCACAAGAACGGACCTCTTAGGGTCCCTGCCCCCTCGGACCACCCGACGACAGACACCCTAGTGTGTCTCAGCCTGTGCGGACTGTACTGAATCGACGTTGTCGAAAATATATATCATATCTATTTGTTGTTCCAGGATGATATATTGTGTCCCTTTGATATAAGTTATAGGCTACTATTTGGTATTACCTTTGCTTATAAATAAGTATACATATTGTTTAGTGAAATGTCGTCTTTACTTATGTTGTAACATTGAGTTGACATGTAGTTTTTTTCACACTTGTGACGAAATAAGAAAGTCTCCTTTGTTTTAAATTAGTTTTAGTAGTGGTTTTGTTCACATCAAATGATCCCTTCCGCTTTTCTCACTTCTCAAGTACACTCCAGACTCCTTAATCTAAATTGTCTCTTTGGCGAGTATCCTTTGAACTTTCTACTTAACCTTGACGACTTACTCATGTGAGTTCTTTTATTTTTGGGACAACTATTACAAACGACATAAACCCACAACATAGAAACACGACCCACCACCACCCCTCACACGACAAAGCTCCCTCAAGGGTCCGCGTAACGCCAAGAGTCAAGAGTCGAGACGATCAGTATGTCTGCCTCGGCACTCGAATGTTGGTGGTCGCCGGAACCCGAATCTACTTTCCTTTACGACAAAATCTACGCCTGATCATATATATGCTACCTATTTATCACTCCAGGACGTCATATCGTCTCCCTTGATATAAGTTATAGGACACTATTTGGTATTACCTTTTATTATACTTTTTCTTATATACATATTGACTCAGTGAATTGACATATCGTCTTTAATCGTGTAATAACATTTAGTTAATATGAATTTATTTAAAAAATTAATTTTCTTTAAGAGTCCTCTCTGAAGGAGAGAAAGGGGAGTAAAGTTGTTCCTTTTCGGCACGTGAATAACGGTACCAGGTAGTAATTCCCCTTCAAAATAAACAAAACTGGAGACATCGAAACACACTCACAAAAACTACACTTGAAATAAAGGGTAAGAGACTAGTACCACAAATTTAGGTCTGATTTCCGATGGTCCAATTTATTGTCTGTAAAGATACTGTCAACGACTAAGAAGTGAATAGAGAAAATAGTAAAGACTAGAGACTTCTTAAAGGTATACAAGATTTTATGGAAAAATAAAAAATTCTATAAAAGATGAATTTACTCGAAATAGACTAATAAGTCAAATGGGACAACGACCTTCATGTTCAAGACAGAACGTGATAGAACACGACAGAAGAGTAGAGAGAACGACATCTACAACTATTTAACAGTATTAGTACATCAATTTTTTAATAAAAATCAAAAATAACATTCTAAAAATCGTAGAAATATTCATTTCAAAAAAAAAAAAATTATCGTCTTAATTCACTTTTAAAGTTTTTTGGGACTTCCATCGTCAAACCATGTGACCGAGAATAAAGGAATAACTCTATAATTTATGCAAGTCAAAGTCAAACAGTACATGCCTAAGTATGAGTCATCATCCGTCATCATCTACTCGTCGTCTTTAGATATTAGTACACACAAAAAATTCAATAAATAAAAACCGACAGGACCCAGAACGACGTTCGTCCCCGACGAGAAGTCGACATGAGTCCGAAGAGTGTCACGATCGAAGAGAACAACTCCTCACACCCGAGATATTAGTACACAAAAACTTAGGGATCGGTTCGTACCTTTTCCACCTTCCTCCTTCATATTTCTGAAAAGTACGGTAAATATAAGTCCACATAAACTCGACCTTTATCTAGTAGCCATAAATAATCGACACACTGGAACCCGTTTAATGGATCAAAGAGAGAAGTAGACAATTTACCCTATCATTACGGATGGAAAATATCCTAATTTACTTCGTTGGATGTCTTTTGGAGGACGAACCGTACAGGGACATCATCCGTAAGTTTACAATTATAGTACGAAGGAGAGTTTATGGGTGACTTAATAAGTCACATGTGAACAAAAACAGAACTCAAGGGGAGACGTTTCTTAAAGTCTATGTCTATAGAGTCGGTAAACCACGATAAATTGGACGGAAGAGATATATTATAAATTCGAGGAAACTGTCTATGTAACCTTCACTATCGAATAAGACAGAAAAGTTATTACTTGATCTTTCTCTCCAAGTGTTAGTCCGACCTACCTTTTTAGAGTTAAGTCACGTCGAGACATCAACTGAGTAACCTTTTTTGAGACTACGACCCTCCCTAACCCCCGTCCTCCTCTTCCCGTGCTGGCTCCTACTCTACCGACCTACCGTAGTGCCTGAGCTACCTGCACTCAGACCCACTTGAGGCCCTCTACCACTACCTGTCCCTCCGGACCGCACGACGCTAAGTACCCCAGCGTTTCTCAACCTGTGCTGACTCGCTGACTTGACTTGACTTGACATCAAAGTGCTTTCCGTGTCTACTGATGAATCGTTTAATTTTAAAACAAAAGATGAATTGATGATATTCTAAACATGGAGACATCTAATATTTGTCCTAAGTCTGCTTTGAGGAGTAAATAAAGGGAGCCGGAAGAGAGAGTCTCAATTGAATGTTTTATACTGTAAATTTATATCGGATGTATATGTTAAAGAGTGAACGTTAACTACGACGACGAAATGGTTTGAATTCTTTTTTAAAAAAAATAACCTAACTAAACGTCAAATGTAGACAAATGTTACAACACAACAAAAGTCCATATATCGTTTCACTTAGTCAATATACATATAGATGAGAAAAGGGAATATCCGACAATATCTTATCACTCATCCCAAGAGACACGATATGTCATCCATGAACAATCAATAAATCAAATATATATCGTCACACATATACAGTCAAGGTCAGAGGTTTGAATGGAAGGGGTAGGGGACCATTGGTATTAAAACAAACGATGTAGACATTGAGATGAACAAACATCTATTCACGTAAACATGGGAACAATTTCTAAAGTGTACGTTCACTGTGGTATACTGTAAACGGAAAGAGACAGACGGATTGAAGTGAACCGTACCGTTAGAGATCTAGGTAGGTACAACGAAGTCTCCCGTAATAAAGTAAGAAAAAATGCCGACTCATTATAAGGCAAAGTATACACAGGGTGTAGAAGAAATAGACAAGGAGACGACTACCTGTAAATTCGACGAAGGTACAGATGGTTCGAACAATGCCACTCTAGTGGCGTTACTAAATAAATAAAAAAACATCACTTCTGCACTCCGTAAACTCCCTTAAAATACTTCAGTCAAGAGTGAGTAAGTGACATTAGTACTCTTTTGACATCATATGCTACTTTCAGTACTTGTCAGATAAAAATCCTTCATCAAAATTAAAGAGACAAGTGTCAAAAAAAGGAAATTTTTAGTCTACACAACAGTCGATAGTTTTGAAAAATTCATGAGAAAACCCCATCCTCTCGACAAAAAACGATGGAAGGACACCGCACCCACTTCTTCTCACTTTAATCTGGTTCTCTTCCTTCTGTGCCGTCTCCCGTCCTCACCCCTCGTTCCTCAGACCCGCAGGTAGTAGTCAGGGATTCTTGGGTTTAATCGGAAAATTTCATTATCCTTACAAGTCGACTCAGAAAAAATAAAACGTATACTCTCTTATCCCACAGTCTCTCCACTGAATGTTTATATATCCTAAATATCGATCAATTACCGTTTCGGTCTTGGCTTACTACGAGGACTGAGTCTCGATGTACTAGGTTCGTTTGAGAAATTAGAGAGATTTGAAGGAAAAGTTCACAATTTCCCCTAGTACGGACGAAACATTCAAATGTACCTACTTCACCTCGAGCACACACACACACACAAATACTTCACGACTACATATGGTCCACGAAAACAGAGTAGAACTGCATGACATTTACTAAAAAAAACACACACTCGTATTATTCATCTTTTAACCGTCACTCATGGCTTAATTTATAAAACACCAGAAGATGTAAAATTGTTTTACGTGTGCCACTTCTGACCTCAGTCTGACGAAAACCTTCTAAGGGCATTAGTGAACCGAACTCTTTTACCTCAAAATATATTAGAAATCTACGAGACTAAAGTCAGTCACGTATAATAACGGAACCCAGTCCATGTGGTTAAATATGTTTTTCATCAGCATTGCTGAAAAGGAACGGAAAAGAAGGTACTTAAGGAGAACACTCGAAAACTAGAAGTGGCTTACTGGAATATTTTCTCTCCCTTTTATAGTTATTTGAAATTTTACATTTGAAAGGTGAATCACAAAAAAAAAAAGGTCTACTTAAGCATCGGAAAATCTAGACTGAGAACAACTTTTTTTTAGAGTTTTAAAAAGAAACCGTGTTGTAAGAGATAGGGTCACCAGTGTAACCTCGAAATGTGATGAAGTGCACGGGAAAATTGCTTGTGTGTAGGGTTTGTAACGTAGTCAAATTTACCTATCACACACATTGAGGTTGTATGGCAATAAACCCTTTCGAGTCAAAATAACTACTGTAACTCGAGACGACAAACAAATGGTGTAAATAACCTTTAGTGAAACGAAGCCCGGGCAATGTCAAACGTGTGGTCCTGGGTAGTTGGACATTTTGTTCTAAAGAGAAGGGAGAGATTTTCACCCGACCCCACCCCACCACCACCACCTAGAGTAAGAAATAAAGAGGACCCTGAAGGGACCACCAGGTCACCTATCCTGAGTCACGAAAGTGACGACACCGGAACCCAAATCAGGGGTCAGAGCCTTGATTCTAGGGTGTTTACACCGGTTTTTTTTAAAAAAAAAAGGACTAAGTCTGGTCTCTTTTTAAATCTTTGACTCCTGAACCCTGGTCGGAACACGAGTGAAGCGATAAAGAGAAAGGAAATTGTTACCCGAGATTCATCTATAAATGAACTACCTAATTATTCGAAAAGAAACCGTTAAATTTTTCTTAAGACACCTTTAAGGAAATTTTTGACCTTTATCTTGAAAGTGCTGGGTCTTTAGGGTGACGACTCGTACGTGTGGCCCCTTTGCCCTTACCTTTCTCTGTGCACATGGGGTCACAAGTAGCGTCGTGACAAATGTTATCGGTCCTGTGCCTCCGTTGGATCTACAGGTAACCGACCGTCTGCTTACCTATGCTTTCGACACCATGTATATGTGTTACCTTATAGTGAGTCGATAATCTTTCTTACGTAAACTTAGTCAAGATTACTCCATGTACTTTGACCTCGGATGATATGTCTCACTTCATTCAGTCTTTCTTTTTGTGGTTATATCACATAGTTGTGTATATATACCTCAAATCTTTCTACCATTGCTACCGGGATATATGCTCTGTCGTTTTCTCTGTGTCTACACTTCTTGTCTGAAAACCTGAGACACCCTTTTCCACTCCCACCCTACTAAACTCTCTTATCGTAACTTTGTATATATAATGGTATACACTTTGTCTAGTGGTCAGGTCCAAAATACGTACTCTGTCCCACGAGTCCCGGTCACGTGACCCTACTGGGACTCCCTACCCTACCCCTCCCTCCACCCTCCCCCCAAGTCCTACCCCTTGTGTACATGTGGGTACCGACTAAGTACACTGACATACCGTTTTTGGTGATGTTATAACATTTCATTAATCGGAGGTTAATTTTATTTATTTAAATGCTTTTTGACTTTCTTAATATTTTTCAAAATATGTCCTTTCCAGGTTTACTTATCGTACATGTCATTCCTTTCATGAACAAAATGATTTAAGTGGTCTTATATCCAATTTTTGCAGTGACAACTTTATTCGTTATTTAATATCAAAGGGTTCGTCGTTTACATATTAATTCATATTAACATATTAATTCACATATTAATTTATAAATACAATGATTTACTTTTGAAAAAGTATATATATCACAGTTGTCATCAGGAACGGTGTATTATTCGAGATTCCTGACCAACTTATTTACTCTCAACTGGAACTCGTAAAATTAAACAACGACTAAAACTTTTACCAAATTACTTTTCAAAATTAATTCTTCTATTAAGCTCCATCCCGAGTTCCACACCGGATATCAGAAAAGTACAGTTATAGTAGTGACTGAGAGGTCTCTTCGCGGATCCTCCCCTGTTACCTTTCTCCTGTTACCTCTCCTCAAACGGAAGAAGAGATGGACGACGAAGTTCACTCTCCTTCGTGAGACAACCAGTGAACCTGAAACTGGTCGTACCCTCATCTCGGACAGCAAACTGTCTTTCCAAAGACAGGTCAGTACGAGATTCGTAGGGTGAGTGTAGTCGGAGAGGAAGTGGGACAGACAACAGGACCTTCACCTACGTGTCGAACTCGACTACTGTAGTAAGGACACCGATTTATACTGGAACATGTTACATAGGTAACCCGCCTCGGGTCTCCGTATACCCCTGTAGTCCTTCGAGTCGTACCGTTGGCTCTCGGACACCGAAGGTCTGTAGAAATAACTCCTCAAGTACGGACACCTAGTCCGTTGACGTCGAGAGTACTGGATCCAGTCGTCACTTCCAGGTTTTTACTCGTCGATGGTGCTCACCAGGCGTAGACATTGGACCTGGAGAAGAGAACGGGGAAACTACTTGTCTTAAAGTGTGAGTAGACTCCGGGAAAAGTAGATTTGTCCACCGGTAGTCCGTGTCCAGGTCGGAAACGCACTACGCAGGACACCACGGGCTACCGAAAGACAAACAGTAGTCATGGAAGTCGCAGAAGGACGATCGTCTTTCTCCCGTGAAGAGGACCCGAGGTGTGGAAGGGCGAGTACTACTACCTGAATAAGGACCGGTGACCACGGGGCGATAGTCACAGAGGAACCGGGCATGACGGAAACTACCACGTCCAGTCGGAGGACCTCTGGTGCAAGTAGTGGACAAACGACTTGGACCGAGGGAGTACGGAACCACCGAGGTAAGAGACGAAAACGTGACGTGACTGGATTCCTTTACGACGGGTGACGTGGGGTCTTTCCTTTATTCCCAGATCCGGAATGGGGGTGAGTAGACGGACCGGACTTCCTCGGCAACTTAAACCACCCCTTTCACACTCCATGTCTCTCCGTCTCAATTTACCTACGGGACGTCGTTGTTCCCGGTCATCCTTGGACTCTGGGTCTTCGTCGTGAAACGCCCGACCACCCAAGACAACTTGGCGTGCTACCCACAGGACGAGAAGGCGGAGATGACGAGACGAACAGGAGGAGATAGTAGGACCAGTAGCAGGAGACTTGTGGAACCGTCTACAGATTCATGTTTGGGACCTCAGACCAGTCCGAGAGTGCGGGCAGGTCTCGGGTCGGTGGTTGGCAGAACAAAAATTGCGTCTGGAAGACGTGTCAAAGTCTGGTCGGGACGGAGAAAGGGACACGGGAGTTTTTCGTTCCTCAGTACAGGAACGAGGACTTACGTCAGTCGAGGGGAGTCGGTCGGGAACTCGAGACAGACCTGGGAGTCCTAAGTTCAAGGACCACAAGGATGAAACCAACTTAGTAGGAGTCATTTAGGAAAACGTTCCCCTTTTTCCCCCTTTAAACTGAATTAAAAAACTTCTATTCAAAAATCATATCAAATTGATTCGGTAATTATTAAAATATCAACTATAAAAAACGTTTCTCACTGACTCCTCAAAAGAATTCATTTTGTGAACTCAAACCATCACCTTTAATTCCTATATTCGTCCTAAGGATCCCTTTGTACCTTTTTTATGTAACTACTCATTGTATTACACTGTAAACCATACGGTCATTATTAATGGAGGAACAATTTATCCAGGATTTCTGGAAGATCACGTACTTTTATTCTTTTGTAATAGGCAATTTTACAACGTATTTAGTCTTACTGGTAGTAAAACGGACAAAATCAACCTTGAAAAACATGAGGAGGGGTGGGGCTTTAATAGTACCAAAGTAACGAATTTTACGTAATCTATAAAGATGAATTGAGAAGAAGACTTTTCAGACATAAAACCCAGGAACTATTACTAAAGTCTACCGTATTGTATTATCAAAAGAACCACTAACTTAACCAATGTTCAAGGAATCATCATTTGTAAGTACCTAAGTGTTAGTTTCACTTCTATGCTTCTTTTCTTTCCTTCTCAAACGAACAGACACAAAAACATTTTAGAATCAATAACGAAAATTTCTTTACGTCAAACTAATGTATTCCGAAAAGATGGTACAACAATATTTTTATGTCTCTTCAACTTTCCTAATACGTTGCCTACGGGATATGGGAGATGAATATAAGATGTTAATGAAATTTTCATAAACGAAGTAGTGTGTACCTAGTAGATAGGTAGGATAAAAAAGTGCTTAGGCAGAAAAACTACGTAAGGTCCGAGTACACATCTGTCGTGTGAAGTTGGGAAGTGGCACGTACGGTTTAAATAGGTATCACAAAACAACAACAATTGTAGTTACATCGTAAAAGACAGAACAGTTTACATATTATACGTAGGTACATTGAGTTTGAGATTACTACTATGTCTGATATTGAACCTTTTTAAAGGAGGGTGGGGAAGGGGATTCGGGAGAACTTAGAGGGATTTGAGTCTTCATTGGTGAGAAGACTCAAAAGAAAAAATTTAGTTTCTAATCATAAAACACAACATCTTATAATGTATACAACTTTGTATGCCATGTATGAGACCATATTCTCAAAAAAGTGAGTCGTATCACAAAAACCCAAAATAGGTGTAACAATGTATATAGTCATTAAGTAAGGAAAAATAATTACTCAATACAATGTAACATACTTTGGATGGTAGTAAATAGACAAAGAACTGACAAAGGGCAAAACCCGGTAATACTCATTTCGACGACTCTTGTTCGGTCAATGAACGACCCATGAAGGTAAACTAATTGAGTCCTCGAATTTTTAGTCATACAAGTTTTTACAAGAAATTTGTAAAAAAAAAAACGACACGACCCAGAATCAATACCGTGTACCCTAGAAACAAGAAGAGACACCGTGCACTTTAGAACACCACAGACTCTAGATCAAGGGATTTGTCCCTAACTTGGACCTGGAGACACAACCCTCGTACCTCAGAATCGGTGACCTGCTGGTCCCTTCAAGGGATGATACAAGGTTTAACTCGAGCGGGTCGACACATAAGAGGGGCTCGGGGACACAGTCACTTACCGTCGTGGCAAATGTCGCGACAGATTCAGTATCGGAACTGACGAGGGTCAGGGACTCGAGAGTCTGTAGTAGTCTATGTCTCAGGACGGCCAAGCCAGAAGTAGTCTAAGTCAGTGAAACGACATCACGGCTTAGTACTAGGACAAACTTCGGTTGTGGTAAAAGTAGACCTAACGGTTTTATTGGTAGATTGACCAGAGGAACGAGGGAGAGAACCGAGAGAGAGATAATGGAAAAGGTCTGGGGACAGTCCCTAGAAACTTTTTTTATGTGTACTTCATATGATGAATGGACAATTTTCTACAGATCAATAAAGGGTAACGAAAATCCATTTTTTCCTTTTAGGAATGGTATCAAAAGTTCCAAGACGTACTAAACTGAAAGAGGACCAAGAGTAGAAAGATTGGTGTGACCCAGACGTACAGGGTGTACGAAGCACGGAATCTGAACTAGGAGAAGACAGAACTCAGTCAGATTAACCTAATGAGGGTAACTGTGTGTCAACACAAGACCACAGACTAAAATAACAAAGAAAAAAAAAATTTAGTTAAAAATAACCTCACAACAAAACGTTACAACACAATCAAAGACGACATGTCGTGTTAGTCAGGCGGTATGTATACGTACATAGGGGAGGGAAAACCTGAAGAAAGGGTAAGTCCAGTGGCGTCACGTAATTCATCTCAAGGACCCTGGTATATGAGATAAGAGTGATCAATAAATAGAATCGTTATTTAGGTCGTAAATAGTGAGGTCGTGAGAACGGACCTTTTAGGGTACCTGTCTCCTCGGACCACCCGACGTCAGGTACCCCAGCGATTCTCAGTCTGTACTGACTCGAAATGAAAGTGAAAAGTGAAAATACGTAACCTCTTCCTTTACCGTTACGTGAGGTCACAAGAACGGACCTCTTAGGGTCCCTGTCCCCTCGGACCACCCGACGGCAGATACCCCAGCGTGTCTCAGCCTGTACTGACTTCACTGAATCGTCGTCGTCGTCGTCGTATCATAGTCATCACATAGACGAATATGATCAGTGATGTGATCAGTAACCTTCTTGTCAACGACTTTGACTTCGAGGTTATGAAACCGGTGGACTACGTTTCTCGTTTGAGTAACTTCTTTCTGGGACTATGACCCGTTCTAACCTCTGTTTTCCTCTTCTCCCGTCGTGTCCTACTCTACCAATCTATCGTGGTGACTGAGTGACCTGTACTTAAACTCGTTTGAAGTCCTCTATCGTCTCCTGTCTCCTCGGACCACACGACGTCAGGTACCCCAACGTTTCTCGGTCTGCACTGGCTCACTGACGTACTGTCGTTGTCCGTTATTATACTCACACAGTCAGGGTCAGAGGGTGAGGAAGGTGGTGGTGGGAGAAAGGGAGAACTATAGGTATATAAAGAGATGTAAACACAGAGACGAAGACGAAATGTTTATTCTAGTATACGTATGAAAAGGATCTGAGGTGTACATACACAATTACACATGAACAAGTAAAGAATGAAGCGGGACATACTGTGAGACATGTAGGTAAGAACAGAGATGTTTACTGGTCTAAAGTAAGGAAAAATACCGACTAATTATAAGGTGACATATATCTATGGTGTAGAAAAAAATAGGCAATGAGACAACTACCTGTGAATCTTACTAAGGTACAGGACCGACAACATTTATCACGACGTCACATGTAACCCCACGTACATAGAAAAACTTAATACCAAAAGAGACCCATATACGGGTCATCATCTTAACGACCCAACATACCATGAAGACACAAACTAAAGATTCCTTAGAAGTATGAGAAGAGGTATCACTGATATAGTCAAATGTGAGAGTTGTTCATCACAGAGGGTAAAATTTCTGGCCGTTTCTGCCGGATATAATCAACCTTAATATTAACAGACACCTTTGTCTTTTATTTGTGTTTCGTTTTACTCACTATACAACAAATCCTATTCTACCTTCTAATAAAGGGGAATTTCTTAACACATCGTCCCGTCACGTTCAGACCCTCCGCGGTCACCAGGGAGTTCTGGCGTCATTTGGTGCAGCTAAGACGGACATGTCAAGGGACGAACGTCCACTACCGGAAATAGAACTATTAGGTTCAACCTCGAAATCTGTAGTGTCAGGTCTCTCGTCCTACCTTCCGTCTGTTTCCAGTAGGTAAAGAGTCTTAGACGGTAGTAAAGGGACCCGTCTTGACTCAATGGACTGGTATGGTTAAGAAGTTCCTTCCGTCTCATGAATAAAATAAAATAATAATAATTAAAAAAATCTCATGAATAAAATCCACAGGTACACGGGTCAATTTTTAACCTCCAAGATAAACCCTCTTCCACCTGTAACCCGATCCGATATTCGTTGACGACATAGAGGGAACTCGGATGAAGGGAAGGTCGGTGACAGAACGAAAAGACGAAGAAAAATCTTAATTTTGAACTTTTTCAAAAGATAATTATTACGACAGGAAGTTTTAGGGAAGAGAAGAGTTGAGTGGTGTAGAGAACATGAGTCGGAAGGTGCATCAACCAACACAGTTCTAATGGACACCAGAGGTACAAAGTTCTTGTGTTCCTTATACAGTTTCAGAATGGGGGAGTCATCGAAAGTCAAGAAAAAGGGAACTCCCTGAGAGGACATCCGTCTATTCAGAATTGTAAAAGTAAGTACAAGACACTGAAACAGTAAGCGGTAGAAGGACCTTCGAGGCACAGGATAAAAAAGTCGTAGAGGATAAGATGGGTTACGGACTTACGACCTTAAAAAGTTCCAAATCACAGAAAAATTTTTTAACATTACTTTCTATGTATCGTATTTTCATTAGTATTTTTAAAATGGTAAACTTGCACCACGATTCATGTGTGTGTAAGACACGTTGGTAGCAGTGGTAGCTGTCCGTCATGAAAAAGTTGAAAGGTTTCACTTGAAGATATTGGAAGCTCGTCATCGATGGGTAAAGGGTGTGGGGGCCCAGGAATACTGACGGAAAGCTGAAACAGAGGAACTTAAGAGTTCCGACCAAACCGTGGATTTAATCCTCTTGAAAATAGAGAAGAAACACAAGAAGGATGCACCCTCGGAGTCGAAGGTCCTGGAATTTACAGCAGATATCTTTAGGTTTAAATATAAACACTAATCTAAAAAGGGAAACTAGTGATCTAGGAATATTGAAATCGAACTATGATGGTGAACCTACCTTTAGATGAAGTCACCAAATATCTGAAATTTTTATATTGGACAGATTTGGAATTCATAAATTTTTTATATATATAATATTGACGTAACAATACAAAAAGAAGAAGAATAGCAAACCGGTAAAGTCCGTCGTCCACCCTAGAACCACGGGGTTGGTTCCTACCTTGGAGATGGGGACGTGACCCTCGTACCTCAGAATTGGTGCCTTGGTCGTTCCTTCAGGGATAAAAGAGTCAGAGTAGACAAGAAGAGGAAAGAAGGTCCGAGTCACTACCGTGGTCGGTAGGTCAATGAATATGGCCTCTGTACACACTAATAAAGTACTAAAGGAAAGGGAGTGTGGAGCTAGTTAAGACAGTCACCAGAGCACTCAAGATGGGAGTCATGTACAACTACACAAAGTGAAAAGAAGTAAGATGGAAGGTCTTGGAAGAGGCACAAGGGTAGTAGAGAACGGACTGTCAACCACGCAACAGGATTGAGTAGAGAGACGAGGAGGGCCAGGACGAGGGAAATTACACAATAAAATTTGTGTGTATTTCGGCACAACGAGATTACGAAGTCGGGGCAGTAACGGAAGGATTACACGCACTTTAGACTCTAGACTTGAGGACTGGCACCGAAAGGACCGAGACGTATTCGACCGGGAATGACGAGAGAGGTAGAGTATACAATGAGAGACGTAGGTCAGACCGGAAGAAAGCCAGAGAAATTGTGACTCGAGGGGGACGAGACCCCGAAAAGACGAACAGAACATGAGAGACGGACGTCACAAGAAAAAAAAAATTTAAATAAGTAAATGCCGACGTGGCTCAGAAGCAACGACGTGTACCCAAAAGAAACGAACGTCACTCGCCCCCACTGAGACCAACGTCACACACTCGAAGAGTAACACTCCGAAGAGAACGACCCCGGTGTCCGAGCTCCCACACGACCGAGCGATCAACACCACGTGCCCGAACCAACGGGACGCCATACACTTTAGAAGGGTCCGGTTCTAACTGGGAGACAAGGGACGTAACCGTCCACCTAAGAATTGGTGCTCTGGTGGTCCCTTCAGGACATATATAATTGTAGGAAGTTTAGAACCTCTCTACCAGGATCCGTTATATTTCATGTTTGCGAGAATGACAAGACTAAGTCTCGTAGAACAAGAAAAATTGGGGAGGCGGTACAATTTGCTACTACAAAGGGGGGGTAAAAAGGAAGTAAATGGGGTCATATAAATAAAATAATAATAAAACTTTTAAACATCGAAAGGGGGTCATCTAACATTTACACTAGTCCCGGACAACTTTAAGCTAAGGCACACTGTATGGATTACAAATTGTGTCGCTGACCGCGTACAAACCGTCCGTCACGTGTGAACGCACACTTATTCTCGACTAGGCAGAGGGATCGTACCAATCACAATGGGGGGAACACACTAGACCTACCACACACAATGGTACTAAGTCCAACACTGAGGGAACAACTTCCAACGAAAAGGACTAATTGTCTGATGCACCGTACAGAGATAGTCTACCATAGTGACGTCGAAAAGTCAAGGGAAACACTTTTAAAAACGGGGAACATAACGTAACTCGTCCCAACAAACCAACCAACAAGGGACCTGATGACAGTCGGAGTGCTCTCGTCACCGACACACCGTCAAACGTAGTCAGTAACCAAGGGTATCTACTTGTAGAACGAGGGGTGAGTGAGACAAAGTATTTACTCAAATATCACCACTTTTATATGGAGTGGGTGACCAATTGTAAAGTGTCATACTATCAATATACGACAAATTAGTCTACCCTGATCCACAACCTCCAACTCCTATTTACCTCTCTTAGAATTAAAGAACTGTGGTCGGAAACCTTTTGACTCAGTAAAAAATTTGACCTAAGAGGAGTCTACAATTCTTGGATTTTAAAACTTCCCTTTTTGACAGAACTTTTAAAGTGAGATTTTTAGTGTACTTCTGTAGACTCTATTACGGTTTACGTTAAGACACGACAACTCCTAATTACTTTAGGAGCAGGTAGACGTACAAACAGAAAGGTTCGGAGGGAACACTGTAGTAATCACTTGAATTCGGAGGTCTCTTCGAGGAAACCTTTTAAAGTATTAGTTAATTTAAGTAAAAACTTTACACATTTAAGAAACTTATAATGAGTATTGAAAAATACCCGAGGTGTGTAAAAGGATATACTCTGTCTAAATTTTAATGAAAACGTCTTTTTATGTAAACCTCATGTCAACTATAAAAGATGGTACTACATGTCTAAGTTACTCATTGTGAAAAAGACCGTAGAAGAACCTTCTTTACTAAAGGTTGTAATTAAGTCCTTGCAGAAGACCAAACTTTTTAGGACGGCACAAGTTCCCCTAAGTGGAACACAATTAACCGGAGTCAAAACGTCGTCGAAAATCGGGACCCGGTGGAGGGGTGACATATGGGAACTGGTCTTCAGTCCACGACCCGACATTTCGACAGATAAGTAACGAAGAAAGACGTCAGTTGCGTGTCGATCAATATTTTACGCACCCTGTGGTCGAAAGCACTAAGACCATCTTCGTGGTAAATGAGTGAGAAAACTCATAAAGGTGTAAGGACTGTCAAAAAGACATTGGGTAAAGTCTATTTGTCTTTTACTTACCTATCGAAGGACCAACATATACTGTATGTCCGCACAAATCCGGGATAACATAAAGAAGTCTTTCACTAAAACTATACTTAATACACAGACGGTTGTAAAATTTTAATTCCTCTAAAATGTATCGTCAGACCAACCCATCGAAAAGAACTTTTTGGGCTTTCTGCCCGGTGAAACCCGGTCGAGAACGTACGATTACGTCCGACCACAATCGTTCGTCGGTGGAACCCGTCCTGTCCCCAGAGGACGGACCCTGAGGGAGGGTGACGTTGAGGGACAATAAAGGGACTGTGACTCCAGCTCACAGTCAAAGGTGAAAAGGAACAACATGACACCTAAAAGAGTACCATCCTTTTTTATCAAAAACATAACACCGGCTAGCTCCCCTTTACACTTACTCTCCCCCTATCACTTAAGGTTCTTTTACTCTCCTCCATATAAACCTTTTCTTTACGTTTTTTCGTTTTACCGAGAGACCCCTCCGGAATGTTTATCGACACTTTTCTTCTGTCCGCTTTTCGTTTCCTCTTTTCCTTTCTATATTCGTAGACTTACGTCTCAAGGTCTCTTATCGTTCTTCTCTATTCTTTCGGAAGGAGTCCCTAGTTACGTTTCTTTATCTCCATTTGTTGTCTTACCCTTTCTGATCTCTAGAGAAGTTCTTTTAATCTCTATGGTTCCCTTGTAAAGTACGTTTCTACCCGAGCTATTTCCTGTCTTTACCATACCTGGATTGTCTTCGTCTTCTATAATTCTTCGCCACCGTCCTTATGTGTCTTGACATGTTTTTTCTAGAAGTACTGGGTCTACTAGTGCTACCACATTAGTGAGTGGATCTCAGTCTGTAGGACGTTACACTTCAGTTCACCCGGAATCTTTCGTAGTGATGTTTGTTTCGATCACCTCCACTACCTTAAGGTCAACTCGATAAAGTTTAGGATTTTCTACTACGACACTTTCACGACGTGAGTTATACGGTCGTTTAAACCTCTTGAGTCGTCACCGGTGTCCTGACCTTTTCCAGTCAAAAGTAAGGTTAGGGTTTCTTTCCGTTACGGTCTCTTACGAGTTTGATGACGTGTTAACGTGAGTAGAGTGTGTGACCATTTCATTACAAGTTTTAAGAGGTTCGGTCCGAAGTCGTTATGCACTTGGCACTTGAAGGTCTACAAGTTCGACCAAAATCTTTTCCGTCTCCTTGGTCTCTAGTTTAACGGTTGTAGGCGACCTAGTACCTTTTTCGTTCTCTCAAGGTCTTTTTGTAGATGAAGACGAAATAACTGATACGGTTTCGGAAACTGACACACCTAGTGTTGTTTGACACCTTTTAAGAAGTTCTCTACCCTTATGGTCTGGTGGACTGGACGGAGAACTCTTTGGACATACGTCCAGTCCTTCGTCGTCAATCTTGACCTGTACCTTGTTGTCTGACCAAGGGTTATCTTTCTCCTCATGCAGTTCCGACATATAACAGTGGGACGAATAAATTGAAGATACGTCTCATGTAGTACTCTTTGCGACCTGACCTTCTTTCTGTTCGACCTTAGTTCTAAAGGCCCTCTTTATAGTTATTGGAGTCTATACGTCTACTATGGTGGGAATACCGTCTTTCACTTCTCCTTGATTTTTCGGAGAACAACTTTCACTTTCACCTCTCACTTTTGCAACCGAATTTCGAGTTGTAAGTCTTTTACTTCTAGTACCGTAAGCCAGGGTAATGAAGTACCCTTTATCTACCCCTTTGTCACCTTTGTCCCAGTCTGAAATAAAAAAACCCGAGGTCTTAGTGACGTCTACCACTGACGTCGGTACTTTAATTTTCTGCGAATGAGGAACCTTCTTTTCAATACTGGTGGGCTCTATCGTATAAGTTTTCGTCTCTGTAAAGAAACGGTTATTTCCAGGCAGCTCAGTTCCGATACCAAAAAGGTCACCAGTACACACCTACACTCTCAACCTGACACTTCTTTCGACTCGTGGCTTCTCAACTACGAAAACTTGACACCACAACCTCTTCTGAGAACTCTCAGGGAACCTGACGTTCCTCTAGGTTGGTCAGGTAAGACTTCCTCTAGTTAGGACCCTAAAGAAACCTTCTTTACTACGATTTCGACTTTGAGGTTATGAAACCGGTGGAGTACACTTCTCAACTGAGTAACCTTGTCTGAGACTACGATCCTCCCTACCCCCGTCCTCCTCTTCCCCTGCTGTCTCCTACTCTACCGACCTACCGTAGTGACTGAGCTACCTGCACTCAGACTCACTTGAGGCCCTCAACCACTACCTGTCCCTCCGGACCGCACGGCGTCAAGTACCCCAGCGTTTCTCAGTCTGTGTTGACTCACGGACTTGACTTGACTATAAACCCCTTTGATTATTGAAAGTAGATAAGAAAAGAAAACACCTTACGTATAAACTTAATTTTCGAACGTCATACGAATAAGTAAAAATTTTCAAAGTACGCACTGAAGACATTCGTTTACTCAATCTCTGAGAACTAATCTACATACCAAGATATTTTTCTTACACTCAGGTGGAAACCCAGGGAGTTTCTAGTCATAAAACTAAAAGATCTTCGAATGTCTAGAGAACCTTACTTTGGGGGTCTATAGGAGAGCTACTGAACAGTTCTCCCATCAACAATGACTGAAAGGTTTATTAATCTGGAATATCCTTAACCGTTTAAACAATATTCATTTTGTCTGAAACGGGACTCCTAAAATATAAGATTTTCCCTCTAACCCGGTAAATTTTTATCATGACAGTATATTGACCGGAGTCTCTCTGTCATCTTAGGCGGACGTCACACCCTCTAGACCCAAGCTAGGGAACCAACCCTTCTAGGGGACCTCTTCCTTTCCCATGGGTGAGATCATAAGACCGGACCTCTTAAGGCACCTGACATATCAGGTACCCCAGCGTTTCTCAGTCTGTACTGACTCACTGAGAGTGAAAGTAAAAAGTTTCTGTCTATCGTCGAGACTCCTCCCTTTCCAATGTAGACTAACTACCTTAGAAAAAAAAAAAAAAAATTCAAAAAATAAAAAATTTAAAATTTTAGAAATTAAGAATGTACGTAAGGGTTTGTACTTGGGGGGAGGGTGGGTTAGAACTACAACGAAAATACAAAACACGACTTGTTGTCCATCTCTCAGTCGTCGACCTCTGCCACTCTGACAGATTCTCACACTAATTTTCCTTTCTTAACATTCCACACCTATCCTGTCACCGATCTCTCCAACTACTTTCATCTCCTCAAACTCCTTTTCGTTTTGATTCTGTCCACCCAGTTCCGGACCAAAACCTGTCAGACTTTAAAATCCGGTGCTTCAAATACGGATTTAATTTCCTATTATTGCTTCGTGACCGACTGAAACCTTAACGTTCTCTCTGTAAAATCTCGGACACTGAACTTACCCTCTTCTGACCTTCACTGGAGTGGTCACCACCTTGGGTATAACACCTTGGGTAAAACACCTTTACAAGGGCCCCCGGTACTAAACCTACCTTCGAATAGAATCTAAGACCTACGTCTAAACCTCTCTCGTAGTGATCCAAGTCCGTCTAACAACCTCTTCCATCACATCCCCTGCCCGTCGTCCTCACCTCCTCACCTCCCCTATTTCAAAACTTGTCTACAGAAGACCGTAAATTTTTAAAAAGGAAACCGAAGAATTAACTAGACATAAGCGAGTCATCAAATCAGAGGTGTGTAAACATTAAAAAGGTCGAAAGAAGAGTATCAACTAAAGATCAAAGTATGGTAACACTGACCTTTTCTACGAACTATACTAAAGTGACAAGTTTTAAATAATTCTTAACAAAACACAAGCTTCTATACCGGACAGTAACTCTTATACGTGAACTCTTCTAACATGTACGACGACGCAAACCTATCTAAGACATACTTACAAGACTTAGTACAAGACGTAAACCTTACAAGACATATTAAGATAATTCAGGTAAATCAGATTACAAACCCTCTTCCGTTACCGTGGCGTGACGTCATGAGAACGGACCTTTTAGGGTACCTGCCTCCTCGGACCATCCAACGTCAGGTACCCCAGCGATTCTCAGCCTGTGCTGACTCGTTGAAGTGAAAGTGAAAAGTGAAAGTACGTGACCTCTTCCTTTACCGTTGGGTGAAGCCACAAGAACGGACCTCTTAGGGTCCCTGCCCCGTCGGACCACCCGACGGCAGATACCCCAACGTGTCTCAGCCTGTGCTGACTTCACTGAATCGTCAGATTACAAAATGCATTCCGACGACAAAGAAACAACTGAAGGACAGAACCAGATAGGGAACCACATTCACATTATAATTTCATGGGGAGACATTAACGTAACGACAGTCACAGGGGGAAATCCAGACATTTATTAACGAAATATATAAAATCTCGAGTCCAAGCATATTTAATTCTTGACAATGCAGAAAAACTACCTAACAGTGGTAAAGGTAGGTCGAAACAGAGGACTACGGGAAAAACCGAACTTCGGGTAAAATAGACTGTACTCATACTCAGACGAGAGAAAGAAGCCGACACACAGTAAACCAACCTTAGAGTGGAAAGTTCGAAAATGAAACTCGGATACAAACAGAAATCTTGACTCTACTAGTAGGACTCCCTTTGTACACCGACTCACAACAAAAAGTTAGGCAGATCAGTGAAGTACTGAAACCTAACCACTTAAACTAGTCAAAGGTAAATCCCACTGAACTATTTAAGAATCATGACGGCAAAATAGAAAACAAAGGACCAACGAGATATCAAGGAAAAGAGAAAAGGGAACATAAAAACAGACGGTAAAATTAAATCGTCAAAAGATGTTAAAAAAGAGTCAAAAGAGAAAGTACAAAGTACAGAAACGAGATCTAATTTTGTTAATTAAATATAAAATTATCCTCCGATTAATGAAAGGTCATGAAACCGGTGGAGTACGCTTCTCAACTGAGTAACCTTTTCTGAGACTACGACCCTCCCTAACCCCCGTCCCCCTCTTCCCCTGCTGTCTCCTACTCTACCGACCTACCGTACTGCCTGAGCTACCTGCAACTCAGACTCACTTGAGACCCTCAACCACTACCTGTCCCTCCGGACCGCACGACGCTAAGTACCCCAGCGTTTCTCAGCCTGTGCTGACTCGCTGACTTGACTTTACTTGACTTAATGAAACGTTATAACTCCACCAAAACCGGTATGTAACTGTACTTAGTCGGTGCCACATGCACACAGGGGGGACAGAGTTTCGGGGGAGGGCGGAGGGAGGGGTAGGGTAGGGAGACCCAACAGGGTCCCGTGGCCGAAACTCACGGGACAGACAAGACCTATAAAAATACACCAATGACTCTACACATGCTTTACAGAGTTTCGATCTTATCGGGAAAATACGACCATCGTAGAATAGAAGTGAATGGACACACAAGACAAGAGCAGGAAAAGGAGAAAATCCAAAAACAACAGTGTTCAATAGGGAAAACTACAACACTCAAACAATGGTTTTACTCACACATCTATGTATATATATATAAAAACATATATATAAAAATGACGAGAAGGGGGAAAATTGGAAATATAATAATAACAAATTGTTGGATTAAACTATATTTCAACTTAAAAAGACCAAAAAGGACAGACTAGTAGTGGAATGAGTCAAAGCACGTGAAAACGGAGAAATATAGTCCATGTTCTCGAGGAAAGTTGCAAAGAACATTCCGTCCAGACCACCATCACTTGAGGGAGTTTCATACAAATGACCCTTTTGGAAATAAAGAGGATTTTTGGACTTCCTATTGAAACGACCCATAAGAACCTACTCTCATAAAATAGAAACTCATCAATCTCGTGTCGTACAGTAAGATGAGACAACCGGACATCTCAAGACTACTTTTTAGACTACTATCGGATTACCCCGAAGAAACATCCGATGACCGAAAAAGAAGAGGTCAACGAAATTTTTAACTAAGAAACAACACCTGAAAACTGTCAAATATTTACACAGGACCACTTCCAGAAAAACGAAGTTCTCTTAATCTATAAGAAAACCGAATTGACTGAACGTATAGGTCAAAGAAGGGGTCCAAACCTTTCAAGAGTCGTTAATAAACAAATTTATTAGAAAGACGAGGGAAGAGAGCGAGAAGAGAAAGACCCTATGGGTAATAGGAATATAACGGGAAATTTGTGTAGAACGGGAAGGATTACCTGTCAAGAAAATCTTAAAGGAGTAAATTTTTTCAGTATTGAGAGAGAGGATGGGGTCAGTACGGATCTAAAGATATAGGTTCAAGTGATTAAGACAGAGGGTATCCCAGACAAGACAAAGGTCACGAAAGATTATGTAATTTTTTCCGAGTAAATAACTTAAGAAGTCGAGGTCTTAAAGACAAACCAAGAAATATTAAAGTCTCAAAGTCAGAAAAACCGGTTCATAACAAAGACAAGTAATAAATAAATAAGGACTCGAGTAACCTTACCGTTGGGGGTGAGGTCACAAGAACGGACCTCTTAGGGTCCCTGTCCCCTCGGACCACCCGACGGCAGATACCCCAGCGTGTCTCGGCCTGTGCTGACTTCACTGAATCGTCGTCGTCGTCGTCGTCGTCGTCTCGAGTAACTTGACGGAAAGACTTAGAGGAATATCGAGCAATTCAAAGAAGTACCGTCGATAAAACTTAAGAGACAGTAAATCTCAAGTCATAAGTCTGAAATTCAAACTAAATACCTCTTATCAGGAAATAGAAAAAACACACACACTATGATACACAGAACTAAAAAAAGCACCACGAGCCACTCAACAAGAGACGAGCACGAAAAATGGAAAGAAATCCATTTCGAAAAAAAGTAAGTCAAGATTAAGTTGTCCAACCATTCATCTCAGAAAAGAAAACGAAAAGTCATCCACCGCTATATAGAGGTCAAAACCTAAAGAGAGTGGACTCCACGGAGACCGAGGTAGACTCTTAACCGTGAAACGTAGGAGACGACGGAGAGACCGTCTCCACAACGGACCGCGGAAGTGACAACACACACGGAGACCCCAACGACCACGAGCCGACGACGACCACAGTGACGACGCTTGGGACCCTACTACCCGTGAAGGCGGTACAGACCCCAGGGGACCCATCGTCCGTCGACGACACCACCCCCATCATCCTTCCTACCCCTCCACTCAACCTACGAAGACGACATCGATCCCAACAACCCAAGTACCCGGACAACGACGTTCATTCCCCGACCTCTGTACCCGTGACGTTGTCGACCTCCTTGACGCAACGTCCAGGATGACAATGACGACGTCGCCGGAGTCAAGGGACCGCCCCCACGACAACCTCGTCCCTGCGGTCTCGACGCAACGGGTTAAGGGGAGGACGTAGACCCAAGGGACCTTGACGTCCGAGTCGACGGTACCGACCCGCTACCCCGAATGCCCGTGACGGAGACGGGAAGGGGACGAAGGGGGAGGAGGCACAAGATCGGGTTGGAGGAACTCCTCACGTCTACACACCTTCAGAGGTCGTAGGACCACACAACCCGTCTCTTTGGAAACAACTCAATACCTACAAAATGACAACATCTAATTTTCTCCTTTTTGTTTCTCTCACAGAGTACGGGGGTACTACGACTACAGTGAAGTAAAATGGGTAAAAATTAACATAGAAAGACACCATAATTCATGTAAGTAATTGCAATACGTACCCTAGGTTATGAAACCGGTGGACTACACTTCTTGGCTGAGTAACCTTTTCTGGGACAGCGACCCTTTCTAACTACTGATCTCCTCTACCCCCTCTGTCTCCTACTCTACCAACCTGGATGAGTTACCTGTACTCAAAGTCGTTTGAGACCCTCCATCACTTCGGACCGCACGACGTCAGGGACCTCAACGTCTCTCAGTCTGCACTGAATCACTGACTTGTTGTTGTCGTTGTTACAACAAGTCGCGGCAGTGGTGGTAGACGAGGTATCAAGAAAAGTAGATCATTTTGACTTTGAGACATGAACAAATTCTTACGTTTGACCATGTCGGTGATACCTCTTGTCACATCTCTAAGGAATTTTTTGACCTTTGTCTTGACGGTATGTTGGGTCGTTAGGGTGACGACCCGTCACCTTTGTGGCTCCTTTGGTCTTAACTTTCTCTGTTGCCCATGGGGTCACAAGTAGCGTCGTGACAAATATTATCGGTCCTGTACCTTCGTTGGATCTACAGGTAGTCGTCTGTTTACCTATTCTTTCGACACCATGTATATGTGTTACCTCATAGTGAGTCGGTAATTTTTCTTACGTAAACTTAGTTAAGATTACTCCACCTACTTTGATCTCGGATAATATGACTCACTTCATTCGGTCTTTCTTTTTGTGACTACATCATATGATTGCGTATATATACCTTAAATCTTTCTACCATTGCTATTGGGACATACGGTCTGTCGTTTTCTCTGTGTCTACATAACTTGTCAGAAAACCTGAGACACCCTCTCCCGCTCCCACCCTACTAAACCCTCTTACCGTAACTTTGTACATATTATAGTATACACTTTTCTTAGAGGTCAGGTCCAAGCTACGTACTATGTCCTACGAACCCCGACCACGTGACCCTACTGGGTCTCCCTACCCTACCGCTCCCTCCACCCTCCCCCCAAGTCCTACCCCTTGTGCACATATAGGTACCGCCTAAGTACAGTTACATACCGTTTTGGTGATGTTATAACATTAATCGGAGGTTAATTTATTTAAATATAATTTTTTTCCGGGTTGTAGATTCGTCCGGAATTTCTTGTGTGTGTTTGTGTGTCTGTGTGTTTTCCTTATGGAGGTGTAACGAAAGAGGGACGTCAGGGACCTTTGGCGGTAAGATGAAAGATAGAGAGACTAAAACTAAGACGTAAAGAGCATATTTCCCTTCGTGTATCATATACATAAAAACACTGACCGAATAAAGTGGATCGTACTACAGGAGTTCCAAATAGGTACAACATCATATACAATCTTAAAGGAAGGTAAAATTCCGACCTATTATAACGTAACATATATATTTGGTGTAAAACGAGTAGACAAGTAGGTTACTACCTGTGGTTCCAACGAAGGTATAAAATCGATGAAACTTATCACGATGGTACTTGTACCAACTAGCAACATGTTTATAGAGAAACTCAGGGACTAAATTCAAGAAAAACTATATATGGGTCTTCACGATTTAGTATACAATTAAGATTTAAATGAGAAAACTCTTTCATAGTACCACAAAAGATGTCGTCGACACGGTAAAATATAAGAATGGATATCACATGTTCCCAAAGTAAAATAGGTGTAGGAATGGTTGTGTACAGTGAAAGACACACACACACAAAACCATCATTCGATACGAATACCCATACTCCACCATAGAGTATAGTCATGAAAACTAAACGTGAAGGGATTACTAGTCACTATAAATCGTAGAAAAATATACGATAATTGATAAATATATAGAAACAACCTCTATACAGAAAAGTTCAAGAAACGGGTAAAAACCTACTTCAATAAACATAAAAAACAACAATTCAAAATTGTACGACCAAAAATTTGATTGGAGACTGTTAGCCTCACCGTCGTGAGGATCTATTAACCCAACTATAAACCTAGGACCAATCCGTTGAATGTTACAGTTCAACGTACCTCTTCTAACACAAGTCAAATTTGTACAGATTCTTCGATCACTCTATGGGTTCACCTTTATGCGAATTTTCCGATACACTACCCAGACCTCATAATTTTTTTTTTATCGTTCCCCTCCAAAGTGAAACATTATTCAAGAAGTTCGTACCCTGTTACTTCGAAAATTTCTTGATAGACCGTCATTCCTCTGTCGTCACGGGTGGTTCATAAGATTAACGGAGGACGTCTCTACATGTGTATCAGTACCAGTCACTCGACACCCCCTTCATCGCACAAAAAGAAAATGCGGTTCCGTCATTTTATAACTACGTCCCAAGAAGGACAAAAAGAGGGTTTCCCTCTGAGTCCTCCGGCACCTAAGGTCTACCCGTTGATATTATACCTTCGCGGAGGCAAATCGAGCCCAGGGAGTCACACATCTTGGTTCGGGGAACTGTTCAGTGTGTCCGGTAAGTTGTACTTTCTCTTTACTTCGAAAAAATATAAGTAGGTGACTTGTGTGAGGTAAATCTCAACGACGTTATCGTATCGGACGTACCCTAAAATGGAGAAACTACAGAGTCCCTGTGGTAATATCTCGACGACACAATACAACTAGAGATTAAGGAATTGTCGTAGTTACGGTGACCTCCAATGACTCGATTCATTCTAACAACTGAAACTTTTCTAATTTTATTCGCCCCACCATTTTGCATAACAGATTTTCTCGGATATTACATCTAAGAACATTGACCTCAATTGGTCCGTACACATTTTAGTCTCCGATCCTTTAATTGTTAGTCTCGAACCATTGAACTAAAATAATTTATATAGTTAAAAGAGGGCCAATATATGACAATGTGAGTTCAATATGTTGTCTCACTTGATTGAGACTATCAAGTGCAAATTATTTAGAGAAGTCTCAATGAGTACTACAGTCTAATCTCTAAACCAATTAGAAAGACTCCTTATTTCCCTATGAACCTCTTACTTTATCAGAATTCTTAGTATCCAGGAATACAGGGTCCCCTTGGTTCTTCGGTCCAAAAATGATCGTATCCAGTAGTGTTTATTTCCTGAGTATGGGGTACTTTCCCGAAGGGTTCACCGAGTAACCATTTCTTAGACGGACACTACGTCTTCTGCGTCCTCTTTGGCACTCCAACTAGGGACCCAACCCTTCTAGGGGACCTCCTCCCGTACCATTGGGTGAGGTCATAAGAACGGAACCTCTTAGGACACCTGTCTCCTCGACCGTCCGACGTCAGGTACCCCAGTGTGTCTCCGCCTGTGTCGACTTCGCCGACTCGTGCATAGGGTACTTTTAAGAACCAAACCTCGTGTCTAGTTCTTCACCCTTGGTACGGAAAAAAGGGGTGTTTTACAAAAAATGTAATGATTTTGTCTACGGTTGCAAGTCTTTAGTCTAAATTACACTTTTGAACCGAACAGAGAATTTTACCCCTACACAGGGGAAAGGGGTTCGACCACGGTCGGCATCCGACCTTCTCTTTACTGTCTTCAATCCGAAGGACGAAATGTGTCGGATGTGAACCGGGTTGAACGTAAGTGACATGAATCGGGTGTTGAGGTCTGTAAAACCAACCTCTCCAAAAAAGAGATAATATTATGGTGACATGGGACTCTCTTACTTAGAACAGTCACTAAATCTTAAATGAAAGTGGATTACTTAAAAGTGAATCAAGTAAATAAGACTATTCGTATAAGGAGTTTTTATGGTATAAAACCTACTCAATTCCTCTGAAACATCTCCTTTACCGACAATAGACACGATGTCGTACACGACACATTGACCTTTTAGAGTATATTTCCCTTGCAATAGACAAGGGAAGTATTAAAGAAGGAGTAGCGACGATTAATGAAATGGTTACGAATAACTCTAGGATTATCGTATACCATAGTGAATATACACCTCAGATTTTGTGCTGTGTTTACTTCGATAAATACTTTGACTTTGTCCTAGGCCCTGTGTCTCTTGTCAGACCACGAACGGCTCCCTCGCCTCCCACCCTCTCCCAACCTAGCCCTGAAACCCTAATCGTCTACGTTTGCGTCTTACCTATTTACTGTGCCAGGATGACATATTATGTCCCTCGATATAAGTTATAGGACACTATTTGGTCTCACCTTTTCTTGGACTTTTACTTACAGACACACATATTAACTCAGTAAAACGATATATCGTCATTAATTGTAACAAGAAGTTGATATGAAGTTATTTTTATTTAAAATTTTTCAAATTTTTATAATTCAATAGATCTGGTATGGGGGGACTTTTTCCAGTTTTATGTCGACAACCGATGGTCTTCGGGTTGAGTAAACACCCTAACCATTAGAGTCGTTTCTCTATTCGTGCTAGTGCGACCGTGTGGTTCCACTCTTACCCCTACCCCTCTCTCTCGACTTGAAACGGACCCTTTCGACCTCCTCAAAAGTGTCACCTCCCGTGTAAAGTAGATCCAAAATTAACTATTTATTCTCAAGAAACTTGAAAGACTTTATTTACTCGAATTTGAAAGGACATCACATTTATCAAATTTTGGGGAATAGACACTAAAAGTCACCCCACAATTTTTCAACAGAAGTGGAACATATCATTACACCCTGGGAATTTTGTTTTGGGAAAATCATTAGTTACCCTTTTACCCTACTACACGTTGGAAATTTTGTAAAACAGTTTGTAATCTTTTTTTAGAGAAGGATAGTTAGTATTTAATATCCTTTTACTTTTTTATCATTTTAATTATTAATAAGTCTTGTAACATAAATTTGTAATCTTTGTCTCTCTACTCTTAATAACACAAAGTAAAGAAGCATTTTAGAACAGTCCAACGTTGTCGCGATCGAAAGAAAAATAACGTATTGAACGTCATAACTCTATCGTAGAAAAGACACGGAACTTAATAGTATCAGAATTCAGATTCTGAATTCACCTCTCACTTTTTCAACCGAAATTTCGAGTCGTAAGTCTTTTGCTTCTAGTACTGTAGGCCAGGCCCCTTTGTCACAGTCTGAAATAAAAAAACCCGAGGTTTTAGTGACGTCTACCACTAACGTGGGTACTTTAATTTTCTGCGGATGAGGAACCTTCTTTTCAATACTGGTTGGATCTATCGTATAACTTTTCGTCTCTGTAATGAAACGACTGATTCCAGGCAGATCAGTTCCGATACCAAAAAGGTCACCAGTACATACCTACACTCTCAACATGATATTTCTTTCGACTCACGGCTTCTTAATTACGAAAACTTGACACCACAACCTCTTCTGAGCACTCTCAGGGAACCTGACGTTCCTCTAGGTTGGTCAGGTAAGACTTCCTCTAGTCGACACCCTAAAGAAACCTTCCTTACTACGATTTCGACTTTGAGGTCATGAAACCGGTGGAGTACACTTCTCAACTGAGTAACCTTTTCTGAGACTACGACCCTCCCTAACCCCCGTCCTCCTCTTCCCCTGCTGTCTCCTACTCTACCGACCTACCGTAGTGACTGAACTACTTGCACTCAGACTCACTTGAGGCCCTCAACCACTACCTGTCCCTCCGGACCGCACGACGCTAGTACCCCAGCGTTTCTCAGCCTCTGCTGACTCGCTGACTTGACTTGACTATTCAGATTTAGTTTAAGTTTTGTCGAATAGGAAACATGAAAGTTTCAACACTTTAAAGACTCAAAAAATTTTATTAATAAAAACACGCTCAGAAGTGACGCACGTCCGAAAAGACATCAACACCGCTCGGTCCCCGTAAGAGATCAATTCGCGCCCGAGGAGCGACACCACCGAAGAGGACAACGCTCGAACCCGAGATCCGCACGCCTGAAGTCATCAACGTCGAAGGCCTGAGATCTTGTCAGAGTCATCAACACCACGTGTCCGAGTCACCGAGACGCCGTACACCCTAGAAAGGTTTGACCCCTAACTTACACACAGAGGACATAAAGGTCCACCTAAGAAATGGCGACTCGGTGGTCCCTTTGGGGGAGTGTCTCCACAAAAAAAAAATTGCACTCAATAAACCGACCATAGTAGAGGAAACCCTGTAGAAGTAGGAAAAACAGTACTGACGTAAGTAAGAAACTACAACAATGAAGACAGAAGTGTTTCAAGGAGACCGACACTTAAGCCTCAGAGTGTAGGTCGTAGTCACAGTTTTAAGAGTGACAATCGATAGTTACCCCTAACTATGACCTAAATTTAAGGTCATCTTAGAAAACAAAGAGACGAAGTGAAAGTAGAAACAACTGGTCAAAAGTGAAACCCAATAGGTAAAAGTACAGGAAACCAAAATAGTGACCTTCTGTCTTTCGTGGTGAGGAACGAAACGACAGACATACACTTGACTAATGTCTACAGAACACTCATTGGTGTCGGTCTGAAACTTTCTTCGTCACACTGACCAGTGACTAGTTCGACTTGTAGACAATGTATACATCACTAGACACATGACTTCTCGACCGTCCCCTTAAAGACAAACTACGTCGATGAGTTTTAGTGTCACTTATCTGACCATTGACCTTATATTTGAACACAACAACCCCCAAACCACCACAACTTGACGTCCTGAGGTCCGAAGGGACAGGAAGTAGAGGGCCTCGTAGAACAAGAGACAGCAGGGGAAGAGGAGGACGGAAGTTAGAAAGGGTCGTAGTCCTAGAAAAGGTCACTCATCTGAGAAGTGTAGTCCACCGGTTCATAACCTCGAAGTCGTAGTCAGGAAGGTTACTTATAAGTCCCAACTAAAGGAAATCTTATCTGACGAAACTAGAGAATCGAAAAGTCCCTCGAGAGTTCTCAGAAGAGGCCGTGGTGTCGTGGTAATTGACTTGACACCATTGACTTTAGCTACATAGTTTTGTCACGTTTCGGTCCTGATAGAGATACCTATAGACCCAAAAAAAACCGACACACCGTACAATCCAGAATCAAGGGTCTGATCCCTAACTTGGACACACTTCCGTTAACGTTGGGTAATGTCATGAGAACGGACCTTTTAGGGTACCTACCTCCTCCGACCTTCCGACGTCAGGTACCCCAACGACTCCCAACCTGTGCTGACTCGCTGAAGTGAAAGGGAAAAGTGAAAGTACGTAACCTCTTCCTTTACCGTTGGGTGAGGTCACAAGAACGGACCTCTTAGGGTCCCTGCCGCCTTGGACCACCCGACGGCAGACACCCCAACGTGTCTCAGCCTGTGCTGACTTCACTGAATCGTCGAATCGTCGTCGTCGGAACGTGACTTCACACCTCAGAATTAATACCCTGGTGGTCCCTGCAGGGACACCCATAGAACTCACCGACAAGGGCGAGAAACACCCTCCACGTCGACTCACGGCCATACCGGGAGTAAACACAGTAACACCGTCGGTTTAACGAAGAGTGTAAGAGGTATGTACGCACCCCACCCCCAAGGAGGAACCCAACTTGGCAAGACCCCGGTGAAGACCCAGCGACACAGTAATTAGTCTTACGCTCCCCGTCGGTCCGACGACGACCGCTCGTGAAGGCACAAGTGTCGTCCCAAGACTGTCGTCGGAGGGACTCATACACCACGGAAGGAAGGAAGTGTTCGGTCCATTCGTCTTTAGTGGGAACGGACCCCTCAGTCAGTGAATCACAGTTCGACCCGAAACGGTGTACGGATAGACGACGAATTGGAGAAACTTAGGACGAAAGGAGTAGACAAATAAATTTTTTCTCTTTCCAAAGTGTATGGACTAAATATACTTATAGAACTCATGTACCCTTCACATACAATTCCAGTCCGTCTACACTCGTCTACAAGACCCCTACTACTTATTGACTTAGTAACTCTATACAAAGAACCTAAATTTTACTTTATATTGTTTCTGGAGACTACAGAGTCGTTTTAGTTATAGGGGTCGAAAACAAATAAAACTGCGTGGCGCACCGTCCGTTCCTAGAATCCAGGGGTCGGCCCCTAACTTGAACACAGAGACGACGTCACCTTCGCGTACTCAGAATTGGTGACCGGTGGTCCTTCAGGGGAGGAGTCGAAAATCTGTACGGGAGTACACTCTGAAGTGACCAAAGGGTTGAGGTGGAAAGTCACCGAAGATCAACGAGAAAAGAGTGAATCGAGGGAAGTACCACTTCAAGTCGTTTAACTGAGTATTAGGCAGTCATTTGCTTCACTCAAGTCTGTCGAAGGAGGCACTTCCACCTGGAATAACAAGGTAACTATCATTGTGTCCCTTCTATCTCGTGCGTCCTCAACCAGAGAATTTCTTCGTCCGACGTCCACCATGGGTCGACCATCGGTAAAACTTCCTACTTAAAAGTTATCGAATCTCATATTTACAGTTCGTAAGAAAAGGACCAAGTTTTTATTTATAAAGTTCATTTCAGTCGTATTTATCTAAACAGAACCCAACTAGAATCTACGACTAATGAATGGACACCTAAAAATCGAAATGCAGACCTAACTTCTTAAACCACTTTATTCGTGTAATCATCTTACAACAACCAAATCGTTTCCAAAGGAAGTAGACATTCTATAATAGGATATTAACGAAGTCTGGAAGTCTTACACATCACATCACTTGTACACATCTGTACAAGAGAAAAATACACCACATGATTACACCTTAAACAACCTCTCCCTTTTTTTTTAGATACTGAATAATAACTTCTTATCTTTATCTCTAATAAAAATAGTACATACTTCGATGAACATCTTAAACTAATCCAATAGAATAAATAAAATAAGATTAAAACCGTTCAATAAATTCCTTTCACTCTAATAAAGTCACGAAGGTACATGTAGACACTACTGTAAAAAAGTTATCGACTATCTTGAAAGAAGGTTAGTGCTTTTCGAAGGCATAAGGTCGAATCTATTTACAATGGAAGGAAAGGAAGGGAATAAGGGGGTTTTGATTTTGGTTTCATTCTTATATACTAAGGTAAAAATAATCCACGGAAAAATTACATTCTTCGTCACGACAATGAGAAACTAGTCCCTTTAATGAGGGACGAACACTTTTCGTTTACACTTAATCTTGAAGTTCTGCCGAGAAATCGCAGGGTTTGACAATAGATAGGTATCAAAAGACAAAAAAAGGTAATCTCCTATTAACGAAATGTTACAACATAACCAAAAACGACATGTTGTGGAGTTTAGTCAGTATTGATGTATATCGTAAGATAAAAGTTGTCTAAAAAGTACTACTTCTTCATTGGAAACTTTTACTTTATCCATAAGAAAGATTATAGTCAGTAGAATTAAAATTAACGAAGTATATAAAATTTTAAACACAATCCAGTCCATGAAAACAATGACACATACGAGTAAGTGAATCAGTACAAGCTGAGAAACGCTGGGGTACCTGACATCGGACAATCTGAGGAGATAGGTACCTTAAGAGGTCCGTTTATAACCTCACTTAACGGTAAAGGAAGAGGTAAAAAATGATATTTATAAACCTTAAGTAGTGTTGACTCTAATCGTATTCTTAATTCAATGTAAAATTACTAATTAAGGGACAATCCTCAATCATGTTGTTCAGATTACTGTCTTTAAATTCTCAATAAAAAGTTTATTAACGTAAAAATCTAGCTGAGGAGGTTTTAGAGAAGAGAGAAATACTGTATATCTTAACGACGAATAATATATATTGGACTCTTCCTTTACCGTTGGGTGAGGTCATAAGAACGGACCTCTTAGAGTACCTGCCTCCTTGGACCATCCAATGTCAGGTGCCCTATCGTTTCTCAACCTGTGCTGACTCGCTGAAGTGAAAGTGAAAGTGAAAGTATATATTGGACCGTCTTTAATCGTCTTAACTCTTCTCTAAGAACACTCTCACTTCTATGAGTCTTCGACTGTGACTGGATCAACTCTACCATATTTGTACTTCGTAGGTCTTAATACCTAATCTTGTTCAGAAATTTTATAAACTCCACAGTAAATTATAAATAACTTTTACTGAGTTGTAGTCTATAAACAAGAAGTTCCAAACTAAAATACTTCCACCTTTGGTCTTGTTATTATGTTAACCCCCCTTTTTTTGATCGACCTTAATTACAATCCTAAAAAAAAAAAGGACTTTGTCTTCAATCAGTAAAAGAAGAGTTTCCAAAACACCAAAACGTATGGGTCCGTAAGGACCGAATCGACTGTAGTCTCATAAATATCTAAATCAAAGTGTACCTTCGTGATCACTAAAATCCGTCCAAAGGGTCGAAAGTCAAGTTTAAAGTGTTTTGACCCCCTGTAGCTGTTGAATAAAAAACATTTCTCCAACCAGTCCTCAACCCGCAAATTAACTTTAATAAGGAACTTACGTTTGCTTTCAAAAACCTATAGTAGGACTAAACGAATTTTTAATCCCGCAAATCCCTGGGACCGTCAGATCACCAATTCTGAGACGGAAGATTTATGTCGCCCACACCCAAACTCGGGACCAGTCCCTTGCTGCTAGGGTATACGGTGTCCCACGTCCGTGTTTAAGAAATTTTTAATTAAGAATTTTTTAATCCCGAACAGTACCAAAAGACCCTTAACTAAAGAAACACTTCAAAACGTCCTTAATTAAGTAAACATCTTTTATGTAAAAGAACTTTCTACAGTCACAAAAGTATGTAATATTTTAGGTGTCTTACTTGACGAGGTCTCAAGAAGGGACAAAAGATTTTTTTACAGTGAAATCAAGACACCAAGAGAGACTGTGTACAGACCTAAAACACTTCTACCACTCTCTAACGGACATCGAGGACACTATCAACGGGGAAAGTAGAGGAAAGGGACACACGACTGGGAAATCTACACGATCCTTGAACAACGTAGGTGCCGGGTCAGAGGAGTCGCTGAAACTGTAGTAAACCCAGATGTGGGTTCGACAAGTTGAGTTCCTGCACCGGAGACACTTTTCCTTCTATTCGGGCATCCAGTCCCGAATAGACCATCGGGACCTTGTAGAGAAAATATTTTTCACACCTTAAGTAGACATTTGAAAGATCCAGAATAAAAACGGAGATCGACTTTAAAAGTGAAATAGAGACTGGAGGTAAGTAATCGACGAAACAATTCCAATGTCGTAGGTCTTAATGCCCAATTTTTTTCAGAAATTTTATAAATTCCACACTAAATTACAGACATCTTGTACTAAGTTTTAATCATCAAAGAAGAAACGCGAAACCAAAACACTTTCACCTTTGTTCCCAGTATTATTCTAATTTTTCTTTCTTGATCGACTTTGAGTGAAATCCTAAAAAAAAATGGAAAAAAGGACTCTACATTCTATCAGTAAAAGAAGAGTCTCCAAAACACCGATGAAACTAAAGTCGGTGTTCGAAGGACTCGAGTAGAAACGGTCAAGAGGATAGACGAACAAGACTGCTGGTGAATCCCGTAGAAAAATTCGGTTTGCACGATCATTGTCTCGGAGTCTGAACGAATCGCGACATTAAGACGGAGACTTGAGTCCTACGAAAGATTCTACGAGAGGTTCACTAATTCTATAATCTTTCAATACAGAAAGTTGGTAGAAACTGTTCCTTTGAAGAAATAATTCATAATATTAATACCGTGGACTATATTAAATGACCTAATGTGTCGGTTTAATAAATTAAGTGTTTTCATATATCTAATAAGAGAAAGACGAAGGGGTGGTTATACTATCATTCTAGAATTAAAGGGTAAAAGACAGAATTCGATAGAATCTCCTTTTACAAGATAGATTAAAATCAGTGAAACTTCTATGCACATGTCATCGACCTTGATTGTCCACTATTTTGTACTGGGTATTCTTCGGGAGGACTAACCCGGAAGGACGGGAGTACATCACTGACTATTCGAGTAAGTATTTAACCGAAAATGAGGCGACAGTCCTGAACTCACTGAAACGTCCGATATAAAACCCCTCGGGAAATGATTGAAATGGAGGTTGGGGTTGGAAAGTGTTATCCTCGATCTCGGTGGGAACACTTACCGGGACACGGTCGTGGGTCGGGTGACGGAGACTACCCGACAGACACAGGGACTTGAACTGACATTCGAACACTTGTGGTCCTTAACAAGGAATAAGTAACGATACCCAGAAGCGTAAAGTGACATCTCTGTGACCTGACCACACTCCAAATCTCCTTCACACACATTTCTTCCGTAAAGTCGAGCTATCGACAATGCACGATAAGTCTATAAAAGATACCGTTTAATAAAAGAAATACCTCGTAGATAACCACAAATTATTTTTTCTCTACTAGTGTACGTTCCATTAAAGACCCTTTGAGAGGTTTACTACCTTCAAAGTCTTTCAATATAGAAGGTTGACAGAAACTACTCGTTGAAGAAATAATTCATAATTTTAATACCGTGGCTTCATCCAAAAACTATTTATAAACGTCCAACAATTTTGGTCAGTCAGACGTATTTAAGATTTCGTATAAAAGTTTACACAATCTGTGTAAAAAATTTTCTCTCTCCAGGATATAACGTATATCATACCACCAATTTTCCGGTCAGAAACAGTCGACAGATTCCAAAAATAGGAATGAGACAAGGTAGGGTCGATAAACTCCTTATTTCTTTAGATGAAGGATTCCCACAATCCTTCTAAGTAAATTAGTCTATTTAGACACGAACGACACACGTCCCAAATCTCTCGAAACTAAAACGTCTCTGTTTGATATTTGTTCATTTGTGTCTTTTATCTTAGAGTCTAACACTATTCCCAATCCTCCTTCTATTTGTCTCGCTCCACCAACCCCACCACGTACTCAGCCCCGACCCCCCTTCGACCCCCCCAGCGCGTCCCGGGACTTCACTATAGTATACTATAAACAGAAAATCATCAATATCTATTGATGACTCCTGGATACTAAACCCTCTTACCGTAACTTTGTACATATTATAGTATATTCTTTACTTAGCGGTCAGATCCAAACTACGTCCTATGTCCTACGAACCCGGACCACGTGACCCTACTGGGTCTCTCTACCGTTCCCCTGCCTTCACCCTCCCCCCACCAAGTCCTAACCCTTGTGCACATATGGACACCGCCTAAGTACAACTACATACCGTTTTAGTTATGTCATAATATTTCATTTATTTCATTTTAATTTTTTATACCCAAATCTCAATTCAAATCTTTAATTATTCAAGAATAAAGATTGAACAAATCTTTATTCAAGAGAATAAAGTACCTCTTCTGTTACTTTGGGTACTTATCCTGTCGTATCTATCCTCCTCAGCTCCGTCCCCGGCCTAGACCTCTCAGCCCCGTTACCCGAACGGGCGGACGTCCCGGTCCCGTCGGGGAACTGAAACACTTCTGTCACACTGAAATCAAAACAAAAAGTCGAAAGACATCTCTGTGCCCACATCTTCACGTTTGTGACACTATTTACCGTTCACTCATTATGTGTCACTGTTCTTCCCGTTCACCGAACCCTAGAGTAACACCCTCTGGGTCCCCCTCAACCAACCCCCCTGTCGTGTCCCAGAGGACTGGGACCCATTTCTCCCGTAGACCAGGAGTCTCGGTCGGCTCACAACGGTGCAACCCCACACCCGAGGCCTACGATTGAGACGGTGTAAAAGGTCTCTTCGTCTTTGGACTTACAGATACACTTCAAGGGTCTAAATTTTTACAACCGAGTCTAAATTTTTTTTGGGAATATCACCCGTCTGTTGTACGGAGACACCCGACGGTCCGACTTTGTAGACGACGTTCGGGAAACGACGACACTATTTCCCCTAATTTACTTCTTACTACGTGCGATTGTACAATTGGTAAATCGGAATACGGGTCTTGTATCGGTCATGTCTCCCTCTTCTCCCTGAAAAATAATTGATGTCACAAGTACTCAAAGTAACAGAAACGGTAATTAAACAAATCAATGGACATTTAGGTTTACTTTCTAATTTATAATAGGGTGAATTCACTGAATGTTCACCATCAACGACAGTAAACGGATACTTAATACAGTCAATAACCGAAATAAGTAAACAACTCCCTTAAAGTATAAGTACCATACTTTCAGTTGTTATTGGATCCGATTAAGCACACTATTGTCTTTCCTACCCGTAAAGAACCACTAAGTGAGCAGAGAGTAAACGGCACCCGAAGGAAACGACCCGTGTGGAACGGACGTAGTGAACAGGAACCCGAAACCGTGTCACCCAGAGGTCAGGAAGACCGGTCATAATCGACGGACCCTTCACCCTTCCTTGACACCGTTTTTACGGTAGAGTCTAGTCCGTTTTCTACTGCCCTTTACGTCGGAATACTGCGTTACAGGACAAATCTCCGAAAAGTAGTCAAAATTACTTTGTGTTTACACGGGTTTCGTTCAAATAAAATAAAAGAGGTCTTTTTTTTTTTTTTGTTTTTTTGGTTTGTGCGAAGTAAAACATTCCGGGCAGGGTGTAGCAAAACATAATGTTCCTAGCACAAACTACACAACGTTAGGTGACCACTAACAGTACCCCCTTAAAATGAGTCGTGTCCGTAGAGCCTACCAAACCGTTGTTCAAGTTTAAGACCTCGTAGTGTCTCTCCTTACGACCCTTGTTTATATGAACTGATAAAGATTATCTAATTTCCGAATATTTTTACACAGAGGGGAGAGGTGAGGTGGGGGGGGTTGAGGTTGTTCCAAAACAAAACAAAAACTTAACAAAATTTTTCTCCAGTAAAACAACGTTGTTCTACTACGATTCCTGAACTTTTATTAAAAAAAAAAAAGACCCTTTTTTTAGAATGGACATTTACGTTCAAGAATTAGCTTAGTTACAAAAAGAGATTTAAAAACGACGTCTAGTACCTCCTTTGTTTGTGAGTCTAACGAACCGGTAGTTTTGACTTCTAACCACGGTTTAGGTTCTTTCCATTTGCTACGCTCTACCTCTTTAACCACCAACACTATTACGTCTGACACCCTATGGGCGTCCAAAGGACCCCTAATTTTAGTCGGAAATAGGAATAGTATCAACAAGGGTTTATAAACAATATATCGTCATAAACCCTTCCTAATAGTATTACGTTTTATTGTATATTGAAAAACTAAGTTGGTGTCTTATTATAAAAATTCATAAGACATTATTATCTGTACGATAATATCTTCTAATAACATCGTAGATTACTAAAGTTCCTACTGGCAGATCACCGGTGCTCAGTACCATTAAGGGGTGTACATTATTGCACAAAAATTGTGTGTCTGAGGGAGACAAATGTGAAATCTGAAGAATAAATACAGGGTCTAAATTGCCAACTAATAAAAGTGGCGGTTAAACTATCCTTGAATCTAAAGGAAAGGATTGACGACGAAGAGGAGAAGCAGATAGTGTGTCGTTTCTTGTGTGTCCTAAAAAGAAAATCCGGTTCGCAAAAGGAACAGAAAAAAAAAAAAAAAGGACGAAATTGGATCTCCTGTGAGTGACCACGTACCTACCAGTCTTTACTTTCGTATCCTGGGAATCAAAGGAAGGTTCTAATGTATAATAAAAGTATAAAAGTAATAATGTATAATACCTATCGAAAAAAAGACATATTGGAGTCACAGTTCTTTGAATACAACGTATACGAAGTAATTTTCTACGGGCATCAGTGATCCTCTATTACCTCTTGGTAGTGGTTCGTTCAGTCTTTTACCACCACACTCGACTCGCAACAGACAACACCAGATCGAAAAAACAACAACGACAACTCAAAACACAAACGCGGGGGAAGAGAGACACTGGCAATAACGATTTACTACGACTTGTGACGTTCTAAACAGTCGAAAGAACAAAGACCAGTAGGTCTAACGGAAGAAAATTAGAGTAAAATAATCTCGATGAGTAGGGAACCTTACATTCAATAAAATGTCGAACAACGTTCACAACAATAGACCTAAAGTCACCTGACCTTAAGGACAACTGTGAGACTGGAACAATGGAAGTTATAAACACTGGTACCACCGTTCTTTTCCCTTCGAAAATACGATTTGTCAGGATTCTTTTGTATCACTTAAAGGTTCACCTTAAGGTGTTGAAACATCCTTAGAATACAAACGATGCACGATATCCTATATAGAGCCTCTTCCGTTACCGTGGGGTGAGGTCATGAGAACGGACCTTTTAGGGTACCTGTCTCCTCGGACCTTCCGACGTCAGGTACCCCAGCAACTCCCAGTCTGTGATGACTCGATGAAGTGAAAGTGAAAAGTGAAAGTACGTAACCTCTTCCTTTACCTACCCCCTCGGACCACCCGACGGCAGATACCCCAGCGTGTCTCAACCTGTGCTGACTTCGCTGAATCGTCGTCGTCGTACCCTATATAGACAGAGGTCACACGACTCTACACGATATGAATACGTCCTCCTCTTCGACGGTGATCGACCGACGGAGGGATAAACCAACAAACGTCGGCAAGTTTTTAGGGACCGGACGGTAAACTTTTTCAACCTTAAACTTGTACTTGACCTCGGAGGAAGACACAACAGTGCATAAAAATGAATTTCTTACTGTACTCAAAGTAATGATCGGATTATTTTTACATTAAACTAGTCAGGGATTTCTTTTCGGGGTTCCTTTGTACTTATAATGTTGTTAGGGTCTATTAAAACCTACCGAATAAGAGAACGTAATAGGTACGATGTCAAAAACAGGGGAATAGCACCCTTTGACTCTTAATAAGTAAAATAAGTAAAAAAATTTTAAATTTTACACCAACGTTGAAATCTCTACAATCATTATACCTAGCTTATCTAAGTCTATTCCAAAATCTAGCCAAAGACCAGTACCTAGGTAAATTGGGTAAGTCTCATCGGTTGAGATAAGGTGTGACACTACTATGTAAAACGAAACTTTTATTCTCATAGAGTCGTCATGTAAACTCCCGTAAATCGTATTAAAGGTGTACCAATTTCAATTGAAAACCTTAGTACGGGTTCTTAACTAGGGACTTCCGGATACAGATTTCTGTAGGAAGTTAAAAAATTTAATAAATACTTCACGGTATTTACATGTGTTATGACTTACTACTCGTCTTACACGGTTTTCTCTCTCTAACTCGAGTCCCTTCTTTCTTTTTTTTTTTTACACAAGGAGTCTCCTTTAATGAGAAGTCTTAACTGAACTAAACGGGAATCATGAATTTGTGTGTCGACGACTTAATGTAAAACCGAACGTAGGGACTATACACACAAGGACATATGAAAAGTTCACCAGAATCTCTACTTTAAACACACTGATATCTAACATAAATCATTTTCAGTTCACCGTCCTCCGTGAAATCTTCCATTAATAAACGAAAAAATGGACTGGGAAAGAATGGAGACTTACAACAACTCTTTTCTCAATCACAAGAATTAATATTCGAAAGAAGTAAGGTTTGATAATAATAATATAATAAACCAGTTCTCTGGTTTCTTATATTTCCATAGATCCCTGAGTACGGTACAAAACCTACTAATAATTGAAGATTCAGGGTACCACTACACTTCCAAACCTTAAACGTCTACTAGGGAGCACACGGTCTCTCTATCACGACGGTACACAAACATAACATAAAGTGCAAATCTAAATACTACGAATAACTAACTTACAAACTCGGATCTGTTTACAAAAAGTACCGATGACAATGGTATCAGACAGGGAAAGAAATGGAATACCCTTAATCAGGACGTAAAAAGTGCTTCAGGACAGCTTTGAAATAAAAAGTTCAGTAGTCAGGAAATAACCTCGTCGACATACACACTCATCGATATACTGAGGAACCCAACTACACAATCATCCTAGGACGAACCGTCTTTCCGTCTTTCGGTCGTAGGACTTAAACGGTAGTACATTCCTTGAATTCTAAGAAGAGACCTCTTCCTTTGTCGTTGGGTGAGGTCATAAGAACGGACCTCTTAAGGTACCTGTCTCCTCGACCGTCCGAGGTCGGGTGCCCCAGTGTTTCTCATCCTGTACTGACTCACTGATTGTGTGATCTCTAGGACCAAATCATCCAGACCCTACCCTGACCTTTAGGTATATAAATTGTTCAAGGGGACCACCAAGAATTCCAACTCAAACCCTTTGTTTTTAGAGTAGTAGACTATACCTTTATGGTAATAAATCACTGATCCCTCTGGTACCCCGAAGGGTACACAACTCTTCCCTTACCTACTTACTACTGACGATAGCCTTTTGTCCGTCCTAGGAGGTCGCCGGCGAAGAGACTTTGTCACAGGTAGAACCGAGGATTTCTTGACGTAGATATACCTAAGTAATTAAAATACAGAGACAGGAGAAACGTCAGTCGTACTCACTCAAATCTCACTGTCACTGGAGCGAGAAGTCACGGACACACTCACAGTAAACCCCATGTTCTGACAGACCACAAACAGGGGAGGTAGACGGGGAGAAGGAAGGTACAGTGGGAAGATGGGGGAAGAAGAGAGGGGAATAGGAGGGGAAATGGAAAGAAGTAAGGGAAATTGGTATCTCTTATGCCACCTTTTTTCATGATCCTTGTAACAGTAAATCATTCGTCCCGTAAACCCCCTTCACGTACAAAACACTATATTTGAGTCCTTGATATTTTGAATTTTTTTTTAAGGGTTCACAAACTTTAGTAACTCTCTAACTTAGGAGTCAGTTTTTCTTGATTCTTAAATTCTAAGTCATTCTAAGTCATAGAATTTAAATGCATCCGTTAACCCGTAAGTTTATCCGTTCGGATCCTAATAGAACTACCCCCGGTACTAATTCTTTTAATTCGTTATGTATCATAAAGATGACATATCGTATTTAAACAAAACTCATCTTCTTTTATTTTTAGAGAGGTTGACAATCTAAATCTTATTGTCTTCCAAGCCGAAAGGTGTCTTTCTGAACTCCAAACAAGGACACTCTCGTCATAAATTCCTAGTTCCCTGAAGGACCGTCACGTCATCTACTCTTAGCCGGACGGTCACGTTCCCTGTGCCCAAGCTACGGCCCAGACCCTTCTAAGGTACACGACACCCTACTGATTCGAATACGTGGTGTTGTCGACTCGGACATGAGATCTCGGAACTTGGCGTTGACGACTCGGGTGTACGGTGTTGAGAACTTCGGTCCTACGGAGTCTTAGACACGAGTCGTCGTTCTCTTCGGTGGTAGTACTCTTCGGCAGTGTGACATTGCTTCTCATCGGGGACGAACGAGTTGATCTCTTTCGGGTGTGTGTTTCGTTTTTTCTGGGTCACGTTGGTTTTTTTTTTTTTTTTTTTTGGTTAATTTCAAGACCCTCAAGGGGCTACCGGATCTCCAATCCTAAGGTCCGAAAGTGACGACACCACGTCCAAGTCAGGGACCGACCCTTTGACTCTAGGGTGTTCGACGTGTCACGTCGGTTTTCAATTATTATTAACATATTATGGTGTCTTCGTATGATTGTCTCTTACTAAAGTCCATGAGTAATTTGAAGACTTACAATAAGACTTAGTGTCGGATAAAATTTTATTTACGTCGAAGTAATTTCATGTCTAATGTGAGACTTGTTCAAACTGACAAAACGATTTATGTTCAGGACGGTTTCGACGGAATTGTTTATCTATTTTCACTAAACATTCCTCTTGAATAACGCGACAATACTAGTAGGACGTACGAGGAACTGCAATCTACCCGAATAAGGGAGTTTATCCATTTGTAAACAGAATTTTAGAATAAGAACGAAAATTAAACGAATAGTCAGGACAAAGAAGAATCTGATCGGTTCCACCTAACACCGATGTTTAACAAATTTCAAACATACGGTTTAAGGTACATTCATTCTAGTCGTAATTATTTCGAAATAACGGAAAACAAGACCCTTCTCAACAGGACGTCTCAAATTGATTCACTATCGTTGACACCAGACGTTCACAAAGACAATGCTGGCAAAGTCACGGGGTTCTGTCGGCCTCACCTTCCACAACCGACCCAACGGACTACAAAACCTCCGGTAAACCGTGGTTCAGACCGGCAAGAGAAGGAGGCCCTTATTTGTTCTTCTAGTAGTCTTAAGATACCCCGAAATAATAACAACCAACAGAAGGTAGTCTTGTTCGTTGTAGATTATATCTTAGAAGCTCACTCTTTTTTACATCTGAAAAGTGAATTAAAAAAAGGTCTCCTTTTACATAACAGTTCACATGATTTCGAAGACAACACACAAGTGTACCCTGAACTACTACGAAGATGGAACCATAAATAACGAGTTTCCCGTCCCCCGTCTTTCTCCCGGACCGCGCCGTATACCTGCTGTCACAAGGGTCACCACCCAAACCTGGTGCTATAAACACATAACTCCCCAGTGTTCGTCGTACATGTGTCTGGTGTTGGTCTAATCTCTTCGTTTGAAGTCTCACACTCTCGTAGCAAAGTACTTTGGAAATCAGACCAGACAGTGACAAAAATACATACTTCTTTGTGTGTACATATATAATAAGTCAGTACCACACTTTACCCCGAAGGGGCCACGGGGTAACCACCATTTTCTTAGACGGACGAAAACGTCCTCTGCGTCCTGTGTGACCAAACTAGGGATCCACCCCTTTTTAGGAGACCTCTTCTCTTACCGTTGGGTGAGGTCATAAGAACGGACCTCTTAGGATACCTGTTTCCTCGGACCGCCCGGGGTCACGTATCCCACCGTCTGTCAACCGGTACTCACTCGTCCACACGTACGGCATTACACTTTACCCACTATTTCTTTCCAGTCTCTTGTGTGGTAACATCCGTCACTCTAGAAGCCCGCCATTTCTCATGCACGTAAAACAAGTGGCAACACAGAGAAGAGACCACCGAACCACCACTTCTTAGGTGGACGGTCACGTCCCCTTCGTCGTCCACGTCCAAACTAGGGACCCAACCCTTCTAGGGAACCTCCTCCTTTACCCTTGGGTCAGGTCATAAGAACGGACCATTTTAACGTACCGACCTCCTCGGACCACCCGATGTCAGGTACCCCAGGGCTTCTCAACCTCTCCTGACTCGTCCGGGTGCGGGCTTGTACCCCCTGTGGCTCCGTCGTAAACATCTAACAGGCCATTGAGTCAGTACTAGTGCCACTTTGATGCATCTCTACTCTTACACATAGTGGTTCCACACACCACATCCTTTTTCTACATCTTAGTGTCGGGAGGGTGTCCTCATCGTAAGTGATAACTCTTTTAACTGATAACTATAGAAAGGACATCTGGAGAGATTCACTTGCTTTCACTTGTACTAAACACCGACTTCGAATACACCGAGTTTGACGAAAAGTGCCAGACTCATCGGGATCAGTCCCTTCACCTTCCTTTGAATTCCTTTTACTAGCCTACCGACGGTAAGTACCCTGGAACTTACTTACTTTGAGACCATGACAAGTATCATCCATACATTTACTCTGAATTGTTCTATGTCGGAGGACTAATAGAAGGTCTGGTTTCAACAAAACCAACACCATAAAATTAATCCTAAACCAATACAGTAACTACACAACTATCATTATAACCGATGACGGTAAATAACTCCGGTTAACCCCGTGTCGTAAGACGATTTATAAAATACATTTATTAGAATAAAGGACTAGTCTTGTGGTACATTCAATCCACTACCATAAAAGTAAAATGTTCACTTTTTTAATTCCGAGTATTTCAGTTTATTGAACGGGACCCAAAATGTCTATCATTTATCTTCTGACCATTCCGTAGGACATACTAAGGTTAAGGTACTTGCAAAATCTTCCATTTTTTGTACCTCTACCATTTTTCTAAATCACCAGTCATAAACGATCCCTGAACCTCCTCCCTTCCTACTTATCCGACTTGTGTCTCCTGAAAATCCCGACGATTTGATATATTAGATTTTATCATTCATGTACAGTAAAATATAGACAGTTTTGGGTGTTTTACCAAACACTATAACTACCACCCCCTCGGTTACCGACACACACCCCTCCCCGTATACTCTTGAGACACGAAACGTAGTTAAAACGACACAAGGACTCTGCCAGATTTTTTGTCTCAGATATAATTTTTTATCAGGATCTATAATCCGTGTTGTGAATTTAGTCGTAAATTTTCACATACTATACGTTTCTATTACGATATAATAGTTATAGAAGAATCAACATTCAAATTTTCGTGATACTTTAGAGAATTCTTGATTACTTTTAAAAACATTTTAAATTTTTTTCTTCTTTCACTCTTCCTACCAATTTACCATATAGTGCGGAAACACAAGGGGTCTTCCCTGACCTCGGTTCAGTGTTCGAAAGACTTAAGTGGACGGAGAAAATGGGACAGAGGACCCCTCTCTCGAGGAAAGGGGAGTCACCAGAACAAGGACTTGTCTACAAAATAAAGTTCAGTCAATGGAAATTTTCACTTCTTTAACGGTAGGGTTCTAGGGACGATTGATGTTGAGGAAAGGAACAATTTGGGGTACTCCTCCTTCCCGTTTTGATAAGGACTAAACAGACGGAACACTATACACAACAGGGTCCACACGAGAGAGAGAAATAGGAGTGTCATTAGGAGGTACTTACTGGTACCAATAGGGATGAGACGCGTACTCATTGACTACCTCTCTACTACATTGAACAAGTCACAGTATGTATCCCAAACTTTACTCCCTCAATCCGACCTTTAGAACTAACGTTTTAAGTTCCCGTAAGAGAGGTGAGGATTCGTTAATACAATCCACGAGTACCACTCACTCACGAGGGGTCTCCTTACTTCTAAGTGGTCGTGTAAGTAAATCCTTTTGAGTGTAACTCTTATACAAAGAATTGATAAAGAATTTCTTCTTTTCGTTACGATTCAGGAATGGGTGTAAAATCTTGGAATGACCTACTGGTAGAAATTTTAATGAAAGTTGGAGCCAAAAATTAAAGATAACCACGAAAAATGTCATAAAAAGGAAGGAAAAGAGAAAATTTTAGGTAATTGCCAAAGTGATCCTAAACATATGTCAATGGACCATAGCACCAAGAGTTCGACCCAACTAAAATAAGGGGCCCCCGTACCATCGTGACAACACTATCAAAACCAATAGTGCACACCCTCCACCACGGTGACCGAAGACCACCCATCTCCGGTCCTTACTACGATTTGTAGGATGTTACGTTTTCCTTCGGAGGTGTTACTCTTAATAAACTGTGTTTTACAGTTGTCACGTTCCGACTCTTTGTGACTCGAATCTCCTTGTCCACACCATAGTCCTCTACCGAGATGTATCGTAACCTAAGAAGAAATTCTTAAATGAAAATTTCCAAAATAACCTCATGTCAACTGAATCACACAGTACAATCAAAGTCCAATGTCGTTTCACTAAGTCAATGCGTTTATGTACATAAGTAAGAAAAAGTCTAAGAAAAGGATATAACTCATAACTCATCATCTCCCATAACTCATCTGAGAAGGCGACACGATACGTCGTCTAGGATTAACAATAGATGAAATATATATCGCCACACACATATACAGTTAGAGTTAGAGGGATATGTAGGGAGGGGAGGAATTGGTTCAAACAAAGGATGTAGACACTGAGATGAATTTGGAAAACATTTATGCAAGTAAACATGGTATAAAAATCTAAGGTGTACATTCGTTATGGTATACTATGAATGGAAAGAGACAGACTGAAGTGAAACATACTGTCAGAGATCCAGGTAGGTACGTGACCTAAGAATAATCCGGCAAAGTACGTTTACCCACAGACCCATTGACCAAAAGAAAACGTCGTAATCCTTGTCTCAGCTAGATATACTCATTGAGGACTTCCTCCTGTATATAGACATCATTGTATCCACCTACCTGTCCTAAAGTCATCCTCTCTGCTTTGTGCCATCCTCCCGTCTGGGAGTGTAAAACTTTCGATCAAACATCAGGCCCAACTTAATACGTCGACCACGTCGGACGCAGCAAAGAAGGGGGACTCACAAAATCGGGACAGAGTCACACGGACATCGAGGCCACGAACAGTCCGACCGACGGGAGGGCCAAGGTCGACTGACACAGAAGGTGAGGAGGAAAGACCTTACACACGACCACTACTGACGCTGTGAAAGATACCAAATCCTGGTATAAACTCGTGGTACTCCCACGACACGTGAGGGCAGAACCAGATCTCTACTCATGTTCTAAAACTACCAACGGGGTCGACACACACCCTAGAGGGACCGAAATAAGACGGTCAATGCCGTGGTGACCTGTCTTGAGCCACTGTAGACAGTCCGGACAGTCATCGTTAATCTAATAAAAGTTCTTCAGAAAACGTCAACGTTTGTACTGGTTTGGTGGTACACCATAAAGAGTAATCGATTCCTTTTGTTCAGTCTCATCGTGGGAGTGAAGAAGTTTACCAGAACGATAACCGTGATTTCGTACCAAACACCGAATAATATCGGGAAAAGTATGTTCGAAACCATGATTCTCTGTAACAATAGTTTTCCATTATCTCTCTAAAGTCCTTACTCTTCAATGTAAGAGAAATATAGAACAACGGTCTTTAATGAGAATTTCGTTTTATTCAGAGCGGACTTTATTTTTATTTTATTCTTGTGTCGTATACAGATGAAAACCATAAACCAGAAACGGTTCAATGCATAATAGTGAAATACTTTTAACCGAGTAAAAAATGTTTGTTCGTAAAAAAACGTTAACCTAGAAAGGAGAATTTTTTATTCTCCAACAACGAGTGAGCGAGTCAACACAGGCTGAGAACCGCTGGGGTACCTGACGTCGTGCAGTCCGGAAGGACAGGTAGTGGTAGAGGACCTCGAACGAGTTTGAGTACAGGTAGCTCAGCCCCGACGGTAGGTCGGTAAAGAAGGAGACAACAGGGGAAGAGGAGGACAGAAGTCAGAAAGGATCGTAGTCCCAGAAAAAAATTACTCAACTGAGAAGAGTAGTCAACCGGTCGTATAACCTCGAAGTCGTAGTCAGGAAGGTCACTTATAAATCCTAACTAAAGGAAATCCTAACTGACCAAAAATAGAGGAACGTAAGGTCCTCTGAGAGTTCTCAGAAGATGTTGTGGTGTCAAGTTTTCGCAGTCAAAAAGCTACGAACAGAAAGAAATACCAGGTTGAGAATGTAGGTAAGTACTGATGATCTTTTTGTATCAAAACTGATCTACTTGGAAACAGCTGTTTCATTACAGAGATGAAAAATTATGTGACAGATTAAACGGTATCGAAAAGAAGGTTTCTCGTTCGTAGAAAATTAAAGTACCCACGTCAGTGGTAGACGTCACTAAAACCTCAGGTTCTTTTATCAGACAGTGGCAAAGGCAACAAAGGGGTAGATAAACCGTACTTCACTACTCTTCTCTACGGTACTAGAAGCAAAAAACTAACAACTCAAAATTCAGTCGAAAAAGTGAGAAGAGAAAGCGGAAGTAGTTCTCCGAGAAATCAAGGAAAGGCGAAAGACTCTAATCCCACCACAGTAGACGCATAGACTTCAATAACTATAAAGAGGGACCTTAGAACTAAGGTCGAACACGATATATGTCGGAACGTAAAGCGTACTATATGAGACGTATATTTAATTTATTCGTCCCACAGTTATATGTCGGAACTGCAGGAGGAAAGGGTTAAACCTTGGTCAGACAACAAGGTACAGACCAAGATTGACAACGAAGAATTGGACGTATGTCCAAAGAGTCCCCCGTCCATTCCACCAGACTATAAGGGTAGAGAAGATCTTAAAAGGTGTCAGACAACACTAGGTGTGTCAGTTTCGGAAATCGTATCAGTTACTTCGTCCTCATCCATAAAAAGACCTTATGAGAACGAAACAATACTAGGTCACCTACAACCATTAAACTAGAGACCAAGGAGACGGAAAAGATTTTGGTCGAACTTGTAGACCTTCAAGAGGTAAGGGTATGATAACCTTGGACCGAACCTCTTAAAACTCGTAATGAAACGATCACACACTTTACTCACATCAACACTCCATCAGACTTGTAAGAAACCGTGACGAAAAGAAACCCTAACCTTACTTTTGACTGGCAAAGGTCAGAACACCGGTGACGACTCAAAAGGTTTCAATGACCGTATAACTCACTTCGTAAAAGTGTCGTAGTAGAAAATCCTAAACTTTATCGAGTTGACCTTAAGGTAGTGGAGGTGATCGAAACAAGTATCACTACGAAGGATTCCGGGTGAACTGAAGTGTGAGATCCTACAGACCGAGATCCACTCACTAGTGTGGCAGTACCAATAGACTTAGTAATTCTAGAAAAACATGTCAAGAAGACACATAAGAACGGTGGAGAAGAATTATAGAAGACGAAGACAATCCAGACATGGTAAAGACAGGAAATAACTCGGGTAGAAACATGCTTTACAAGGGAACCATAGAGACTAAAAGAACTTCTCTAGAGATCAGAAAGGGTAAGATAACAAAAGGAGACAAAGAAACGTGACTAGCGACTCCTTCCGAAAGAATAGAGAAGAACGACAAGAAACCTTGAGACGTAAGTCTACCTATATAGAAAGGAAAAGAGGAAACGTAAAGTGAAGAGAAGAAAAGAGTCGATAAACGTTCCGGAAGAGTCTGTTGGTAAAACGGTAAAATGTAAAGAAAAAAAACTCCTATCAAAACTAGTGGTGGAGGACATGTTACAATGCTTGGAGGCGGGTATCAAGAAGTCCGTGAGAGACATAGTCTAGATTAGGGAACTTAGATAAACAGTGAAGGCGACAAATTAACATTCCCTAAACTAAATCCAGTATGGACTTACCAGATCGCCAAAAGGGATGTAAGAAGTTAAATTCAGACTTAAACCGTTATTCCTCGAGTACTAGACTCGAGTGTCAGTCGAGGGCCAGAACAAAAACGACTGACAGATCTCGAAGAGGTAGAAGCCGACGTTTCTCATATTAGTTAGACTAAAACCACAACTGGTAGACCACTGCAGGTACACATCTCAACAGAGAACACAACAACCTTCTCCTACATACGATACTGGTCACACAAGAGAACCGTTTTAAGATAATCGGAAACGGGACGAAATAAAACATGAGGTTCCGGCTTAAAAGGACAATGAGGTACATAGAGAACTGAAGGATGAAAACGTAAGGTCAGGGGATACTACTGTAGATATATATATATATAACATAGATATTCTTTACGGTAACACAAATACACCCCACACCTATATAATATTACACAAAACTGTTTAGACAAAATTACCTGAAACCTGGTACAAGAAAAAAAAAAAAAAATTTATGTTACTTATAGTCTAAATAAACGGGGAACCGTATCGGAAAGAAGAATGTATGTAAAAATATTCATCTCAAGGGTCCAGAGTCCATTACTCGTTGAAACCATTAAAAATCCTAACGGTAGACAGGAGGGTTTACTGACAACTTTAAGATGGTCTTCCAAGACAGAAGACCTTTCCTTTATGGGGAAAGGACAGTAGAAACGGTTGAGACACAAAAGGGTAGAAACCCATCGGATTTATACATCACTTTTTATGCAAAAAGTATGTGACGGAATTAATTATCTTTTCGACTCGGACAAAGCAGACAAGTACCTTGTAAATAAACGTAATGACGACATTTAATGAACAGGAACGAAAAATAGGCAACTAAGTATTAGAAAGGGATAAATCACTCATCAAGTAGAAAAAAAAATATTACTTTATTTCTGGAAATTTAACAAAAAGGATCAACCTTTAAATTCTAATGAATACAAAGAGAGATTGGTATCACAGGTGTGTCGAGTAAAGAGTGATAATTATCAATAAATGTTCAGTAAGTACTTAGTAAAGATAAGTCTTGATCTTTCTTTACTTAACTGGAATTCACTATTATTACATAACTAAAAACTTCCTTTCATACCTATTTGAAAATTCCATAACCTAAAGGTTTCATTTGTTAAATATTTCTAATCTAGTAGTTATAATTATCGTACCTTGAATACATTTATACATCCATGTGTGTATATATGTGTGTATGGGTATCTATATATAAATACATATATGTACTCACACATACATAACTGTTTCGTACTCTTTATTAATTTTACGATAACTTCTTCAATTAACTTAAGGACTCAAAAGAACCACATTGGCTTCATTCTGGGTCATTCAGTAAACGAAAATAAAGGTACACAACTCGAAATCAAAACATAAAATCACCCTTTTTAAACACTTTTTAAAAGGTAAGGAAATATAAGTTCCCTACCTGTGAACGTATACAATAAAACCTAACTGAACATAAGGTAAAGATATGACAGGGGTAAACATCTCACCCTAGACATAAGAACGGACCTCTTAGGGTACTTGTCTCCTCGGACTGTCCCACATCAGGAGTCCCAACGTGTCTCAGTCTGTACTGACTTCGTTGAATCGTACGTGACAGTTGCTCTCATAAATCAAAAACCACATTAAATGAAGGAGAAGTTGTAACTTGAACGAATTGCCTTGTTTTCGGTGGAAGACGTGACGTCACAAAACGAAAACAAACCCACCAAGTACGAGAAAGAGTTCTGACTGTGTCGTGGTGTCTCAGATCTAAATAAAGTAAATCGACCCTCTGTACGTACTTGAGTCGTTTTACTCCCTCTTCTTTCCTTTTTCCAGAAAGTCGGTGATTCCTATATGTATTAAACTCTAGTATGAGATACGGGGATAAAGAAAACGAAAATGGTAGTTCCCCCTAGAAAATTAGATTAGGAGTACCTAAAAGAAGAAGCCAGTTACGGATTACCTAAAAATGTAGTATCCGTTCAATACTTTGTGACAAAGGTGTGGACGTTTTACATCATAGGTATACTGGATCCAAACCTTTAGGTAAGTTCAAGTAACGTCTTAAAAATCAAACCTCATTTCAAAAAAAAGGTCGGTGTGACTGAATACGAGAGAAGCGATTGGATCCTTCGGTAGAGAGTGGAAACGTACACGACACAGACGACGCTGAGGTGGGAAGAAACGGACTGACCAGTCGGGGATCAGAAACAAGGTGTAGGTAGAGTCTACTGCACAGAAGGACCTTTCGGAGTGGGTAGGTGCGACTTTGTCTCAATTATGAGTCAAGGGACACGATTGAGCCATGGTATACGTAAAAATGTAAAACCGTGAAAGAGTCGAACACAACGTCGTCGGATCTGAAAACGGAAAGGAGGACCTGAGACTCGAGTACCTGGACGCAGTTTCCGGTCGTACAGAATAAGGGTAGACACACGTACCACGGACGGTCCTCACCTTAATATTGAATCCTCCATTTCAAATGTAATATTGAATCCAAATCTTGTTTAAACTTTAATTAAGTTGTCACTAAATTCAGTAAGACCATAGAAAACTCAGTGAAGCCTCTTTCACTTTTTACCGGGACCGTCGGACCGGCGTCACAAGGGTTAACTTATATTTATGGAGAGTACCTCATATTTATTAGTCTGTCCCAATGAGGAACCAATTCAGACTTCGTTCCGACTTTTGTACCTGTGAGACGTCGGTGTTTTAATTAATTCGTAGAGAAAGAATGCTCGCTGGAGTCATTAACAACGACGAACTTGTCACTACTGAGGTGGAGACGAAAGTAGGAGACGGAAGATACAATGTAAACGGTTCTATAAGTAAGTCATTTAAAGGGGGCGAAAGACCGTCGAAGGCTGGGTCTAAACCGGTGGAGGCGAAAGGATTCTGGAGTTACCTTAGTGGGTCTTGTTTGGGTCTAAGACATTACTCGAAGGAAGTCAAAGGAGAAGTCACGAATCGTCACTTCTTTCGAGTGAAATAGATGCCGTCGACACAAGAACCACCAGAAACCGGTCACCCGTGGTACCACTTACAACACCTTTGTACTCCTGCTTCGTGACTCGAGTCAGAGACGGGGAACCTAAGAATCGCAAACCGGTCCCAAAGGACGGAATGAGTGAAATTTGTCGAAAAATTTTCACCGTAACAAACGACAGTTCTGGTCTTATCAAGTCTCCTCCTCCTCTTCTCACGTTCGGTGTCGGTTCCTTTTATAAGGACTCGTCATCCGTGAACTAACACACCTAAAGGTTTCCGACCCATCCCAATTCGGAAAGACACACCCCTTCCGAGTCTCGACTCTTCCCAGCAACACACAATCTCTTCTCTCCTCTCACTAACCTCTTTCCCCCTCTCCCCCTTCTCGACCACCGGTCACTCAAACCTGGAGCACTCTTGGAGCAGGTAAGACACCTGTCACCTGTCGGCCCCCATCCCCTACCAACGTCCTCTATTGACTATTGACACCATCCTTCCCCAATTTCCAACCCTCCGGTCACATCATGTAGTATAAACTATTATCACCCTAGTTCCTTTGAAGAAAAATATTCAAATGAATAAAAATTAACTTCCTATTAACGAAATGTTATAACACAACCAAAGACGGTATGTATGTGTGCTTGGTCGGTACCCATATGAATACAGGGGAGGGAGAACTTCGAGGGAAGGTGGAGGGTGAGTTTCTCTCAAGAACTTTCCGCTGAGTAGTACTGTACCGCCGAACGTTGTTCGTTCCTTAACCCGTCAACCGACCGTGTCGTCTACAAGAATACGAGACCCAAACAGAGACTCAAATGGACGACACCCGTAGAGGGAACGTCCGACTGTCAAGGGTCGAGCCCACGACCCAGCGACGGGAAGAGAGACCCCAGTCGTGTTACTCTTAGACGGAAAGACCCCGTCTCGTCGGACCTTTACGACCGTCACTACGACCTCCTACTGGAGAGGGTCCTCGTCCGAAGTTGGTCCCTTCCTGGTCTCAGTCTTCTGTTTCCAGGTCAAAAGGGGAGAGAGACACCTTACAAGATTCCGTATAATAAGTACAGAAGAGACCTATCGGGTCCCCCGACCTCGAGATCATCGTCGACGAGGTATGGTGAGGGAATTAACCGAAGGGAGAGAGGAGTGGGCACAGAAGGAAGGAAGGATTGGACACTAGGAACCCAAGTGGAGGGTTTATTTGATGCGTTCATTAATATGTGATTGGGTCCAAGAACAGAGTCTCAGAGAAACACCCGTTATGTCCGATTCTACCGATAGGACCCACTAGCTTACCAACCTTTTACCTCAACCGTAAGAGAAGGTCACCAATTAATTACTGAGAACAAGAAAATCACTTTTTTTTTTTTTTTTCTGACGTAAGTAGAGTTCACATAAAATATATAGTCACGTTTATACCGTGTACTAAATCTCAAGTACCGAGTAAAACTCTTTCTTTTGCGAGGTTTGGTAGACGTTTTCATAATTTTACTAGGGTTCACCGTGTATCCGTGAACTTCGTCAAAGGTCCGTGTAATCCAACAACAGTTGTATCTCTTTTTATGCGTGATATCCCTCTTCGTTCTTCTCTCTTTCCAGGACTTTTGGGTACTAAAGTCGTCTAGTCCTTCTTCCTACAGTCACTCACGCGTCCCGTCCGCGGCACCCGCAGGCGTGGACCCACAGTCGGTCCACCGAATCCTTAGGACCCGGTAACCGTCGACACTACGTCAAGTGACTGCTAGTCAGTATCCCTCTCCTGGGTCGGTATCCTAGTAAAGACAGGTACACGACACTAGAGGACTTTCAGTACGACTCACCGACCTCGGTTCAACCCTTTTTACAAAGGCAATGATTGTTATATCAACAATTCACACGAGGTACCCCTAAGACTTTATAAATGAACTACCATTAGTGTTCTTAAAGTAATAAAAGTAAAAAAAAGGACTACTAGGATAATCGTAGGTTGATAACATTTTCAGTCGTGAACTATCACAAAATATCTGTTTACCGTTCTTTTAACGAATATTCCTTCGTCACTACGTAGGCCAAAGGTACTTGTTAACATTGACGTAAGAAATCGTGAACCTTGAACTACAAACTTACTTTTCTACGGGTGTGTCCCCACCAGGACAGGTAATGTGAGAGAACGTTTTACTTTGGGACAGAAGTAAATCGGTGTATTAAGACAAAAAGAAAAAGAAAAGAAAAAAAAAAAAAAAAAACGGTACGCCCTGGAATCAAAGGACTGGTCCCTAGTTTGGACACGGGGAACGTAACCTTCGTGTCAGAATTGGTGACATGACAGTTCAGGAGTCGGGATACAAGATACAACCTGGAATAAGATCTTCCCTTTCTTATCACAAATGACCACAAAAAGAAGATTTTAGATAACACGTCCGAAGGGTCGACAGACTACCATTTCTTAGACGGACGTCACACCCTCTGGGTCCAAGCTAGGAACCCAGCCCTTCTAGGAGACCTCCTCCCGTACCGTTGGGTGAGGTCATGAGGTCGGACCTCTTAGGGTACCTGTCTACTCGGACGGTCCGATGTCAGGTACCCCAGTTTTCCTCAGTCTGTGGTGAGTTACTGATTATCTAGTAGATGGGTATATCGTGGTATCTACTAGATAGGTAATCTCTAAGAATTAAGAGAACTTTACTTAACTTTTGTACCTAACAAACAAATGGTAAATTATTTAAAACCCCACAAGACGTAATAGTAAAATATTAGAGTAGGTAGTACACTTAATTCCTTATTTTATTATTTTGAACTTATCAAAAACCTTGTACATAAAAAATTTTTAGTCTTATAGGAGTGGAGATAACTTACTTTGTAGTACATATCCTTTCACTTTTATTCATGACTAGGAAAATCACTAGAAACTCTCTTGTTGTCTTAGATCTTATGTTGTCAGTCCTTTCCTTTTGCGTCGTTGATTATAACTTCTAACATTTTCTTTTACTATTACCTACCTCACCAACGACACAGGAACTAGACTCCACTTTACTATGGTGAAACAAAATGACAAAGTAAGAAAATTCTTATTTTCAACTCTCTTGAAACTCCGATTCTTTCACATCTCTTCTCTTACCGTGATCTCTTTTATCCTCCCGTCTCGATCTAACTTCTATTGTCCACGATCCGACCCCGCTCAGTCGGAACTCGACAAGGGAGTGAAACACTCAGAAAGACGACCACATAATACGAGTAAAATCACTTTGTTGGTCAAAGTTAAAAACCAAGCATAGATATTAGGAGTTATCCGAGACGATCCATACCAACACCCGAATCACCGACACCAGTAACTAAGGAGGTCTAGGTATGGAGCATCTTACGAACCGAACATCATACAGGAGGTATTTTCAGACAATTTACCCAAACTTGTATAAAAGGACTCAAACCATTCTTCCTCTCTTCTCATTTCTAATACCACCTAAATTCTCTTTGTCCTCTTTTAACTCATATTTAAAGGAAATAAAAAGAGTTAGATAAACCTCTACTTCATTAGAGAACCCCCGTGTCTCCCCACAAAACCTCTGAACTTCTTTGACCCCTCTCAAGTCTTCTCGACGAATACCTTTTACGTTAACTTTACTTATTTTTTGAATGGTTTGGTTTAATAATATGTCGACTCCGACACATCATATTTAAACATCAGTCTAAAGAACCCTATCAATATACGGAAAAAGGTCAAGAAATGTCTAACCCCCACCTAAAATTCTCACACACTACTCTCCCACTTTACCAATGGGAACCCCATTCTACCGTGTCCTTCTTAATTTCGGTTGTCCTTCTGTCTTATAAGATCTCTTGAAAGTCTCAACTCCCGAAAGTTCTTAACGTGACCATCCTCCAACATCGGCGTCCTTCTGCACTGGTCAATCTTCTGCAGAATCTTCACCACCTCAGAGCAACACTGTTCCAGGTCAAATACCGACCAAAACACCCAATGATTTCATTACAAAGTGTCAAATTATTAAGAATAGTTGAAGTCCTAACAAAACGTTTGAATTTAAACTAAGAATTCGGTTTTTCTTTGAACAATTCCTCAATTTTGGTTCATACTACCTTGGTAAATCACCGTTATACTGAGATCAAGTGACTTAAGACACACTAAAATTTTCGACTTATCGGTTCAAGTACAAGGAAATCAGTAACTGAAAGTACATACCCTCTTATTTACTGTATTGTCGACCAGTCACGAAAAACGATCGGTCAAAATTTTACAATGTACACGCTTGTGGAGTATTGAATACGTACAAAAGGTCACTCTTAACGTAGTATCCACCTTTCTTTAATTTACGTAGGTACCAAGAATCTACAATGTATTAGATCCTTGAAGTATTGAAGGATCAATCTGCTAAACTTTAGTAATACATTAGAGTACCGAGGAATGTTCCCTCTTTTTTCAATATAAAAAATATCTTTTAGTTGTCCTACTAACCAACTTCTTGTAAACACACCCCCACATTAAAACGTTTAGTTGTTTATTATTCATGATCAATCTTGACTAGACGGGCAGAGAAACCGATGACGAACACCTGGTGGTCTCACTATTCCATCCAGTGGAAAGTCAATTGTCTTGTAGTTTTTGAACACGGTTGGGTCTCGATATGTGTCCTAAGGAACCTCAGTGTCCCTCACAAGAGGTGGGAGACTCGGTAAGACAAACCCCGCAACCTGACTTACCGGTAAATATGAGTTGGGAGAAATGGAAAGGTCGTAGAGGACTTAACGACATCATCATCTCAGACGACCACTAAACGTCCTACACTTCCGACACCGAATTTCTGACCGACAGAGACCTCGAACAGACGGGGTTTGGGACCGACGAGACAGGACTGTTCCGTGTGTCATGTGGAAATCCAAACGAAGAACATGGAGGTCAATGAGTAGTACCCTAGCCCGGAGGGAATGACTCTTCACTCAAGTCCTCTACCTCCGCAAATTCTTGGAGATTCCTAGAACAACAGACCGACAGAGAGAGGGAAACGATTGGTCTTAGAATAAACTTGAACCTAGGGACGGACCACGTCCATATGCGACTTCAGGTGATGAGGGAAACTTTATGTTTTTTTAAAACGAGTATAGGGAGGGATAAACGTCACTCTCTCTTAGGCCTCAAGAGGTCTCGTTAAACTACCCCCACACAAAATCCCTCTCAAAGTAGATCAGTAAAGATGGAATAAATTTAATACCGACTTAAAGGACAGCACCCGGGAAATAATACGTAACTACCGTTTCTCGTGTCGGAAAGGAAAACCTAAAAGTAGAACATTTATAATCGGTAAGTTCTGCACACACAATCACCGTCTGCTCTGGACACTCCGTCGCTCTCTAAAACGAATCACACGAGACAAGGAACCTCTGAACGACAAAGAAGCGTTTGGGGGTGTGATAACGTTGGGAGTTGAGGTCCGAGACGGGTTTACATTAAGTCGTTTGTAAATTTTTGTAGTCTAGTAGAGACGGAAGTAGAACTGGGACCAGGGGTAAACCCGAAGAAGCTTCATACCTAGTACATGACAGACAAGACCGAACCCTTCCTTGGAAGAGGGAGTGGACGGTCAGAACTTCTCCCCTCTCCTCGTCCCAACTTCACCTAAACTAGTGTCACACTTGTGTAGTATAGTCTTCCGTCTCTGTGAAGTCGACGTACACCAAAACAAACACTCAAACGAACAAAATGAAAGTGTTTAGGTGTACTAAGAATTCAGAAAGTCTGACACTTGGTCACCCGGGAGTAGAAGAAAATTTATGTAAATAAACCGACGTGACCCAGAATCAATGTCGTACGTCCTAGAAATCAACACCGTGCGCCCTACATCAAAGGGGTGATCCTTAGTTTGGGCCTGAAGGACGTAAATCTCTCACCTCAGGATCGGTGACCTGGTCGTCCCTTCAGGGAACCCGGGACTAGATTAAGGATCGCGGAAGTACCGGTGAAGTCCGAACCCTCTGTCGATCCTAATGATCAGAATTATGATATTTAAACCGTTGTAGATTCCTTTTTTGATCACCTCCACTACCTTAAGGTCGACTCGATAAAGTTTAGATTTTTTACTGTAACACTTTCACGACGTCAGTTATACGGTTCTTTAAACCTTTTGAGTCGTCACCGGTGTCCTTACCTTTTTCAGTCAAAAGTAAGGTTAGGGTTTCTTTCCGTTACGGTTTCTTACGAGTTTGATGGTGTATTAACGTAAGTAGAGTGTACGATCATTTCATTACGAGTTTTAAGAGGTTCGGTCCGAAGTCGTTATGTACTTGGTACTTGAAGGTCTACAAGTTCAACCAAAATCTTTTCCGTCTCCTTGGTCTCTAGTTTAACGGTTACAGGCGACCTAGTACCTTTTTCGTTCTCTCAAGGTCTTTTTGTAAATGAAGACGAAATAACTGATACGGTTTCGGAAACTGACACACCTAGTGTTATTTGACACCTTTTAAGACTTTCTCTACCCTTATGGTCTGGTGGACTAGATGGAGAACTCTTTGGATATACGTCCAGTCCTTCGTTGTCAATCTTGACCTGTACCTTTTTGTCTGACCAAGGTTTAGGTCTTTCCTCATACAGTTCCGACATATAACAGTAGGACGAATAAATTGAATATACGACCTTCTTTCTGTTCGACCTTAGTTCTAACGGCCCTCTTTATAGTTATTGGAGTCTATGCGTCTACTGTGGTGGGAATACCGTCTTTCATTTCTTCTTGATTTCTCGGAGAACTAGTTTCACTTTCTCGTCTCACTTTTTCAATCGAATTTCGAGTTGTAAGTCTTTTGCTTCTAGTACCGTAGGCCAGGGTAGTGAAGTACCGTTTATCTACCCCTTTGTCACCTTTGTCACTGACTGAAATACAAAGACCCGAGGTTTTAGTGACGTCTACCACTAACGTCGGTACTTTAATTTTCTACGAACGAGGAACCTTCCTTTCAGTATTGGTTGGATCTGTCGTATAAGTTTTCGTCTTAATGAAACGACTGATTCCAGGCAGATCAGTTCCGATACCAAAAAGGTCACCAGTACATACCTACACTCTCAACCTGATATTTCTTCCGTCTCGCGACTTCTTAACTACGAAAACTTGACACCACAACCTCTTTTGAGAACTCTCAGGGAACCTGACGTTCCTCTAGATTGGTCAGGTAGGATTTCCTCCAGTCAGGACCCACAAGTAACCTCCCTGACTACAACTTCGACTTTGAGGTCATGAAACCGGTGGAGTACGCTTCTCAACTGAATAACCTTTTCTGAGACTACGACCCTCCCTAACTCCCGTCCTCCTCTTCCTCTGCTGTCTCCTACTCTACCAACCTACCGTAGTGACAGAGTTACCTGTACCCAAACCCACCTGAGGTCCTCAACCACTACCTGTCCCTCCGGACCGCACGACGCCAAGTACCCCAGTGTTTCTCAACCTGCACTGACTCACTGACTTGACTTGACTTGACTTCCTCTATGGGATATTCAAGAACCAAAGGACTTCTGTATAAAATTCCCCTCTCTATCAATTTTTATTTCTAAAAAATTTTACGACTTCATTCAAGAACTTCCGAACGGAATAATAAAACTAACTACAAAGAATTGTTGAAACACCCTTTACTAACGTGTGAGTCACATAATTTTTATGGGAAATATTAACCTCTACAGTTTTAATTGAAATTACATCTAACAACCACAACAAAAGTGAATATTTTAAACAAAATTTTAAAGACGGAGAAAGACTATATGTGTTTCTTACTCTTAAACGAGGAACACATTATATTAGAATTTTTATTAACATAAATACATGAATAAAAACCGATACAACCCAGAAATAACGATGTGCTCGAAAAGAGAGCAACGTCGTTCACCCCTGACGAGAGATCCACGTCACTCGCCCGAAGAGGAACGTCACTGAAAGAAACAACACCTCGTGTCCGACATACCTCGTGTCCGAGTCATCAACACCGTGTGTCCGAATCAAGGAGGTACCGTACACCCTAGAAGGACCTGGTCCCTATCGTGGGTGTAGAGGACGCAACCGTCCACCTAAGAAACGGTGACTCGGTGGTCCCTTTGGGACGTTAAATTTAATCGGACTTTTAAGTCACTAAACTGATTGAGAAAGGACGGGTAATTTTAATTCAGAAACATGGGAACTCATCCTACTTAATTTTCATTTTTAATCTAGTCTATAATTCGTACGGTCAAAAGTACGTCTATTCTGACACAACGATATGTGTTACTCAAAATAGAAAGTTGAACAAAGTTATTATTGTTGATAGTAAATAACTTGTGAATAATTCAATCATTAACCTAATGTCAGATACACAAAAGACTTAATCGAATGAGACTACTCAAGATACTGGACTTGGACAGTAGGATGTACGTCTTTGTCTCAGAGTCTCTTGAGGTATACCAATCCGTTAAACATCCAGGGGACTGATCTTTAAACGTGGATGTCAATTAAATCGACCATCTAGTAGAAGAACTGTCACGAACCTCGACGACCATATCTTGGGACTTGGACTGGAAAGCGTGAACCTATCGTGCACATATCGAGAGACGTACCGACGTCTACCACTGACGTCGGCACTTTAATTTTCTGCGAACGAGGAACCTTCTTTTCAACACTGGTCGGATCTGTCGTATAATTTTTCGTCTCTGTAATGAAACGGTTGTTTCCAGGTAGATCAGTTTCGATACCAAAAAGGTCATCAGTATATACCTACACTCTCAACCTGATATTTCTTTCGACTCGTGGCTTCTTGACTACGAAAACTTGACACCACAACCTCTTCTGAGAACTCTCAGGGAACCTGACGTTCCTCTAGGTTGGTAAGGTAGGATTTCCTTGAGTCAGGACTTATAAGTAACCTTCCTGACTACAACTTCGACTTTGAGGTTATGAAACCGGTGGTAGACTACGCTTCTTGACTGAGTACCCTTTTCTGGGACTACGACCCTTTCTAACTTCCGTCCTCCTCTTCCCCTACTGTCTCCTACCTACTCACCAACCTACCGTAGTGGCTGAGTTACCTGTACTCAAACTCATTTGACGTCTTCAACCACTACCTGTCCCTCCGGACCGCACGACATCAGGTGCCCTAACGTTTCTCAACCTGTACTGCTTCTCTGACTTGACTTGACTCGTGCACATATAAAAATTCGTAAAATATCAATTTATATAGACTAAAATTTTCTATTACAAAAATAATGTACAGTATTCGTATCTAACCTCTACTGACATGTCCATCGTAGACAGGACACAGAGAAAGAATGTGTTTTCTTTAATTGACTAACGGAAAAGAAGACCTTGTCGATTATTAGATGAAAAACAATAGTAGAATTTTTATACGTGGATAATGGTGCCTCACAAGACGTCAACAAAAAATTCCAACTTATTGAGTTAGCTACCATTTATAGAAAATTAGTCACATGTTTTCTTGTTCAAATGGGGTCCCTTTTAGTCTAGACATCTCACGGCAATATATTTTCCTTTGAGAAAGGAGGACCTTGAACCGTCCCAAGTCTCAGGTCCTCCTTTTCACATACACACACCCACGCTCTGACTCTTAAACACTTCCTCAACTGACTCTTTACATTCGTCAGTTAATTTTTCATTCGTCTTTATAATTGGAACGTCTTGAAATATTGAAATAGAGTGATTACAATTACAAACGAAAATTTTCTACCATCTTAAATAACAACGAGAAGAGTAATGTTTCAGCTTTACTTAAAATAACTCTCTTTTACTTTAAAACGTACCTTGTCATTGTTATATATTCACTCATTCATTCATTCACTTCAGCGAGTCAGCACAGACTGAGAAACACTGAGGCACCTGACATCGGATGGTCCGAGGAGGCAGGTACCCTAAGAGGTCCGTTCTTATGACCTCACCCAACGGTAAAGGAAGAGGTCCCTCAAAAGGACTGGGTCCCTAGCTTGGGTCCAGAGGGCGTAACCTCCGTCTCCGAAATTGGAGAATCGGTGGTCCCTTCGGATACCAATCTTACGACTAAGACCAGCATAAAATACATAAATAAAGGGGAACTCTTTGGAATTCACAGGTTACGGTCTATCAATTTTTTTACCAAAAGTATGAAGTGTTAATGTTTTCCTAAGTATCGTTTCAAGATAATTTAGCATCTAGAGAAATCATAACCTTTATACCACCACTCACCAAATCAGCGATTCAACACAGACTGAGAACACTGGGGTACCTGACGTCAGTCGGTCCGAGGAGACAGGTACCGTATAGGATTCGTCCTTATGACCTCACCCAACGGTAAAGGACGTGGGTCCCCTAGAAGGACTGGGTCCCTAACTTGGTCACACAGGACGTGACCGTCCACCTAAGAAATTGCGACTCGGTAGTCCCTTCGGGACAACTTCCATATTAGAGAATCTTTGACTGAAATTAGTAAGTGAATCGTCATGTGGACTCATCATAGACAATTGTCGGAAAATTATTTCATTATTTGACAAGTACATACCCTCTAATCCATCTGTTAGCACTACACTGACTTTATTCGTATTGAGACACTTGCGAACGTTAAGAAGATTAAAAATACTTAGTGACTCTTACCGTGAAACACTTTCAATGGTCGGGAACTCCATCATGGAGCAAGTGTCATCCACAAGTTTTGACACACAAACATAGACACTTACTTATTTATTCTCACTTACTTACCAACTACGGAACTAGTTACCCAACTGTACTGATATACTTAAATCGGGGAGGAAAACGCCGGTCACGTTAAGATTACTTGTTAGTTACCAAGGAGAAGAGAAGGGACGAAGGAATGAGACCATATGGATCTATGTACAAGTCTCTTGTACGACCTAATTTCGATCTCATCATTAGGGTCCGTGTTTCAGGTTTCTTTCAAACCACCGCTAACTACAAATACCACCACTACAACCATCCTTGGTACAGAGTGGGGTTTATCGGAGTCATGGGATCTGTAAGAGTCAGTGGGTGTGTTAGTCTGGACGAAGGGACGGAAGGGTCTAAGTCGACTTCGACTCCTTCAGTTTACCGAATAACTGACATCGGTGACGTACTAGTCTATCGGATCGACCCACTCACGCACACCCTAACCGGAACCAATAGAACCTTCCTGAAAGAAGATACGAAATTTCTAGAGATGAGATCACGGCCCGTCACCAATCCTCACGCCACAGAACTAACTCTTGAGGGATACAACCTTCTGATCGAGTCGACGAACGGTCAATACTTTGTACCCGTCACCCGGGGGAAGTTGGAGATCTAACACACACACACAAACGTGCAAGTGAGTCGGTGCAGGCTGACAAAACGTCGGAGTACCTGACACCGGGAGATCCGAGGAGACAGGTACTCCTAAGAGGTCCGTTCCTCTCACCTCACCCAACGGTAAAGGAGGCGGTCCCGTAGAAGGACTGGGTCCCGAAGTTTGGACACAGAGAATACACAGGACGTAACCGTCCGTCTAAGAAATGGTGACTCGGTGGACCCTTCGGGGCAATTTGGAGATCTAAGGAGTAGACGTTTTACCCTCGTGCTCATCACCGATGGAGAACCTCCTAAATAACTACAGATGGAATCTAATATTTTTGACGTGAAGGTAGGTACCCTTTTCACACCAGACATTGAAGTGTCTCGAGACCTGTTTTTACTCCTGTTAAGATTGTACATCGGATCCGAGATAATAAATACACGGTGGGACGGAGACCAGTAGATATGGACAACCTCTCGTTTGTACGGGTGAGTTACTGAACATTCCAACTGTTCCTGAAGGCCAGTCATATAGGTAGGTCCACGTGTACAAATTAATTTGAGACAAGTCTCGTACACTAGTAATACTATTTTTTATAAGTAAGACCTCTTCAAGCTTTTACGAAAGACCAATCGTACTCTAAAAACCGTACATAACTGACACCAAAAACCGAGACTTAAGGACTTTACGACTGTATCAACTTAAATAAAAACAAAATTTATGTTAACCATTGTAAAGGTTCGTAGGTATACCTGAGTTATTTATGAAGTGAAGACGGGTGACCTACATCCTCGACCTACTTCTCCTTGTTATACTAAACCCTTAAGGACTTGTAAAAAGAAGAAAATCGACCTACGACTTCGTGTGACCTTTGCAAAGAAACAGTAGTATTAAAACCCCAAAGTTTTTAACACAAACCTAAAAGTCCTTTAACCACCATTGAAATATAATCGACTCTTTTCACTTAAAATTTTAAGAGTCACTTCTCCGCTTACTTACTAGGTAAAAAGTATCCTTTTTGAGGAAAAAGTTCCCTTAAACAACGGTTCAACAGACGTCACGAGACCCGTAATGAACTGGAGAACCGTGAAGTTCTTTAACAAAAGAAACAGATTCATAATTTAGTCATAAACTCGTTCCGACCCACATGATGTACCATACGTCTCGTCCCCCTACTTTCGTCAGTCGGTACACATAAAGGTGTAAACGTTCATCTAAACCAAAGACATTGACAGTCAGTTCGTCTAGAATACCTTACTTAAAAATAAGGGAGTGATGTCCAAGATCAAGAGGTCCTTTATTTAGTGTCGCCGGAAAGACTGCCTCCGTCTACCACTTTTTTGACATACTCCTACATCATGTAAGTGAGAACTCGTCTTCGTTTAACGAGAAATTTAAAGAAAATACGAAACTTTTTCTTTTGGTAAAAAAAGATTTGTACGTAACAGCCACCACACTATCTGACACAGGAGAAGTACTGACAGAACTTTAAAGGCGAACGCCGTCCCAGATGAACCTTGTACACCAGGAGACAAACCTACGGTAACCGTCCCCACAAAAGAGGGACGACGAGGATCACAATGGCCTTTGTGAGTGAGAGATGTAATCGACGGCACATTCCCCTCCGTCATCCCTACACGGTACGTGACAAGTTTGGACACCGCGGTAGGTCCAAAGTGTCCCGTGTCTGGGAAGGAAGATCCTACAAAAGGGTTTAGGAAGGTACACACACAGACACATCCACAATCCACCTCTCTCCCCGGACCACCCGATGTCAAGTACCCCAACGTCTCAGCCTGTGTTTACTCACTGATTGTGAAGAGAAATCCTTCTTGACCGTCACGGCACCGTTGGCCGATCAGTCGACTGACGGAGGTCGACGTCCCGGAATCCTAAGTGAAACCGAAAAGTCGGGTCCGGTGTGAGAACGGGTCGTTGGGGAACAACAAAAGCAAATCAACGAATCAGTTCAGGTTGAGGAACACGGGGGAACCTGACATCGGGTGGTCCGAGGAGACAAGTACCCTAAAGGGTCCGTTCTCATGACCTCACCCATCGGTAAGGGAAGAGGTCCCCTAGAAGGGCTGGGTCCCTAGCTTGGGTCCAGAGGACATAACGTCCGTCTAAGAAATCGTAGACCTGGTGGTCGCTTCCGGTCAAGAAAGACTTTCCCTCCAGTTTTGTCGTTGGGGGTGGGGGTCACCGGTGGTGGTGCCTAGCCAGACAGTGAGGGTTGAGCTCAAAGAAGAGAGTGCGGGTCAGTCGACGGCAGGCGAAAGGGAACATGACGTCATGAGGTCTGTGAGACCAACGTGTGATTAGACAAGGAGGTGAACTAGCCAAAACAAAACCAAAAAGTGTTCCACCGAGACAGATTATTCATGTTAAATTTTCAACGAAGAAGAACTATCCGATATAGACCTATTTTCTGATAAAAATTTTACTCGAACATACGTAGTGTAACTTACTTAATAGAAACCGTCTTGACACCAAATAAACGATGGTGGAAAATACATTGAACATTTGGTTTTTTTATCTCGGTGGTCTCCACAATGTATGTTTTTATGGTTTTCCACCGTTTTACTTCTATAAAAGTTATTTAAAGGAAACCACACTGAAAATGTGATGGACTTTATAATTTTAACGTTTCAGAATAAATTGTTTTTCCTAAAAAGAAAAACAATTGAAAAGACGATCTTTTATCGACAATACTATATACCTTACCCTAAAAAAAGAAAATAACAATACACTAAGGTATGTTCTTAAAAATTACCTACAAGATCGTAAAGATTGGATTTCGGAGACTCGGAGTGTTAGGAACATATTCCCAACCTACTGGTTGTCATGTGTTTGACCTCAAATCAGGATAACATAGTCTTAAAGTTCTATTAAAGGAAAGGTATTTTCCGAAACTCACGTAGATGGGACTACTAGTCTAGTGGACCAGAGTTCCAGACCCCTCTTTAAGGATCACCCACTGAAAAAAAGGGGACTACAAGGGAGAAACATAAGAGAACAGGAGGAGATCCTAAGCGGAGACTACTACATTTATCACTAGAATAGACAGTGTGGAAATAACATTTGGGAATCCGACTCAAGGTCCACCCCGGGACTCACACGACGGGAGACAGTCGCAAAAGTGGAGAGAAGGGCCGAGTGTGTCCTAGGGTCTCGACCTCTCGTCCGAGACTCTCCCTCAAAGGACATACTCGGTAAACAGTCCCTTACGGAAACGGGAACTCTAGTTGGGTACACCGTCCCTCCCCACCTCTTCTTCCGGACCGACACACGTCCCTCCTCCCCGACGACACGTCCCGAGTGTCGTCCGGGGGTGGTAGTCACCTTCGAGACCTCAGCACTCCGGGAAGTCTCGACAGGGATCGACTCAGTCTCCCGGTCCGAAGATCTGGTACCCAACCTATCAGGGAGGTACTGCACCCTTCCTCCACAGTGGTCTCTCCCCGTAAAAGAAGTCGTCTCCGATTTCACCCCTGTCTTGTCCGACTGGGGAGTGTCGTGGACTCCCCCACTCAGGAATCCAGGGTTTCCCTCTAGACGAACCGAAGGGTGGACCCGAGGAGAGGTCGGGACACACTGAACAGGGACTCCGGAGACCTGGACGAACAGACAACAACTACGACTTTAAACCAGAGACAAGTGACCATGGTTTAACTTGGAACTTCTCAAAAACTACTTCATCTTTTCTTATCGAAATAACGAAACGGTCCGTTTCCCTCGGTGTCTCCCAATTATGGCAGTTTTGACTTACAGGGTTGGGTCCACGTAAACCCTTCCTTGATATTCCTTGTCCCACGTACGTCCCGGACGTCAGGAATTTAGATCTCTAGAAGACCGTAGGCTACCAGAGCACTAGACACCAAGAGTTCCAATAACTTGACACTGGAAGAGAGACCTTGTAGAAGGTAAACCACCCCCAAAATCAAGACGTCTTCTCGAGCTATGACAAGACACAAAGGGAACTCCCCCTTGGTCCTGGGACGGGGTTCCGATGTACAACAAAGCATCCCGAGGAGGTAACAGAGAAGTAGGGAGAAGAGGGGTTGATCGTTGACACACTCGGAAGGGAAACCTTTAGACCCTTACCCTGTGTCTTTCCGAAAATACGGGTCCTCGGGGAGTCCCAGGACGGACGAGTCTACGTAATGAAGAGAATGAACCTTTGAAGAACAAACGACAAAAAGGGATGAAACAGGCGAACAAAGGAGAAGTTTGGAATAAAATGTGTTTTCGGTGTCGTGGGATATAAAGAGAAGGAAATATCACGAGTAGAGTGACCAGTAACAAACAAGTGAGAAAGATAGAATAGGTTGTCCGCGTTGAGTGACGTAGGGACTTCCCACCTTATACCATGTACGGTCCGTAAGTTGTTTATCCCCAACTGAACTTCTCACCCTGTGCTGACTCGCTGAAGTGAAAGTGAAAAGTGAAAGTACGTAACCTCTTCCTTTACCGTGGGGTGAGGTCACAAGAACGGACCTCTTAGGGTCCTTGTCGTCTCGGACCACCCGACGACAGATACCCCAGTGTGTCTCAGCCTGTGCTGTTTTCGCTGAATCGTCGTCGTCGTCGTCGTCATTCTACTCCCTCTCACAATTTTACAAAATTTTTAATAAAACGAATAGTTTATAAAGAGGAAAGTATTTATTTATTATACGTCTTAACACACTAATATTAAGTATGAACTAAATAAGTAATGAAATAGCTTACATCGTAGAAGAAAAAAAGAATACCAGAATAAGAACACTTTTTAGTTCATGGTTTATTAAATACAGTCAGTAGTGTCTCCACTTTTGTAACCAGTCAAACTTCGTAAAACTTACTGATTCTTTTGCTTCTAGTACCGTAGGCCAGGGTAGTGAAGTACCCTTTATCTACCCCTTTGTCACCTGTGTCACAGTCTGAAATAAAACCCCCCGAGGTTTTAGTGACGTCTACCACTGACGTCGGCACTTTAATTTTCTGTGAATGAGGAACCTTCTTCTCAATAGTGTTTGGATCTATCGTATAACTTTTCGCCTCTGTAATGAAACGGTTGTTTCCAGGCAAATCAGTTCCGATACCAAAAAGGTCACCAGTACATACCTACACTCTCAACCTGACACTTCTTTCAACTCGTGGCTTCTTAACTACCAAAACTCGACACCACAACCTCTTCTGAGAACTCTCAGGGAACCTGACGTTCCTCTAGGTTGGTCAGGTAAGACTTCCTCTAGTCGGGACCCTAAAGAAACCTTCCTTACTACGATTTCGACTTTGAGGTCATGAAACCGGTGGAGTACGTTTCTCAACTGAGTAACCTTTTCTGAGCCTACGACCCTCCCTAACCCCCGTCCTCCTCTTCCCCTGCTGTCTCCTACTCTACCGACTTACCGTAGTGACTGAGCTACCTGCACTCAGACTCACTTGAGGCCCTCAACCACTACCTGTCCCTCTGGACCGCACGACGCTAAGTGCCCCAGCGTTTCTCAGTCTGTGCTGACTCGTTGACTTGACTTGACTGACTTCATAGGTATTTTAAATTCTTTCTGATTTTACGACAGAAGGTTCACCTACATAGACACTAAATAACGACGTAAAAGTCTTTCATATTTATTCGTTTGTTTAAAATATTAATAGAGGTAAGGTCCATTCTTTGTGACACACACTTCTATTTATACATAAACGTTTCATCAATATTAGTTCCAGACACAATACTATATCTTCAGAACACAAGTACTTTCTGAGCTTTATGAGAAATACTAGTGGGTCATGAACTGTTTTTTCTTCCCTCGGTTCATCAAACTCCCTCGACATTCAGATTTAGCAAACAGTACAAGTCAGTTTTATTCTTTATAGTTAAACTAACCTCTTTATTTTTATCTCGACCTAAATATTTTGGAACCAAATTATAAAAGATCTGAAATAAAGGTCGTTAAGAAGGTACTTGACGTTCTAAAGACGGGAGAACAAACAAACTATTTGAAATCGAATTTTTTGAGGAAACTAAATCTGATCTAAAAAGAATTTAACTCAAATGACAAGACAGTTTAATTTATTTATATTTATAAATATACATTTTTATTTATTTTATTTTTATTTATAGTAAAAGATTCCTTTAAAATTTCAGCGAGTGAAATACTCCTTTATTTTTATGAAAACTATTGAAGTAGATCGACAGACCACTAGTCATATATTCAGAATCTACTTTCAGGGGACTAATGTCTTCCCACGGGGAAACTTCACTCGGTCAGGTACCAATAAAGGAGTGTCTCTTCAATGGGTCGATTGCGTTGAAAACCAAGACACAGTATCGAATATCTTACACACGTACACGGTCCCTCGGTATCCCAGACCCAAACTCAGAAGTGACCTATTATCCACCTAAGGCAATTAGAAAAACTGGTCGAAGGAATAGATTTTGTAACCTTATTACTGAGAATGAAGTACCTCATCGTCGTCCTTAAGATCCGTCCTCAGACGTCCCTGACGGGGCTCCTCGGTCGTACTTCGGGAGTCGATTACCATCTCTGAATGACCCTGCCTAGAGTGAACACAGACTGAGAGACTCTGGGGTACCTGACATCGGGAGGTCCGAGGAGACAGACACCCTAAAGGGTCCGTTCTTATGACCCCCACCATCGATAAGGGAAGAGGTCCCCTAGAAAGACTAGGTCCCTAGTTTGGACACAGAGGACTTAACGTCTACCTAAGAAATGGTAGCCTTGGTGGACCCTTTGGGCAATAATACTTATCACGGACCTTCACCGTATACAAAAATAAAGGGTTAAAGTTTCAACTAAAAACTTTACTTTCAAATAAAGGGGTAACTTAAGATTTTCAAAATGTGTACATACTTCTTTTCTGACAATGTTAAATCTTTAATATAAAACCTTTGAATCCTCTCGGAATTTTATAAAACCGACAAGGGACTTTGAGGAAACTGTAAATTTTTAACAGTTCTGTGGTCGTCCATAAAGTTTTACTCTAGTCCGGACTAAGTAAACCTACTTATACCACCAAAGACTTAAATAAATTAATACAGCTCCGAGAAACAAGGGTCATAAAGGGAACCTAGAACACATATACATTAGTTCTTTTTCATACCTCACGGATCCTAAAGCCACCCTTTTTAAGTAATCCTTAATTATTAAAATTCTAGTGATATAGACAGAAAGTGAAAACGAGAACTCAAATTTATCGAACGGTCCTGTCTCAACTCTTGTTTCACGATACCCTCAGGTGTCTTCCTCACTGATTGAGTAAGACCTTCTGGAGTATCTTCTTCACTGTAAACCCAACCGAAACTTCCTACTTAACAAACGGTCTCCCTCTAACCCTACCCACACCCACCAAAAGTGTCTGGTTCCCTCACTATGCACTTTTCCGTGTCGGGACTTTCGTGTGCATAAAGTAATTGTCATTTTTTTTTTTTTTTAGACGACCCTGGGATCCTGTACTGTCATACTTTCGACGGAGGTCCGGACACGTTCTCTCCGGTTACCCCTTACCACACAGCTCTATAACCTTCTCCTAACCCCGGTCTAGGTCTTCCCACATATAGGATTCCTTACATAAGAAATGGACTTTCCGTCAACGAGTGTAGAATTAAAATCTCTCCAGAGACCCAACTAGGTCCTCCACTCTCTTATCGACTCTAGAACCTTCCACAACTGGCGTCAGATCTACCCTCTACTCTACACCACTGTCTCCAACTTTGTTTCCTTAATTCTCACCCTATGAATCCACTATCTTAACCAAACGTCTTCCCTTTCTTAAAATTAATTTCACATACCCTATACATACTATAATGTACTCGAAATTAGAGTATAACTTTGGAAAAAGAATTTCGTGTGTCCTCAAAATAAGAGGTTCCATATATCTCAAGGAAAGTGTCATCCCTTACAAAAGAAAAAGACCGGAGACTGAGGAATTTTCTTTTAGGTATGATGCCCGTAGACACAACGACGTCTACCGGAGTAGGGCAAGAAGAAGTACTGACTCATCATAAGGTGACACAAATACGTGGTGCAGAAGAAATGGTAAAGAAACAGCAACCTGGAAACCCAACAACAGGACAAAATCGACAGCACTTATCACGACGACCCCTCCCCTCCTGACCCTCAAACCCTAATCGTCTACGTTTGACAGTATATATCTATCCTACCTATTTGTTGTTCCAGAATAACATACCGTGTCCCTTGATATAGGTCAGGGGACGCTCTTTGGTATTACCCTTTCTCCTACTTTTTTCTTACAGATATACACACATTGCCTCAATGCAGCAGCATGTCTTCACTAACCGACATAATATGAAGTCAGTGAAAGTACGTGTGTGTATGCACACACACGTGCGTGTGTGTGTGTACTTCACTAACCGATATAATATGAAGTCAGTACCCGTGCACGCACACGTGTGTGTCTGTGTGTACACGTATGTGTGTGTGTGTGTGTGTGTGCTTTTGGACAGGACAAATCACGATGGGACCCGTCTTTGACGGGACTCGTCATAAGACCTGGGTTTACTTTCCGATTACCCCTCTCCCACCCGTGTGTGGTCCCTCGGGGGTCTGTGGGATCCTTGACGACCCTGTCGATCCTCCCTACGTCATGTCTCGCTTTGAGGTTTTCTGTGGACACAAAGGTGTGTGTGTCGGTCCCTCAGTTGTGGTACTTTATCCAATCATAAAGTGTCGATTAAAAAAAAAAAAATTTCTTCTTCTTTACAGCCACGTAAGGAATTTTCATTCGGTTCATTCAAATCCTTTCTCATTAATTTGGTTTACTTTATCAAAAACGACAGTAAAAAATTAAAGGGTAGTGGAACTTAGACTATCGTACAAAACACTTAAGGTTCTCTTATTATTATCCTATTATCTTTAGATAGAGTTTTGGATAAATAAATAAAAAATTTTTAGAATGTACTGAGTATCAGAGTCACTCTCAATTATTCTAATTTACACAAAAGGTTTCCAAAATATCAATTATTCTTCGGGACTATAAATTTAGGTACGACAAACAAAATGGACTATAACAAAGGGATAACTTCAACAACTTAAATCCTAAACTCCGACTCTTCGTTCAGACGCGACTGAGTTACCGAAGATCAAACTCACTCGTGTCAATGACCGTGAAAATTGACCTTGTCCTTTATCCTCACTTCCTCATCAAAACGAAAATAAAACATACACACCCTCACCTTACCTAGTAGTAAATTCGAAACCTGAACAATGCAAACTTCATCAACCACCACTACAGACCATTCGTCAACATTATGTTCTTTTTACTTTCTGTATAAAAACCTAAACTGTCTTGACATTGAAAAAGACAATAATTTACTCGGTAATTTCAAACCTATAAGTTAAAATAACATCGGAATTTATTTTCAAAGCTTCAATTACAGGGTTCACCGGTTCCATCAGTGAAACTTTTGAAGATAAAAAAAGAAAGATCTACGTTATAATGAAGTACGGGTTCATAGTATGAAGTAAAACACATATACATAAAACAGTCTTTCCACAGACCTTTTTTTAAATCCTCTTTTTATGGAAATTAGTAATAGAAATCTCTCTTAACACCACATAGATCGAGGATACCTCACAAAATTCCTAAAAGACTGTGGTCACTCACAATGGTGTACTTATTTAATATAGAGTCACCACAAAAGTTCTCAACAAGTAGAGACGGTACTCCAATGGGCATACTAAAAACAAAAAAATTTAAAGAAAGAGTATGTTGAGACCGTACTGGACGAATTTCCATAATCATCTACGACCAACCATAGTTATAAGGAATTAAAAGATACCAGGGAAGATGACAACAACAGGTCCATTGACCTCTTGATCGATAATCTAGTGTTTTATATCGGGGGAAGGATTTACCAGTCACAGTCCCTCTTCACTTCATCTGGGGACTTATGAGACCTTCCGTTTTTCAATTATAGTTTATCCGTTATATTTATTCTATCAATGTAGTTAAGTCTTCCGTGAAAACCCCTAAAAGGACCACCAGGTCACCAACACTAAGACGTGAGGGTTACGTCCCCCGGATCCAAGTTAGGGACCCGTCCCTTGATCTGGGGTGTACGGCGTTGATTCTCAAGTCTACGGCTTTGATCTTTTCTTTTTTCTTTTTCTGGGGTGTACGACGTCGATTTCTAGGACGTACTGGGTTGTTTCTAAATCTAGGACGCACGATGTCCATTATGGGTTACGGTGGTTTATTTATTTATCTATAACTTTTTGTGTCCGCGAAAACGACCCACCCCTAACCAGTACCAAAAAGAAATCAAAACTCACCTCCTATTAACGAAATGTCATAACACGACCAAAGACGGTATGTAGCTGTACTCAGTCGGTGTCGGTATACAGGGGAGGGAGAACTTAGAGGGTGGCGTAGGGTCGGGAGATCCGACAGTTTCTCGTGCGCCCACGGAAGGGACACAGCGTGTCGTTTGAGGGTGACCCTTAGACAAAATGTGTACTGTCACATATAAAAAGTACGATGAGAGAATCAAGCAGAGTGGGAGAGGAAGAGAACGACACAAGTGTCAGACAAGAGATACAGACCCTGAGGGAAGGACAGGTCTTTTGTCCGGGTAGTCATGGTAAGAAGTTCTAAGACATGTGTTCGTAACTATATGTTATAAACAGAAAGAGAAAGACTGAATCAAGTGAGACATGTTATCCGAGATCCAAGTAGATGGAGTTGACACAAGAGAAAATATCGACATTATAAGGTGACATGTATCCATGGTGTTAAAGACATAGGTAAGTAAACAGTACCTGTAGATCCAACGAAGGTACAGGATCGATAACATTTATCACGACGTCACTTGTACCCAATGTACACAGAGAAAGTCGATGCCAAAAGAGTCCCATATACGGGTCATCACCCTAACAACTTAGTATACCATCAAAATAAGGATCAAAAATTTCTTTAGAGGTATGACACGAGACACCACCGAATAGTCAAATATAAGGATGATCGTCACGTCTCCCAAGGGAAAAGAGGTGTAAGAGAGGTTGTAAAAACATCTGAAAATTTACTACCAGTAAGAACCGTACTCCACTATCGAGTAGCATCAACACTAAACGTAAAGAGATTATTACTCACTACAACTTGTGGAACAGTACACAAAAACTGGTAGACATACAGAAGAAAGTTCTTTACAGACAAATCCAGAAGACGGGTAAAAAAACCAAACCCAAGAAACGAAAAGACCATAACTCGACGCACTCGACAGGCATATAAAACCTCTAGTTAGGAAACAGTCAACAAAACAAACGTTAATAAAAGAGGGTAAAACTCCCAACAGAAAATTAGAACAAATAACAAAGGAAACCACACGCTTTTGAAAGTTCAAATTAATTCAGGGTAAACAATTAAAAAAAGGGGGTAATGACATCCTCCACCCAGTTTCTCCTAGAACGACACTACATACAGTCTCACATGACGGATACAAAAGGAGATTCTCGAAATAGTAAAGACCGGAATGTAAATATAGAAATTAGGTAAAACTCAAAAAAAACCCCCATACCACAATTTTCCACAAGATCAAAGTAAGAAAATGTGCATCGACAGGTCAAAAGGGTCGTGATGAATAACTTCTCCGACAGGAAAGAGACAACATATAAGAAGGGAGGAAACATCGCTATGTCACGGGTATCCACGTACCCAAATAGAGACCCGAAAGTCGAATAAGGAAACAAGACATAAAGACAAAAACACGACCACAGTACGGCAGAATTACTGACATCGAAACATCATATCAGTCTTCAGTCCTTCTAACTAGGTAGATCGAGGTAAGAAGAAAGAGTTTTAACGAAACCGATAGACTCCAGAAAACATAAAGGTATGTTTAACACTAAAAAAAAACCAATATCAAGAAACTTTTGATCGTAACCATCAAACTATCCCTAACGTAACTTAGACATCTAATGAAACTTAATTAGATGTAACTTAAACATCTAGTGTAAAAGTGTTATAAGAAGGTTAGGTTCTTGTACTATATAGAGAGGTAGACACAGTAGAAACTAAAGAAAGTAGTCACAGAAATATTAAAAGACGTATGTCCCGAAAACAGGGAAATCCATCAAAATAGGGATCCATAAAATAATAAAAAAAACAACGTTACCACTTAACCTAAAAAGGAATTGAAAGATTTAAAATTAGTAATTACATATCTTTACATTCCCTAAAGACACACAACCAGTACCAAAATATCTAGTAAAATGAGGGACATCCTGCTTCCGAGTCTCTCACAAGTCCACCACCCTTATCACTCCCTTCCAGTCTTCCTGTGCGTCGTACACATACCTTACTGTTCGTCCGTCTAAACCGACCTTACGTCTCAAGTACGTTATCACGTCAATCTCTGTCCGAGTTTATTCCAGCGAACCTTAGTCTGACTCCTCCTGAAGTATTATAGACTAAAGAATTCTTTTGTGTCAGAGGGTCAGAGAATCATCCTCGGACCGATACTACGAAGACACCCGACCTCAAACTGATAGTCCGGTCGACTATCGTACCGCGTGTGTCCGAAGGTTGATTAACTTTTAGTTCCGGAGAGGGGAAAAGGGGTGAACGTAAAAGTAAAGAGACTACGGAAAACTAAAACCCGTTTTAATAGACAATAAAACTACTACTAAACACCCACTCGAAATTCCTTTTCTACTTCAATCTACCTAAAGAAAATTTTATGGTTGTCTTTATTTTTTTCCTCTGTCGTAGTCACTTTTATGTACGGTCTGAAGAATCGACACCAGAATAGTACAATCGAAATCACGTCCGAGTGAGACACACACACACACACACACACACACACACACACACATGAAATCAACGGTACTGCTGGACGATCCGTCGTCATAGGGGGGTAAACATATAAGATGGTAGTTTTAAACAGTACCTTTCCTTTAAATTCTGAAAAGTTTCTCACTTCAGTCATGAAAAAAAAAAGTTCGTCTACCTAACATGTAAATTTTTTTTTTCTGCCAGCGATGTCAAAACTAAAGGTTCAACATTCATTTCGGTCTGGACTTCCGTTACAAGGTCCCCCAAACTTTAAGACCGTAAATTTACCAAAGAGGATCTACCAGGGGTACTGTTGTTTTGAGGTACGTCCATGACTCATAGTAGAAACGATATTTTATAAGTATGGTATTTTTACGGAAACTAAGAGTCACGATGGATTATTTGATTTCGTCCTCTTAAATCAATCAAGTTCCACAATATACCCGTTTATAAAGTTTTAGACAAAACAATTCTCGAATTATTTTAATGTTAATATTCGTTAGACAATTTTTTAACTTACTACAATTTAAATACAAAACAGGTGAATTTTTGTTCATTTATGATAAAGTCAACGGTCAACCCTTTTTATGACAAAATACTAACTTTTAAAACTTAAAGAATTCGTATCTTTTACTTACAAAATTATTACCACTAAAATATCATATTATTTATCAGAGAGTCACAAGACCGTATATGGAAGAGGGGGATTAAAAAGACGGTTTCTATTTAAAGTAAAAGTTCAATTATGAACTACTTCGATATATAAATAATTTTCTACATTAACTTATGATCAAAATTACAAATATAGTCATCGGTAACACACGAAAAACTTCGAAACACTTCCCAAAATTTGACAATGAGTCCATATTACTTACTTCACGGTAAAAATCCCTTATTCAACGAATAAACAAATGGTCATAGTGAACGTAAAATTTTCCTAGTGAAAAAAGATTTTCACTGTCATAAGAAGGATATAAACAAATGACAATTTGTAAGATAAAATAAATAACTGGTAACTCCCCTTTTGTTACTTTAGAAATCAAGCGTAGACATAGGAATACAGCCCATTCTTCCGGAAGAAACAGTTTAGGTCTACAGAGACGGACCACGAGTAATGTCACAGGGGAAGACCTGGTGTCAAGGGTCTCTTCCTACATCCCTTAGTACCGTTTCTACGACCCTCGACCTCCTTGGAATTTCCCCTTGTCCCCATTGAAGGATTCTTGGCTTGGGACCCTTCCTTCAAGTAATGTCGTCTACCTCCCCTACCTACCAGACCTTCTTTACTCTTTCGACCTGAGTAGGACTCTCTAGAATATTCCCACAAGAACAAACCAGAGAAAGGTGTCTAAGTCAGTCCGGAATTTAATCTAAAAGAGAACAGAGGACAATACTGGATAAGATTATATAGGTGTAAGGACTAACAACATTGTTGGGTGAAGTGAAGGAAACTACTGGTGTAACTACTGAGATCAGAAGTCACTGAGAAGTAGTATTTTGAAATTTAAAATCGGTGTCCCTACATGAACAGGTACTCCACAAGAGACATGGTAGTATAGAATGTGTCGCAATTGATAACCGACCGTCATACCAACGATCTCGGACTAATGGACCCGACCTTAAGACCGGGACGAGACACTGGGACCCTTCCAGTAATTGAAGAGAACAGAGTCGTAGAAGGAGACACTTTACCCTTGTTATTACCATGGACTAAGTATGTTAATACATTCTTAACTATATAATCCCTGTAGGGACCACCAGGTCACCAATTCTAAGGTGAGAAGAATACGTCCCCTACGCTCAAGGTAGGGACCAACCCCTTGATTCTAGACTATACGAGGTTACATACCGTTTTTTTTTTTTTTCTTTTCTTAACGATATAGTATTAACAGATTATACAATCAAAAGATGACGACGACATAGTACAGTGGTGTTTGGTTCACCGAATTTTGTTGTGTTTAAAACAGTAGAATACCAAAATATCCAGTGTAAAGGGAGTACCCGGAGTGACCCGATTTTAGTTCCACAACCGTCCTGACGTAAGGGATCACCTCAGAAATCTCCTCTTAAGTAAAAGAACGGAAAAGACCAAGGTTTTCCGGTGGATATAAAGAACTGAGTATTATGGTGAGTAGGTGGGAATTTCGGAAAAAAAGGGGATATCAGTTGTAGAGAGAGACTGAGAGGGGAAGACGAAGGGAGATTTCCTGGACACCAATATAACTCGGGTAAATCTATTAGGTTCTATTAGAGGAATAAATGTTTTTATAAAATTAACAAATAAATTAATCGACGAGACCCAGAATTAATACCGGACACTCTAGGAATCAACGTCTTACACTTGAGAGTCAACGTCGTCCATTCTAGATGAAGGGACTGGTCCCTGGTTTGGGCCCGGGGGACGAAACCCTCACGTCTCAACATCCGTAACCTGGTGATCCCTTCAGGACCAGAGGGACAAACATTTTAGGCCGATTATTATTGGAACTAAGGTAGACGTCGGAATTCAGAGGAAACGGTACATTGGATTACAGAAGTGTCCTAGGTCCCTCAATCCTCTACCTTCCTTTGGAGATCATACCTCACCTACTATTAAGACAGGGAAAAGTGGGGTACTATAGGATCACAAACTCATCTTCAAATATAAAAAGGTGTTAAGAAAAGATAAAACCCCGTCCATACAATGGGGTCCGTCTTCTCTCCCCGGTTTCTTTCTCTCTTTTCACCCTTCCTAATACACCGTTACGATAAAAAAAGAAAACGTAGATGTACCTGATCTCGATTAAGGAAACAGTATACAAATATTGATAGGTTTAACTGGAAGGGGAAACCAATCACGGAGACTTTCCAAACGACTGTCACCACTTCTTCCGTTGTAAATTAAGTAAATAGGTACTCACCACCAAAAGGATGACTGTGAATAAGAAAAAAAACGAATATAGGTATTTTACACTGGATTAATGTAGTTTATAATACTAAATCTCACCCGTCTCTGAGTTTTGTTACTTTATTTTGCCCAGTTGTAAACACTCCACCGAGTGTCAAATATTTACAAAAGAATTTTTAATAAAATACTCGGGACAGTCGTAAAACTCTTGATTCTGTCGAGTTTAGAAAATCTATTGTTTCAGTAGGGATCTCTAGACGGAAGGTTTCTCCTGTCCCATTCTTTTCGTGGATGGAAGAAGGAAAAATTTTAAAAATAACCTCATATCTCAAAACATCACAACACAATCACAGACGAGATGTCGTTTCACTTATTCGATACACATATGTATACAGACGAAAAAAAAAAAACCTAAAGGAAGGGTAAATCCAGTGGAGTCTCGTACCTCATCTCAAGGGACCCAATATGTCACCCAAGAGTAATCAATAATTAAAATATTTATCATTCTTATCACATAGACACAGTTAGGGTTAGGACAGAAGAAGGAACTAATTTTAAACCTCCATCCTAATCACACTTCTCCCTTTCTACTTACTCATCCAATCAAGGGTAAAGATATCGGGCCCTTTGCCCCTCCTCTGTGACAAACATAGACACAAAGATACAGTCAGACCAAGAGAAACTAAGAACTATATTGAGTCAAACGTTCCCTCCCTACGCTCTCTCTCCGTAAGAAAAGGAAAGAATTTGGTCCGGTCCCTATATAATTCGGTAACAAAAGATCATGTCACATGTGACTGGTCGTGTGAGTCACTAATATAAAGTATCTTTCCCCCACCTCCCCTTTCACACAAGTGTCTTGAGTGGTTTCTTTTTTTCAGTCGACTATCCAGTTGTTGTCGCTTTATTAAGTAAGAGAGAAGCTTTTCACTTACGGTTGTTGTTATCGGTACTAAGACCGTTGTTTTATTACGAAGTCTCCCACTGAAAGTCGAGAACCGAGAGAGGAAAGGGAGGTACAGGTTTCCTGTAAAAGGGGTCGTTGTCTTGGTTCACTAAATAGGAACGAGTACAGTCGACGATTCCAAACGTCCTGGTGTGTCATACCGACCACCCGGTCCAGACAGAAGAAAACCGACATTAATGTTTCCTTCGTACGAAATAAAAAAATTTCTCTTTATGTTTCACTCTATAAAGAATAATTTCGAAAAACCCTACGACACCTCTTCTAATTGGAATGTCGAAACCCCACGGTCTCATTTAACATAAATTATTTCATTACGAGTAAAAGGATGAAGCAACGGGGGTTTTGAATGTTCCAGTCACTTCACTTCCTTCGTCCGAAAGAAATTACAGGTAGAACCAATATGGAGACAAAATTTTTACAATTTTCTATGACCTTACTTGAAATACAATTGACCGGAGATTCATTTATTTATTGACTGCAATTCAGAGATCTTGAATAGGATTAAAAGAATTCCCCTATATCTAAAATACATTATTCGTAATTACACGAGAAAAATTTTTATCCATAATCTCTCGACGAATATCGGAAACCCTGAAGGGACTATCGAGGGTGCCATTTCACAGACGGACGTTACGCCCTCTGGGCCCAAACTAATGACCTAGCCCTTCTAGGGAACCTCTTCCTTTACCGTTAGGCAAGGTCGAGAGAACGGACCTTTTAGGGTACCTGTCTCCTCGGACTATCCGACGTCAGGTACCCCAGCGTTTGTCAGCTTGTGCTGACTCGTTGAAGTGAAGTGAAGTGATATCGGAAAATAAACAGAGACAATTGAATCAGAAATTTTACATTGTCATTATTATCAACAATCAAGACAACGAAACTAGTCGCTAGTCGTTTGGTGTATCGTGTCTGGTGTAGACGGGACGGACGCGGACGAAAACAGTTCTTTCAAAATAACCCTACGTCGGTGTAGGTAGTAAATGTTTAACAGACACCAATGAAAGGACGAAGTCTCTGTATCGACGACGACGACGACGACGACGATTCAGCGAAGTCAGCACAGACTGAGAGACGCTGGGATATCTACCGTCGGGTGGTCCGAGGAGACAGGGACCCTAAGAAGTCCGTTCTTATGACCTCACCAACTGTAAAGGAAGAGGTTACGTACGTACGTACGATTCAACGAAGTCAGCACAGGCTGAGACTCTCCGTATCGACTCATCAACTTTATTTCTGTAATACGGGACGTTTCGATTCTACAAATGACAGAACGGGAAATGTCTTTTTTTATCACAGTTGACAATCCATACCATGTAATATGGAAGATCCACTACACCCAAGTTCTTAGTAGCTTCCGGCTCAGAGATTATTGAATTTACATCAACCTCTTTGTTCTAGGGGTTTAAATTCACTATCATGTTCAGTTTAACTTCAAGTAAATAAGCAACTAAGTTTAACTCACGAAAAACTCACGGCGGAGTCTCGACCCGTAACAAGATTTCATTTTCTTTATCTTCATTAGTTTCTTCTGTTTTGTGAGAGCACCCAGAACGTCGGATCGTCTCGTCCGTCTATTACTTGTCTGTTTGTAGAGGAGATTGCGGACCATACATGAGATAAAAATACATATAACACCCGTGTCATTACCACAACAAACAGTAATCGTTATTTAACCAATCAAAAGGTTTTATAGACTTAGAGGCTACTCCAAATCTAAAAATCTTTTTCCCTCCCCTACCTCTTACTTTATAAAGTTTGGTTATTAAAAAAGAGACTCGAAAAATATGTACCAAGTTTTCACGTGTTCCTATCTTGTACCGTTTATTTTATATGTGCAAAACCATACCGTCTTCTTTTAAACTAATCTGTTGTCCGTTGGACACAAAATCAGGGAAAAATCTTCTAGTACCGTAGACCAAGGTAGTGAAGTACCCTTTAGCTACCCATTTCTCACCTTTGTCACAGTCGGAAATAAAAAACCCCGAGGTTTTAGTGACGTCTACCACTGACGTCGGTACTTTAATTTTCTGCGAATGAGAAACCTTCTTTTCAATACTGGTTGGATCTATCGCATAAGTTTTCGTCTCTGTAATGAAACGGGTGATTCCAGGCAGATCAGTTCCGATACGAAAAAGGTCACCAGTACACACCTACACTCTCAACCTGACACTTCTTTCGACTCGTGGCTTCTCAACTACGAAAACTCGACACCACAACCTCTTCTGAGAACTCTCAGGGAACCTGACGTTCCTCTAGGTTGGTCAGGAAAGACTTCCTCTAGTCGGGACCCTAAAGAAACCTCCCTTACTACGATTTCGACTTTGAGGTCATGAAACCGGTGGAGTACGCTTCTCAACTGAGTAACCTTTTCTGAGACNTTTCGACTCGTGGCTTCTTAACTACGAAAACTTGACACCACAACTTCTGCTGAGAACTCTCAGGGAACCTGACGTTCCTCTAGGTTGGTCAGGTAAGACTTCCTCTAGTCGGGACCCTAAAGAAACCTCCCTTACTACGATTTCGACTTTGAGGTCATGAAACCGGTGGAGTACGCTTCTCAACTGAGTAACCTTTTCTGAGACTACGACCCTCTCTAACCCCCGTCCTCCTTTTCCCCTGCTGTCTCCTACTCTACCGACCTACCGTAGTGCCTGAGATACCTGCGCTCAGACTCACTTGAGGTCCTCAACTACTACCTGTCTCTCCGGACCGCACGACGCTAAGTACCCCAGCGTTTCTCAGCCTGTGCTGACTCGCTGACTTGACTTGACTCAGAGAAAACCCGAAGGGTCCACCGAGTCATGTATATTTCAGACGGACGTTGCACCCTCTGGACCCAAGTTAGGGACCCAGTCCTTCTAGGGGACCTCTTTCTTTACTGTTGCGTGAGGTCATAAGAACGGACCTCTTAAGGTACCTGTCTCCGCGGACCACCGATGTCAGGTACCCCAGTGTTTCTCAGTCTGGATTGTGACAATGAAAGAGTAGAGAAAAACCGACTTACCGGAAATTTTTAAGAGACACTGTACATCACCTAACATGAGACAGTCACGAAGAGTTTCAATTCATAGTCTTAATAGACCTCCCAAACAATTTCGTGTCTAACGACAGAGTAGCGGACTCAAAGACTAAGTCACCCAGACCCCACCCCGGACTCTTAAAGACAAAGAGAGTTCCAAGGTCCACTCCGGTCGAGACGACAACCGGACCCTTGGTGTGACTCTCTTGGTGGTGGGAGGTACTAGTACCCTCAGGAAGGTCAAGGAGGTCATAAAAATTTAAGGGATTTTCTCGAAATATCGAAAATCTTCTTATTGAAGGTTTCTTCACTCTTAAGATTCTGTGAAAGAATGTCAGGGGATCTAAACACAAGTAATTATTTAAAATGTAATAAAGAAACCCTTTTAACTACTTGTGAGTCAAGATTCCCACCCCCGGTACTGACAAGGACTAAAAGAGGAACATAAGGTTCAGGTGTCACACACCATACACGGGTCATGATTATACAAATTAACTGTATTCGAATCCTTTCCTGTCTTATAGAGAATTCCAGTAGAAGGACTCAACGACGACCAAAAGACATTTTAAGGTAAATCTTAATTCCTCTTAATTAAGGTAACCTACAGTTTTGAGATTTGACAAGTATCGTACATAAGATACAGACGTTTGACATGACAATAAAGATTATTTTTAAGGGATTTTTGGAAGTAACTATAACAGACAGAGTAGAGAACTCATACTTATATGTGTCTTTTATCCTTTTATATTTTTGGTATTATTTGTTTTCAAGTGGTGTAAAAGACAATGGACGATATTATTTTAAATGAATTAAGTCACATTAAATTCTGTAAAACAAAATTCTAAACCGAAAACGTCTCGTAGGGGGTTTCGGCATTGCACTCATCACAAAAAAAAAACAAAATTTCCCACATAAGTAAAGTCAGACACAAATCTTTTATGGATGATACACAGATGTTTCCATTTTAAAGATGGAATTCCGTGGAAAGTCTGGAAAGTAACCTATTCCGTCTCTAACGTTTAAACTTAACATTCCACGATCCGTGTATTATGAGTTTTCAAACCCCAAAACACTCAGAAAAAAAATTACAAGTGCGTTCACTTTTCATTTGTTTTGATTTTGTACTTGATCTGTTTCGGATCAAGTGGTCGACTCAAGGTCATACTCCTTTCTAGGGGACCTCCTCCCGTACCGTTGGGGGAGGTCATACCAACGGAAGTCTTAGGGTACTCGTCTCCTCGGACCGTCCGATATCAGGTACCCTGGTGTTTTCTTAGTCTGTGTTGACTCACGTACGTGTGTGTGTGTGTGTGTGTGTGTGTGAGTGCGTGTGTGTGTCTCACGTACTCTTTTATCGTCCTCGCTTGTACTCCCTTAGGAAACCCTTCGTCTACTTCGTCCACAAGTCATGTAGTACTTGTCAAGTAAGGATTGATCGTTCTGTCATTCTTATCGTCGATGACTCTCTTCGACCCCTTACATAAATTCTAAGATAACACACGTCGGGACTACCGGCCACCCTTCCGAAATATGAGACACAATCCGTGGAACTTAGTGATCAGTGCCTGTTCATGACGAAGAGACTCAATATAAATACAGGACGCAATGACTGACACCCATTAGAGTAACTTACAATCTTTGTATAGGTCGTACGTCCTTCTTTTTTTGTGATGATAAATTTAGTCCTGTGTATGAAAGAGCAGTAAACCTTAATAATGAAATTTGAATATAATGAGAAAATCTTCACAAAACAGTGTCTTGTATACTTTTATACCTGGAAACACAGAGTCAAACGTGTCACCTTAATATGACTGGTACTAGTGATGTCCTGGTTCTCGGTAATATCGGACAGTAAATTTTTTATAAAATAACTTCATATCAACTAAATGTTACAACAGAATTAAACATGACATGTTGTTTCACCAAGCCAATATATATATATATATAAGAAAAAGTATAAGAAAATGTAATACCAAATAGTGTCCTGTAACTTGTATCAAACGACATGATATGTCATTCTGGAACAACAAAAAACAACTTCCACTTGGACAATCAACGAGTCAGCACAGACTGAGAACACTGAGGTACCTGACATCGGGGGGTCCGAAGGGACAGGTACCTAAAGAGGTCCGTTCTTATGGTCTCTCCCAACGGTAAGAGAAGAGGTCCCCTAGAAGGGTTGGGTTCCTAGTTTGGGTCCAGAGGACGTAACGTCCGTCTAAGAAATGATAGACTCGGTGGTCCCTCGGGACAATAAATAGGTATTATATATATTATCAAATCGAACGTAAACGACTAGGGTTTGAGGGTCAGGAAGGGGGAGGGAGGAAGAGGGGAAACAGTCCGTGCCCAGACAAGAGACGCAGACACTCAGACAAACACAAAGTATCTATGCAAGTACACACAACATAAAATCTAAGGTGTATATTCACCATAAAAAGAGATTGAATGAAACGAATCATACCACTAGAGATCCAGGTAGGTACAATGACGTTTACCGTGACAAAGTAAGAAAAAATACCAATTATAAAACGACACAGATACATAATATGGTAACCTTTTCCGTTACCGTGGGGTGAGGTCATGAGAACGGACCTTTTAGGGTACCTGTCTCCTCGGACCGTCCGACGTCAGGTACCCCAGAGTATAAAAGACAAAGGTAAGTAAACAATTACCTGTAAATCCAACAAAAGGGACAGAACCTATAACATTTCTCACATCCCCTCGTACATAGGAAAGTATAAGATGAAAGTAGGTCTATATACTGGTCTTCACCCCAACACCCTAGTATTGCCGTTGAGAATAAAAATCAAAAAACTCCTTAGAGGTATAACAAAAGGTATCACTGACGAGGCCAAATGTAAGGGTGGTTGTCACACTCTCCCAAAGTAAAACAGGTACGGGAGAAGTCCTAAATAACCCACCATGAAGAACATCAAAAAGTCAGTCAAGTCAAATCAACGAGTCAGTACAGGCTAAGAAACACTGGGGTACCTGACGTCGTGGGGTCCGAAGAGACAGGTATTGGTTGAAGGTCTCGAACGCGTTTGAGTACAGGTAACTCAGTCACTACGGTAGGTTGGTCGAATAGGAGACAGTAGGGGAAGAGGAGGACGGAAGTTAGAAAGGGTCGTAGTCCCAGAAAAGGTTACTCAGTCGAGAAGTGTAGTCCACCGGTTTCATAATTCTCAAAGTCGAAATCGTAGTCAGGAAGGTTACTTATAAGTCCTGAGTAAAGGAAATCCTACCTGACTAACCTAGAGGAACGTCAGGTTCCCTGAGAGTTCTCAGAAGAGATTGTGGTGTCAAGTTTTCGTAGTCAAGTAGTTGTGAGTTGAAATACCAGGTTGAGAGTGTAGGTATGTACTGATGACCTTTTTGGTATCGAAACTAATCTGTCTGGAAGTAACCGTTTCATTACAGAGACGAAAAATTATACGACAGATCTAACCAGTATCGAAAAGAGGGTTCCTCATTCGTAGAAAATTAAAATACCGACGTCAGTGGTAGACGTCACTAAAACCTCGGGGGGATTTTATTTCAAAGAGTGACAAAGGGAACAAAGGGGTAGATAAAGGGTACTTTACTACCCTGGCCTACGGTAATAGAATCAAAAGACTTACAACTCGAAATTCGGTCGAAAAAGTGAAACGACAAAGTGAAAGTAGTCCTCCAAGAAATCAAGAAACGAAAGACGGTATTCCCACCACAGTAGACGTATAGACTCCTATAATTATAAAGAGGCCATTTAGAACTAAGGTCGAAAACGAAGGTCGGACCGTAAAGTGTACTACATGAGACGTACATTCAATTTCTTCGTGCCACTGTTATATATTGGAACTGTATGTGGAAAGGGCTAAACTTTGGTCAGACAAAAAGGTACAGGCCAAGATTAACAACGAAGAACAGGACGTATGTCTCAAGAGTCCTCCGTCCATTCCACCACACCATAAGGGTAGAGAAATTCTTAACAGTTGTCAGACAATACTCGGTGTGTCAGTCTCCGAAACCGTATCACGTATTTCGTCTCCATCTACAAAAAGACTTTAAGAGAACGAAAAAGCTACTAGGTCGCCTACAACCGCTAAACTAGAGACGAAGGAAACGGAAAAGATTTAGGTCGAACTTGTAGACCTTCAAGTGTCAAGTACATGACAAGTTCGGACCGAACCTCTTAAAATCTGTAATGAAACGACCGCACACTCTACTCACGTTAACACACCATTAAACTTGTAAGAAACCATAATGGAAAGAAACCCTAACCTTACTTTTGACTGGAAAACGTCAGAACACCGGTGACGACGCAAAGGGTGTAAAGGACCGTATAACTCACGTCGTGAAAATGTCGTAGTAGAAAATCCTAAACTTTATCGAGTTGACCTTAAAGCAAGGATGTGATGAAGTGGTGGTGAAGTCATAAGAACGGAACTCTTGGGGTACTTGTCATACTTTTCTGTTTTTCAATACTGTGACTTTATGCTTGAGGCGTCCAACCATCGACGGGTCATACGATTACCTCTTCATACCTCTTTATTGAAGCCTTTCTTACTTCTCTGTCTCCGTTTCGTTTTCGTTACGGGTCAACAACTACACCGACCACTACCTTCATTTCAGACTATGACATTTCTTGTTATAACGTAACCTTGGACCTTATAATCCAGGTACTTAGTTCCAATTAACCTGAACGAGTTTTCCTCAACCGTTCTCATTTGTAACCGTAAAATCCTTAGTCACTTGATTTTACCTGACCTTACCTACTTAAATTGAGTCTACTGGTAATATAGATGAGACACCCGTTCCTAGGGAATCTTCTTTACCTCATCGGGAGTAGCAATTGTTTAATCAGGCTTTACGTCATGAACACACGTCCGAGTTTTTACTGTCTTACTAGAGTCAAGCAAAGGTTCCGTTTGGTAAGTCATAGTGTCATTAGGTTCAGATACGGGGTTGGTCATTACGACTTCTTCGACTTAACCTTGTCAAGATACTTCTGGATGTTCTGGAAGATCTTGATTGTGGGGGTTTTCTACAGTAAAAGTAATAGTCAAGTCAAGTCAGCGAGTCAGCACAGGTTGAGAAACGCTGGGGTACTTAGCGTCGTGCGGTCCGGAGGGACAGGTAGTGGTAGAGGGCCTCAAGTGAGTCTGAGTGCAGGTAGCTCAGTCACTACGGTAGGTCGGTAGAATAGGAGACAGTAGGGGAAGAGGAGGACGGGGGTTAGAGAGGGACGTAGTCTCAGAGTGGAGTCAAGAAGCGTACTCCACAGGTTTCATGACCTCGAAGTCGAAATCGTAGTAAGGGAGGTTTCTTTAGGGTCCCAACTAGAGGAAGTCTTACCTGACCAACCTAGAGGAACTTTAGGTTCCCTGAGACTTCTCAGAAGAGGTTGTGGTGTCAAGTTTGCGTAGTCAAGAAACCGCGATTCCGAAGAAGTGTCAGGTTGAGAGTGTAGGTATGTACTGGTGTCCTTTTTGGTCTCGGAACTGATCTGTCTGGAATCAGTCGTTTCATTACAGAGACGAAAACTTATATGATAGATCCAACCAGTATTGAAAAGAAGGTTCCTCATTCGTAGAAAATTAAAGTACCGACGTCAGTGGTAGACGTCACTAAAACCTCGGGGGGTTTTATTTCAGACTGTGACAAAGGTGACAAAGGGGTAGATAAAGGGTACTTCACTACTCTGGTCTACGGTACTAGAAGCAAAAGACTTACAACTCGAAATTCGGTTGAAAAAGTGAGAGGAGAAAGTGAAAGTAGTTCTCCGAAAAATCGAGGAGAAGTGAGAGACGGTATTCCCACCACAGTAGACGTATAGACTCCAATAACTATAAAGAGGACCGTTAGAAAAGTAATATCTCCTGACGTTTTCAACCTTCAGTTCTCTATGGACCTTATTCTCCGTTTAAACCGAAACCTCATGTTTTACTTCGTCCCGTTTCCGATTGTCTCAAGACGGTTCTCTTGCGTGACCAGTATCGTTTGTGGGAGAAGGTTGTTGTGTTCTGACATGTGTACCTGTCGTGGTCTGCCAGTATGTTTTTAGTCTAACTAATATAACATCAAAACTCGCAAGAGTTAAAATTCTACGTAGTGGTGAAGTAACCACAACTTTACATGTAGAATATTAGTCACTTTATGTTATTTACTTTTCAAGAAACACGACCTATAATACAAAGATACGTATTTCATTTAACACATCTGCTAAAAACTTTACTTTACCGATCTAGTATTGATGGTAATGGTAGGTTCACATAGGGTAGGGTCACTTTTCAAAAAAAAAAAAAAAATTCTTTTTAGATTGAAGATCTTCAGACTTCCCGTGGACGAAAAATTAACCTTAGTTAGAAATGAGAAAACTTCGGTGTTTATGAAAGAATGTACTTCCCAAGAGTGACTTATGACGACTAAGGATAAAGTACAAACAGAAGAAGAAGTCTTTTCATGAAACTAAGACGTTAAAAAAAGAGAAAGATGATTTTTCTTCAAACTTCTGAAACACTTTATCTTCGTGTTGGGACCTCTTATTCAACAATCAGTGTCCCGAGTAACTTCTCCAAATTTTACCTTTTACGTGTATGGGTTTAGTTATCGTTCTTTTCACATCACCTCGACGTCTGAAGGTCTTTGAGAAGACTTAAGTCCTTCTCGATACCCGAGACTTATTAATGTCAACAAAAAGAGAAAAGGTGATTCAACATTTTCAAATAAATAAAAGTCAACTTTCTATTAACGAAATGTTATAACATAACCAAAGACGGTATGGAGTTTGTACTTAGTCGGTATCCATATATATACAGAGGAGGGACAACTTGAAAGGAGAGTAGAGTGTGGGGTAGGGTGGGGAGATCCGACAGTGTCTCGGGACTAGACTCAAGGAACTCAACATGTCGTTTAAGGGTCACTTATAAAATGTATACTAGGTACTTAAAAAAATAATAGGTAAGGATATTTAATAGATTTTAGAGGAAACTTTAAAGAGATGATCATTTCACTAAGATTGTGTTTACTATGTCAACGGTTTATTGACTAGCGCTGGAAAAGGACTATAGGGAAGACACCACTAAAACTGTCTACAGTCCGTCGGATTACACGCTAGTTAAAAACAATGACTATTTCTAATATTATGTTATCTCTATAGTATTTTGATACAGTTGATATCTAAAACAATCTTAAATTCACAAAGTAGACATCATGGACCCTATATAAAACATAAAGACTTCATCACACGGATCATCCTTAATAAAGTAGAAACACACACACGTACGCATATGTGTGGGTAGATACAATCCCTGAGTCATGAATTGTTAAATTCAAATTTTCATAAAGTAATGATCTCGTTCGTCTAACTAAAAAGATCTCTTCTTATCCGGGTCCTTGATTATGTCGGGGTTTATATTGACCCCGAATGACAATCAGTCTTACGTATGAGACGAATATAAAATTAAAAGGAAATAGCTTGGTACTTATGAAGTTCAAAACAAAGATTTTCTGTTTCAACTAAATAAAAATTTCAGGGATTTCGTAAAGATTTTAGTGTACATCTAAACCTGGGTCTTCATGGGTCCGAGACATAAAAATCCACTAGATTAAGTAAACCCTTAACTTTGATGCACATTGTATGGATGTCCCATGCAAATATTAAAAAAAAAGGGTCTTTTAGTTCATTTCTCTTCCACAATTTTACCTTTGTACGGAGGGACAGACACTATTTCAAGAGATCATTTGTAGTGATCCCAAATTGTACTCGCTGACTCCAAACGAATGAAACTCTGTATCTTAAATTACAACCCACGTAAAAGGAAAATCTGAAGAAATCTATTCCTCCTTTTTACCGGTGGAGGGGGGAAGTTAGGAAGAGTTTTTTGGGTCAAACAATATTAATGTCAAGACTTAGACTCCGTAAGGAGTTATTAAAGGGTATTTTCAGACTCTAACAAATGACCTCCGTGTGAACCGAGTGACATACCGTGAGTCTGACAATGCGTCAACAAATAAATTTGTTTATTTATTCAAAAACAAGAGTCACAACATAACCACCGTAAAAGTTACATAACAATACACTAAGAGACTATCGTTTCCCGGGTCCCCGTCTCAAACTTATAGACGAACGTTTTCTCGAATCATCTATCCGGACTAAGACAGTGTCCTTACGTTCTAAGTCCTGAAGGAGTCGATAGGGTCACAGACGGGTTCCGGTCAAGGTAGGACTTACAGTAGTCTGGGAATCACCCGTCGTCAGTTCGGTGCGGGGCTGTTCTGACTACTTTCTCCTCGAGAGAAGGTCGTGACAATAGAAAACGATGACCTGGTGGCAGACAGAGTACAGATAAGGAGGATTTAGGAGGAAACTATGTACTTAGGAGGTAACTTAGGTAACTTACAAAATCTCTGTGACAACTCACATCTTAATGAAAACTAATAAAAGTTCTCGTGTAGACGGGAGACATAATCCTCGCACACACGAATCAGCGTTTTTACTGTCTTACTGGAGACAAGCAAAGGTTCCGTTTGGTAAGTTATAGTGTCATTAGGTCCAGACACGGCGTTGGTCATTGCGACTTCTTCGACTTCAACTTGCCCAGATACTTCTGGATGTGCCTCTTCTGTTACCGTGGGGTGAGGTCATGAGAACGGACCTTTTAGGGTACCTGTCTCCTCGGACCATCCGACGTCAGGTACCCCACTGATTCTCAGCCTGCACTGACTCACTGAAGTGAAAGTGAAAAGTGAAAATACGTAACCTCTTCCTTTACCGTTGGGTGAGGTCATAACGGACCTCTTAGGGTCCCTCTCCCCTCGGACCACCCGACGGCAGATACCCCAGTGTGTCTCAGCCTGTGCTGACTTCGCTGAATCGTCGTCGTCGTCGTCGTCGTCGTACTTCTGGATGTTCTGGAAAATCTTGATTGTGGGGGTTTTCTACAGGAAAAGTAATATCCCCTGACCTTACGTTTTCATCCTTCAGTCTTTTGTGGACCTCCTTGTCCGTTTAAACCGGAACCTTATGCCTTACTTCGTCCCGTTTCCGATTATCTCAAAACAGAAGGTTGTTGTGTTCTCTTCTGAGATGTGTACCTGTAGTGGTCTACCAGTTGTGGTTTTAGTCTAACTAATATAAGAAACGTCGGTCTCTACCTCTTCGAGATATGTCAGTTGTTTTTGTTCTGGTCCTCGACTGACACCGAGTCTAGTACTTGAGGAATAACGGTTTAAGTCTGGATTTAACTTCTTTCTTCCCTTTTGGAGATCTGGTGAATCCATACTGGATTTAGTTTAGGGAATACTAATATGTCATCTTCACTCTTTATCTAAATTCCCTGATCTAGACTATCTATCTCACGGACTACTTGATACCTACCTCCAAGTGCTGTAACATGTCTTCTGTCCCTAGTTCTGGTAGGGGTAGCTTTTCTTTACGTTTTTTCGTTTTACCGACAGACCCCTCCGGAATGCTTATCGACACTTTTCTTCTCTTCACTTTTCGTTTCCTCTTTTCCTTTCTATATTCGTAGACTTACGTCTCAAGGTTCCTTATCGTTCCTTTCTATTCTTTCGGAAGGAGTCCCTAGTTACGTTTCTTTATCTCCTTTTGTTGTCTTACCCTTTCTGATCTCTAGAGAAGTTCTTTTAATCTCTATGGTTCCCTTGTAAAGGACGTTTCTACCCGAACTATTTCCTGTCTTTACCATACCTGGATTGTCTTTGTCTTCTATAATTCTTCTCTACCGTTCTTATGTGTCTTCTTGACATGTTTTTTCTAGAAGTACTAGGTCTATTAGTGCTACCACACTAGTGAGTGGATCTCGGTCTGTAGGACCTTACACTTCAGTTCACCCGGAATCCTTTGAAGTGATACTTGTTTTGATCACCTCCACTACCTTAAGGTCAACTCGATAAAGTTTAGGACTTTCTACTACGACACTTACACGAAGTGAGTTGTACGGTCGTTTAAACCTTTTGAGTCATCACCGGTATCCTGACCTTTTCCAGTCAAAAGTAAGGTTAGGGTTTCTTTCCGTTACGGTTTCTTACGAGTTTGATGACGTGTCAACGTGAGTAGAGTGTGTGATCATTTCATTACGAGTTTTAAGAGGTTCGGTCCGAAGTCGTTATGCACTTGGTACTTGAAGGTCTACAAGTTCGACCAAAATCTTTTCCGTCTCCTTGGTCTCTAGTTTAACGGTTGTAGGTGACCTAGTACCTTTTTCGTTCTCTCAAGGTCTTTTTGTAGATGAAGACGAAATAACTGATACGGTTTCGGAAACTGACACACCTAGTGTTATTTGACACCTTTTAAGACTTTCTCTACCCTTATGGTCTGCTGGACTGGACGGAGAACTCTTTGGACATACGTCCAGTCCTTCGTTGTCAATCTTGACCTGTACCTTGTTGTCTGACCAAGGTTTATCCTTGTCCTCATACAGTTCCGACATATAACAGTGGGACGAATAAATTGAATATACGTCTCATGTAGTACTCTTTGCGACCCGACCTCCTTCGTGTTCGATCTTAGTTCTAACGACCCTCTTTATAGTTATTGTAGTCTATACGTCTCTGTGGTGACAATACCGTCTTTCACTTCTCCTTGATTTTTCGGAGAACTACTTTCACTTTCACCTCTCACTTTTTCAACCGAAGTTCGAGTTGTAAGTCTTTTGCTTCTAGTACCGTAGACCAGAGTAGTGAAGTACCCTTTATCTACCCCTTTGTCACCTTTGTCACAGTCTGAAATAAAAGAACCCCGAGGTTTTAGTGACGTCTACCACTGACTTCGGTACTTTAATTTTCTGCGAATGAGGAACCTTCTTTTCAATACTGGTTGGATCTATCGTATAAGTTTTCGTCTCTGTAATGAAACGGTTGTTTCCAGACAGATCAGTTCCGATACAAAAAAGGTAACCAGTATATACCTACGCTCTCAACCTGACTTCTTTCGACTCACGACTTCTTAACTACGAAAACCTGACACCACAACCTCTTCTGAGAACTCTCAGGGAACCTGACGTTCCTCTAGGTTGGTCAGATAAGACTTCCTCTAGTCGGGACCCTAAAGAAACCTCCCTTACTACGATTTCGACTTTGAGGTTATAAACCGATGGAGTACGCTTCTCAACTGAGTGACCTTTTCTGAGTACGACCCTCCCTAACCCCCGTCCTCCTCTTCCCCTGCTGTCTCCTACTCTACCGACCTACCGTAGTGACTGATCTACCTACATCAAACTCACTTGAGGTCCTCAACCACTACCTGTCCCTCCGGACCGCACGACGTCAAGTACCCCAGCGTTCCTTAATCTGCGCTGACTTGACTTGACTTGAGACGAGTCACTGATGAAGACAGGCTGAGAAACACTGGGGGTATATGACATCGGTCGGTTCAAACAGAAGGCATCCTAAAAGGTCCGTTCTTATAATCTCACCCAACGGTAAAAGAAGAGGTCCGATATAAGTCTCTGTAAAAGTGTTTCTATCACACCCACACCAAAACAATGGAACCCCCATGTGTGTCGTAAACCCGAAGGGTCCACCGCGTCACCGTTTCTTAGACGGACTGTCACATCCTCTGTCTTCTGAACCCAATCTAGGGACCTACCTCTTCTAGGGGACCTCCTCCGTCGGGTGAGGTCATAAGAAAGGACCGTTCAAGGCACCTGTCTCATCGGAGTATCCGATATCAGGTATCCCAGTGTCTCTCAGTTTGTGACGACTCTTGTACGTGTGCGTGTGCACGCGTGTGGGTGTGTAAATGAAAACGTGTGAAAAGTAAGTACCGACGTTCCTTGTCTTTGGAATTAGTCGACATCAAAGGTTTTCACCCTCAATAAAAAAGGAACGTAGTGTCCTATAGACCTCCAGTCGTCGGATCCCGGCCAAGGTGACTAACTGCCACAAATACCGGTCCCTGGGCCCACGACTGTAAGAGAGACAAAACACGACCGACAGAAGTACGAGCAGCACACACCAGTGTTCCACCATCGCGGTAGTGAGTCGTCAGACCTCCTTCGTTCTCTGCCCACGCCCCAGCCGCCTCTCCAGACACACCAAAAGTAGTGAGGAATGAGACGACTATCTTTCAAGTTGACGGAGACGACCAGAAGGGGGTCGGGTCACCGAGTCTCAATGGAATAAAAAAAGGATAAATTAAAACGGAAGGTCCGTATCTAGAAACTAGGTAGGTGTCACACAAAAACATATACTACACTCCATCCCTAGGTTTAAATAAAGGGACTTTCCTCAGGTAAAAGGGTCGTGGTTAAATATCCAATAGACAGGAAAGAGTGACTGAACACTAAAAAGAACAATTGGTTCAACTAGCTGTGTGTGTGCACACGTAAAAAGGAGGAAGGGAGTATAAAAAGACCTTGAACGAACAAAACAGAGAATCTACCATATTACACACAATCATATACCATCCGTTTCTGGGAAAAACGAAAAGAAAAGGTCAGGAAGGGTAACCGATGAGAGGAGATAGAACTACAAAAGCGAAAAAGAAAGAACGAAAAGGGAATATTGACTGTTTACTACCTCTACCATCTGTACTACAAAGACGTATGACTACACTATCTCGAATAATTACAGACACAAAGATAAAGTGCCCGGTGGTTAAATTTCGTCAATCGGAGGTAAATTTTAAATTTTTGTTTTTTTTTTTGAAGGTATCCCAGTTCCTTTTTTTTTCGTCAAACTTAATAATCCATAGATTTTTCGGATCTAAGTTGTTGGTGGGGATTTTTATCGTTATACTTTTAGAATTAGATGTCAGATAGAGTCTTCAATCACCAAACCAAAACGAAACAGGAAAATGGCGGTCTACAATGTCACACAAGACTTTAATATTGTCGGGACTTGTCACAACGGTACAAAATAAGAACAGAGAGAGTGGGGAACTTTCACTTTCACAATCAACGAATCAGGACAGACTGAGAAACGTTGGGGCACCTGACATCGGACGGCCCGAGGAGACAGGCACCCTAAAGGGTCCGTTCTTATGACCTCACCCAACGGTAAGGGAAGAGGTCCCCTAGAAGGACTGGTTCCCTAACTTGTGACCAGAGGACGCAACGTCCGTCTAAGAAACGGTAGACTCGGTCGTTCCTTTCGGGGGGAGAATAGGGAATAGACTGATTTCTATCACATAACCCTTAACTCTCGTTTGTCGAAACTCGCCTTCACGAATAAAAGAACATAAGGTTCCTCCTTCACTGAAAAATTTTTTAAGACAACTTGTCATGAACTTTCTACGACTTACTTAGATCAGTCAAGGTAGTCGTTTGACCTAGTAGGACTCCAACCTTTGTACCCTCAAACGTTTTTAGTCAGTGTCTCCTAATTTTGTGCAAACCAGTGTTCAACAAATTTTTTGTTGTTTGGGACGTCGACAAAAGTTCACCCGCAAAGAGAACCTCTCTTCAGGTCTCAGAGAACCTAAAGATCAGACTAAAGAAGTATTGAACGGTTTCCAACCGTTGGAGACAAGTCGGCTACAGGTCGTGCCGTCCCTCCTCTTCCTTGTAGAGTAGTCACAGACCTCTCCCACCCGGGAGGTCCCTCAGGTCCCTACGGAGTCTATACCGACCCTTTAAAAAGAAGACACCGACAGATATAACATGGTCGAAATCCTTATTTATGGACTTGTGTGCACACACACACACAGATTGTGAGATGAACTTGGGATTAAAGGTTCAAATGGAAGGTTTATTGGTTCTCTTTTTTTCTCCTTCGGACTTTTCCGTGAAACCTACACTTTTACCAAAAGAACATCGTCTAGTCTTAACGTTCGCCCAGGGGACGTCTGGACTCCAAATAACGAACGTTAAGATCTGTTTAACGGCATGCATAACGTCAGCATAAATCCAATGTAGACGAAAGAGAATTTCAAGGAACCATTTGGCTTTGACAATCACTCATCCTCGGACTGAGACTTTTAAAACTTTTCGTCGACACAGGTCTAGTGTTCTAAAGAGAAACAAAAACAAAAGTACCTCCTTAACAAGACCCAAACCGCTGACAAATTTGGTGCATGTTTACGTCCCTCGATTTATCTGTCGGAATAAAATCGGAATACTTGAAATCAAACAATACTAGGTGGGGGGGGGAAAAAAAAAATTTGCGGCCCTGTGTGTAAAATCATAGATGGGATGAAAGCTAGAGGTAGAGATGTCAAAACATAAACCAGTAGAGGCCCTTCTTTCTACTCTTGTAAACAGGAGTTTAACCAGAGTCGGAATGTCGGAGGTGTGAGGTTCCAGGGATTCAGTCACCCCGACAGTTCAATTTTTGACTCTTTTTCGACCAAGAAGCCACCGGTCGACTCTGAGGAGTACACTAAAGCCAAATGTAAACTAACCCAAAGTGTAAGGTCCTGTAAACCCCTTCATAAAGAGTCTGAGACCGTTGAGACGTAGTCAAGGACACACAGCCCCTAAAAGGTAGACTCCAGAAGACTTCTTTAATGTCAAACGCCTTTCAGTACTAGGCTTTACCTGTTTCCTTCTTTGTGGAAACCAAACTCACCCACAAAGAGTCAATGTAAGGACCTAACACACACACATACATATATTACATCTATATATATATAGATATATATATATATATCACACACATATAGATAAATTTTTCTTTTAAAAAAGGGGGAAAAACCACACTAAAAAACACACACCCCCCCTCTTCCACTTAAAGTCAACTCACAACCCCTTTAGAAACGTCGGTACGAACTCAGACCTAACCTGCGACCCCAAAGGTCGTCGTCGGGGTGGACAGAAAACTTTCTGGACTCTCTGAAGAACCCCTGTTACAGGCGACGACCGTATACTCAGTGGAGGGTCAAGGTGTCACAAGAGGCACTCTGCGAGAGTGACGGGGGGCGGGGGTAGTCACGCGTCCTCCGGGGACAGACAAAAACGGGCGGACACCAAAAGGAGAAAAGGAGATCTAAACACCGGGAGAGTAAAGAAATATGGAGACGAAGATTAGTCGGAAGTTTCCAGTGTGGGGACGAACAAGGTAAAAGTGAACACAGAACTTCAGAACGTAGAAAAGGAAACTTTTTTACAAGGAAGAATGCACCGGACACGACCGTAGTAGTTGGACCTCTTGAAGAGAAGTTAAGGGAAAGTATCGTACCTTCCGTCATCGAGAGGAGTGAATTACTGACCAACCTTCCCGAAGAAAAATGAAAAGGATTCACCTGACCCAACGATGAAGGAACCTTTGGTGTCCATACGGACACACTTTAATTTGACCGAGTAAAACTCTAACACACACCCCCATCCTCTCCCCCGTCCCACTATGAATCTCAGAGACCGCAGATGGAGGGTGTCCAAAAAGGAATTGTAAAACAACGAAACTTCAACAAGGATATAAATCCAGATCAGAGGACTCCATTGGAGACCAAGGGAAAGGTCGTCCTAAGGGTCCCCGGGACACCCAAACGAAGGAGAACGGGACCAGGACGGGGATTTACAAAGGGTACACTAGTGGTGTGTAGAAAAGTGTCTCCAAGGACCAGTAGTCCTGAGGAGTCGTGGATGATAACAAAGACGGTCTTACAAGAGGTATGATTGACATCAGTGTATAATTCAATCGTCAATTAAGGAAACACCTCTTTTCGTTCTTAAATTAGTTGTTTTAATAAAAACACGTTTATATAGACTAAATTGTGAGACTGTTGTAACTCTACGGAAAATTTTACGTAAGTAGACTGTTTCTTCTCTTTTTTGAAAGATCGGAAACATGACACATTTGGTACGTTAGGTTTGAATCGACTGATTTCGACTAATTTTGAGTCCCTAAAAATTGGGGACTATAGATTATTTAAGTCTATTGTACTTAAATTATCTGAAACTATCACTCCTTACGAACATACCATAAACGTTTCTCAAACAGAATCTACGATTGTACTTTTTAACGTCAAATAAAAGAACCACGAAATTAAAAAATTAACGACACTGTCTTTTGAAGATAATACGTAGTTTTATTGGTACACATTACTTTTGTGTGTTACACTTGTATATTAATCTATCGAGTGAAATCTTGTATGTTTCGTACGTATATTTTATTAAAGTAAAGAGACTGGGACTTTACTTTAGTCGGAGGGACAACCTACGACCTACAATTGTGATGTACATAGCACATAAGACACTTAAATATAAACGAGAACTGAGACACCTGTAAAAAGTCGACACTTTATGTTTAAAGTCTTTTAAGAAATGTCAGTATCGTGTAACAGATATCCTTCTTATGAATCACAATAATTAAGTAACGGGTTGATAGTGTAAGACACAAAGAGAACCTTTTACGTGACGATTAACTCTACACCCTCCCTTTTACATGTTGTCTATAATTTGGAGAAACACCTGTAACGAAACAGGAACTTTCTATTGTTTTTATTTGTAATCAGTGATGATCTCACACGCACGTACGATTCAACGAAGTCAACACAGACTGACAAACGCTGGGTTACGTAACATCGGGCGGTCGGAAGAGGTGGGTACCCTAAGAGGTCCGTTCTCATGATCTCACCCAAAGGTACGGGAGGAGGTCCCCTAGAAGGGCTAACTCCCTAGCTTAGACGGAGAGACTAAAGAGGACGTAACCGTCCGTCTAAGAAATGGTGATCACGGTCGACCATCGAATACTAATTATTCGTCTATAAAGTCTCCTATTTATAAATCCTAAAGACTGAGTCTAAAGTCAACGTAGTTCTCCAGAATACGTGATTCTCCCCAAAGAATTGACGTGTGTGGACACATTTAGTCAATGCGAGAGTCTCTCCGACCTTGGGGTGGATCGAGTAATTAAGGGTCTATAGGACTCCTTATTTCTTCCATCGTTCTGTCCCTGGGTGTATTCTAAAGGTAGTTTCTAATAAGTAACTAAATCCAACGAGTACCCATTTTAATCAAGTTTAGTCCTCACGGTATTTATAGTTACGTCAGACAGGAATTGGTGAGTATAGTCGACACTCGTTGACCGGAAGTGTAGTTTTCGAAAAGAAAAACGACAGTGTCGTTGTCGAAACTTCAAGAACCTTCGACCATTGTGACTCTTCAAAGTGAGGGACAGAGTCTTTGTTGGCGTCCTCTCTTGGAACCTTTACCACGAGCCAAAGGTTTTGGTGCGACATCTTCTGTTTTACGGGACTATACGTAAGTGTTATACAAAAGAGATGACAGGATTTTTAATTCATAGATCAAGAAACTCAGTAGGACACCCAATAATCTGGAAACCCTCGGTTTGGACCCTGGTCTCGGTAGTACATTTTTATAAGTATAAAAACCGATCCTCTTATATAACGTACAGAGAATTTTGGTCATGTCTTTTTGTAAGTCTCTTATGATGGACAAGTTTTCGAACATCAGGGGCCAACACGACGCGTACCCGGTGAATATAAATTATCTAAAGTCCAATACACCCTCGGAAGTGTCCGGTAATTCCAACGACTTGCCAAAGAGTACGGGAAGAAGGGATGGTTTATTTTTTATCTTAAACAGTCCTGAAGGAACACCAGGTCACCAATTCTGAAACGGAAGGTTACGTCCCCCATTCTCAAGCTAGAGACCAACCCTTTGATCTAGGGTGTACGGAACCCCGGTTTTATTTTTTTGTTCTGTATCTTGTCTTCCTGATAACATTGTTTAAGTTATTTCTGAAATTTTTACCCCTTTTTTTTTTTTCTTAAACACCGTCTAGGACCATCTCCGTTACTATAACGACAGCACCTATACTGTGAGTCAATCCTTCGTCAAGGACCGTACACAAAGTAGGTGAAGAGAGGGAGGTGAAAATCCCGACCCTACTTTTCGGTCGGGTAATAAGGAAGGACAGGAGGTAGGCCGTTTCGGTCCCAATGAAGATTGTTGGTTTGATAACCTGATCTATTATTAAGGTAAAGTTGGGAAATGCAAGAATGGTTTACAACAGTTCGTAGTCTTTATAAAGTAGTCGGTAAAGAAGAGTGGTAGACATCCAGGTTCTATTACTTTACCCACCTTGACCGAAGACAATAAAGAATGACCAATTTTTAAAGACAACGAGAACCCTCATTTTTGTCAATTCAAGATATTTAACACTAGTCTCTTTTCTTTGTTTTTGACTCGTAAACAAGGTTACCCTAAAAAAAAAAATTCCCACCGGTGAACGACTTTCGGGTTGAATCTAAGGTTTCTGTTTGAAGTCCGTAATGTTATCTTACATTTATATTTATACTTGTTTTTCTATTGGACATTTTAGACTTTAGAAACATCTAAAAGGTCTCCTTTTTAAAGTTCGATTCATAAACCCTTCTTCCGTACAATTCGGGAAAACGACCGTGTGTCTTTCCTAATTAACTATACCTGTCGAAACCCATAAATGACCATACCACGGAATCTTGGAAGAAATGTTTCAATGTTTATTCTTATCCCTTCCTTACTTTTGATGATTTAACAGAAAATAACAATTCCGTTATGAAAGACAAAGGAGAAAAAGATATTAGGCTTTATTTGAGTCACAACCGTAAGACAAAATACTTTGGATTTTTTATTTTAATTTATGACAATTATTTTATTTTTATGATTCTTCTTTCCGTTTCCTCATTCTTTCTAACAAGTAAAAACTCTCTTAGCACCAGTAAACTTTGTACTGGTTTACGCTCGACAAAAAGTAGTTGTGCAAAATTTGTTTGTGTAAGAATCGATACAAAAACCAAAACTATCATTAAGGTGACCCTTAAGTATATAACACCCTTCTCGACTACTACTATTTTCTTCGGGCCAACAACGGTCCAGACTTTTGTCCTAACCAAAAGAGTTCCTTGGAAATAAGGTAGTTCCCACAATTTAATAATATCTAATGTAAGTGTGTCGTCTAGCGACTCAGGGGTTCACTGTCAAGGGTGATAAAAAATCGAGGAACCATACAGACATGGATTGTCAAAACGAAAAACAACTTGACATCTTGAGCATATAATACAATAGAAGGTGTCTCTTCGAATACACATGTAGGGTCCACTCTAGAGTGGTGACATTTATGTAGTGGTGGTTTGTAATACCCTTATATAAAAGATTTAGTAAATAAATTTGATAGTAACTTACGTCTCTTTAAAGACAATCGGTTTTTTACGAAAAGTCTTAGATAACATTATCCTAAATTTAACAGAAATAAGTATCGGAACCCTTAATAACCAAAATCTGAATTTCCTAGTAAAGGGGGGTTTACTTTTTAGGACTGAGAGGATGTCTATATTTAACTTGTACACAATTTCTAAAATAAATAGAGTAATAATCACTCTCTTGGTCTGTCTACAATATTGGAGAGTTTCCTCTTCGTGTTCAAATACACCTTATTTCCAAATGTACACTAATGTTTACATAGACTTCAACAAAAAAAAGATTACCCTTCCCCTTTCCTTCAATTAACTTAGTAGTCCTCTGTCCTAAATAAACGTACAGACATCTGTCGAGGGACCACCGAGTCTGTCATTTCTTAGACTGACGTTGCGTCCTCTGGACCCAAGCTAGGGACCCAACCCTTCTAGGGGACCTCCTACCGTACCGTTGGGTGAAGTCATAAGAACGGACCTCTTAAGGTACCTGTCTCCTCGGACCGCCCGATGTTAGATACCCCATCGGTTCTCAACCTGTGTCGACTCGTTGATTCGTGATAATCTGTTGTGAATAAAACGAACGAGAGTCAACATATTTTAAATTCCTCAAGATAATTCATCAAGTTTCCGTTACGATCCGATCGTAGTCTCTTGGACCTTTCAACTCGATATTTGGTACGTCCCAAAGGTAATCTCTGAGGTTCTTAGAGAAAACGAATAGTAATGTAATCAATACTAATTGTATTTACTTGCAAATTTATCCTGGTCTCCTTGATCACCTCTTCATTGTGTGTCGACAGGAAACCAATAAAAGACTTTCCAAAGATTCCAATAAAGTTAAGGATTAGTCTGCCAGGCCTCTTCCGTTACCGTGGGGTGAGGTCATGAAAACGGACCTTTTAGGGTACCTGCCTCCTCGGACCATCCGACGTCAGGTACCCCAACGATGTTCAGCCTATGCTGAGTCGTTAAAGTGAAAGTGAAAAGTGAAAGTACGTAACCTCTTCCTTTACCGTTGGGTGAGGTCACAAGAACGGACCTCTCAGGGTCCCTGCCCCCTCGGACCACCCGACGGCAGTCACCCCAGCGTGTCTCAGTCTGTGCTGACTTCACAGAATCGTCGTCGTCGTATGTCTACCAGAAAAAAAAAAAAAAATCTAAATAAACAAATAGAAAAATAAAAACCGGTTCAACCCAAAAGTAACGCTGAGTACCCAAAAGAGATCAACGACGCTCGACAGTTCGATAACAGATCGACACCACGGACCGAAGAGTAACACCACCGAAGACAACAACACCTCGTGTCCGAGATCTGGCGTCCGAGTCATCAGCACCAAGTACCTGAATCAACGGGACACCCCATCCTAGAAGGACCTGGCTCTTGGTTTGGGTGTAGGGGACGCAACCGTCTGACTAAGAATTGGCGATCTGGCGGTCTCTTCAGGGCTGTTTCTGCAGAAGCAAGAGACAATATTTTCTACACTTCAAGTAAGAATTTAGAGTACTAAATTCTAAAAAACACTTCAATCTACGATGCTTAAAGATCTGTCTTACTACTAAAGTACACTTTGACCTACTACGGTTCTATATCTACCTCCAACTACGGAGACATGGTCGATAGATACATACCCTGACCCTTCTTTCAACTAAAGAAAGATTAACATTCTTCACTTCACTTCAGGGAGTCAGTACAGTACTGAGAAACGCTGGGGTACCTGACATCGGATGTTCCGAGGAGACAGGTACCTTAAAAGATCCGTTCTCAAGACCTCACCCAACGGTGAAGGAAGAGGTCCTCTAGAAGGTCTGGATCCCTAGCTTGGACCCAGAGGGCGTAACGTCCGTCTGCGAAATGGTAGACTCGGTGATCCCTTCGGGGAGATTAACGTTCTCCTCCACATGTCTAGGAGCTTCCCCTCCGTTACTGTTTCAACTTCTAGACGTACTCTCCTTGTGATTTTTGTTCAGTCACTTCCTGAAATACGAGGGACCCTGGAATTTAGTCAAAGGTAAACTTCCTTGACCGACTCTTGGGGTAGTTGCATGTCAGAATCTCTACCAAAATGACACTAAAGGGAACACGCAATCAATCAAGGCAGACAGAGATCAAGCTATCTTAGTAAATCTTTTTATGTCTTCACAAACACACGAATTTATAAATTCTAGTGTTTTCCCGTAACACAAGGATGTCTATTCCCAACAACTCTCATCTGCTAATCGTTTACCAAGTCCGAGGTCTAAGGACTTCAGACAGAATCTCTCTTTCGTGATTGACTTCCTCGACTACCCCGGAGAAAAGACCTCTGACGTCTCGTTCCTAACCGGACCGTAAGACTAAGAACCCTCCTGTGGGAATGGAAGGTCCTCAGACCTCATTCACGGAAATATTAGGAACAGTAGTTGTGTGAGGTTCTCGAGTACCCAAAATTTCTTGGAAGCAAATAAACTGATACGACCACAATCAACGTCGTATACCCGAGAACCGACACAGAACTTCCCAGAAAGCAACATCATGTACCTGAGAGATCGACTCCGTGAGCCCGAGACCCCGTACGTCCGAAGTCCTCAACGTCGTGGACCCGAATCGACGAGGTGGCCGTACACCCTAGAATCAAGGAGTTGGTCCCTGACTTGGGGGTAGGGGACGTACTGTTCCGTCTAAGAATCGGTGACCTGGTGGTCCCTCAGGGTTTGAGTATCCAAAACTTCAAGCATAGTCGGTGACTGTTTTCGTTGGTAAAGGTATTACTGACCTTTTTTTTAAGAACCCTTTACGAGGGCAGTCCTTTCTTGGCCCTCGAATATCAACCTATTTTTATCCAGTTTACCATCTTCAGCTGAAACAAAACATCTACCCTCAGGTCCTAAGTAAACCTTTGGTTTGAGAAAAGGTCCACAAACAAAGGCTCAACCGTGACGAAAGGGAGTGCTGGGACCAAAGGGGTGTACAGAAACAACAACTAAATACAACCGTACTCGGACACGTCTGACACAGAGATTGGACCCCACCCGGTCAAGGAAGTTGAGAGTCCCTTGAAACGCCGGTCCTCTGAGAGTCCCGACTAGTCTAAGTCCCGGTTCATTCCCTTACGGCTTCTTACACGTTTATGTCTTTTTGCTTTTAGTGCCTTTGAATTTCTCTCGTTTTGTTCTCTGACACTCTCCACGGTGGTTTCACTCCTTCAGACCAGTCTGTAACTCTAGACAAAACGTCGGTTTGAACTACCCTTACAGACACTTTTGACGTCTTACGGCAACAGTCAAGACGACTCATGTCGTTTTTTACAGATTTCATATGTCACCTCGACGGTCTTAGTTCTAGGTATTCCAAAATATACTATATAAAAATAGCACCATAGACCGGTCTTTACGTCAGTTGAAACGAAAGAAAACAAAGGTGTAGTATACCATTTTCTTTATCCTTATCCAGTAATTCATCGACCACAAGAAGACATGTTTGAGACCCCGGACACCAGTCGGACCGACGTCCATTCCAGGTCGGACAGACCAAATTTGCTCACCTGACCGACAGTACTACCCGGTAAACATGGTCCACTATAAGTACCGTAATCCGAAGACATGTAAGAGAAAAGTTTTAAAAGAAATGTGTCGTTAACTGAACTCAAAAAAAAAATTGACATATAAAATAAAAAATAAATTTAAAAACAAAAAATTTAATACTTTTATACTATTGATTGTCCTCTGAACCTTTTATGTCTTTTTTTCAATGTATATCAAGGTGATGTATAACGTCAATAAATTCATCTATTTAATTCTAAAAATCAATCTCAAAGTTACAGTTTGAGAGTTTTTAATTATCTTACTAATATGACTCTTCATCTTCCTATATCATCTGGACTTTTCGTGATACTTGGTTGAGTTGGATTAAAAAATAAAATATAACCTCAATGAACGAGGAACCTTCTTTGCAATTCTGGTTGGATCTATCGTATAGTTTTTCGTCTCTGTAATGAAACGGTCGTTTCCAGGTAGATCAGTTTCGATACCAAAAAGGTCATCAGTACATACCTACACTCTCAACCTGATATTTCTTTCGACTCGTGGCTTCTTGACTACGAAAACTTGACACCACAACCCCCTCTGAGAACTCTCACGGAACCTGACGTTCCTCTAGGTTGGTCAGGTAGGATGCCCTTTAGTCAGGACTTATAAGTAACTTTCCTCTTCCGTCACCGTGAGGTGAGGTCATGAAAACGGACCTTTTCGGGTACCTACCTCCTCGGACCACCCGACGTCAGGTACCCCAGCGCTTCTCAGCCTGTGCTGACTCGCTGAAGTGAAAGTGAAAAGTGAAAGTACGTAACCTCTTCCCTTACCGTCGGGAGAGGTCACAAGAACGGACCTCTTAGGGTCCCTGCCCCTTCGGACCACCCGACGGCAGACACCCCAGCGTGTCTGTGCTGACTTCACTGAATCGTCGTCTTCGTAAGTAACTTTCCTGACTAAGACTTTGACTTCAAGGTTATGAAACCGGTGAACTACGTTTCTTGGCTGAGTAAACTTTTCTGGGACTACGACCCTTTCTGACTTCCACCCTCCTCTTCCCCCACTGTCTACTACTCTACTAACCTACCGTAGTGGCTGAATTACCTGTACTCAAACTCATTTGAGGTCCTCAACCACTACCTGTCCCTCCGGACCGCACGACGCCAAGTACCCCAGTGTTTCTCAACCGGTGCTGACTCACTGACTTGACTATCGGTAAATTGTTACAACACTATCAAAATCCATCTGTCGTCTCTGCGAGTCAGTATGTATATGGATATAGGCAAAGGGGGGGTTTTAGAGAGTAGGTCCGACATTGTATTGTAACTCATCTCATCCTGGAACACCCAATAGGTAAAATTTATATCGTCACACATGGACTGGTAGGATTTGAGGGATTGATATGGAAGGAAGGAAGGGGGGTCGTTGGTATTCAAAGAAGAGATTTAGACAAAGACAAAACATTTATTCAAGTAGACATATTAAAGAAAAACCTAAGATACGTATTCCCTAGAGTATGCAATAAAGAGACAGAGACAGATTGAATGAAGTGAGTCACACTGTTAGAGATCCAGGTAGGTACAACGACGTTCACCGTAATAAAGTAAAAGAATCTACCGACCCATCATAAGGTAATATACATATATATATGATACAGAAGAAATGGGTGAACAGAGAGCTACCTGTAAATCCAACGAAGGTACAGAACCGATGATATATGTCACGACGTTACTTGCAACTCCATGTACATAAGAAAACCTGGTACAACTCAAAAATAACACTCTACCTTCAACTTTCTGTAACCGGTTTTAACGTTCACATGTGACCTTCAAATTATTTGTTTCTCATAATTAAAAAAGATCTAATCGGAATGTTCATATAGTGTCATAAACTCACTAAATTTGAAATTTATTTCTTATAACGTGTGGGGAGTAGTGGTGTGTCTCGTTTAGTCGTACACAAGTAGTCTGAGTCATCTAATCTTTCAAATAATCTTAAAGATTCCAAGATTTACAAAATGTAAAAAAGGAAGTTCCGGGACACTAGAAAATGAAAAAACTTACTCCTTACTATCCCCTTCGTTAACTCATAACTCAACACTAGTACTGTATTAAAGGGTAGATTATTGGTCGACATCAAGGTAGTCTAGAAGTTTAGACGTGTTGACACTGGTAGAGATGGTCCCTATTTTCATTATCTCAAAAGGTTATTACTTATTTGGGACTTTTCTATCCTATCGACGAAATAATCTCCAAACCCCTTTCTACGGATTTCATGAAGTATATAAAAAAAGAGTAGCAACAAATCCATGATCGGTGACATCGGTCATCGCCCTCAACCAGTTGAAAATATCCACTAAAAATATTGATACTTATATATCTTGACTCGAAAAGGATCAAATCTACTTCCTTCTTTTACAAAAGTCCATATTCACTCGGAGCATTTAAAACCTTAATCAATTTCTTTTTCTGTTCGTACTACTAAAGACTACTACCTGACACCTCTTGGTCCTCCCTGGATCAACACTCGTGTCTGGAACAGTTCATCCTGTCCTAGTGTACGAGAGTAGACAAGTAGAAACTTGACGAGAAACGTGTTCGTACAAGAGTTGGTACCTCTAGAAGTAAAGAGGGTTTTCCTCTCTCACATCATTATTTAAAACCTAAACGGTACAACTTTAACCTCTCCCACTCCTTTCACCCTTCAACAACTGAGCCACCGACCTTGATATCCCACTAGTTTCAACCCTTTGGTCTTAAACCTGCGTAGTCCCACAATTCTGATGTACTCCTTTACCTAATAGGTCTGTTTTCTGTCTAGGATTTCCCATATGGGACCTTCGTCTCCGTCTGTTCCGTCCTTTCCTCTGACTGCTCCTTATGGTTCGCTTCTGAGTCACTATTTTAACGACATTCACATCACTACGAAATCCCGGGGATCTTCCATCTCCACGTTATTATGTAAGACTGCAAATGATTCGTATTATACTTTATGTCAAATAGTTTTGGTAAAATACTCACTTCTTTGGTAAGTGTAGTCCTCTTGGTCTTGAGTATAGTTAAAATGAAACTATTATTGGTAAACGGGTGACATTCGAAAACTTACAATAATTTATTTACTAGTTTGTTTCTCTCGACCTTCACTGACGTCTAACGGTCTTTGTGGTAAGGTAGTTTTTAGAAATCCTTAAGTTGAGTGAATGGGTCTCTGGAATCGGTACTCGTTGTCTACACCTTTTTTTAGATCAAATACACTGATACCCCTTTTAGACATGAACCTTACGACACAGGAAAAGGCCTGTGGAATAACCGTCTCTCTAGGTGATTGAACCTTCCCTAGGCTTTAAGTGAACACCTACTTTTTCGATTTCTTCACGAACTCCGTCATTTTTAGCATGTCTTTTACTTCTTCCACTATGTACACACACACGACTATCTCGTCTTCCCGTTTTTCTAGACTCAATCGTATTTTGGGAGAGGTCTGAACCCCTTCTCTTTGAACTTCGGAACTTTTGATTCGACATTAAGGGTAAAAAGAAAGACTAGTCCACAAAGGATCAAAGAAGGATTTCGTCCTTTTCCCCAAATAAAATTTAAAATACGGAAATCAAAAAAGATTAGAAACAAACTATCTCTATTTTTATCTTCTAGTTATTTGACTTTAAATCCCTGTGACTCCTTTGTTTTTATCCACTTTGACCCGTTTAAGTGATCGGACAGTCCCTTAGCAGTTGTCTAATACACTCGTGTTTATTAGGTCCTTCAGTAACGACTAGATCTTATCAGTCACACTATGGACACAATTGATCCCCTTTTAGACTTAGGTTTTCCATAATAATCTTCTTTCAAAAGAATAGGAGGAGACCCAACGTAAGAGTTTACCACTGTATCATAAGGGCTCCTCTGTGAAACTGCTAAACAATAATACTAAAATATCCATAAGACACCAAATTTTACATCTACAAACCAAAGATTTCCTGGACTACCACAAACTTATCATAAAGACAACTCGTCTGTCAAAATAAATATAAGTAAGTGAATAAATTCGTGAAGAAGTAAAGGTTTCCTCTCCATTTCGGGTCGGATCGAGGTTTGAAACTATGACCCTTACGCACTACAGGTGTACCTACTTTACCGTGTATTCCTTCCGGGTCACACTTGGACTTCGCACAAGAGACAGTTCCGGTACTCTTAGGGAAACAATGGATTCTAAACTTTTGAATCGATCCGTCGTCAAGACCCACCCAGTCTGATGGTCACTTCGTTAGAGTGGAAAGAGGTTGGTTGTAGGAACCTAAGATTCGATTTCTAGTCTCCCCCTTTATGAAGAGGGCGAGATTTTCCCATGCAAAGTGTGAAGACAAGAATAATTTATGAATGTAGTCTTTTCGACTACCGGACAAGATACAGACCCGAAGGGACCACCGAGTCACCATTTATTAGGTGGACGGTCACGTACTCTACGGCCAAACTAGGGACCCAGACCTTCTAGAGGACCTCTTTCTTTACCGTTGGGTGAGGTCATAACGGATCTTTTAGGGTACCCATCTCCTGGGATCACCCGATGTCAGGTACCCCAGCGTTTTCTCAACCTGTGCCGACTCGCTTACTCACACGTGTGTGTAAGGTACAGAGGAGGACTTGAGATAATTCTTTTTGTTCGGGACAATTTTAAATTAGTTGTCTTCGTCCACAATGACTCTTCTTACCCAGACAACTTTCGACGGTCGTTTAGGTTGAGGATAGAGAAAAGGTCCGTGTGTTATTTCAATCAGGTATCCCGTGTACGTCAGAAAGGTCAAGTGTCATTGTAATCGCGTACACACCACAAGGACCTGCGTCGTACCTTTATAAGGGATAACCGAGTCAAGGCTCAGTCGGGGTGTGAGACGAGGGGTTTCGGTGGAGGACGACGAAGCTTTTAGAGGTAGTAAAGACCGACTGTCCTCCCTACGACACATCACAGGTCACCCACGTCTTCATCAAGTACGACGTGATATAATTTTTTTTTTTTTGGGTGGACACTTAGTCTTATTTCGGTTTAGATCAGAACTCTCTTCCCGATACCCCGTCCCCATCTCTTCCCACTGTCCCGGGACCGACCGTCCTGTCGACTTTGAACGACCTAATATACCACCTTCTTACTGGGGTACACACATAAAAATCTAAGGTGACGAGGAGAACTTTACCTCACCTTACCGTACGCACGAGTCAGCACAGACACTGGGAGACCTGACATCGGGCGGTCCGAGGAGACAGGTACCTTAAAGGGTCCGTTCTTATGACCGTACACAACGGTAAAGGAAGAGGTCTCCTAGAAGGACTGGGACGGAAAGAACGTGACCGTCCGTCTAAGAAATGGTGAAACGGCACTTTACCTCACCCTTCTCATTAACTCACACCCACGTCCTTTTACAAAGTGAAGGAATCGTATATGTAAAAATAATACATTTAGTGTTATTTTGAACCTAGTAGAGTCTCAATGGTCGACTTCCACAATTATTCTACAGAAGAAGTTGTTGTTTTAGAGTACGAAAACTTTCGGTAGGAGGAAAGTACGGGCACAGAGTAACCCCTTACTAAAATATGGTAATACGGATATTCTTGGTGCGTGTATAAAAGAAACTAAAATTCACACAGAGAATTACTCACAAGAGACTTGATCAACCGAATTGACATGTACGTACTTATCAAGACTTGAACTCTTAAGTTATTACCAATAAAAAGAAACCTTTTATAAAAACCCGTATGACTACCGAAAAATAGAGTATATAAGATAAAGTGATTGTTATATGAAACCGTAGATCCTTCGACTCTTCTATACACTCTAAACCACGGATTTAAGGATTTTCACCCGTCATTTTATCCTCTATAATTTATTTTATCACATCTAACCCGAAGGGACCACCGAGTCTACCACTTCGAAGACGGACGTCACCCCTCTGGGCGCAAGTTGGTACCCAGTCCTTCCAGAGGACCTTTTCCTTTACCGTGGGGTGAGGTCATGAGAACGAACCTTTTAGAGTACCTACCTCCTCAGACCATCCGATGTCAGGTACCCCAGCGTTTCTCACCGTGTGCGGACTCGCTGAAGTGACAGCGACATAGTGACATTACATCTAACCTCTGAAAACATGGCTAATCATACTTGCGTCCTCTTAAAACTTTGATCCTGAACGTTTCTCAAAGTACAGAGATACAGAAATACAAGAAAGGTTCGACAGATTTGGTCGCCAATTCAAAAATTAATATTAACGTTTTACTCTTAAGAATTTTAAAAGACTCATCAGTAAATATTATAAATCGTCTATACTGGATCAAATTGAAAGTCTTCAGATCGAAGCTTGAGGAAACGAAACAGAAGATCAAATATGTATAGTAGTTCTCCGAGACGGTCCCTTTTATATTTACCATCTCTGTACTATCTAAATACGACTTAAACAGAAGTAACTAAAGGTCGGAAATCTTAAGGACAACACCGGTATTCCTAGATTAGGCTATAAAACGAAAAGAAAACTCTCCTTGGCACTCTACAACCGTTTGACCTATGTAGGTAAAATTAAGAACAGAAAGAAAAAGGTTTACAATAGGAGAGTGTTTGACGACTTAGACAGGAGTGACTCCTACCTAGTATAACGATACAGGAGGTAAGGATTATGAGTAACTTTCACTCCCTTTTGCTTGTCTACAGTTTGATATGTATTTTCAAAGAGATTTTACAGTCCTTATTCTCAAATAGAATAACAACAAATAGAAGAGAGAAAGACTCCCGTTACCATTGTCAAGTTATCCTCAAAGGGTAATTTTTTCTTTATGATTGTATTATTTCGTTTAGTCTCTATAAAATTATATTTGATATCATTTTGTACTCCGCAACAAACGTGAACAACCTATCAGGTTCCTCCCCTCTACGTTACTCTTTTGAGGCCCCAAAACCAAAAGCTTCAGTGACGTGGTCGACACTACATAGAAACCACGCCAATGTTTACGGTTGAGACAGCCGAAATTGTCTCCCTAGTTTCCAAGATATCTGGATTTGGCCAATACGACAGGGGCCATGATAGTAAAGAAGGAGTGTCGATACATACACCCTGTGGATGAAACACGCTCTCTACCTCCTAAGTTTTTGAATTTCAACGAGGTGAATTTCAGTCCGAAGGGTTCACCGAGCCACCCATTCCTTAGACGGACGTCACGTCTTCTACGTCCTCTGCACCCAAGTCAGGGACACAGCCCCTCTAGGGGACCTCCTCCTTTTGCCGTTGGGTGAGGTCGTAAGAATGGACGTCTTAGGGTACCCGTCTCCTCGCACGTTTCTCAGTCTGTACGGACTTCACTGTCGTGTGTGCGTGTGGAAGGATCGACTTGTTCGTTCCCAGTGTGACGTGACTTTGTTTTACTGACCTGTGTAGCGACTACTGACACGGTCTCAGGCTTACCGTCACTACCCACCCGGCTCCCTCACCCAAAAATAACACCTTCCCCTCCCCTGTGAACGCAGTCTTTCTGACCCCTCGTCTGAGGGTAGCGACCTCACTTCAGGTCTCAGTAGAGGGCGGACGTGAGTTCTCCGTCACTCGTCATACAAGACACCTCCTATACGCGTCAGTCTAGGTCCTCGGACGCCTGAAGTCCTCTGGTCTTTCCCACACCTACTATCACCTCGTACGCCGTCCGGACAACCTCCTACTTGTCACTGTCCTCTTCGGTCGTCTCTACGTGACCTCCCTGGACTGCTCGGCACTGTAAACTCGACCAGAACCGTCCACGCCTACCCGGTCCACCTCGACTTTCCTCCTCGTGCGCCACAGGTCACAGAGGTCCGTGTCACCGTACCTCCACCCTCCAGAATCCTGTACAACCACATAACCCCTGACAAGCCAAATCCGAATCACGTCGAATATACTTCCCTTTCTTCCCCTCACTTTCTCTTTACCGACCCACACCAGGGTTAGTGTACCCGAAAACTATTACGCCCGTTGTCAGGTATGGAAACACACACATACACACACACACACACACACACACACACACACAAATTATATATTAAAACCGACGCGACCCGGTAGTAACACCACGAGGTCGAAGAGATCAACACCACACGTCCGAATCCCCGTACACCCTAGAATCGAGAGACCGGTCCCTAACTTGGACGTAGGGGACGTAACGTTCCAGATAAGAATTGGTGGACCAGGTTGAAAATTAAGGTATTCCAACTCCGTAGAAACCTCCAAATACTGCTCTTTCTACCATACTTCTCTCAATAAAAATTGTCGATTACAGACGATGGACCATTTCATCATGTGAACGACAGTGGTTTTTATACCGTAAGATCTACGGTGAACCCCTCCTCACAAGATATCTTCTTTCGTAGGACCCTCCCCCTTCAAAATTTCAGGTACCAGGGGATGGACCGAACCTGACACAATAGCAGAGGTGACGTCGACCTGAGAAATCCCACAGCGGGTGGGTCACCCCCGGGAAGCACTGGAAACTACTTCCTGTCCTTCCGTCCGATCCTGAGGTAAGGAAAGGTCCAGACTTAAGAAATTATATGAAAGATCCTCAACAAGACTTTGTGCTAAAGTACAGTAGACAACTTCTAGGTAAAGACATCGTCTTACCGTTTCAAGGTCCTAAAGACGAGATCACTTTATATATCCTAAAAATTCGTTTCTCTTAAACTAAGTGAATACGGAAGAAAGTGTCTGGAAGACGAAAAAAAAAAAAAAAATTAAATAAACTGACACGAGCCAGAGTCAACATCGTACTTTCACTTTCAACGAGTCAACACAGGCTGAGAAACACTGGGGTACCTGAGATATGTCAGGTACCTTAAGAGGTCCGGTCTTATGACCTCACCCATCGGAAAGGGAAGAGGTCCCCTAGAAGACTTACGTCCAGAAGACGTAACGTCCGTCTAAGAAACGGTCGACTCGGTGTTCCCTTCGGGTCCTTATGACCTCACCCATCGGATTGGGAAGAGGTCCCCTAGAAGGCTTACGTCCAGAAGACGTAACGTCCGTCTAAGAAACGGTCGACTCGGTGTTCCCTTCGGGTCCTTATGACCTCACCCATCGGATTGGGAAGAGGTCGTCTAGTAGGGCTGGGTCCTAAACTTGACCCCAGAGGACGCAACGGCCACCTAAGAAATGGTTGACTTAATAGTCCCTTCGGGTCAACATCGTACGTCATAGAATTAACACCGTGCACCCTATATCCAGGGACTGGTCCCTAGTCTGGACCCGGGGGACGTGACCCTCGACTCACAATAGAGGACCTGGTGCTGCCAGGTCTGGAAGGTAAGAAACAATGACAAAAGAAGACACAGAGAATATTATTGACTTCCTTTCATTACTACTTGTGTTTAAACCACCGTAAAATAACCAATCGTCAGTACAAAATTCATAAGGACTTTGACATAGGATTTTAAAGTGGTTTCGTCTATGTGTGTCAGAAACTAAAGTTAAAATCCCCTCCAAGTGTCTGGGGTGTTTCTATTAGGTAACTGCAGGGGGGTGGGGTCATTCTTTGAGACTGAAATCTTACTACGACACCAAATGTCTTTAGGGTGAACATATCTAAACTGACTGCAACCGTGTTGTGTCTAAATACATACATAAATTTTATCACCACAAACCCCTCCTTGTGCTTTTTTTTTACGGAAATCTCTATATTCAACATATCTTCGGTTCTTTTATAATTTCTTTTTAAATTCACGACGACTTAGGTGTGTATAAAGAGTTGTTGTATAAATAGTTCCTTGCATTCTTCCACGGTTCTATAAAGGTCATTACACGACCTCATTTGTACTGATACACTACTTTTGCGTAAACGTTCCGGACACCTGTCTCTCTCTGGGTCTCTGTCTTTTATCCCCACCTCCTTCCTCCCTCCTTCCCTCTCTCTTTTCCTTTTCTTTCATTTTTCTTTTGACACAATGGTAAAAGACGACGACAACACTTTAACTGAACACAACTTGTCATTCTTCCTTGGTCAGAAAAGTTTTGTTACAGACGGTTCTGGATTCCTCATACTATGAATTGGATGTATTCCGCACCTCAGGTGGGGGATTTTCAATCAGGAAAGTACTCTTCTCTTTGTCGGGCTCAGGAGTCACGCCCCAACAGGCGCAGTGGTGGAGGAGGAGTCCGTGCGAAAGAGTAGTTTTCTTCTGCTCTCTGAAGGGACCGTTAGGTCACCGACAGAAGTGGAAGGTCCCACCCCCACCCAAGTCAGAGAACAACCCCTCGAATTGTATTGGTCGTGTATTCTACGTTCGTCACAACATTGTTTTAGTTGTCTTTGAAATTTTTACTGGGTGTAATTTTTTTTTAGAATTTTTTCTTCTACTCCTGAACCACCTCGTCCGCCAGAACCAGACTGTCTTTTGTCTTAATTGACGTCTACTGAATTTATTTGAGGTCACTACCTCGACGAATGTCACCTGTCTCAGTTCCCCGTTCGTCCCCCGACGACTATCTGACTCCGTGGTTTTGACCGGTATCGACCTCTGGACTGGCGGGTCCCCGACTCCCCGCTCCCCTCCTGCCTCACACACCGCCGACCCCAGGGACCCCCCACCCCTGGCACCGTCCTCCGACGGGTCACCTCAGGCCTTCGAGGGCGGTCTCTGCGACCAGGGCACAGGGCCCACACTCCTGCCTCCCCTCTGACGGTCGCGCCCGTCTGGACCCCACCTCGGCGACCCCGGGCAGGTCCAGGGCACTGGCGGGCCCCTGGAGAGACGACTCTTCTGTCTAACAATAACCGGCAGGGCCACTTTGACAGTCCTTCTGTGACAAGAAACTCCTATAATAAATGAGTATAATTCCCGACCAAAGTAGTATGGGACTCTTACTATACAGGAACGAACCACCTCCTGTACCCTCTTGAGAATAGTCCTTTCTCGTATATTGTGTCCTTTGAGTTGGGTCACGAGAGGATCTC